>CAMQGK010000334.1:8087500-8687500 GCA_947000775.1 Pterois miles | reverse complement strand
GAATTAAAATTAAAATTTCTGTAGCTTTCCAAATTTGTAAGACTCCTTAAAATACTCATATTGGCCTCTGCTATCGTCTTTGTTTAAATACCCCCCCCATGCTTCCCTCTTTTTGTAGGAATGCTTCCTGTCCTCCTGCTAGCTGGGTTGATTCTGGCTCTGTCCATCCCTGGCACTACGTCCGAGTCAGCCCTGCTTCGGTTCCTGGGGCAGACGGACTTCGTTGTCAACGAGAGCAGCACAGCTGTGGTCCGGCTGGTCGTGGAGAGAGTGGGAGACCCTGTCAATGTGACGGCTTTGGTTCTGGTAGGACATGGGACGAAAACTCATCACTGATGACTCATTTTGTATCCGTACTCATTAGCCTGTCAAGTCATTCGTCTCAGTCTGTATCATAACACCTGACTGAGCTATCACCTTTATGTCCAGTGAAGGAGAGAGTCAGGGACCTTTTTATCTACAGCGGACAGTGGCCAGTTTTTGGAAATCACAGAGTGGGTTTTGGCTTTATGTCCTCCACATGGGGGCTAGTGTCAGCTGCTCACAGTTGGCTTCTGGTAAGGCGAGCTGGCCTTGCAGCGGAGTGTGGTTGGGGGGTTTCCTATGCTTCTTGATATCTTTACCATATTTCTTACATTAACTATTATACCTGAGTTGCCTTATTAAAATCAGCATCAATATGTGTAATATCTGTCAGGCTTCCTTCCAGGAAACTAATGGGCATAGACAGAGGTGCAACTTAAGATCAAGCGGATGAGCGCACCCGTAGAAAGGAAGGAAAGAGAGAGGAACACAATGTCTTCTCTCTGCTGTTGGGGAAAGCTGAAACAGGCAAAAAACATCAAGCCTGGGGCATCCTATTGGTTCAGTTGTCTTGGGCACAAATCATGTACTTGCAGCATCCTGGGTTCACACCCATCTTTGATCTATTGTGCCACGCTGTCTCCATCTCTTTTATGCCTTTCCTGTTTCTCTCCATTTCACACTTGAAAATGCAATGCAACAATTTCAAAAAGTATTTCAAACAAACACAAGAAAAAGCAGGAATCTTACTTTAAACAGCAGGAAGTTAAATGCCTAGCAATACAATCGAATGCTTGCTTGTTTCACCCAGCTAGAGGGAGTCGACACAGGGGACTTTGAAGCCATTAATGCTGCAGCCTTCCTGCTGTCCACTGAGTCCAGTAAGACCATCTTCATCGCTGTGAAAGATGACGACTTGCCTGAGGCCGATGAGACATTTACCTTCAACCTTACACTACAGGTACAGACCAATTGTTTGTCTGCAAGTGTATTTGTGTGTGCCAGTGATTTTTTTTCAGTGTGTTTCTGGATTGATGATGATGACTTCCTCTCCTAACTTCCTCAGTCCCTTCTTTCTCGTCTCTGGAGCTCCAAGCATCCTTTCCACAAAGTCCCACTGTTCTACATCTGCCCCTGACCATCTTAAACCCTAACCCCATCTGGGGGCGACAGCCACAGTAGCTCTGAGCTGTGGGGTCTTTGATGTGTGTGCTCTATAGGACTTTTCCAGGGCTGACCTGGGTAGGGCCAAATGTTGTGTGCGCCTCCAAAGATTCCCATTAAAAGACACCTTTGTGGAAAGAAACTAACTTTGACAGCCACAGGCTCACCACACAGTGGATTAAAGTGATTCCCTCATTCACCATCCCTATTGACATCAATGGGCGTGTCCGTTCCGAGGATTTCATTTCTGTATGCAGTATGTTGTGTGTTCACTGTTGTAGTTGACACTCTCTTGTTGAAGAAAGTCAAGTCTGTTACAATGAATCAATGATTCACATCCAAGTAATTCAAATCTTGTCATGCATCTTGAGACTTTTTTCGCTGAGACAACCATCATCAGAGGGTGCAACTAGCTACTTTCTTGTTGTCTTGTCTAGAAGGACAGATGGCTTGCACTTTGTCTTTTGTAGAATGTTATTGTGGTTTTACCATTGTGCATAGTCTTATATATAAAGGCTACAGATGTTTTGAAAATGATTTTTAAATGGGTATACGTTGTAAATCCTTGTCAAAGGAATCACCATCACCACTGAGGATGCCTTACACCTAAAGACTATCTCCATGGTTTCGTGTAGCCTTTAGCTGTCAAGTTTGATTGATGAGGTTGGGGGGGGGGGTCTTGCTGTCTGTCTGTCTTATCCCTCGCTAAAAGATCTAAGACAAAGGTCATTGTGAATCACTTTTTGTCAACATTTACAAAACAGTAACAGCCATGAACAGCTTTCAGCAAGAGTGACTTTCCTCACAACACTTTCAATTTGACGCTGCATTTTTGTGACATCTGGTTAAAATCCAGTAGCGCAAGCCCGTATTTAGCCTGCTACTAGAGTGAAAGACCAGATGAGGCCCACTTGGCCCTTCTGTTTACACTACAGCAGAGACAAAGCTTTGGCCAAATGCTACCCTATCCCCTTACTGAGGGACTGTCTGGACGATGAATGTGCACTACAAGGGGTGTCAGAGATCAAGCACAAGTAAGAAACAAAGAAAGGGTTGATCAGGGTACATTCATCATTTGTGACAGTTAAAGCTGCAATGGGTAGGAATGGAGCAAATATGATTTAAAAAGTTGTTTTTATAAAATAATCACTATGTCCTGACAGTAGTGCATGAGACAGGTAAGCTGGAAAAAATCATGTGCCTCTGGTGCTCCTAATGGCATCTGCAAGATTTCACAGACTGGAGGAAAACATCCAATCAGAGCCGAGCTGAAGCCTGCTGTCCACCTGCCGTTTCTGAGCAGCTGTCAATCACTTGTGAACTCCAATCAATCAAACAAGGCAGCGCCGATATGAAAATGAATGTGAATGAATATTCTGTTGCTCTAATGCCTATTTCTTGCCTCAAATGTTTTCAAAAACATCTTGTAGTGTACTGTTTAGTTGTGAAATGAGAAATTTGTGACCCAGCAGCCATGTTGACAACGTTAAAGCCTGAAAACAGCCACGAGGAGGCGCAGAAGTCGAGTTATCTCTCAGAACACTTGAATTACAATATGCTGAAAGGTTAGTTTTGAATTTTTGCTCATTGATGGCAAATACTTTATGCCCACTGAATCTTTAAACCTGTAAAATATGTTTCAATAGGAAATA
The DNA here is from genome assembly GCA_947000775.1 of Pterois miles. Lineage (NCBI taxonomy): Eukaryota > Metazoa > Chordata > Actinopteri > Perciformes > Scorpaenidae > Pterois > Pterois miles. The sequence continues at coordinate 8,684,381 of CAMQGK010000334.1, read as the reverse complement.
TTAATGCTAACTTTGTAAGAAGTGAGTATGACGGACTTGTTATATACGTAGTGTAGAACTTGTGGACCAGAGTAGGTGCAGCCTAGTATCGCTGAGCAGGAACAGAAGGTAGAATCACGTAGAAGGCCAAGCATATTGGAATGGGGCAGCCAGAGTTTATGTAGTGCTGCATGCATGTGACAAAGCTGGCTTTTAAGTAGCCAATTTGTGTGTGTGTGTGTGTGTGTGTGTGTGTGTGTGTGTGTGTGTGTGTGTGTGTGTGTGTGTGTGTGTGTGTGTGTGTGTGTGTGTGTGTGTGTGTGTGTGTGTGTGTGTGAATTGCTCAATATTTGAGTTTTTGTAGTTGGGCACAAATGAATGTGCGCTTATTTGTGTGAGCAGCTTCCTGGCTCAGCCAGTGGCTTGGCTTTGTGAAAGCGTGTGGATTCTGTGTCTGTGAGTTGACCGCTACAAGAGCTCAGCGGCGGAAAGAAAGCTCTGTTACAGCGGGGAAAAGCCCTGTTTGAATAGAGGGATGAATGCAAGAGGCCTAAGCACTTTCTTGTTTTTCATTTGTCCTTTGCCTGCGCTTACCTTAACACATGCTGGCATGCAGTTGTTTTGCTAAGAACTTTCAATTGGACTGTGTTTGGCTGAGGAAAAAAAAAGTGTTTTTTCAAAATAGTTTTGGTTGAGAGAGTTATGTTTCTGTTTATTATACTGTCAAGGCTCTCACAGCTGATCATTTTCCACAGCGCTTCTCCTGCACATATACTAAATAGTGTATATGCTGATGTTTGTATGTTGTACAGGGGTTTTGGTTGTTTTGGGCTTCCACCAAAACTTCCGAAATCCCTGCTCAACAGACAAACATCTGCACTGGAAGCCTGTGCACTTGAGCTCAGACATGGTGGTTGTCAGCACACTTGGTCCATGAGATGCTTGTGAAAACATTGGTAAGCTCACTAATGGAAACCTTGGAAAGCTATGCCAAATAACAAGGCTGTGGTCTTTCTCTTTAATGGTGTTCACTAAAAGGAAAACCCTCCTTGCACAGATCATAGGTTATGGCTCTTTTTGTTGAGTTAAAAAGTCACAGAATACGCCTTGTGAAATAAGTGGCTGTGTATTTTTAAGCCCGGTGAGATTTGAAGTTTATCAGGTCTTAGTGTCGAATCACAGAGCACAGCACAAGTCCTGAAGAGGAGTCCTGCTGTGAGCTAACCTGACAAATCAACCAGGCTGAGACCAGCACTTCCTGTCTTTGTGCCCTCTCATCAGGGCCTCTCAGTGGGGGTACAGAAATGATGTGAAGACAATGGATAAGTCAGGCGTTCTGGTTTTCATATGAGTACTAGTGTTAGTGGGAGGTTAAGAGGTGTTCAGGTACATACTACATGGCCTGGATTTATCTAACTATTTCAATTCTCCTTGCTCTCCAGAGCTCCTCAAATGGTGTGACGCTGGGAACACCAAACAAGGCAACCATCACCATCCTGTCCAATGACAATGCCTTTGGAATAGTTGCCTTCAACTCAGTAAGAAACCCCTGTCACCCACATGCATCTTGTATTCTTATTATTTGTTCATTCACTTCAGTCTCATCCATTACACTCTATCACTTATTATTTCTCATGATTAATTGTTGCTAGTACATTGCAAATGTTTTAACAGCAGCAGCTTTGAGAAACCTGTAACAAGGAGAACATTTTTTATTTCTGCAATTTATTTTGAGTATAAGAGACCTTTGAATGTTTGACTGAATAAACATATTTAGGATCTTTTTTCTCATATAAAAACTCCAAACAGTGTTTTCTTTGGACAAGCAAAGACTCCTCTATTTATTCTTTAGGAAACTGTCAGCATCTCTTAAAGAGTATACGAGGCTCCGAATCCCAACTACAATAATGTAATCCTCCTACTAATATATGAATCCTTCTCCAGTTAGTTTCCCAGTTTGTGCCACATTGTATGAGACTTGTTCCTGTGGCCACCAGTATTGCAGAACTTTTTTGGCCACACAAATTTGCACTTGCATCATAAGCATGCACTTGCATTTGCGACAATTACCATGTCAGTAAGTTGTAGTAGAAAGTAAAGGATCGGGGGTGGAGTTATTTGGACCCACTACAGCTGAGAGGGGTTCAATCACGCTAGTAGTGTGTGGTTGTGGGAGAAGTGACCATCTAGTGGTTGTGGGTTCCCAGGGGTAATTAAAACCACAACACTCACTTATCAGTGGAAGTTTTTTGCGTTACCATGGTAGCTGTGGTATAACTGTTTGCCCTACCACCCCCAGATGGTCTCAGATGCTGGATAATGATTTGGCTTGCTTAGAATCAATAAAGGCCTCCTGGCCTTGGGAGATGTGTTTATGTTAGAGCACTAAATTAATTCCTGCCTTTGCTTTGTTTTCTTCTTCATTTATATTCTCCCAAACCGAACTTGAATTATGTTGAAAAACAAAAGGGGATTTAACTTCCAGATTTTAAGACCACGATGAGGACTTCCAAAGTGAGATTCAATGTGATATTTACTCCATTTCACTTTCCTTTGCGTCTGTGTCTCTTTCAATTTGATTTCACTACTTTATTAGCATGACGCTGTATCTGATGTGCTGCTGCCAAAGCAGTACTCACAACAAAAGATACAAATTATATGAATTTATCAATTTAAACACATGGACATTTGAAAATTTTTGTTCACTATTATTCATAATAAGCTATATATAAAAATGTGTAGCTGTTCCAAATTGAGAAGATTGGACACAAAACATAAAAAGCAGTTAATAAAACATTAAAGACAACTCAAAATCAATCGAGTCAAGTTAAATCAATGTTCTCCTGGTTACACTGTTATGTTGTCAGTTGGCTGTACTTGATAAGGATCCATCTTTGATTTGTCAGTAGAGATAGTCAGCTCACTTGTTTTGAACTTGTTATTGTAATGTGTAAAATATAACGTTTTTCTTTGTTTCAGAATTGAATTTATTCTAACTGGGTTTAGGAAACCGTGTTGAAATTGATTCAATTGAACTTACTGGGGTTGTCTGTTTCACTCTCACCCTTGTCATCTCAGACTGAAGAGATTGTGGTCGATGAACCAAGAGGAAGGAACCATTATGTGCCTTTCACCCTAATTAGAGAAAAGGGAACATTTGGGACTGTGACCGTGAACTTTGAGGTGAGGGCAATGTACTGTTCATACAACTAACAAACCTAAGACACTGTGCCTTGTGGTACTTAAGACAGACACTGTTATAGTTATAGTTATAGTGTTATCGTTATAGTTATAGTTAGTTATGTTCCTGACAAATGGACTTGCTTCTGTATGTTTATCCTACTGGCTAAGCATGGAATCTAAATTACTGAGTTGCAGCATATTAATAATGAATGAAACCCCAATAGAGTACATGGGAATACCAAGTGTGACATCTCTGTGACTCCTGTTCAGATCTCTGAAGGTCCCAACCCTGCCATTGAAGACCTCAGTCCAGACAGAGGGAACATCACCATTCCTGTGGGACAGGCTATAATGCATTTCAGTATCCTCATCGTGGATGATCAGGTATTGAAGAAATGTGTTATTTAAATGTGATCGATATATTTGATCACATGTCTCATGTATGATAAGCTGATCTGTACCTGTATTTATCCCATCATCATCTTTATTAGACATTGTTAGTTTTTTGGCATGTAAAAAGAATATCCAAAATGGGTATAGACATTTTTACAGGTCAGTTTTTCAGAGTTTGAAATGAGCAATCAGGTTTTTTGAAACAGTTGAATGTAGGAATAACTGCATTTGAATGTGTTTCCTTTTTGTTATTGGCCAGATCCCAGAAGATGATGAGGTGTTTTCAGTCAGGCTAACGGGCGTGGCAGGTGGGGCCCTGCTCAGACCCAACGCCAGCAGTGTCCAGCTGAGAATCCGGCGTAATGACAGCCCACTGCGGTTCGCCCACTCTGTCATGGCAGTACCAGAGTCCGCTGGAATCATTGCCCTCAATGTGACCCGTGGTCGCTTGACTGAGGACGGTCCACTCATCGGCTCTGTTGACACCGAGGTTCCTTTCTTTCAGTCCAGTGATTTATTTACCTAAACTTTTGACTTAAAGAATAGGGCACAACCACTTTAATTATATATGCACAGTATATCTTATACAATATATATGTCTAAACACAAGAGAAATGTATATAAACCATGTGAACTATACTGTCTTTAGGTCTCTGTAGATTACATGGTGGTGAGCGGTGAAGGACTGGACAGCGCCACACCAGCTGTGGATTTCCTCAACCTACAGCCAGTCAGAACAGTTACATTCCCACCATTTGTCTACATTGCCAGCCTGTTGTTCAAAATCAGTGACGATGACGTGCCAGAAATCGCAGAATCTTTCCATCTGGTCTTGCTGGAGGAGACCATCAGAGGAGATGCTGTGCTAGTATCACCCAATGCTGTGCTGGTGACCATCGAACCCAATGATAAGCCTCATGGCGTCCTGTCAATCAGCAGCAGCGCAGTCATTCAGCCAATCACGATTAATGAAGATCTGACACATAGGTGAATAACTTATGAATGCTTATGAAACTGTGATGACATATGTATTGTATCTCATTGAATGGGTACAATAGCATAAGCGCTACATAATAAAAAGTAAAAACATCCAGGATTATTGCATCTTTAACCTTCCTTTGTTCCATCATTTCCCCTAGATTTGAAGGAATCATTATTGTAAGAAATGGAGGCAGCATTGGCGCAGTGTCCACCAACTGGTCCATCAGTAGAAACTCCAATGACCACTCTTCAGTGCTGGATGATTTGAGGCCGGCTGAGGGGACAGTGAGATTTGCTGACGGTCAGATGACAGCTGTGATTCCACTCGATATTGTGACCGATGAGCTACCCGAAGAAGCAGAGGCTTTTGTTCTCAAGCTGCTGCCCAACACTACAACTGGAGGCGCGGAGGTCGACGAACCAATGGAGGTCAGTTTAGAGCAGATCTATGATATGTCCAATTTTTATTTATTGCTATTGTGTTGCTATAATGTGCTTGTAACAGAGAGAGAAAAGACAGACAGAAGGCTGCACTTGTTAGGTAGCTTATCCTCCATATGTTGTGCATGTGTTATGCACGTGTGAGTGTTTGTGTGTGACCTACTGTAAGGTACGGTGGCAAACTTGGCACACTGCAAAAGTCGACCCCTTAGTGTGTCACGTCGCTCTGTGGGTGTTCCCTTAATGTGGCTGAATCAAAACAAAGCGGAAACAGCAGGCACACACTGTGTGTGGTGTCTGTGTGCTCTTTTTTAGAAAGCGTGGGTGAAGTGGTGACAGGTTTTTTCCATCTTTGTCCAAGCCTCTTGACCATGTGTGAAAGCAGTGGGCAGATCTAAGTCTTGTTTATACTGAAGGCATGAAATGAGGCACATGCAAACTCTGCTTTTGGTCACATACAAACACGCAACAGAACACCACCTCAGGTTGTGAAGTTAGAGGGTCTGTTTGCCATCTGTGCAGAAACAGTTGGCTCAGCAGAAAGAATTAATAAACAACTTTAACGGTAGGACAAGTTAATCAGCGTTAACTGCCGTTAATGTTAAGATATATCGCAGACATGACACTGAGCTGTAAATCGGCTATTGTGAGCATGCCAGGCAATGCATCAAACAAGTGTAGGTTTCAGGGAAATGAATGAGCCTCAGTTAAAATGCTCATAAAAACTACTCTAGCAGTCTTAGCAGAGTTAATTAAAGAGGATGCCTCTCTAAAGTTAGCTCAGGGCTCTCTTTTACTACTTTCAGTCTCACTTGTTTTCTTTCCTCTCTCTGTTCCACACCTCTCCTTTCTTCTTCTTGTGACCCAAGATTGTCCTAGTAACACCAAAACAGGATGCACAACAACATCCTCCAAAGTAATTAATGGCAAATGTGGGCTTCATTGCAATTACTGTGTGCCATCACATCCTAAAGATCAGTCACCTTCCTCCTCACTGCACACAGGCCTGCACATGGCCCGGATGTGCTCCCTCATAGGCAGTGAAGTTAAGGTCCATCTATCAAACTAGTGAAATCCCATTCTCTTCCAAGGCAAAGTATATAAAGCTAATTGTTAAATATGAGCATATTATAATGTTACTCATTATTAGATGCAACCCAAGCTTTAATTTTGTGAATAGAGCTAATGGGGGCGATTGGCAAGAAGTTTTGTGTTTCTTGGAAGAGAAGAGAATAGTTTGAGAATGTGTTTTTGATCATTCCCTTAAAATGTAACATATACCAACGTCTCCTTTCTTTTGCTGATTTGTTATTTTTATTCCCACTCTGCGTGTGGTCTTCGTCCGCTCTTCCCCCTAGATGGTGTTCTACATTCAGGACAGTGATGATGTCTATGGGCTTTTTCGGTTTGACCCAGCCAAAGAGCAAAGCATCCAAAGCCAACCTGAGGGCCGCTTCCTGTCGCTCAATTTCCTGCGAGATGGTGGTACACTGGGTGATGTGTATATGACCCTCACCGCCCTCTACATTCCTGCAGGCCCAATAGACCCAGCACTGGCCCGTGACCAGGTTCTGAATGTTAGCAGGTCCGTTAATGTGTTGTTTTCCCGTGAACGGATGGTCCACGTCATACTGCCAATCAGGAATGATGCCTTTCTGCAGAATGGAGCTCATTTCTTAATACAGGTAACAAGGCTGTAAACAAGAGCAACCAACAGCGATACATGTGTGGATGAAATATACTGTATCTATATACTGTATATACACATATACACACACACATACAGCATATATATATATATATATATATATATATATATATATATATATATATATATATATATATATATATATATATATATATATATATATATATATAGGAACACTAAAATAACACATACATAACACATATAATAACACAGTTGAATTTTAGTTCATTACATAGTGGAATATGTTGAGAACAAAATAACGATAATGATCAATGTAAATCAAAATTATTATCCCATGGAGGTCTGGATTTGGAATCATACTCAAAATAAAAATGGAAAATCACATTACAGGCTGATCCAACTTGAGTGGAAATTCCTCAAGACAAGTCAAAATGAGGTTCAGTAGTGTCTGTGGCCTCCACATGCCTGTATGACCTCCCTACAATGCCTGGGCATGCTCCTGATGAGGTGGCTGATGTTCTCCTGAGGGATCTCCTCCCAGACCTGGATTAAAGCATCATTCAACTCCTGGACAGTCTGTGGTGCAATGTGGCATTTGTGGATGGAACAAGACATGATGTCCCAAATGTTCTTGATTGGTTTCAGGTCTGGGGAATGAGCAGGCCAGTCCATAGCATCAGTGCCTTCATCATGCAGGAACTGCTGACACACTTCAGCCACATGAGGCGTAGCATTGTCATGCATCAGAAGGAACCCAGAGCCCACTGCACCAGGATATGGTCTCACAATGGGTCTGAGGATCTCATCCCGGTACCTAATAGCAGTCAGGGTACCTCTGGCTAGCACATGGTGGGCTGTGCGGCCCTCCAAAGAAATGTCTCGTCACACCATTACTGACCCATCGCTGGAGGATGTCGCAGGCAGCAGAACATTCTCCACGGCGTCTCCAGACTCTGTCATGTCTGCCACATGTGTTCAGTGTGAACCTGCTCTCATCTGTGAAGAGCACAGGGCGTCAATGGTGAATCTGACAATTTTGGGGTTCTCTAGGGAATGCCAATCACCCTGCACGGTGTTGGGCTGTAAGCACAAGTCCCACTTGAGGACATCGGGCCCTCATACCATGGAGTCTGTTTCTGACAGTTTGTGCAGAAACATGCATATTAGTGGCCTGCTGGAGGTCATTTTGTAAGGCTCTGACAGTGCTCCTCCTTTTCCTCCTTGCACAAAGGAGGAGGTAGTGGTCCTGTTGCTGAGTTGTTGCCCTCCTACAGCCCCCTCCATGTGTCTTGGTGTACTGGCCTGTCTCCTGGTATCTCCTCCATGCTCTGGACACTGTGCTGGCAGACACAGCAAACCTTCTTGCCATAGCTCGCATTGATGTGCCATCCTGGATGAGCTGCTCTACCTGAGTAACTTCTGTGGGTTGTAGACACCGCCTCATACCTCTAGGGGTGAGAGCACTGACAGAATGCAAAAGTGACCAAAACATGAGCCAAAAAGGATGAGAACAGAGAAATGATCTGTGGTCACCACCTGCAGAACCACTCCGTTATAGGGGGGCTAATTGCCTCTCATTTCCTCCTGTTGTCTATTCTATTTGCACAACAGCAGGTGAAACTGATTCACAATCAGTGTTGCTTCCTAACTGGACAGGTTGATTTCACAGAAGTGTGATTGACTTGGAGTTACATGGTGTTGTTTAAGTGTTCCCTTTATTTTTTTAAGCAGTGTATATATGCATATGTGTATGCATGTACATATATAAAATATACAAAAAATAAACTTGTGTATGCCACTTATCTAATCATAGTTACAAAGTGTGGCCAAAAAACATAGGCCAAAATAAAATATTGAACAAAATACTTAATAACAGTCTGTCCAAAAAGTCAGATAAAACAAATAATAATAATAATATAATAAAATTAATGAAATTAAATAAATATATATACATATATTTATTATATATTTTTATATATATATATATGTATATATATGTGTGTGTGTGTGTGTGTGTGTGTGTGTGTGTGTGTGTGTGTGTGTGTGTGTGTATATATATATATATATATATATATATATATATATATATATATATATATATATATATATATATATATATATATATATATATTAACTTAAACCCTTTTTTTAAGTTGTAATCCAGGCAACAGCTCTTTCTGTTGTACGTTTGCACTTGTGGCCAAATTTGTGCCATCCAAGCTTTAAGTGCTTCATTTGCATGTGAACGGTTTGACACTGGCACTCAAATCTGGCATGGTGCTATGGAATTTGCCCAACTGCCCAAACTAACAACACCATTTAACTCTTAAAGTAGGCAAAAAAAAAAAAAAAAAAAAAAAAAAAAAAAATATATATATATATATATATATATATATATATATATATATATATATATATATATATATATATATATATATATATATATATATATATATATATATATATATATATATATACAAGAAAAGGCTCCTTCACATTTGGTAGAAGTGTTTCAGTCTTTCAATCAAACCCTTTAATACACACATAGGCAAACATAAGAGGAGTAAATGGAGCACTGACGGGTTATTCAATACATCTTTAAAAAACATATGGTGTAGGAAGAGCTGTATTAGTGATGAATAATTATTTGCCTGTTATATTATTATATGCTTGTTTGAGCCTTCTATTAATTGATTTGTTTCTTCTACTTCCCCTAGTTGAATAAACTGGAGCTGGTTGATATCAATCCCCCAATTCACTCAAACAGCCCAAGGTTTGGGGGACCTCTAAACTTGACCTTGACTGTCACCCCTGACATTGCTAATGGGGAAATCGGCTTTACGAGTAACGCCACGGTGGTGGTTTATGAACCAGAGGACAGCAATACCAGCACAGTAAGATATGACCCCTGTTTTAGCAGTTGTGCATGTGAATATTATCAGTTATCAGTATCAGACTTCCAGTAGTTGAATATCACATAAAACAGCATATGGCTGTAATGTGTTTTAATATCATGCCATCATTATGTTGTTCTCAATTTAGATCAAAACTCCTCAGTTGTCATGTAGTCTGTAAACTGCTAAATTAACTACCGTTATGGAAGAGATGTTTCCTATTTTTCCACTGTAACAGAAAATTCCCCTTGTTGACTCTAACCTGTGTTCAGAAAATGAATTTTTATGTTCATACAGCATGTGTAGGTGATTACTTCTGATGATGTTTGGTGTTGCAGGTGACCCTACCCCTGCGGCGTGATGGGACAGACGGACAGGCTGTTGTGTTCTGGAGTCTTCAGCCTATTGGAGACAATCGTGTGGATATAACAGTTCAAGACCTGGAGCCTCTAAGTGGCTCTGTGGTCTTCCTCTCCGGGCAGAGCGATGCTTCCATCAGCTTCACTATCATGGCTGACAATATCCCAGAAATCAATGAGACCTTGCTGCTCACTTTGGATAGGTAAGGATATTAAATTTATTTATTTATTTATTTATATTAATTATTAAGAGAGAAAGTTATCATTAATCATCATTAATCATCACATAATTATTGTAAATTTAGTTAATCATCATTGAATCATATTAGACCCTTATGTTCTGCCAATAAACATAACGATAATACGATCACCTTTTGTGGTTTAGAGTGTGAAGTTGATATTATTTAAAGTTTTAGAGCCAACTTATACAAGTGAGTCCAGTGGAATTGGAAAGGCTGAGTAGGTTCTATATCATCCCATCCCTCCTTCGGTTTTCTGGAGGTGTGTGTGTGTGTGTGTGTGTGTGTGTGTGTGTGTGTGTGTGTGTGTGTGTGTGTGTGTGTGTGTGTGTGTGTGTGTGTGTGTGGTAGTGGTAGTGGTTTGGGGGTGGGTACATCTGTTACTCTATGTTCTGATGAGAACGGCAGCTCTCTCTCCCTCCCACTCCTCCCCTGCAGGGTGGAGACTGCACGCTTTATAGTGTACTTTGGGTAAGTGGAGAGTGGAATGAACCTGGGCCTTTTGTGTGGCGTGAATCAAGACTTTGTTTTCAGAGAAGGGCCTACTTCAGGATTTCTCTGGTCTTTGGTTGACGTGGGGATGAGGGAGAGTTGGGGGGTATGGTGGGGGATTCAGTGATGGTGTGAAAAAGGGAACCCAAAGGAGAGTGGTTGTTGGGGGTAAATAGAGAATCTTCTTTATGTGTTTCTCTCTTATTTAACCAGGCTTGATTGTGTACCCCTTAAAGATGTCAGTGTTTGTATGCATGCAGCACCTTGGCTGTGTCTGTTTGTTTGCAGTGCTTTATTCTGTCATGTCTTTGTCTCCAATTTACCCGTTATGTGATGCTTACTTGGCTCCAATTTTCTCAACATACACACACACTACGCACACCCCCTGTGGAGCAATAAAGATGCAGGCATGCCGTTGATTGACATTGTTATTAAACTTTGCCTAAACAGCAGGGCCTCAGTATGGAGCCAGTAATGAATGAGCATCACACAATGCAAGGAATGCATTATGAAGTTTAGTTGAAAGCTGAGCTGGTTTCTCATTTGATCCCTTAATGTTTCAGAATCTCAAAGCACACAACAATAGAATAAGTCCAAGAAACTTCCATGTCAGAGTGTTTATCTACTGCAAAGACTTGGGTAGGTTTCAGTAATGGTCACTTGCTATTATGATTTAATACTGTTTATGTGCGTATGTGTTCCAGGAGTAACGTTGATAATCAGATCCTGAAAGCCGGTTTCACCAGCAGAGAGATTGTCATCATGGAGAACGATGACCCCGGGGGAGTCTTTGAGTTCTCCTCATTCTCCAGAGGTCCATGGGTCATCAATGTAAGTCTTCAAACTGCAACTTCAAACTGTCTTTGTTAAACGAAAGTATCCAACCAGCTACAAAGGATGTGAAGCGATCGTTACATTAAACTCCACATATTGTTATTTTGCCTGTTGTCTGTGGTTCTGGTCACATTTGTAAACTCATCTAGGAGGGTGAAGCTGTTGAGCTGCACGTGGTCAGAGCTCAGGGACAGCTGCTGAAACAGCTGGTGAGATATGCTGTCACACCATTGGGGAACACTGAGTTCTACGGCGCCACGGGCATCCTGGAGTTTAAACCAGGAGAGAGAGAAGTGGTAGTGGCGCTGGTGGCACGGCCTGATGGGGTGCCTGAGGTAAGAACATGGTCAATTCAATGCTGACCTTTCAAGTTCATATGATAACTAGGGCTGTCAAAGTTAATTCAATAACACGCTAAAGCAAACTTGTTTTAACGCTGCCAATTTCTTTAACACATTAACTCAATTGATATGGAGGTTGTAGCAGGCTCAGTCTTACAGCTAGAAGATGCTGGCATCACATGACACCAGAAAACTGATAATCCACTGGTATCAGCAATGTCATACTAGCTTGTTGCAAAGGAGGGTAATTAACATTCCAAACATATGCAAAATTTTTGCCATTTTCAAAGGGGTTCCTTGACCTGAAAATGGGTCCTGTGGGTACTTACGAGTTTTCCCCTTTATAGACATGTCCACTTTACCGTAATCACATGCAGTTTGGGGCAGGTCATAGTCAAGTCAGCACACTGATGCACTGACAGCTGTTGTTACCTGTTGAGCTTGAGTTTGCCATGTTATGATTTGAGCAGATTTTTATATGCTAAATGCAGTACCTGTGAGGGTTTCTGGACAGTATTTGTCATTGTTTTGTGTTGGTAATTGATTTCAAGTTAGAAATATATAAATATATATAAAAATATATATATACAGTAGATAATAAGATGTTTTAAATCTGTATTTGCTGTATGAAAACTGTGTGTGTTTGTGTGTGTTTTTGTGTGCATACAGCTGGACGAGACTTTCTCTGTGGTGCTTAGTAGCCACAGCACTCCGCCCAGTCGCCTAGGCAACCACAGGGAGGTCACTATCACAGTGCGGAAGAACGACGACCCCTTTGGGGTCATTGAGTTCAACCAATCAGGACTGACAGTGGCCATCAATGAGAGCAAAGGGGACGAGACACACCAGGGTACTTTGAAGCACCAGTCCTTTTAGACGATACTGATACTTCTCCATGTCAAGTGGGATCTCATTGACACTTAAAATGGACCTAATTGAAGTAAAACACAAAATGTTGGTCAGCATGGGGAGGAGCGGGACTATGATTAAAGTTTGTATTTTAAACATACCATGTTTGTGTAATGCACAAGAATGTGTTAATGCAGATAAAGAAGGTCAACTTGTAGAGCAGGAAGTTTGGGCCCCACACAGTGATGATTCAGTTCAATATTCAATCTGGTCCTGAGAGCAGGAGAAGCAAAAGCTTCTCTCAGCCTCTAGAGAGTGTATCACCAGTGTTTGCAGACAAAAATAAATGGGAACTGTACAACAAAAAGCCTTAGCTATGAGCTAAAAAAAATACAATAATATTGTACTCAATATAAAATGATGGCCTCGACAGGAGGTAAAATGTCAAGACTTATGTGCATACACAAGTTATTGACTTTAAGTAAGGCTTCAATACCTAAATAGATGATCTCTGTCTCTTCTGATTTGCCTTCAGCGCTGTACCCTGTAGTGAGGAACAGGGGTCACTTCGGGGAAGTCTGGGTTTCCTGGATCTTGGAGCCAGCCCTCTCCGGAGACATCCGCCCCCTCCAGGGAAACATCACCTTCATGGAGGGGGAGTACCTCAAAAACCTAACTCTCTTCTCTGTGCCTGATGAGGTGAGATAAACTAAACACAAAAATGCATGCAATCCAAATTTGAGTTACAGTACATTTTGTGTTTCAATATTATATATTTATTTTTTTATTTAAGATCCCAGAGGACATGGAGAATTTCACCATCTCATTGATAAATGCTATAGGCGGCGCAAGACTGGGAAACATACTCAATGCCAATTTACATATTAATAAGAATGATGACCCCATTTACTTTTCTGGTAAGGATACTGTTCCGATTACTGTTTACAAAGGACCCTCTATAATAATATATTGATATATTATAGCTGTAGTCATTGAGTCTTCACCTCTCCGGTCACCTCCCTGTCTCTCCTCCCTCGCCTCACTCTCTCCTCAGAACCTGTGGTGGTGTGGCTTCGGGAAGGGGGAGTGGCCAACTTCACTGTTCTGAGGGCAGGGCGGGCGGACTTTGTTGCCACGGTGATGTACCGTGTGGAATACGGCGAGGCATCTCCAGGTGACCTCTCCGTGCTGAGTAATGACACGTTGCTGGTGTATGACGTGGGCGAATGGATGAAGAACATCTCTGTGGCGGTGGAAGATGATGACATACCAGAGACTGATGAACCTTTTTACATCGTTCTGTACAATGCTACTGGTGAGTATGGGCTTCCTTTTAAACAAGTAGTTAGCACAGAGGTGTACTGTGTATTTTAAGGAAACTTTCTGTGAATCAGTGCTTATGGCAGGTTGTGTAGTGGCTGTGTCATATCATCATATATGTTGGTCTCTTGAGATCATAACAACAATACAGTATAATCTGCATCCCCTCCGAGGATTAAAACATCTGAAAGCCAATATCTTTTCTCATTTTCCAATGTGCTTTATAGTAGTGCAATCACACCTCATCTTAGAATAACATCACCACCTTCTCCGTGTTTATCCTCTTGCCAGTTGAGGAGTAGCTAGGTTATTTAGCTTTGTCTGTGGTAACACTGAAAGCTCTCCTAATCCCAGTATTGTGTGTCAGGGATGGGAATAAAAGACCAGTGGGCCCCAACAGGACCTTAATTACCAGACTCCAGACTTTCTAAAACACAAAGACCGGCCACTCCACCAGCCTCTCTCTGTCTACTGATTGACATGGAGTAGAGTCAGTAAGGGTTAGCCTCTGGTTTATGCCAGGGGATGGTCCTTTATAGTGATTGTGTTAAAAGTCAATAATCCTTATGTTAGAGGTCAATCAAACTCATTCTGGGCCTTTAACACTCTTTACGCTTCCTCTTTAATTAGGAGCAGATTTGCATGCCTGCTACTTGAAGTATGTGCTTGTGAAAGGTTATTGCAGTTGCGGTAATGCTGTTCCTGCAAAGAAAATACCCCCTGTAGTTTATATTCCTTCCTTATTTTTATGAAAACATTTAAATGTAATGGTTGTGGTTTACTGAGGCTCTGTCCTTGGCTTTGTTCACTTTAACTCCTTTTGCTAAGAGAAGCTTTTATTTTTGTACTCAGGTTTTTCATGAATAAGAAGCTCAGTCATCCTGGGCTTGGTTGCCATAGTTATGGTGCGCTATGAGACAGCCATCCCCTATTGCATAAAATTTAACATGACAATAATAATATGACCAGTGCAATCCATGTTAATCCCTCTAGCTTCTATCGATCTGTCTGTCTGTCTGTCTGTCTGTCATAGGTACTGCTCTAACCTGATAATATGAATGTGTACACAGGTGATGCTGTTGTGTATGGAGCAGACACTGCTACTGTGGTGATTGAGGCCAATGATGATGCCAATGGGATTTTCTCCCTGGAAGCCATAGAGAAACCTGTTGAAGAGGGCAAGACTAGTAATTTTTAGTAAGGAACAGGCCTTCAATTCATGTTTCTTTTGTGCAAAGCATTGATTTAACAGTTCTTGAAGAGTTTTATATTGGTTTGATGCTCATTCACACTTTATTGGAAGAATTATTTAAAATTTAAAAAATCTATACATTGACAAAACTCTGAAGCTGATTTTTTTTTTTGAGATATAACATTTTTAACTGTATGCTATCACTCAAATTATAACTGTTTTCTTTTCTGCACACAGTGTCCTGCGTGCAAGGGGCCATTTTGGTAACGTCACAGTCTTCTGGCAGCTGTTTGCCAATGACTCTGTGACTCCTCTGGAGGAGAACCAGGAGTTTACCAACATATCAGGCTCCATCACCTTCACCACAGGGGATGAGACCAAGCCTATTGTCCTAGAGGCCATCTCAGATAAGCTTCCAGAGTTCAATGAGTTCTTCGTCCTCAGGCTGGTTAATATCTCAGGTGAGTTTAAGACAACAGTGACATATTTGTCAGTTTTGATATTTTAGAGATGTTAATATGGTTATCACAAGAGAAAATTACTGCCATAACAAATAATTAGTCACTGAGTTTGAACTTTTTCATTTTAGTCATCAACTTTAAAATTCTAAAAGCAAACATTTTCATTTATAATGTTGTCTTGAAAACCCTTCAACTCTTGTCCATAATTTCTTAAAGGTGGTTACCCAGGGGAGGGCGGACGACTAGCCGAGACTTCTCTGAATGCCTCGGTTCTCATCCCTTTCAATGACGACCCATTTGGTGTCTTTGCCATCACTGACAGCAACCTGGACCAAGAAGTAGCTGAAGATGTACTCTCAGAGGATGATATGGCTGATGTCACTTCCTTCACCATCCTCCGACAGCAGGGTACTTTTGGTGATGTGCGGGTTGCCTGGGAGATTGTTTCTGGCCGCTTCCCAGAGGGCCTTCCCCTGATGGATGACCTGCTCCTTCTAGCCTCCTTCCCAGACGAGGTTGAGCTCAGGCCTCATGCCAGGCGGCACCACTCAGCCACAGACACATGGTTTTTCTCCGGGCTTCCTGGAGCTTATGGAACCATCTCCCCCGAAGACGGGCCTGCTGCTGTTGGAAACTTCACCTTCTCTGCCTGGCTAGTGCCCAGACCAGACACTGATGGCTTCATAATCTGCAAAGGAACCAGAAATGGGACTATGTATTATGGCGTGAAAGTCCACACCAATGAGTCTCATGTCACGGTGATGCTGTATTATACAGTGATGGGATCAAACAGTTCCCAGGTGGCCCAGGCCACTGCTGAGAAATTTGTTGAGAATAATGCCTGGTTACAGGTCATCATTACTGTTGATGATGGAATTATTGAGTTCTTCCTGGATGGGAACCCTATTCCTGGAGGACTGAAGAGCATCAAAGGAGAGGGCATCACTGATGGTGAGATATTTTATCAGATATTAAACATAGCAGAATAACAAAGG
Source organism: Pterois miles (assembly GCA_947000775.1). Lineage (NCBI taxonomy): Eukaryota > Metazoa > Chordata > Actinopteri > Perciformes > Scorpaenidae > Pterois > Pterois miles. Next base: position 8,667,759 of record CAMQGK010000334.1, on the reverse strand, counting down.
TCAGCTTGTTGAGCATATACTGTCATCGTACTGTATTCTTGTTTGTTATGTTCAACTAGTGTCTACAGCTCCTGTTTGTCAGCTCAGTTTGTATGTGTTTAGTGTAAATGTTATCATGACCAAGCCTGCCGTGTGTCTTGCTCGTGCCCAGGACAAAAAGATCTCCAAACCATGTCCCATTATGCCTAGTCCATCATGCTGGATTGAGTAGTTAAGTTTGCTGTTTTATGTTCTAAAATGCAAATGTTTTCCTTTTTGTAAGCATGTGTAATGTGTCTGTTCAGAACATGGTGGGGTGGTAGTTGTCATTATTGTGCAGGTTCATAGTTTTAACCATTAGTGAGGTAGCTGTTACATTTTTTGACAACAGGTAGCTTGTTATGCATTGTGTGCTTGTGGTCGCTCTGCTTAGGACTGCAAGCTTCAAAGCGTGCATGTAGAGGGGCAATTATTATGTTAATATCTTCATCTACTCTCATATGAAATGTGGGTCGGTTTAGGTCCTCCCTTGACCCAGGGCCTGGGACAACTGACCTGATGTTCCCCTACTGTCGGCGACCCTGGTCATGACCTTCAAGCATGCTCCCCATGACACTGTTTTTAGATGAAAAAATGTGATAAGTGGCATTTAATATTACCAATTTTTTGGAATTTGAAGTAGTCATGAAGTTATTCTTTTTAATTCTTGTAGTGTTACTTTATTGATACTTATAATGTCAAAATGTCAGCTAAGGGCCAAAAACAAACTCAGCCCAGATAATGACTGGCCAGTATCTTTTCTTGCCCTGGAAGCCCAAACGTTTTTATTTACCGCTCTCTCAGCACCATGGTCAGTGACAGATGTAGTGATCATGCCATTGAATCTGCTTGTGTGAGTTTGTGTGGGACTGTCTGAGGAGAGGGTTTTCAATCTGCTCTCTCATTATTCGCTGATGGAATGACATGTCTTAATTTTTTAAAACATAATGCATGCACACACACACACACACAGGCACCCGCTCCTCAGTCACTTCCTCATTGTTCAGGACGACTGGGACTCTGCTATGCTTGAGTGACCACTTAAACTCAGCACTGCTGGATATTGTTACCGCTAAAGGGAATCTTCTTTTCTTTCTATTCTCTCTAATTAATGGAGACAATAGCCACAGCCTGTATTGGACCAAAAGCTCCCAGAAGGGAAATGCTCCGATGGTTCTTTGGCTAACTTCAATCACCGTAGATGTATATATAATCATCAATTATGTCATGTGTTATTGTCTGCTACTGGTAACTCAAACCACAGAGGAATTGTTTTGTGTCAGGGCTTTATACTTGCTCACTGTGACAGATTTTCTGCATCTGTCCCAATTCGTACAAGTAAATGGAGCAATAGGCACGAGAGGTGTAAGTATATAAATGTGTAATGAGGGAGAGGCGGACCTGGGCATTAGGCGGCCTTAATCAAGATTCTGTTTGTGGTCCCAGTAGACTCTAATGTAGCAACCACATTTGTTCCACCAGAGCTATTATACATTGTACACTGTGTATAATGCAGCAAATGTGTCTACTGTTAATGAATTAGAAATCAAGATAATGTTTCCTTATGTTTCAACATCCTATCTATCATGTCATATCCTCTATATTGTGCTTAAGGCAATGATTGTGATTTGTTTTCTCCAAGCATTTACTACTTATAAAACTATTACATGCATAATTCATGGCCATTTGCTGTATGAAATAATATGCACTATTTTTTCTGTGTCTTTCTACTCCAGGACCTGCGTCAGTGTTTATTGGGTCAGATCCTGAGGGCGAACGGCGGTACAGAGGTCTTCTCCAAGATGTTCGCTTGTACAGGACTAAGCTGAACCGTAGCCACATCCACGAGCTTCACACCCAGCCCCCTAAAATAGACCTGCGCAACATCTCAGGTTACCTACGGTACCGGCAGGAGGAGAGGCAGAAGTCGTTTGTGGTGGAGGTCAGGGACGATAACGAGGAGGAGGGAGAGGAGGTGTTCTATCTGCAGTTGGTGGCAGTTCACGGTGGAGCGCGCCTCCCTTTCCCGAGACCCACTGCTACCTTGCGAGTCATGAAGAGTGACAATGCCAATGGGCTTTTTGGATTCACTGGTGCCTGCATACCTGATGTAAGTGCACATTATTTAGTCAGTAGCATTTAGTGGACCATTATTGCTGTTTTGAGCATCTGTAAGCACCTCACAAACATTTTTAATGTAAACCAGACTGGTGAACAATGATCAATAAGTCTGAATTTACATGACCACTGTTACAGTATCATTTGTCATTGCTACAGAGAAAACATATGCATAGAAACACATGTAATATAAACTGACTGGTTTGTCAGTCCCTGTCCTGCTGCATATTTCATCAGTGGTCATGCCTGGCTGCAGCGAGAGCATGCACTCCGTTTTTAGTTGGATTGGATGTGTGGGCTCTCATGTTGGCCCCTCTCAGGTAGAGCGACAGCTGGTGAGGCTGCAACAGGTCTGCCAGTCAGGGCATTCCTGTAGAAGTGGATCACGAGTTCCAGCACTGGAAAATGGGAGATCTAGTTCCTCGTTTCCATCAGCAGAACAGGTGGCGGGGCTGGGGATGGCATTCCATCAGAACTGGAGGATCTTCTTTATGTCCTTGATCGTTTGGGGATGAATAGACATAGAGGCATGTGGGCTATCAGGTGCTTTCTCTTCAAATCACATTATTACTGTGCTAGATTTAGTTGTAGTTAGGTAGGTAAGAGTTGCTTGTTTATGCATTCAGTAGTCATCATTTCCTCCAGTGGCTCAGAATTAATCAACATTTTTATTACTTTGTTTTTTCTCACAGACCACCGAGGAGGGCTCCACTATCTCTTGTGTGATTGAACGTATGAGGGGCTCTCTGGACCACGTTTATGTCAACTACAGTGTCACCCAACTGGACAGCTTGGACAGTGAGACGCCAGCCCATCAAGATTTTGTAAATGCCACTGGAGCTGTGCTTTTCAAGCCTGGACAGCGCTCTGAGGTGTGTGTACTGTATGTGTGTGTGAGAGTGACTCAACGGTATTAATGTGATCTTATATGAGCTGAGGAAAACCCCTCTGAGTTTGTCCAAGGGCACACAAAGCATAGACATTCAGTGGGTAAAAACAAATGTGATGTACCTTGTGTGCACTGTATTTACACATCAGCAAATTCATTTAAAATAAATACTATGTTCAGGTTAACAGCAGGGTTTTAAAGTTCACCCAAATGCAAATGTTTTTAGACAACCTGCGCCACCTAGTGGTTGCATGTTTGTGAATCAACAGGTGTTAGCTGATAATTAAGCTTTTAATTTGACTTCTGAAGTATTTTTCAAGGGAACTAGAAAACAAAACTAATGTATTCACATCTTTTTCTTAGGTATTGAACCTGTTGGTGCTGGATGATACCCTCCCGGAGCTGGCAGAGTCCTTTCAGATCACACTGGTGTCAGCAGAGTCCGGTGATGGGAAGCGTGGCTCCACCCCCACCAGCAGTGCAAGCATCAACCCAAATAACTCCGTTAACACTGTCACTGTCACAGCTAGTGACCACCCCTATGGTATTCACTCACATGCCCAAAAAACAGTGTTGTTGCTATTTTTAGCAGTAAGCGATCCATATTTATAAGATTATGTTGTTACAAGTGTCTCTCTTGTTTTCCCTCTTATGCACATCATTCCTCCCCAACTCAATGCCTTCCTATTTCCATCATACTTTTCCCCTCCTCATTACATTATCCCCTATTTCCTTTCTTCTAAACATAACACTCGAACCCACACCCTTCCCTGTTCCAGGCCTGCTGCAGTTTCAGCCCAGCCCTCCAGGGGAGGGATTGATCTCTCCAGCATTAGAACCTGCCCACATAACCGTAAACGAGGAAGATGGACAAGTCAGTCTGCTTGTGGCCAGGGCTCAAGGCCTTTTGGGAAGGGTCATGGTGGGATACAGGACAACCCCATTTACAGCATCTAGTCCTGAAGACTATGAGGTTTGTTTCCACTAAAGACTATACTGATGCATATATGCTGGTGATGTGTTGATAAACTAATAAACAGACCTAGAGAGAATTCATTTCACCTGTTACCCTGGTTGCCTCTTTCTCTGTATTCAACTGGCAGGACTCAGAGGGCATGCTGGACTTTCTTCCAGGGGAGAGGTTAAAGTTCATCACTGTGGCCATCATAGACAATCCTGTCCCTGAGCTGGACAAGATTTTTAGAGTGGAGCTCTACAATGCTGATGGAGGAGGTGAGAAATTTGAGCCCAAAGTTATTATGGTACTGATTTCATCAGTTTACGTCCCATTGTGATATATTTTGAGCCTTAGAATTACTTTATATTTTAATTCTTTACCTTATCTTAATTAGAGCTGAACTGACCCTGTTATGTGCCCTCCTGTTTTTGTGTGTTTTGTGTGCTGTGCTCCTGTGTGCTTCCCCATACCTGCCTACCTATGTGACTGCTTACCTTCCCTCCCTCCCGTTTGCCCTTCGATCTCTACTTCTCGGTTGTGACTCTAACCTGGTGTGACACTTGTTTGATCCTCGTGTGTGATCCGTCAGTGGATCAGTTTCTGCGTAGTGAAGGAAGTGGTAGTGGGGAGAGTGACTCTGACTTCCTTCTTCCATCATATCACCACCACGGTAAGCATCCCCCTCCTTTTCTCCCCAGACTGCTTCTTGTCTCCATTCCTTCACCCCCACACCCCACATCATTTCTGTCTCCCCAAGGCTGCAAGTCTCAAAGTCAACTACCATTAGGTATCAACTGACATGTTGCTGCTGCTGACTAGCACTATTTTATCTCATACTTAATATCTTTTAAATGAGACCATTTTATGTCCTCACAAACTACTATGTTTTTCTTTCAGAATAATATTTTGGCTGGTTGAGTAGAATTGTAAATCAAGAGTTGGACCATAAAAGCTGGGAAAGTCTCCTTCATTACTGAAAATCTTGGGTGAAGTGGACTGTTGTGCATTATAATATACAGCACATAAAAAAAATTATCCCTAATACTTCATCAATTAGGATCTTTCAGCTTGGTCAAGTGCATATTCACACATACTCTAGATGTCTGCATGCATATGCATGTGTGTTTAATTGTGTTTGGTATTGACATTGCAGTGTGACCCCTGTGCGAAGCACCCAAGGAGAGGGATGTGGGAAAAGTAAATAGCTTTTCACAGGCAGTAGGGGTACTGTAAGTGGTTGACATAAGTGTCAGAGACCCCACTGTTTCGCACTAAGTTTGGTTTGTCGTTACCTTTTCTAAAATAAAATAAAATCGCTCTATGAGGCTGCCATTTCAGTCTGATTCTCTTGACCATAATATCGCTTTATTTGATGGTAAGAAGGTGTGTATTTTCATTGGGCTATTTCTATTTAAATCACTGGCTAAAGGAATACTTCACCCACAAAATCACCATTTGTGTATCAATTACTCACCGTGAGTTACCTTGAATTCTTGAATAAATGCCTCCACGGTGAACGGAGAATCCGAAGACGGAGTAAAACCTTGCTGAATTGAATTAAATGGGATCTAGGTTTTAATGTAAGTTCAGTTTGTAAACAAATGTTTTGATATTGTTATGCCTGTTGTTAACCCTGGACCCCATTTACTTCAATTCATTAAGGATTTACTACATTTTCGGATTCTAGGTATGCAAGAAAAACAAGGTTTTATTCAAGAATTCAAGGTAAAATGTGGTGAGTAATTGATAAACAAATGGCCATTTTGTGGTGAAGTAGTCCTTTGAAACTGAAACAACTGAAACAGAAAGTATCACTAAAATGTAACACAGGGTTATATCTGGTATTTTGTGTGTAGCCAGCTTGGGAGTTGCATCCCGCATCATAGTGACCATCGCTGCTTCTGATGATGCCCATGGAGTGTTTCAGTTCAGTCCTGAATCCCTGTCTGTGAATGGGACCGAACCTGAGGATGGACGCAGCTCTGTGGTCCTGCAGGTCAGTGTAATACTTAAGGAGATGGAGGTTTTCTTGTGTTTGCAGTAACAAGTCAAGATGCTTATACTGCTCCTAGTCAGGTTTCTTTAATACAGTGTATGGTTAAGTATTGTTCATCATCATGCTGTTTTCTTTTTGTTCTCTAACAGGTGGATCGCTCCTTTGGTGACCTCTCCAATGTAACTGTGTACTGGGAGGCTGATCCCAGTTCTGAAGGGGAGCTCCTCAGCAGATTTGGGAACGTCACCTTTGGTGTGGGTCAGACATCAGAGAACATCATCATCAATGTGGCCCAGGATGAGATTTCTGAGTTGGACAAGAGTTTCAACGTGTCCTTGGTTAACGTCTCCCATGGTCGTCTTGGTGTCCAGACATCTGCTACTCTGACTGTGCTCGCCAGCGATGATCCTTACGGTGTTTTTGTATTCGCTAATGTAACAAGGTCTGTTCGACTTTCTGAAGCTGACTCAACTGTCTCCCTCACCATCCTGCGACAGAGGGGTCTTATGGGTCAGGTGAGTCCTACTATAGAGGGTTTACAATCTTAATAGTGAAAAAATGACATATTCCCACATTTGGTGGATGTAACAAATCATATGATATTTTCCATTTTTATTCGTCCAGGTGCGAGTCACATATGGGACACTAAGTGAGGCAGATCCGGACCCTTACAGGACCCCTGGGGTTGGCCGAGCCACTGAGGGGCGGGATTTTGTTCCCCTTCTGGATTCTGTTGTGTTCTTCACCAATCAGAGCGAAGCAAACATCACCCTCCGAGTTCTGGATGACGAGGATCCAGAAAGAGACGAGTCAGTCTTTGTGAAGTTGATCAGTGTTCAACTCATCAAAGGAGAGCAGGAGAGGCTCAGTAAGATACCCACACCCCTACTGATCTAAGATATAATAATACTTCAACCATGAGCCAGTTGCATAAAAATAGACCTGGTCTTTGTCTTAAATATAACTTTAAGTCAGACATGCTATAGATTAAATAGTTACACCATAGTTAAATTTACCTGTTGCATAAAGCATCCCTATGAGTGACTAATGTAAGACGGACTTAGATAGCCTGTTGCACAGTGCATTATGGTTGAAATAAGACACTTAACAGAAGAGAAAATGGAGGATACAACACCTCACCAAGTATGGGAGAAAATAACAGAAAAGGTAAACAGCATTAATCCAACAGCAGGTGATACAAGAATCCCAAAAAGTAGTGGATAAACAGTTTAAATAGTTAGCTAAATCTTGCTGAAAGTAATGGATAAATAGTTGAAATAATTTAATAAAAATAGCTGAAACTGATGGAAAATAGTTGAACTAGTCAGCTAAAAATAAAATTAATGGATAAATAGTTGAAATAGTTTGATAAAAAATAGCTAAATTTAATGGATAAATACTTGAAACAGTCAGTTAAAAGTAAAATTAATGGGTAAACAGTTGTATTTAGCTAAAAGTAATGGTTAAACAGTTGGAATAGTAAGCTAACTGACCTTGTAACTAGGTCTAAGTTAGGCTTTTCTACCTAAGTATTAAGTCAGTGTTAATATTTATGCAGCAGACAGGCTTAATTAGACTAGTCTAATGTGACAATCTAAGACCAGTCTAAGGCCTAGACGACTGTTTAACTAAGTTTATACAACCGGCCCCATACCACACTAAACTGATGAAATATCCTCTTACTGTGCCTTCCAGTTTCCAATTCCCCTTCTCTGGGTCCCAGGACTGACATTGTAGCCCAGGTGATAGTGGAGGCTAGTGACGATGCTTTCGGAGTCCTCCAGCTGTCGACTTCTGCTGTCAGTGTAGCTGAGCACTACGTCGGGCCCATAATAAATGTCACACGTGTTGGAGGGATTTTTGCTGATGTATCCGTCAAGTTCAGAGCAGTGCCTTTGACGGCCAGAGTCAGTAAGTGTTGGGCATAGAGCATGTATTTAAATTCCTATCTCTATGATTTATGTTTGAGCAGGCAGGCCATGTAAACATGTATGTGCGTGTGTGTAATCCTTTAGGTGAAGACTACAGCGTAGCCTCTACTGATGTGGTCCTCCTAGAAGGGGAGTCCAGTAAATCGGTACCCATCTATGTCATCAATGATATGGTCCCTGAGCTGGCAGAGACCTTTCTCATCGAGCTGATCAACCAGACCACCGGAGGAGCTCTCCTGGGGGAGCTCACACGTGCCATCATCACCATACTGCCTTCTGACGACCCTTTTGGTGCCTTTGGTTAGTAGGCATTATCTAGAATATGTTTCAGTCTTTTCATCTTATTTTGGACAATGTTTAACAAACTCTTGATCTTATTTCTACGTAGTCTTCCAAGCAGTTCCAATTACCATAGAGGAACCAGGGTCTAACTCCATTGAGGTCACGTTGCCTATAGTGCGTAATGCTGGTACTATTGGAACAGTGGTAGTCCAATGGCAGGCCACAGTCAATGGTAAACTAGCAGTGGGGGACATCAGACCCACATCAGGAGAGGTGAGATTTGCTCCTGGTGAGACCATGACGACGCTCCGAGTGGAGCTCTTGGCTGACGATGTACCTGAAATCACTGAGGTAAGAAACAGACAGTGAAAATTACACCATGAACTATGTGACATGATGCATCCTTTGAAATATTTTACATAAATTTAATTGCTATGTTTATTAATTACTTCTGTCTTTTCTAGATAATTAAGGTGGAGCTTACTGGTGCCAGTAATGGAGGAAGCCTTGGAGCCGATACATCTGTTGACATAATTGTGCCTGCCAACGACAACCCATATGGGATAGTATACTTTGAACAGTCTGTTTACCGCCTTCAGGAGCCATTGGAGGGAGTTTATAGAGCCAATATTTCTGTTCGAAGGAGGTACATTTAAAAGCTCTTTTCTTTTGGAATAATGGTTTATTTGAAGATTTTTCTGTATTCTTACTTACATGAAACAACATTTTCTCTGTCATCCCCATTGCCTTTATTCCAGAGGCGGTCACTTTGGTCGTTTGGAGATCGTGTACAGCACCTCTGAGATCGACATTGTTGGTTTGGCTCAGGCTGATGGCCAGAATCTGCTAATGTATTATGACCTCCCAAAACCTGGCATTCCATCCACTGCCCCCCTTCGGACAGTTAACGTCACTGGTCAGAGAGACCCCCTGGCTGCATGTGCCGCTGCCTGTCTGAGAGAGCGTGCCTGCCGGGCTTTCTCTCTGTCATCAGGGGTGACCCCACCATCCTGCTCTTGGGTGACTTCAGGGGTTGACCAGCTCACCTCTGAATCTCAGGTCATGACTTATGTAAAAAACCTCACTGCAGCTTCTGTCCTCTTCAGTGCCCAGGCTGTGGCAGGTAGTGATTTCACACCTATTACAGCTCAAAGTGCCTTCATGGAAGATGGGTCAGGGGTCGCCAACCTTACTGTCCCAATCTTGACTGATAAATTCCCTGAAATGGATGAGAGCTTCTCCATGCAGATCTTAAAGGTAAAACCCAATGAGATATACTTTATATTGCCCTGTGTTGTTTATGGTATAATTTGTATTACGGTACATGCATTCTATTCAACTGTATAACAAAATGTTTTACCATTTATTGTTTAAAGGTAGAGCTGATGAATCTGACTGTGGCACAGAAGAACCTGCCCTCGATTGGCCAGCCAGATGAAGCTGTGGTCACTATAGGGATGAACGGAGATGCGTTTGGCATATTTTTGATATACAGCCTTAGTCCCAACGCCACCAACAATGGACTCTATCTTGAGGTTCGAGAAGAGCCTAGGGTTGCGGTGCCCCTTGTTATAGAGAGGAGAGGAGGGAATCTGGGCACTGTCACTGTAGAGTGGAGGTTTGTTGGAGGAAAGGCCACACCAGATGCTGACTTCAGAGGGACTGGAGGGACTCTGGTCTTTGATGGTATGTGGATCACTCGCTGATTAGCAGTAGTATCAGGAATTATGTAAAAACCAACATCTACTCAGAATCAATTATTTGGGACAATGTCCTATTGGAAAGCATGAGTTTACTTTATTTTCTCTGCCTGCAGGTGATCTGAAGAAGACAATAGAGATAGTAATCAGAGATGATAATGAGCCAGAGGACAACGAGAGCCTCATGATTGGTCTTGTTAATACAGAGGGAGGAAGTCGGATCCTACCCAGTTCTGACACTGTAACCATAGTGATACTGGCTAACGATAATGTGGCCGGGATAGTGGGATTCCATCCAGCCTCACGTTCTGTCATCGCTAGAGAAGGTGGGTACCTATTTTTAATGATTTGCAAGTGTGTTTGAATATTCAGTCTCTAGTGTGTATGTCCAAGCACATTATCACCCTCATAGTACATTCCAACCTTTTCCCCTGTCCCTGTCACTAGAGATGTGTGCTAATCATGTATAAGTGCAAACGTAAGGGAATGCACTCATTGTAATGGCAGCATGTAGCAACAGGTGGGCTCTGTGGTTGTATGTCATTATCTTGAAATTATGTATGCATGAGTGGTTGAAGTCTCCCTGAGTCTCATCCATACAATTACAGATCATGAGTTGCCTCTACTGGCATCTACAGTATGAAAAAAGCAATTCACTCTAGAGTCCATCAATGTATCAGTCTTTACAAACCTATATTTGAAATTATATTTCATATTACAGGCGAGAGGTTGTCCTTATCAGTGTTGAGAACAGCTCCAGGTCTGGGTAATGTCACTGTGGACTGGACTGTACAAGGGCCCCTTGTACACCGGACCTTCACCCAAACCTCAGGGACACTACTCTTTACTGAGGTAAATACTAGATGGCGATCATTCAACATCTTGTTATGGGATCCTAGTTGAACACATTTACTGCACAGTGTGGCGAAGCTCGTTGGTCTGAGCTTTGTCAAATCACCTAAAATAAAGATGAAATGCTATAATTTTTTCTATCCGGCAGTAATTATGTATTTTGGGGCGTGTCACCTACAGGGAGAACTAAATGACACCATAGTCCTGCAGCTTCTTGATGATGCCGCACCAGAGGACAAAGATGAATATAAAATTTCCTTGTCCAACATACAAACGTTTGGTAATGCATCTGCTCTTAATGTCTATGTGGTTGATAATTGTGCATGAAACCACAAATTCCTCAACATAACCCTCGTCAGAGTTCTTACACAGATTAACGTCCCATTGACTTCCATGCAGGTATTGTAGTGACAGGTCATGCTGCCCTGGATGTTCAGGGTAGCGAGGCGGTGCTCACTGTGGACACAAGCGATGAGCCCTATGGGCTGCTGAGCATCGCCCCGTCATCTCTCAGGGTGACCACAGAGGAACGGGACCGAACTATAAACATCTACATCAATAGAGAGTTTGGAGCGTCAGGTCAGTGTGAACACAAAAATGTGCACTACGTAAATGAATGGGTTCCCTTTTAATTAATTCATTCCTGTCATTACCTTGTAACTGACATCATGTCTAATTATCTGTGCACAGGAGCAGTGAATATCACCTATGAGGTTTTAAGGGGTTCTCTACAAGACCTGTCCCAGGTGGAAGGTGATCTCGCTGACCCAGGACAAGACTTCATCTCTGGCACTGGTTCTGTAATCCTTCAGGATGGACAGACTTCTGTCGCCATTCCTGTCACCATACTAGAAGTAAAGACCTTGGCTTTCTTCCAGTCTGCCATTTGTTTTCCACAAACCCTCCTCCCTTGAGGCAGATTTGTTTGAATTTGGAATTTGAAAGCTTTTTATTTCCATCTATTAGGACGACATTCCTGAATTGCAGGAGTTCTTCCTGGTCAACATAACATCAGCAGTACTCATCACCACTCTTGCCACGATTCCCCAACTAGGTATGTAGCAATTTAGCAGCATAGAGCCGATCCATTGTTATTAAATCTCTTTATCACCTTTGGCCACCATAGATAGTTGTTTTATGACAGTGTCAAATTACATGTAAAATTACGGTATTCCCGTCATTGTTTCTCTCTGTTTGTTCCACTTTTGATGTATTTTTCTTTTCTTTTTTCATCTTATGAAATCACTTTCCATCGTTCCTGTTAATAATTTCTCACCGTTTGCTCTATTTGATGAGTAGAGGTTGTGTATTGCACATTGCCAGGTAATATACACATTTGTATGCTCACAAGCTTTGCCTAAAATGCCATGTAGTTTGATGTACAATATTGCATTAAACTACAACATTGTAGCTGACAATGTCAAAATGCAAGAGCGTCGTAGTTACTGCTACTGCTTTTGCATAATCCCAAACCACAGTCCAATTTATGAATGAGTAACTTTAGAAAGTGATGAGTAGACAGAATACTACGGGCACAGCAGCAGGCTCCCAGAATACTATCGGGCTTCTTCTGCGTGGAGACACACAGTAAACACACGGCCGCTCTTTTGGCAGCAGTCATTATGTGGCTTGGATAGTGAGATTGATGCTTTCCATGATTGAGGAAGCCTGGGGATTTGGTGGGAGCCGAGTAGCACTGTGTGGTAAGGAGAGAGAAGGCCAAACTAAACCCGTAGCTGGCCTCCCAGTGTCTTGGCCGTAGAGTGAATGGGAGAAGACTATTCAGGGGGTCATAAATCAGTCCACCCGAAAGACTTGGCTGCTCAGCCTCCCAAGCCACTTACAGGAGACGCTTCTTAGCTGTAACCCTTCGCTCAAATGTGCCATGACGGAAGTTAGATCCTCTGCAGTTTCCTCTTGCTCATCCTTCTGTTAGTGCTTGCACTGTAGTTACAGCCCTGAAGTCAGCATTGATGCTAATACTAAACTTTTTACTGCATTCATCATAAAAAATTGGCTCTTTGTATGATGTTATTTCCCCAGACACCCAGGGTTTGGTGGCAGAGGTTAGCATTGCTGCTAATGATGGAATTAGGGGAGTCATTGAATGGACAAACACCATGTAAGAAATGCACTTACAAATAACACATTTATTATGTTGATTTGGGCATGCTTTAGTTGTTTTTCTCATCTAAATGTGTTGTGGTTTCCAGGTTTGAAGTGAATGAAACAATAGGAGTAATGACTCTAGTGGCCTATAGGAACAAGGGGACATATGGCAATGTCTCTCTCTTCTTCTACGCTCAGAACCTGGAAGCTCAACAGGGACTGGACTACAACACCAGTGAAACAGTAAGGCATACACAGTACACATGTTTACCTGAAGCATGAACAGCCAGAGGGGCTAAGCCAAGAGCAGCTGGACGTGCCTCATCCAAAACTGCTCCTCACTTCTGAAGAAGATGATCCGAAGAAACCGTTTGGATGAGAGTCAAAGGGTTCTCAAGAATCTAAAGCAAGTCCAGTTGCCCTAGACCTAGCTTCTGTAGATAGACCATGACCTGGATGACTGGGAATCTTCACAGACATGTAGTAAAATGTTTCCACTGAAAACCCCTCTGTCCACACAGATGCTCCATTTTGTTGATGGCGAAAGGCATAAGTTTGTAGAAGTCCAGATCATCGATGACGCCATTCCAGAGGGAGCTGAGAGATTCCAGCTCATCCTGTCCGAGCCGTCCTCTGGGCTGGAGCTGGGCACCAATACCACAGGTAGATACTGTAGGAAGGAGGAATAGATTACAATACAATTTCTGAAATTTCACAACAGAATAAGTGAAATATACAGTAAGCTTCATATATACCATATATAATGTGCAATTCTTGGTTAAGAGATTAGTAGAGATTTGGGTTAAGAGGGTTACTTCTTTCTGATTACACTTCAAAACTGGGCAGTTACATATACTGTAGTACTGTATATGTTCTTTATCAATGAGCAAGGTAATTTAAACTGTTGGTAACCATAACAACAGTACAGCTCCCTCATGTTAATCCTTACCATTTAAACTGACCACAAAGCCAATTTTATTTCCTTTAGTAAGTGAGGCAGTATAAAGGTCATAGAACTCAATGAAGTGACGCAGTGTACAAAAACAACAGACTGACTGGAGGTTTCTCCCCTATCTGTTGTTTACATCACGTTGCAAGAACAAGAACACCTTGTTATTTTTGTTCTATTTAGGGCTGTCCCGAAAACTATTTTTTTGGTTTTGAAGCTTCGGTGAGAAATATTCAAAGTTATTCGAAACTTTGCCCTAGTGCGATGCTGCAGGCTGACATGTTATTCTGTCTGTCTGCGTTCTTCTCCCCCATTTCAGTGCCCAGTACAATGCCACTGCCACATTACTGTGCACACACGCACCTCTACACACAACAAACAGCGGCATCTATCTGAGAATAATTAATAATAAATGTTGAATATGAGTAATGTTGTGGGATTATTTTTGGGATATTTTGGGATTTATACAGAATTATTATCACATACAGTGTATACAGTGTATACAGTATATACTGTATATACGATATTACTCTGAAAACGGCAGAATATGGTGTTAAAACAGAATACACTGTAACTTTGATACTGTCCTCATAAATAACATGTTTCTGTTTTCTTATAGCCACCGTGAATATCCTGGCCAGTGACGATGGACATGGGGTCATTTCCTTCAATACTACTGAGCATTTCTTATTGAGGGAGCCCACGTCTGTGTCTGGGCTGAGTGAGAGCATTGCCACCCTGTATGTGGTTCGGAACCCCGAGGAAGGCTCATTTGGCACTGTGACTGTTCAGTTTACCATTACTGATGCCAATGGCAGCCTGGCAGAGGGCGATTTGATTCCAGCACAAGGGTTTGTGGTGTTAGAGGATGGAGTCAGATTTAAGGTGAGAGAAAGTAGATTTTTACTGGCTTTACAGCAATCAAACACATACATGAGAAAACATGATTATTGTCTTATATTTCAGATGCTGGAGATCTGGGCAGTACTGGATGCTGAACCTGAAACGAATGAAACCTTCACTGTGACCCTGTCCAGCCCAACAGGAGGTGCACGGATGGGTGACCAACTCCAAACTCTCATCACCATCCTGGAGAACTTGGCTCCTTCTGGCTTGTTCCGCATCGGACCTACTATCAACAGGTCTCAAAACAGTTGTACCACACGATCTGAATCTTAGACTATCATAAACACTTGCACTATACAGTATAATGTGTGTACATGTAGCTCTGGCACACACAAACATGCAAAAACTCAACAAACAACAACAAAAATGTGTTTGTGTCGAGTTATTCAGTGTGTGTTTTCTGTATAGAACTAACACAGAAGTGGTTGCTGATGAAGGAGGCAGAGCAGTCTTCCTCACCGTGTCTCGTACTAATGGACTGGAGTCGGCTGTCAGCGTAGAATGGGAGACGCAGTCGGACACAGCTATTGCCTCTGGTGAGACCAATAAATGTCTTAATTCAAAGTAACTCAAATCTCCTGAACACCCATCAATGCCCCTCTTTTCTTCTGTGGTTCATTTCCTTCCAATAAGCAATGCACTAATATTTTTTTTTCTCCTTTTTTCTTCTAGAGGGTCACCTCTTGGTGATGGGTGTGTACCAGAGCTTTGAGGACAACCCCACCTCTTCTTGGTGCTCCCTTCCTGAAGGGCCTTCATTCCTGGCTATGAGGCTGGATAGCAGGCCCATTGTTGGGTCCTCCCACACTTTGGCCACTCTCTATCAGTGGCAGGGTGTTTTTGTGCCAGTAGAGGTAGGCTAACAACAGCATTGTCCCCCAACAAGCACATGATGTACCTACTGTAAACACATACACACGCTTGAGTGTAAAATCCAGTAAGAACTGGATTAGCATTGAGCCTCAAACTAAATCACACCAGATTATATTGTTAGCATAAAAATCTCTCTCTCTTGCTCTCACTCTCTCTCTCTTTTGGACATGGCAGTCTGTTAGGATTCAGGACCCAAGCTCTTGTGTGGGCTTTGCAGTGAATGGCTCTGTCTATATAGGCATCACACATAGTGGCCCTCCCTTCTCCCCTGCTGCCAACCTCAGCATCTTCAAATTGCAGATGGACCTCAATATCACATTGGTAAGTATGAACCCAATCATTACTATCACATTTTTGTATGTTACTCTAACACTATAGAATTGTCTTGTATTATCTTCATATGATTGGATTTTTTTAGGAACAAACCTTAGGTGTTGAAGCTCTGGATGTGAAACACTTCTCCACTGAAGGCAGAGATTATCTAATAGCATCAAGCCAGGTGAGGCTGAGTTTTCAGTTATGTCAAGATCATTAAAAACAGGCAAAGGTTCCTCACTGGAGGGATTTCAAGCCTCATATGACTGAATTCAATGTTTTGTTGTTTTGTTTGTTTCATGCTATAGATTTTTGTTCGGACTGGAGGCTCATTCACCCTCCTCCAGACCCTGGACATTGAAGAGGACATCCTCAGTGTAACTCCATTCACTCGTGCAGCTGTTCCCTACCTGTTAGTGTGCATAGACAGACAGTCTGCCAGCTGCCTTCTGCTTCAATGGACCAACGGAAGATTTCAGCATCCGCTGCCTCTCCAGCTCACCGGCCGAGCCGTTCAGGTGGAGACCATCAGCACCAGATCAGAGGACACTCTCCTGTTGGTTGTTATTGAAGGTGACCTGTCTTGCTTTGACGTCACATTATATTAATAAAGTTTGCTGTATTTAGTTTGGACATTTGCATAGCTGCTGTCAGTTTCTTTGTATTTGAACTACAGTGTTGTGTCAAACAAGATTAGTAAATTTAAAATGTATGAGCCTGTTTTCTATGGTTACATAAAGGTGGCCTAAAATTGGAGTCAAGTGCACTAAGGTATGCTTAGAGGATGGTTGCGTTTTGCAATAATGAAATGCTATTTTCTGTGGTTGTACTTTAAGTGTACTTTCTAGTGGATTTTGCAGCGGTTAGACGCTGGTTAGGATAATACAAACAAATCGGTGATACTTTAGAAGGCACAGAGAAACTGTGTGTCCGTTGCAGACAAAACAGCCTTGTTCTGTTGTCTCAACTACGATGACAAAATTCATAATGTAGGCCAGATCATATATTTACACTACGCTCTGTATATTTTGATGAGACATAATCCCTCTGAGTCTGCAAAAGTGGTGAGTTTTCTCGGTTCAAACCTGTTGTGGGTTAACGGGAAAGGCCTCAGTGTGGAGCGGAGCGGAGCCACAGCGGGACTCAGAGGTTGTAATTTGTAATTCTTGGGTGTGTCATTCAAACCAGTCCTTACTTTACATAAACATACTATTCTAGCAAGAAAGAACATAAATCAGTGTACGTCTCTGCGCATTCTTGTATCTCTCTCCAGGTCTTTCTCCATCATGTGAGGTGTTACAGTGGAGCTCAGGGCAGCCTTCACCACAGCTTTATCAGTCCATTCCTCACCCAGGCCTCACCTCTATTCACCCCTTCACTGCTTCTTCTGGGATCAGTAAGCACAACATGTCATAAACTGCTTTGTTTGTAAAGGTAGCTTCTCTCATTTTTATTATTCAGTTATCTTTGTACTTTTAAAATCAATTGACCAGACACTGTTTAAATATTTTTCTTCCTCATAGCTTATGTCCTGCTAGCTGGAAGAAATGGCTCATCACTCTACTCCTGGAGGTCTGATGTCAACCTGCTTGCCATGATCCTGAGGGCCCCTCCAGCCATTAGCTTCTTCTCTCTGGTGGTCCCGTCCCTCAACACCACCAAGACCCTCTTGGCTTCTGCTGAGGAGAATAGCTCAACTGTTTATGAATTCACTTCTGTCTCCAATCAGTCTGATTTCATACCCAGGTACCCAAATTGTTTTTATAAGTCACAGATAAGGCAGTTTTTGTCCAGAAAAGCAAATCCTCAGAGTTAAATAATTCATGATGTGCTTTCTTTATTTTCACACATTCAGTTTTGGGGAGTTGCACTTTGCACCAGGCGACAGTGAGCTTGAGATAGCAGTGAACATCATAGATGATGACATCCCTGAGGAGCAGGAGTACTTCCAGGTCAGCCTGAAGAATCCAAAGGGCGGGGCTGAGATTGGATTTGGTGGTCAGGTGACTGTTATCGTCCCAACCAATGACGATGCCCATGGAGTCATTGGCTTCGCTCAGGTGAGCAGATATACTGTGCATAGGGGTGGCAGTAGCTCAGTCTGTAGGGAGTTGGCTTGGGAACCAGAGGGTCACCGGTTCAAGTCCCGACATGGACCAAGAACTGAGTGTGAACTGGTAGCTGGAGAGGTGCCAGTTTACCTCTTGGGCACTGCCGAGGTGCCCCTGAGCAAGGCACCAAACCCCCTACTGCTCGGGGCGCTTGTCAGGAGCAGCCCCCTCACTCTGACACCACTCCAATTGTTGCATGTATATGGACCTGTTTGTGCATGTGTGTGTATAAGTTAACAGAGTGAAAAAATTGAATTTCCCCTAGCGGGACTAATAAAGGAATATCTTCTTCATAGACATTAGACAGGTTATGCATTCATCTATCATGTTAAACCTCAATGTACTTAGAATATATCAGAATGCTTTCAGTGGTATTTTTAAACAGTACCACAAGCTGTTTTAATTTGGAAATATTTTGTCATTACCTCTCTTCAGAATTCTCTATCAGTGGAGGTAGAGGAGTTGGAGCAAAATAATCAGATTTCTCTCAGTGTGGAGAGGAAAAGAGGGACTTTTGGCAGACTGACTGTCCACTGGGCTGCCAATGGCAGCCTGGCAGACATTTACCCCACTTCAGGAGTGGTGAGTAAACATTGCCCTCCCATCAAACCTACGACAACATGTTTGAAAATGAAATGCTTACCAAAGTAAACAGTGGTAAAATTATAATGTAACATGGCAAATTTGTGGAATCAAGTTAAAAGGTGTTTTGACATTGCAGGTAATATTTTCAGAGGGCCAGTCTGTGGCCATCATCTCACTGACTGTGATAGCAGATGGTGTCCCAGAGCTGAGAGAGAGTGTGACCATCACCCTCATGGATGTCACCACCGTGGGGCTCCAGGACCTACGACAGGCTGCAGTCATTGACAAACAGCGAGCACAAGCTCTACTCACCATCCTACCAAATGGTTCTCCCTATGGGGTGATTGGATGGCATCTGGACTCCCAGTTCACACTAACACAAGAACCACAGAGTAAGAGTCGGGATTTGTGTTGCAAGAAATGAATAAATGAGTGATGATTTGTCAGTGAATGTTTTACGGGATCAGAGTGCAGAGGAGTCTCATTTACTGTAATTAGATTACATTATTTCTAACCTTTTCAAAGATATCCCTACATTTTGCTTTCTGTTTGTTCCAGAAATAGTTGTTGTAAGTTAAGCTGATTGCTGAATAGCAATCATTCTTTATTTTTTGGATAAGGTTTCTTAAGTACCTATTACAGTAATCACACTTTTTTTTTTTACGGATTTACTGTAAAAGAGATCTGCTGTGATTTCCTGGACGTGAAGTAATTTAGGATTTGCCTTGATCTGTGTGTTGGAGGCCGGCCTGAAATGTCAGACAAGTCAAATTAGTAGAATAACATACTTTTATGTTGTCCGTCAAACATTGTTCAACTTACCTTTATGGGATTTTTACTAATTTAGGTTATTATTGGCATCTTCCATGACATGACATTGCAAATCTAATTTTAATGCTGTGGTTTTGTTCTTATGTAATCTCCCTTTTATCCCAACCCGCAGGGTTTCCAGTCAATGTGACTCTCTCTATAGTGAGGGAGCAGGGCTCTTCAGGTGAGGTGGAAATCCATTACCAGACCATGCCGGCCCTCTACCAGCCCCCATCCAACCAGGCCACTGCAGGACAGGACTACACCCCCAAAGACAACACCATCATCATGATAAATGGTGCCACAGTGGCCCTTGTCACTGTCACAATCCTACCGGTAAGGAGAGAGCGCTTATGTTTATGAAATCTATTTGAGTAAAGAAGAATATATTAGGAGTAGGACTAATGTTTAGCTTCTGCCAAAATAAGAGTTAATTTGTCTACTTAACATGTAAGTAAGTATACAGAAAAGAGAGAGCATACAAACTTAAAATACACTCAATCTCCTATCTGAGATATGGGATAATAGATTTTCTTGCCCAATTTTATCTTACACCTCCCACACACATGGCCATTCAGACTGGTTATGCAGATCAACTCCTGCTTCTTGCCTTCAGAATAAGCAGCCCTGTGACTGTCCGAGCAATAGCCTTTAAATGCCAGGTGCAACGGCCTACACACACCTGGCTGAAGATAAGAAACAGGAGTCCATCTGCATAACCAGTCTGAGTGGGCGTGAGAGTGGGAGGTGCAACAGAAAATTGTGGCTGAGATTGTGCAAGAAGATCTATGATCCCATATCTCAGATAGGAGGTTGATTGCATTTTAAACCTAATCTCTCTCCTGCATTTCCACGTGTGGCAGTGTCCTGAGACTTTCCCTCCTTGTCTCCTGTTGCATTTGTCCAGAAATAACTATTAACCTTCAGTAAACTATCCCTTCTTTCACACTTTTAGTATAAATTATGAATGTGTTTGTACTATAGAGAGAAAGAGTGTGTATGTTTTTTTCCCATTATTTAGTGTATATGTACATGTGCGTTTTCTCAGGATGATATCCCAGAGCTGGCAGAGAGTTTCCTGGTAAATATCACCAGTGTGGAGCTGGTTAGAGGGTCAGTGGGAGCAGGGCAGCCCAGTGTGAAGAGGCCCGGTATGGAAGTAACAGAGGTCACCATCCAACAGAACGATGACCCTCGAGGGATTCTGCAGTTCAATGTTTCTGAGGTAAGCACAGGGCCAACTCTGTGACTGTGAAATGATAGACATGCGGTCTTAATACTGATATCATAAATATCTTTGTTTCAATCTTAATTAAACATTATTTCCAAATATTTTGTCTAGGATATCCCTGGGAGCGTGTTGGCATATGAGATGCCACCAGGCAACATCCTCCATCTGTCAGTGGTGCGACTCGCTGGTACAACTGGGAGACTGGTCATCTACTGGGAGGCTCAGCCAATTACTGCTGATCTAAATGATTTCAGCCCCACATCTGGGAACATCACTTTTCAAGATGGGCAGGTAAAATGGATGAACCTTTTGTATTTGAAACAAACCTGCCTTTAATATCAGATAAAGCTGTGATGTCAAGCTGTCCACAGGTTATTGCATACAGTTTCCAGGGTGTTAGCTTGTGTTTCCCAAATCTTTATTTTTAGAGAGAAGCCATGATTGCCATCACCATCTTGGACGATGAACAGGTGGAGCCTTCGGAGACCTTCAGGGTGAATTTACTACGTGTGGTTGGTGGGGCTAGACTGGGGGAAGCGACCTCTGTAACTGTCAGCATTCCACCCAATGACTCGCCTCTAGGACGCTTTGGATTTCAGGAACCAGAGGTGAATCTACATTACTTATCGCATACTTGAGGACACTTTCTCCGTCATCAGATTTGTGGACCACCAGGACCTAAACAAGCTTACTTACATACGAAACACCATCTGAAATCCTTCTAATATCTCAGTGATCCTCAAATTATCTAGAACTTTTTCAGTTTCACAAATAATCATCTTACTCATTCTCGTCTTAGGTTACTGTAAGTGAGCCAGAGTTTGTGGATGATCCTGCTGCCGTGGCGACGCTAACAGTAATGCGTAGTGCGGGAGGCGTGGGGGCAGTGACTTTGGGGTGGCAGCTGGAAGACCAGGCTACAGATGACCTCTCACCTTTCAATGGAACTCTCGTCTTTGCTGAGGTACAGTATAAAAGGGGTGATGTCACTCTACAACCACATATTATTACCTTACTGTCTGTATTGTATGATTTAGTTAGCCTGTAATAATAATATTGACCAATACTCAATCTTATATCTTTATGTGCGACAGTATATTGTTTCACAGTGTCTGCTATGCTTTTCATACTTTCCAGACTGAGTCTATGAAGACATTTGTGATAAGAGCCCTCACTGACACTGCGCTGGAAGGAGAAGAGCATTTCACTGTGCGGCTGTTCCCTGCTGAGAGTGGCGCCGTCGTCGACCCCTTAAATGGTCAGTGTTTATGAAGAACCTCACACTGCCAGTGTATCAGTTGATTGAAGAAATGTACAATACTGTCTTTCCCTGGTATCTTCATGTACTCCTCTAGGCATGGCCATCATCACTATCAGGGCGGACAAGGCGGCTCTGGGGATTATTGGAGTAGAGGAGTCCTCCAGGAACATCGTTATTGGAGAGCCTCAGGGAGATTACAATGGTAGTGCAGCAGTCAGGTGAGAGTAACATCAAACTGTATCACTAATCTGGGAAGACAAATAATAGAGAGCTCCCTCTGTTTGTTAATGAAGAATGTAACGTAAAAATGCTTGTGTATATTTGTGTGTATCTGCCAGTCTTGTGCGAGGCCCAGGTGTGTTTGGAGAGGTCCAGGTGTACTGGAATATCACTCCATCTGTGGCCTCTGAGTTTGAAGCGATCTCTGGCACTGTGACTATGAGAGACAGACAGTCTGTTGCCACCATTTTTCTGAAGGTACTAAACAATATATATATCGTAGAGTTCACTTGTTTGTATCAGTGCCTGCAGAATACATATATGCAGATCACAATGCATCATAATAATGTCTTTCTATGTGCTTTCCATAAAATTGTCCCTGTCATTTCCATCATGATGCCAGGCCCTGGATGATGAACTCCCTGAAGAGCGCCGTGAGTACCAGCTCACTCTGACCTCCGCCACTCCTGGACTGCAAATCAATCCCACAGCCAAGCATGCCAAGATTATTATGGCAGCCAGCGACAACCCCTATGGCCTGTTCTCCTTCACCCAGCACCAAATTAGGGTGTCTGAGGAGGAGGGAATGGTGAGGTCAACAACATGATATACATACAGATGTACTATATGGTAGAGTAGACTCATTTACAAATGAGGTTGTGTATACACACCTAACCCACAATCGTTTGATTTTCTCTCTTTACTGCAGGTGAATGTGGCAGTTAATCGCTCCTTAGGCAGTCTGGGCAGTGTGTGGGTGACTTACCAAACCTCAGGTAATACGGCTGTTAGTGGAGCGGACTTTGCTCCAGCTTCAGAACGACTAGTCTTCGCCCCAGGCCAGACCTCACAACACATCACACTGCATATCCTGGATGACAGTCTTCCAGAGGATACTGAGATGTTCTACCTCAACATCACTGACGTGGAGCTAGTCAATGTCAGGTAAAGTAACTTTTAGACGATTAGATGCCCTGTCCATTGTACTCACCGGCTGTGGTTACATGTTTTGTTACATGACAAAAAAAATGCAGGGTATCTTTTACCAAAATGGACATGTCACACATCATGAGATTGGTTAGATTTGCCACAATTCAATCATTCATTTCATTTTATGGGAACCATGAGCACCAAAGTATAATTCTGATTCATTCAGATTTACCAGTATGGTAAAGAGAAATGAAAAAAGCAGTGATTCCCTACCTCTGAAGCTGTCATAAAGTCTGAATGTGTTTCCATTATTCAGTTATTTCCTTTAGTCTGTAAGGGTCCACCAATCCCGGTTGTGAATATTTTCATGTGAAGTCTGTTGCATTCATTCATCAAACGAAAACAACACTTTGACATAAACAATATGTTCTGTTCTTCCTGCATCATGTTTTTTGTATGCTCCCCTTCCTTTGGCTACAAAATAAACTCCCAAAAAATAAAAATCCTCACCTTTCTCTGTTTAGTGTTCACCACTTTTCTTTTTCAGTATGCTAAATAGGCTTGTTGCTGACAGACAGGTGGTTTTTAGGAAGATAAAAAGAGGTATCTATATGCCGGATGCTGTAAAATGAGCGCCATGAACTGTGAAAATTAATTTGTAATTGATATTTTGTTGTTTATTTTTATACAAGTAATATTGATACTGGTTTAAATCAACAATTTGATAATATTTGCCATGTTTGCTGAGCAAGAATTTTGTGTGAAAGGAATTAAAATCCCATCCCATATAGATACCTGCCAAATATTTGCAATTTGAGTTCAGTGATTTAAGCAAACAAAGTTAGCAGTTTTATGGTAGATTAACTTTGTTGGTTGTAATGTTTATGTCTTCAACAGGTCATAGTCATTCAAAAAAATTTTAATTTAGTGGCAATGCCACTGTCAAAGATTTCATGTCAGTGACTTGTCATTCTGTGTCTCCCTCTGGTGGTCAGTGCTGTGGACTACACAGTGAGAGAGTCGGGTCTCCAGCTGGACCAGCCTCCAGCTATAGGCAACATCTCTTCTCTTGCTGTTTTCATACTAAAGAATGACAATGCTGAAGGTATCCTGGAGTTCAGGCAGGATTATGTCAACATTACAGGTAAGAGTCACAACAATTTGAAATCTATCTTGTGATTTGATATAGAGAAGCTATTAAAACATGAGTTACTCTTTGTAAAAGTCATGTTTTCTTCTGGCTTTCTTTCTTACAGTTGAGGAGGATGTGGGCACCGTGTTGATTCCAGTAGTAAGGAGAATGGGCTTATATGGACTGGTCTCAGCTCAGTTCACTTCTAGAGGCCTGAGTGCAACCCCTGACCTCGACTACATCCTGAATAATGGCTCAATAACATTTGTCCATGGCCAGAATACCAACTACATCAATGTCACAATTATAGATGACTTGGACAGGTGAAAGAGAAAAATAATTTAACTAAATGTCCAGCTTAATCCCTGAAATGTTTATATTTAGTGCATACACCGATTTTCTGTGCTTGTTACACCAATGTATCTTAACTTGGAAAGATATTACACAAAACGTAAGTTGAAGAGAAAAAAGATTCAATACCTCAGACATTCAAAAAACATGAAATCAAGACTATAATGAGTGAAGATTATATTTAATTCCAATTTAACCCTGAAATGATCTCTCCCAGTGAATATGCAGAGACATTTGAGGTCCTACTGGTTGGAGCTACTGGTGGGGGAGTCCTAGGCTCTCAACAAGTTGCCAGGGTAACCATCGCCAAGAGTGACTCTCCAAGTGGCGTGGTCCGTTTCCTCAATGAAAGTCTAATCACTGTGGTCAATCCTAACTCAACTCTCAAACTAAGTCTTGTTCTGGAGAGAGCAGGAGGCCTCGTGGGCAATGCAACGGTACTTCAGTTCTCTCAGCAATGGTTGCTCGTAGTTTACACACTTCATGGGCATCAACTTATTCAAACTGGTTTTACCTTTTGACAGGTTGCTTGGATCATCCGTGGCCCTAACAGCCAACAGGTCGTTCCTCCGTTCAATACAGACATTAGAGAGCCTGTGAACGGGTCCTTCTTCTTCAGGGATGGAGAGGAAGGTACACACACCATAGAGCTACGGATTCTCCCCCATGGGGAAGTGGAGGTGGAGGAGACATTTGTTATAGAGCTCAGCATTCTGTCTGGAGAGGTGGATGTTGATCCTCAGGCTGGTTCCATAACACTGAAGGTACTTTGTTGTATAATGCCTATAAGGTTGATATCACCATCATGAATCAGTAGAAAGTGTTGAAGGATTATCACATTTTGATTTCTAAAGCACTTTTTGCTGGAGGAAATCTGCTCACCTACTCTCTCCTAATGTGTCTTTGTCTCTCAGATAGAGAAGTTTGGTGACCCAAATGGTATCGTCCAGTTTACTGAGGATGCTCTTCGAGAACGTATCTACAATGAATCCACAGAAGCAGAGGGACCGTTCAACATTTCCCTCTTTATTACACGCAGAGAGGGTGTCATGGGTAACATCACGGTAAGATTACATCAATATACGTTTATTCTTCATCAATCATATCCATTATCAGTGTTTAAAGGCAGAATGATTAGGACAGTACTACAGTAGACTCATACAAAATAATCCCAACTTATGACCCACTAGAAGTGTGTGGTGGTGTCTGTATCTGTATTTTCTTATTTTTCTGTGTTTGGGACATTTCTGGGCATCAACCTCTATAAAACATAGCCACCAGGTGCCAGATTGTAATCACACATCCAAGAGGAGGCTAAAAAAATGGCAGACACAGCTCAGGAAAAACGCAAATATAGCGAGGTGAAATGCCAAGCGGACAAAGCTCGTTCCAAAACGAGAATGAATGGCTTTCACCTGCTGGTCAGCACTATCACTGCAGTCAGGTTGGGCATGTGCTTCTGGTGTCATTGAGCATCCTGATATTTACAAACCGCAGCCAATAAATTCTACTCATTCTGCCTTTAACCTGGTTGAAATTAATTTTTTGTTGCCACTGTTGAAATTTAAACACTACCCTACTCTCGCACCTCAGGTGCACTGGCAGATACAGAGTGACTCAGATACAGCAGGGGACTTCCTAACCTTGGCTGGCTCAGTGGTGATCCCGGAAGGCCAAAGGGATGCAGAAATCATCCTCAGCCTGATGCCTGATACGGTGCCGGAGTTGGAGGAGCTCTACACTGTCCAGCTCATGGCTGTTGAGGGTGGTGCTACTCTGGATGCCAGCCCAAACCTCATCAGGACGCACATTAGGTTAGTCATATTGACTTACAGTTAAAAAAGAAAAATCTAAAATTTAATTAACTTGAAATTAATCTTCCTTTCTCACCTGTAGGGTGCGTGCTAATGATGAGCCCCATGGTGTCTTTACCTTGAACCCTGAGCAACAGTCCATAATAGCAGTGGGTTCAGGGTCAGAGGCCACCAGAGCTCTGGTTATGAATGTGACAAGGCTTGCAGGGCTGTTTGGAAACGCCAGTGTGGGCTATAGGATCAGTGGAGGGATAGATGAAGTGATGGACATCGAAGAGATACTGGGAGGACGAGCTGAGGGAAGACTGTTCTTGAGAGAGGGACAGACCTCCAGTACTATCACTGTGCCCATCAGCAGTCAGGTAAGGGTGAGACGAGCTGAATTAAGACTTAAAAATTCTCTGAATGATTATAGAGCTCATAGTTGTAGTTTAGATTGTTTTTAGGCACCAGTTTAAGGTGTTTTCCTGCTTTCCTCTCTGTAGGTGTTTTTGTCAGTGGGTGAGAGCTTCACAGCAGAGCTGACTGATGTCAGACTAGTCAGTCCTATCCTCGGCCCTCTGCCTCGCCTCCTTCATGATGCCAGCGTTGCTACGGTGACTGTGCCCGAAGAAGCTGCCAGCTCAGAGGCAAGTGGTGTTTTTTTTGTGTTGTTGTCAATATATGATTTATCTGTGAGGGAGAAACTGCCCCCTATGCAGGGCGCTCAGGATGGAAGACTTGCTACCTTGCTATTCACTGTGTCACTTTGCATTCCTCTGCTGGAGATCTCTATAAATAATTCATGAACATCCGGTTATTTAATTATTTCTCTGCCACCAGACAACAAACTTGCTCCAGAGTCTCTTGCCTCTCACTTTAATTTCATTAAAACTTCCATATAACCTCTATAACAGAGTTTGTACTGAGACGGCTCTTTTAGCACTCTGCTGTTTGTTGTTAAGACATTTGAGAGGTCCATGTAACAATGCAGCGCTAACTCATTTAGCTTGCTGTTTAAAATGAAATGTACTTGACAAACTTTGTGTGCAACACAAAAACACACTTTATAACAGATAACTTTCTCTATGAGCAACAAAATATTATCCTTGTATATCTCTCCTCACCTCTTAAATTTTATTTACTTATGTACAGCTCAGTGGTGTAAGAGAAAGCAGTAAACAATAATACTAGGTTTAACAGTAAAGGAGGCAACAAGGTAATAACATAATAAACTTTCATCTCTCACATATGTTGTGCAGGTTGGCTTTGCATCTCTGGCTCTGCAGGTTTCAAGTATTGAGTCAGGGATGTGTGAAGCAAAGGTGACACGAACGGGGCTGTTTGGGGATATCAGGGTGCAGTGGAAGGCTGGGTACCCTTCAGGACAGGCTCCTCCGGGACTCAGACCAGGAACTATCACCCCAAGTTCAGGTAAAACGAAAAATGAATTATAGCAGCGTAGACTCACATTATCTCAAACCACTTGCATTATATCTTTAAACTGATTTTAAGAAAAGTAATATTAAACAATCAATGATTTGATATATAATTTGTCCCTATTTTAAATATTTAGTAGTTTATGTCTTTCTGTTTCATCAATCTGGTGATAAGGCTGATACCTTATATACCGGTATATACTATAACACTAATATGTATTAATGATAGCCTGCTTTCTTGCTGTTGGTAATGTGCTACTTTCTTCATATTCAGGCTCGCTGACCCTGTCTCATGGAGAGAAGACTAAAGCCATATCCCTGACAGCTGTTGCTGATGCATCTGAGCCAGCTTCCTATGCTATACACCTCACTGCTGCTACCTCCAGCTCTTCTGCAGCCAGTTCTGTCAAACTCAGGTAATGGTCTGAAGTTGTAGTAAATACATGTTAATTTGGAAACTTGTTTCTACAGATCATCTGTGTTCGTTATCATCATCCCCTTTTTAGTATGTAGCACTTCTTCATTTTCCTTTGCTTTTTATTCCAACATCCTGTGAGGCAATATCCGAATGTTACCATTTAAATCATGAATTCACATATTTGTCTGTGTTTAATGTAGCCTCACTCTGATGTCCGTTTCCCTGCACAGGTCAGGATTTACTGTGGCAGAAGTGGAGCCATTGGGAATCTACCAGTTTGCACCTGATTCCCGCCAGCTGGTCATTGCGGAGGACATCCAGACTATAACACTGTATGTTCAGAGACTCTACGGTTCTCGAAGCAACAGCACCCGCCTGTCCTATACAACGGTAGCAGGCAGTGCAGCAGCAGGAGAGGACTTTATTGCAGTGCCAGACGGCCATATGGTCTTTCACTCACCTCGCCAAACCAACACTTCCTTCCACCTTTCAATAGTTGACGACTCCCTTTCCGAGCCTGATGAGTATTTTCACGTCAACCTTACAGATGTTCAGGTCCTTACTCCAGACTTAGCTTGGGCAGATACCTCTCCTCGCCTCAACCCTCAGCACAGTGTGGCCACTGTAAGCATCCTAGCTAGTGATGTGACTGGAGGAGTGCTGAGTATTGGACCTGGACTGGTCCAAACACCTGAGGACAGGGATAAGGAGACCCAACAGGAGCGGC
The DNA here is from genome assembly GCA_947000775.1 of Pterois miles. NCBI lineage: Eukaryota > Metazoa > Chordata > Actinopteri > Perciformes > Scorpaenidae > Pterois > Pterois miles. The sequence goes on along the minus strand of CAMQGK010000334.1, from coordinate 8,638,856 downwards.
GGGTGGTTCTGAGGGTGCGCAGGTCTGACAGTGTGGTCGGGGCTGTAACGGTTCGGGTCCAGGCATATGGAGGTGTGTGTTTGTTTTGCAGCACTGCTTTAAAGCTCAATTGTAGTTTATGATATTGTACTTTACTGTGATGTTTCCATTTTTGCTTTAAGTTTTGTTGCTATGCACTTTCATCCAGATGGAAGTACGACACCTCTTCCCTTTGCTCATGACCCTGTTGGAACTCTTGCAAAGGAGGAGCAGGACTTCCGCTTGGAGTCCACCATGGTGTCCTTTCAGGCTGGTCAGAATGAGACGGAGGTTATCCTCCTCATCCTGGATGACTCCGAGCCCGAGGGACAGGAAGTATTCTTCATCTACCTCAGTGATCCGGAGGGAGGAGCGCAAATCACAGACAGTCCATATCAGGACTTTGGAGCTTTTGCCAAGATCACTATCCTTGGTAAAATAATGAGTCCGCTGTAGACTGCATATAAAAAAAAGTAGTATTTATTGTGGTTTCACTCGCTGTGAGTTCTCACAAATCAAATGATGGAACATTTATTTGTTGGTATGTACTCTGGACTCCATCATCTTCTGTTTATAGCTCTAGACTAACCCCAAGTGTGTTTTTTTGGTCTAATCAAATCGACCAGCATACAGACATGTTTGTTATCTCAGTGAGTGATTCAGTGTTCTTCTCCGGTTTCACTAATGCCATTTGATTTGCATTAGGTCACTGCAATTAGTCTCCAGCTGCTATTTTGGTCCTCGCCTCTCACAAAATCAGTGCAGTGGGCAGATTATTTTATTATTCTGCATGTATGCTTGATTTCAAATTAAAATATTATGTAATTGTCAGGTTATGAGGAAATTAATTTGTACTCTATCTCTGTTTCTTTTGTTTTATCCTTCCCTGTCTCTCTCCACAACAGGGAGCGACTTCCATAACGGCATTGTTGGGTTTAGTCTAAAATCTTTGATAGGCCAAGTTCTGGATGAGGATTCAGAGAACAGAACAACCCTCCTCTATCTGCAGAGACAAGAAAACAGGTAATAAAACAACACACTTTTTTAACCTTTCGCTCAAAATTTGAGAAATAAAGCATCTTGTCACCACAATGTTGTTATTTTCTGTGCTCTTTCTCCCTCTTTTCAGAGTATTTGAGGATTTGCAGGTCCTCTGGAGAGTTACTTTCAGCAAGGCTCCTCTAACGCTTATTAACAATGGAGTCAACCTAACCAGAGAACTGGTACAGACTTCAGGAACTGCTCTGTGTAGGAGAGGAGAGGTACTCTGTGCTCTCGCTGTGGAGGTCCAGGATGATGAGGTGAGAGAGATGCAGAGGCCCCCGACTGTCACATTTGAATCCTCAATCCTACAGAATAAGGATACATTACACATTTGGTTGAATAATGATTTCCTTTATGTGTGTATTCATAAGAAATATCATGGTGCACAAGATAAAGGAATTACTCATCTGTGTCGCCGTAGGAACCAGAGCAGCAGGCGTGGTTCTTGGTGGAAATTTATCAGGTGGGCGCTGGAGCTACTATTAATGAGACCACGCGTTTTGCCAACATCACTTTGGCGGAGAGCGATGATCCACAAGGCATTATGTACTTTGCCGTGGGTCACAGACTGCCCATTGCCACCCTGACGACCACGAGGCTCAGTCTCCAAGTCTACAGACGGGCCAGCACAGCTTCAGTCATGTCTGTACAATATCGCACACTGGTAAGTAACAAACGTATGTAGTGATTAAGCACAAGCATAAATACAAATACAATTGGGCACACATACGCACAGTAAAATATGCACTGTCAAACATACACTGTGAATGAATTTTGAATTTTTGAATTTTGTGGTCGAATTTATGTTTAATGCTGCTATTTGACTTATTTATTGGAAGCACTTTCTGTTCATTCAGCTTTGCCTTGGAGGTGTCATACTGTGTAGGCCTCATTTTCAATCCAGGCCAATGTGATTCATCATTGCAGCACCTGAACGATGTTTATCTGTTTCTGTCTGACCTGGTTATGTTGACCTGATTTATCACAGGTTTCAGCAGAAACAAATCTAATCATATACTTGTCTAACTTGTCTCTTTAATAACACTTATAATTATTTCAGAGAAAAAAACTTGATAACTTGATCATGTCATGCTGTGCGTACTACAACTGAGCACCAACGCTTCTTCAGAGCAGTTTCGAGTAAAATTGAGTCATAGTTGAATTCTAACTGTAATGCAGTAATGCTAGAAGGATGCCACGAGCAGTTTTGCCTGATGTAATGCTGTTACACACGTCTTTTGACCAAAATTGAATTTAGTTATTTTCGCTTCTAGTAAATACTGTGATATGGATATATTAATATTGGTCATGGTCTATCTGATGTTTCCTCTCCTCTTTTATCTCATTGCCACCCTCCTGTTCTCTGAGTCATCATGATAAGAGATAGCCTGGCTACATGCAGCTCAGGGGCATGAAGTATTCACTGGCACTCTCCCTTTTTGATATTGGAGATCAAAGTCAGGGAGTGTCTAGCGCACTCAACAAAAACCCTACTGAGACACATGGCTAGGTCAACTCCTTTAGTCTCTCAGAACTAGAGCCTATTGGGAGACAAAAAGATGTTTGATGCATAGTAAAAAAAACATTTGGTTTACTCTCACAACATGGTCATCTTCGCCCATCTACATGTGCTATTATTGGAAAGCAGACCACCAAATGAGAATTATGCCTGTAATCATCTGGAATTGTCTGACATAGTTATTTCTGTTGACTTCATTATTTTTATATTTTGTGGGTATATGTGTTGATCATGTACGTTTATTATGCAAAACAATGGTGACTCCATCCGACACGAAACATTTCTGTTTTTCCTCTAGGAGCTCCCCAGAGAAGAGGTAGTGGGTCCCTCTGTCATCTGGCCTGCTAAAGCAGGGATGGACTTCCCTAAACAGGAGGGTAGGCTAACCTTCAATGTGGGCCAGCGTAACACATCGTTGGACATTAACCTCAGTCCTGACCTTGCCTCATCCTTGCCCACACCGAAGCGCTTCCAGGTAGAGCTCTTCAATGCTACAGGAGGAGCCAGAGTGCACCCTCAGTTTGGGCTGGCTAATGTGACTCTGGTGTCAAATGCAGCAAGTGAAGCTGTGTGGCTTTTACTGGACCAATTACACCAACCTCTCAACTCAGCTATATTGAACCAGGTGCTGCAAGGACTGATCAATAAGGTGTCTACACCTCTCTCTCGTGAGCAGATGGCTGCCGTGCTCGAAGCTCTGGCGAAGGTAAGAGGGTTTGAGATTAAAGACAAGAGCATTTCCTATAAACTAATGCCTAATTTCATGCCAATTTCATTCATTCTCATTGAAGCTGGAGGAGCAAACAATATGGTACTATACAGTATAATACCTAACTGCTCTATCTGCTCCTTCACAGGAGCATTTTAATAGTATTTTAATTTTTGTTTTAATCTTTTCACTAGTATTACTAGTGATTTCCTTCTGAAAGCACAAGTCGTTTTTTGCAGCATGTCATCACATTGTCCACGCTCAGTAATGATGGAAACACTTGCTTCTGCATGATTACATTTTTTCTCCACACTCTGTGTCAGACAGATCTTCACTTAAGGGCATACATAACCCCCACTCCACAACTCTGACAGATCTGAGGACCAGTTTGTCATCTGAAAAGTTCCCAGTTGTCACTCCATAAGGGCGCTGCTATTGATGTTAGAGTCTACATATTGAGTTTTCTCAGCCCCCAGACAAGCAGAGACACCACTGTAATTTTATGTGAAGGAGTGTGCGGGGGACGAGAGCAGAGACAGCAGAAATGAGTTACACAGCATGAAGACACGTGGGAGCATAAAGGGAGAGTAAGAGAAGGGAAGGAGACAGTGTGGGGAAAGTGGCATTAATTCACTATAACAGCTGCATGACAATGAGGCCTACACTAAAGAAAGTGACATAACCAGGAGGGGTGGATAAGATAAATACAGCATTCAAATAATGATCACAAATATAGATATTCAGAGGGATACACTTGCAAACAAGAGCAGAGCAAACCATTTGTTAAATTTCTCCATCCTCTATTTATCACTGTTTCCTCTGAACCAGGTGCTTGCAGAGGCAGAGAGGGCTCCTTTACAGGGAAGTAGCCGCAACTTGACCTACGACCTACTGTGTGCCTTGGCCAAACCCAGCAGAGTCGACACCCGAGGCCTCAGTCACCTTGCCGAGGTGGCCGAGCGATTTGCATTCTCCCTCCTCACGCAAAGCCAGTGTGAGATGTGAGTGTCCCATCTCAAAAAGAGTGACGAGTTTAAGGGAGATATTGAATATGTGTTGATTTTATAGTTAAACAATATGTTTTCCATTCCTGTTAAACCAGGTTTTCATGTTTGGTATTATAAATGTTTTTCTTTGTGTGATTTCTCCAGAAGGGGTACCATCCTGGAAACGTGTCCGTACATGACCATCTCTGCCTTCCAGTGGTACCCCACGCAGATCAACGGGCACAAATTCAGGGGCCGTAATGCAGACTTCTTCCAGCTGCCAAATACCCTGCTGGCAGTACCAGCAGCCGCGACTGCAGACTGCGGTAACCTCAGCCGGATTCAACTGACCGAATTCAGAACTGAACACTGGTTTCTCACCAATGATACAAACACTGCTCTCAATGGGAAGGTATGGAAGCACTGACATATCACTGTGTTTGCCTGAAATCCTTTATTTTGAGTTAAAACAGCAGGTGGCAGTGTTGCTCCAGGATAAACTAGCCATTTATTTTCACTTCATTCCACTAGTTGAACCCTCTTCTTCTGTTTTGATGTAGGTGTTCTCAGCCAGCCTCCAGGACAGAAGGTCACGACCCCTGGAAGATGGCAATGAGGTGGTGTACCGTATCCACACCCCTGGTCAGCAAGTTAAACCAGGCCGGTCTCTGTGCCTTCTCTGGAACCAGACCACTGCAAGGTAATCCACCACAGTCACACCAGTTCAGATCTCAGCTGTTCTAAATGAACTTAAAACAGCAAGTTGACACTCAAAATGTTTCTATTCTTGATGACACAACCCTGTTAATGGTAATATTGGTGGCTGAGGTTGTTTATTCTAGTGTATGCCTACTTTTTTCTTTTACTAATTGTTATTTATCTCAAATAAGTTGTGTATAGCATCTTTCTTGCTCTACACATGGTTATAACCATTTAAAGTTGTGACCCCACGCTCTTGTCTCTGTCATCCTCACATTTATTAGGTGAGTGAAACCAGTTTTCTAAGTGAAGGGCAAAAGTGCAAGTACAGCCTCTCAGTGAGGCCTATCTGTGGCCATGCGGGAAGTCCCGTCACTGTGTTTAATATCTGTATTTTGGGTCTGCTTTGCTCTGAATCCTCCCACTTTGGAGTCGGTGTGTTGAGGACATTCTTGGGGCATGAAATGGGACTTGGCTGGAACACTCTGTTACCGGAACGGACTACTTGGACGATGTATTGTAGAAAAGAAAACAGATGAGAGATATATAATATATGAGAGATCTGGAGGGAGAGCAAAAGGAGAGTGAAGCTGACAGGGAAAGGTCAGTGTTGCAGTATGACGTCCTTGCTGTGAATGGAAGGTCAAACTAAAAAAGGTGAGAGAGAGGACTTTTTTGCTTTTCAAAAACTGCTCACTCAATTCTTGTCTGTTAATTGTGCAACACGCGGCACCTTTAAAGGGTAAAGGTGACCATAGATAACACTCAAAGAAGCCAAAACCCCAAAGAGCCAATTGAACATACTCATAAACAGGATGATACTTCAGGCCTTGCGTTATTGTTAGCCTGACCTGTGCTTTGCTATACTCCGTTGTAACAGTAGTGTCATTTTCTGTCTGCATCCTGTCCTCTCTCCTCTAGCTGGTCATCAGATGGCCGTTACTGCAGGGTTGTGAAAGAGAGTGGGAACTATGTGGAATGTGCCTGCTCCCACTTGTCCATCTACACGGCCTACGCAGAGTTTGCCACTCTCGCATCCTACAATGATGCCTTCTATGCCTCGGGATTTATCTGCATCTCAGGTACAAAACACACTCTCCCTATGCCCTCTCTTTTCCATATTGCTTTCCCATGTTTTTTTTCTGTGCCCACTGCCTACTTGCCTTTTACTTCAGCTTTCTCTCTGATGGATTCATTCCATATTCCTCTCACATTTTTTATAAATAGCTACTGGTGATTTATGTGAATCATTTGCTAATTTAACGTTAATGTTGGTTCCATATCTTGCACTCCTTCCTCCTCAGGCTTTGCATTGGCCATTATTTCCCATGTGCTGTGCTCCCGTTTCCCCATGTTTGCTGCCAAACTGCTCACTCACATGATGGTGAGCTGCCTTGGAACCCAGGTAATACAGTTCTGCTCATACTTTATGTAGTACTACAATGTTTTACTGGAAAGGCCACAATGAGCACTAACACCCACGCTTGACAGCTTATAAAGGCTGAGACCTTCGTACTCCCACACCATCTGCATTACATTCTTTAGTTTCTCTGACATTTTCATCTAATCATATCTGCCGATTCTCCATATGGCCGTAAATGTAGATGGATAGGGAACCTTTGGAAATTGTTATAGAGGCATTCATCTCTCTCTGTGCTACATGGATCAATAGCTCACACACATTAACATGTCTGTAATGTGTGCAGTGCAACACACACCTTCACTTTCATACTGACAGACATTAAAAAAATACACATATAAAGCTTTATATAAAAATATATTGTGTACTGAGTGCACACACACACACACACACACACACACACACACACACACACACACACACACACACACACACACACACACACACACACACACACACACACACACACACATACAGCATGCTACCAGCCCTTCTTGCTAGCCGCTAGATGTGTCACAGGTATTTTCTTGGAAATGTGCATAGGCGTGAACTCACATCACTGAATGTCATTGGTTGCGCAGTTTGCGGGCCGGCACGTCCTGACAACGCAACCATGCCCCCCGCACCCTCGCCCATTAAAAACGCAAGCTGTCACATAAGCAGTGAGCGAGATAGATATGTGGCTGCAGGTTAGTCCCGACCATGCATGTGTGTGTGTATGTGTGCATGTGTGTGTGCGTGAGCGAGTGCGGGACTGGTAATTTTCCACTGATCCCCCCTCTCTTTGGTTGACAAACACAAGCCCCTACTAAAGCAGACTGTCGTTGGGGGCTGACCACCTTGGGCTCAACCTGTTTATGGCTCAGGCAGAGCCCCTGAACCTAAAAGGGTTTTGGATGGAAAATTCCGTCCTGTTCTGTTTCCTCATTGGTACTGTACTGCACGTTAAGGCCTTCTACCCTGGATTCGCACGTGTTTGACATTGTGCTATAGTTTATCCAATACATGGGTGCGTTTCTGTGGCCTTCCAGTGAAGGTCAGTTGATGAAGGCCTGGCTGAATTGCAGACAGTCAACTGAATGTGCACTCTGGTATTAAGATGTACCCTCTGAGTGGTCGTCTGTTACTGCTGGGAATATTTTGGAGGTAATGATGGTCTCACAGTGCATGATGTGCTGAATTAAAATAGACCAATGGACGAAGTATGTACTTTGTCCTACATCTGGGATTGCCTGCTAGAAATAGAAAAACACATAAAGTCATTTTCTTTTAATATAAATGCATGGGAGCTGGGTTTTTTGGAGGAGTTTCTGTCCAGTATTCTTATTGCCAAACAGAAAAGTAGGTCAGTTGAGAGGGCTGAATGTGCCTCTCTGAGTCACTCTTCATTGTGAAAACATACATGCTTAAAGCCTTATGTGCCGTAAAACATGTGATAAGTTGTCATTATGATTCAGTGTTGTGTTTGGTCATTCTGCAAACTACCCGCCTCACATTATAACCATCTTCTGTTGTTGTAATAGAGAGTAGCTATACACAAGAAGAGGGTCCAGTAACATGTAAGAAGCCAAACGTTATGTTCCTGTCAGGTTCTGTTTGCATTCATTCTGATGAAGGAGGCCTTTCTATAGTTGAAATTTGTTTTCCCCATTCGTAAAGTAAACAAGTAATGCTGTTAGACTGGACTCAGTCTGCTGTCTTTTGAACTGAAGTTAAGCTGAGCTGATGTATTTAGAGGCTGAGGGATATTCAGCCACTTCTCAGGAAAACAATCATACCATATAAATGAATAATGCATACAAACAAAATGAATGTTGCCTTTTGGGATACAGAATATTAATATTGATATTTCACATAGTTTCACATGTAAACAGCACTTGTTAAAAGCATCACTGTAGAGATAAACTTATATTTTTGTGTGTTTATTTAGGGTTGCCCCTCATTCTAGTCTTATTCGACCTAGACTGCTTTTGCTTTTTTCATGCTAAATGACTTATTTCTTATTAACTTATGAGCACATCATGGTAAACACAAGATTTAAAGTGGTGCTATTGTGTGATTCTTTGTGGAGCAACTCACTTTTACAGATCTTGGTGATTAAATCAACTAATAGATTAGTCAACAAAATCGTATGAGTGTGAGAAGACAACCTGGCCAACCAAGCATCCATTTGCCTCATATGGTCATTCTGTCTTACCACAGCCCCAAATCACCACTGTGGTCTGTTGAAGGACATTCAGATATCTGTAAGGATTTATATAAATCCACATCTTGATAAAACTGAGTCTGCAACTGTTGTATAGCACTACATGTTCAGTCAAGTGTCATGTCATTGGTAATAGATGGCTGAAGTCTCTTTTGTAGTTTAACTTGTGCATCATTTGTCTTTTTGAAGTTAGGATGTCTCCCAGCATTATATTTATAGTCAACAGTGGGCTTTAGGAAGTGATTAGCGTTAAATTTCTGTATTAAGAAGGCCAAAGGTCTTGCACCTTTAATAGAGGAGATGTAATCAATGACAGAAATGTCTCCTGAACTTGTGGGTGTCGGCCTTGTGCTCGTGCCTCACCATTGATTTGAACTGTCAGGTCCAGTTCTAACCACCTCTGACAGAGAGGGCTTTCCATCTGTGGCGGTCAGGCTGTAATTAGTCACTGACTCTGCCCTCTGTGGGGAGAAAATTAAAGCTGCCTGGTTGATTTATTTTCTCTGCAACAGCTACAGTCAGCAAGAAAGAACAAGAATAATATCCAACCCCTCTGTGAGAGTCTGAGAGTTGAGAGCAGGTGGAGGGCATGGAGAAGGTGGAGGCTTGTGGGTCTCTCTGATTGTCTTACCACCTCAGTATTCTGGCTGCCATCATTTTTACCTCTACAGTAAAGTTTCCAGTTAGAAAATGCCCCCGACCAGAGGAAACCAATACATTTAGCTGTTACACCACTAATGAAAGCAAGGCAAGTAGAAGCAAGAGAGGAGGATGAGAGAACTTACAGGACAGAAAGAGGAAAAAACATTTAGCACAAGTTTAATATGACATCAGCATTTAGTTTGTCTTCTTATCTTGTTCCCTATTAAGTTTCATCTCTTTGTTTTCAGAAACTGCATATTTTGACATCCTCCGATTTGCTTGGATTGTCAAAAAATATATTACAAACTGCATTAACAATAACTATTATTGTCAGGAAACCACCAAATAATGGTCACAGTAGTGAGAGCAAAAGGTTTTATCTCATCTTCAGTGTTCCCAGGAAACTGAAAACATGAAAATCTAAATGTGTACTCATTGTCATGGGGAAAGCACTGTAGACTGCACAGTATATTCTATAGGCCTGCATAGTTTTAGTAAGATAGCTTTAGATAGATCAAACAGTGTTTCAGATATAGAAACATTTATTGAGGTGTTGGATGGTCAAACCAATCTGGTTTTGGTATCAAGACACCCACAGGGCGACAGCGAGCGGTCACTGACACTGATATAGACGTCAGACCTCCTACTGAGAGATAATAATGATTCGTTCCTTCCACTACCTCAAGGGGGAGGCCTCTCGCTGTGAACGATTATGGTTTTGTGTGTGTGTGTGTGTGTGTGTGTGTGTGTGTGTCTCATCAGAGGTTGTGACAGTCTCTGGGTCTGGCCAGCAGTTTGTCCTCCCCTCAGCAAGACAACTGAAGATTGTCTGTGTAGAGTGGAAATTTACCCAGTGCATATGTACTGTGTAAGTGAGCCTCACCTGGTCATATGTGTGTATGTTTGTTAGCGTGCATGGGATTTGGAGTATGCAAGTACAGTATACAGTATGTGCAAATGTACCTGCAAGTTTCCGCTGGTTATTCCATCCTTATTTCCATCCACATAAGCTGCATTGAACAGATATTTTATAAATAGAATTGATTGTTTGTGACTTTTTTCCAATTTTCTGCACTTTACTCCCCAAATGTTTTCAGTATCTTGCTGTTGTCACATTGAAGAAATGCCAACGGAGCACAAACACAGAGTTCGATCTTCTGATTTGGACTACAGTTAAATGCACTCCCAACTGCAATAAGACCACCTTAGAAACTTCTAGATCAGTAGTCATGTGGCTTTGCTGTGTCTCCATGGGACACAGCGGTGCCGTCATAAGTCTGTATTAATTTTACCAAAACATAAATCAATGACAGTAGAGACAGCAAGGTCACAAAGTTCATGGATTAGAGGCCTTTAAGACACAACTAGATGGATGATGGTTGACCACTTCTCTCTCCTTTTCCCATCTCTCAGCTCCTGGTGCCTTCATCATCCCATTTTAAAAACAGTGCATCCTGATTTGTAATTTTAGTAACTTAGTTGCTTTTAGCCATAACTGACGGTTTCCCCAGAAGACTCTACCCAGCATCTTGGCTCTGCACTCCATAGCCCTGTCCCAGACAGCACAGGTCCTACTGGTGCTGGTTTGTTTCCCTCACTAATTCCCTCATTCCTATTAGGATTACTGAGAAGCAGCGTGCATGACCAAAATGTACCCACAGCCCACATAGAAACGATCTCATCACAGCCACCCCCTCTGTACCCACAGCCCACACAGAAACGATCTCATCACAGCCACCCCCCCTGTTGAAACAGCTCTTGTCTGTTTACTTAATATAAGACCCCCTGCTAATAACTCTTTTATCTGCCAGGATTTTATCGTGACCAACAACATTGATTTTATTTTAGCATTACAGAGTCTTGGATTATTCCTGATGAATGTGCTGCTTTCATTGAGTCATCCCTGCCAGAGTTTTTATTTTTCCATCAGACAGGTCGAGGCGATGGCCTTGAAGTAATACACAGAAATGATTTTAGTTGTTCTCCAGTCTCACTTGGCTGTTTCTCCACTTTTAGAGTCTACAGACCTCTAAATTTAGTTCTTGTTTAGGTCGGGAATTTTCAGAACAAAAAATAGCAGCGAGCACATCTCCAAATCTTGAGAAGTATCACGTGCCACGTAGTAGTAACAACAGAAGAAACAAATCATCGACACTCACAGAGAAAGTGTCTTTTTTAATTAATTCTGGGCAAAGAAATGAATGTGTTTCAGCAAAAAGCCATCATCAGGAGTTTTCAGACCTTGTATCAGCTACAGTATGTTAAACCTTTTCCCCCTCATTTACCTCTCTCAAATATTTAGATTATTTTAATCCTACCCAATATGTCAAGCATCCCAGCCATTACAAAATGTATATGCTTGACCTTGTTCTCTCCTGAGGCTTCTGTGTGGAAAAAATGAATTTGGTTGCGTTGGCATCCTCTGATCATAAAGCAGTGCTCTTCCCGGTTCCACTCCTCTCTCCTGACCCCAAACCACCCTCACTGATTTGCTGCCACCCTCTAAATTCACTCCCTTCGCCTCATTTCCGTCAAGCATTTACTGCTTCAAGCACATTTTTTAGTACCAATGAACACCAGGGCCTCACTGTAGAGGAGACTGACAGTGTTTTTAATGGTTCTTAGTATTTTACATTTTGTAGCTCCTGTCAGATGTAAATCCAGAAATGGAAGATTCATAAACTTCTCTTAATGATTTGATTTCTACTTATCTGTGTGCAATTAAAAGAAGTGAGGACCTCCATTATATGTTTCACAACAGGTCATAATCCCAGCTCCATTGTTAAAACCATATGATTAGTCCCCTGCTCAGCCGGTCCGTTGAGAGATGGGAAAAATATCTTCATCACTTTTTCAACAAATCAGTGGAGATTTGGTAACACATTAACACAGAAGACTTCTGCCCACCTTTAATATCTACACACCCTGGAACGCACTGTTGCACATTCAAACTCGTCCATCTTCCCTTCAGACTGCACTCCCACTTGATTTTTAAAAGCAGTATTTCAGACCGTTAGTCTGGATTTTTTTTTTTTCCATTATCATAAACTCTTTATCTACTGGCATTTACTCCTCCAATTTTAAACATGCTGCTGTTTATCCCCTATTAAAGAAGCCCTCTCTGGGACCCTCTATTTTCAGTAATCTTAAATGCATCTTGAAGCTGCCATTTTTTCAAGATTTCTTTCATGACCAGCAATCAAATAAAAATCAGTCTGTTTTTTTGTTCTCTACCCAGCATTGACACTGCTCTGGTCATGGTCACCAGTGACTTATACTTGTCACCAACACGGGCCTCTCCTTGACCTCAGCTCAGCCTATGACACAGTGGACCACAATATCTTAATCAGCCATCTGAAAAACTATGTTGCCATCAGGTGTTTCGTTGTTATGCTTGGAGATGCCTTCTCCTCTTGTGTTCCTCTTTTGTTGGGTCCCCCAGGGGTCTATTCTAGGGACCCTCTTAGTTACAATATACATACAACCCCTAGGACAAATCATGCATGATATCATAATAATAATGTTTTTCATTGTTATGTGGCAACATGTTCTCATCCCATGCTGCCGCACCTTGGCGTCACTTTAGGTTTAGGCAACAAAACCACAATAGTTATGGTTGGGCTGCTACATTTGTACAAGACACAAACTAACAGCTGTTTGTGACATGAAAGTGAAACACAAACCGTGGTCTCCTGGATGAAAGCCTAATGTTTGTTGGACCCATCCTCCCCGTCCACCCTGTCTTTTCGGTCACCACACCCCCGGGCGCACTTTCTCTGAGCGTTTGCTCAGTTGTTGGTATCACACGCAGATGGCCAAATTAAATCCAAAAAAGTCTTGCAGTTGAGTGACTCCAAATCAGAAATAATTATAATAAGCCCTTCTGTCCCCAGTACTAGCAGCATTAACAGCCCATATCTAATAATGTTAAGAGAGGCCCATAAAAATAGGTCTTGTTTTTGAAACAGAGTTGTCTTCTGATGCTCAGGTGGCTAAAGTGGTGCAGTTCATCCAGCTGAGGCATCTAACCAAGATGATGTCATTCCTTTCATCTGCACATCTAGAAAAGGTCATCCATGCTTTTATCTCCTCCACTCCAACATACTTTATTCTCCTATCAGCAGACATCCAAAGGCTGCAACTGATATAAAACGCTACTGTCAGGATTTTAACACATACAAAGAGAAACAACCACATCCAGTCCTTGCTGCCTTTCAGTGATTGTTTGTCTTGAGGCATGGCCAAAGACATTCCCGCAAAAATTAAATAATATTTCCTAGCAGGACATGGCATGGGTTACTGACGGTCTTTCCAGGAAAGGGTGAACAAGTGTCAAAGAAGTTGTAGTTCTCCTGTAGCACTAACTGTAGTGTACCTGTAGTGTCAATGAGCAAACTGTTTTATTTTAACTTAGAGATAATCACATCCTAACCCCACTCAGTTTAGACCTGTTATTTCAAAAAGATCTGATTATACTGAAAGTCAGTAACATGACTATTTATACATTAATCCAGCCCAGTAGTGTTAGATTCTTGTTTATTAATGGCAAATGATTGACAGAACTCATATTTCGTATAAAAGACAGTCTGGTCAAACAGATTTGGGTTTTGGAGATGTGTGAGTGCTTGAACACAGGTGCCGATATGGGAAAGGAAACTTTAATCTCCATATCAAACAAAACACAATTTCATTTCTCATCCATTGTAATTAAACAGCCCTCCACGTCCCAGACAGCCATTCCCACACACTCAGTGAAGTGTTTACCCCAGTGGTCCCAGTGCTTTATTCCAGTATCTGGGAGGTGTTTAGGTGACTCTTAGCTCTGGTTATGAAGGATTTCCTGTTAGCTCTGGGACTGGATCCAGCATTCAGACGTCTGCGCCTCATTCCACAAACACACACACACGCACACAAGCTGTCTGGGGGTGGGGGTGGGGGGTGGTTAAGTTTTGGACGAGCGTACATGCAGTTTCTCAGCTCTCCAGGGAAAGGGGATGTTTGCATTACATAATCCAAGACCTTTGCGTGTCCTTGGCTGTAAGATCATCGCAAGTCTTTGTAAATGAAGTGAGTGACTACTTTTCCTGAGGAAGTTTATCTGTTCCCATCACGACCAATCAATCATTAAATCAATAAACAGACGGAGTTTTTGTGTGTGGCTACTTCTCTGGTTGACGTCAGAGAATAGGCCGATCTTATTGTACTCTATGCTTGTTACCACATGTTGGGAAACAAAATGAGAAAGCAAAAGAAGGGAAAGAATGAGAAGAAAACATAGTATTTCCTTCTCAGATAATACATTCTTGCAGTATATAGAGTGGATTTCATTTTTGCATAGTTATTTTAACATAAACAGCAAGATATGTAGCATGTCCTTGATAAGATTTTAATGCGATTCTAAGCTCTTTGCTGTCTGTCAGTCCGAGCTAAAGGAGGCAAGTGATGGAGGGGTTTAAGGTGTCAGCAGTCAGGGCCTGTGTTACTGTGTGTGAGTGTGTTGGCAGGACACTAGAGAGGTGAAGACTGTCTCTAGGGAGACTCACATTACGCCCTATTGGCTGCTCCAACACCCTGTGCATAGTGTTGCCCTGACTCCTCTCCTCTTCATCTGATCCCTCTCCGTTCAAGTCAGCAGCATCTTTCCTCCATACAGCACTCACGTTTCTCTGTAACCTTGTCGTTTTTACCTCATACTGAAAAATCTGGCTAAACCATAGAAGCAAGCTCATTTTTTGCTTTCATGTCTTCGTTTTCCTGTTTTACTTTCATCTATCTTCCTGCGCCACTGGCTTTTCCCTTCTCTTCTCACCCAGCCTTTATTTCATAAAATGATGAGTAATATCCCCGTTTCTATGTCCACTTTATCATTCTGCTTGCCGCTTGCCACTGCTGCTTGTGGGCTTAGCTGGGTGCTATGAGCTACAAAAAACTGTCTCTCCTTCTAGCCGGGCCCATCCTGCATGACTCTGATGACTCATCAGTCTAACCAATGAGGACATTTTCACATGTTGATTGTCACTAAACTGGTTACAGACACTTGACTCAGCCTACTCTGACCAGACATCCGATGTCTGCCAGCACCATTTATGTCAAAATGTAATATCACCAATAATGATGACTATTTATTGTTAAAAGTCCCTTGTGGAGTTTTCTTATACAGCATGTTTACATTCAGTGTTTCTCACAAGAATACACTTTCGTTAAGGCCTATCAAATGTGTTGAACACATTTATTTCCCCCCCAAAAAAACATTAACAGCATTGAAAGCGATGCTAAACTGAGACTTACATTCACACCTGTCGGTATAGTAGAAAGCCTACTGCTTGGTAATGTTGCATTATGTTGCATTAATCACCTTCACACAATGGTTATACATTATCAATCCATGAAATCTGCAACACGGAATTAAAAGCTCAGCTAATGTCATAGTGTTCTCATAGTGACCTTTCCTTTGTCAAGTGATGTTGAACTAATTTGTATAATCAAGCACTTTCTTGACACACTGAGTACACTATTATACAATATGTGTGCAAACATCAACTTCATCTATGTTGTAATAGAAATGTAACCATCCCCTGTAGCTCTCACCCACGTACTGTTGCACAAATACCTTAAAGGCAGCAATTATTCTTGAACTGATGTAGTCATTTATGTATCGGGAAGGTCTGACATTAGTCTTATCTGGATTACATCATTAGGTTGCCATCAGGAAAAAACACACAGACCATCCTTGTCAGTCCTGTAAAGGTTTCCTTGGTAAACTAATGATCTACACTACGAAATTGGTTACGTTCAGTCATTAACTCACTTTGTTCAGTGGATGATAAGGACATAATGCCATTTAGCTGTGTAGTAGTTGTGGTATTCATATGCATTTACTGTGCTTTTACATGGGTGGCAAGCAGTTATGTTAATGTGGTCACCTGTCTGTAACTGTGACAACTGATCTACTAGTATCTACAATGTAAGTTGGATTAATGGTATTGGTTTTCTTACTATGCGTTGTGTTGCCTGAGGCAGACTCTGCCCTTTCTGGACTCTGGAAGTTACACTCGAATTTTTGCCAAATGTGTGTTGTCCTAACAGCTGGTGACCGTAGAAACACTTCCATGAACTTTCCTCTATTTCCAGAAAAAGCTCGGTAAACAGCAACAGGAGGCCTCAGTAGCCAGTTAGCAGTTAGCTCTTGTCTGCCCTGTCTGTTAGCTGTGAGACACAAAATAACACACAATGAAGCCGACAATGCCCAGAGCAGTTATATCTGAATATAATTAAAATATAATTATATCTGTACAAGAAATCATTGTGTCTAGTCCTTTAATACAAATTTACATAAACATGGTTATGAAGCTGCAATATGTAGGAAGTTACTTTTATATAAGATGTATGTTTCAAAGACTCACTGTGCACTGGGCACTTACAGTATCACTGAATTAGTAACACACTGACTTCCCATTCATTACCTGCTTCAGTGGATACAGATAATACAATCTGCAGACAGATATCTTGGTGTAAAATCACTTGTGGCAAGTCAAGTCAAGGGCTTGTATCATTTATCACTTGCTGGCTTGCCCGTAATATTATTTTTCTTTTACTTTTAAGACAGGCTCATACGTTTAAGAAATTAAGACCAAGGTGTAGTAAATGTGTTGGCATATAGAAAACTGTTAAGTCATTGTTGGTCTGCTTAGTGCTGTACTTTCTAAAGTCCCCGTGCAGCACCTGACTCTGTGGACTGATTCAGTTTGTCATCAAGGGCTTTATCGGACAGGCCGCTGCCGCTGTGAATGATAAACAAAGTGGGAGCCTACAGTTGTCAAAGTCCCCAGTATCCTGCTGTATTTTTAGAGTTTGACAGCTTGTCTTGGCAGACCTTTGTGCGTAGAGGGGAGTGAACCTTAGAGGTTTAGAGAAGTGAAAACACAGATCACCCTGAAACTGTTGAGGTCAGTGATGTTGCCATTCTAGCTTGATGTTTGCTCTACTTATCTAGGCCAGGTTGAACAGGATGTTTCCCCGTTGTAACATATGATACAGCATATTGACATTAATGTTGTCTCTTTTTTACCCCTATTGTAGTTAATATTTCTATTGACATAAAGTAATTATTTGATGATGGTTCTGTTGAAAGCCTTTGCAGCATATTAGAGGTTTTCTCATGCTTGGCAAACTGCAACACTGGAGAGAGAGAGAGAGAAACTGAGCAAGCTCTGTGATGCCAGATTAACGTCCTGAAATAGAAAATGAGAGTCGCCTAACCTCCTCAAAGAATCAGGAAATGCTGAATGGAGGAAGGAAATGGTGAATGGTAATCAAATCCAACTGTATCTAAGGTCTTTTGTTCTTGGCTTATCGGCAAACTGTAATCAGTCTACTTTTTTTTTTTTTTTGCTTTGTTTCTTGAATCTTTCTTATCTGTGACTATAATTGAATAACGGGAGTTAAAGACGATGACAACAGGATACGGGCTGCTGATTGCGAGTACGTCAGCTCACAAACAATACATGTTAGCAACAAAAAACACATACACAGATAAATACATTTTACACCACATTCATGTAAATATACTCACACACACACACACAAATGCACACACAAATAGTGTCAAGAGCCAGCTCCACGATGTCACAGTTATGAAACACATGCATATGCATTAGTGAATGCATAAATACTCATCATCGTACACAGATGGCCGTATGTGCACTTATATACCCACTCATTTAACCCACTCCATCGTACTCACACATGTAGCATCACAAACGCAGCCCAAGCCTTCAGCTCTCTCAGTCACTGTGACCTGTAGGGGTCACTGTAGCTCCACAGCCAGAGCGAAGTTCAACACCAGATGTGAATGAAGTGCCCTCATCAATGACTCCCCTGAGCTCTTCTTTTTATGACTAGACCTTTTCTGGGGAAGAAATTGCTGTGCTGATATCCAGAAGGAAACTGTTTGAGTCAAATCCTCCATCTGTTATTCTTTGAGTGAGTTCAACTGCAGAGATGTCGGAGCTATAAACATCACAGAACCTGAAGCAACAGTCAAGAGGTTTTCTGGTGCAGATTCGTCTGAGTAGCTTGATGCAAAAATGCTAAACAGTTTGCTGTTAAATTACAACTGCAGGATTGAGCCACAGTCTTCCAAGCAAAGATTATCAAGTAACCCTAAACTTGATTTAAGTAATTCTTTAATTCAACAAGTTGAGAGTGCAAAACTCTTAGGAGTAATGCTTGATTGCTCGCTTGGTCGGATTAGCCACTTTGTTTCAAAGACAGGGAGAGCAGTTGGTATCTCCAGGAAGGTCGTCCCCTTCTATGTCTCAGACTAGTTTTATGTCACATTGACTATTGTTCCATGTCTGGTCATATAAGGTAAGATAAGATAAGATGAACCTTTATTAATCCCCAGAGGGAAATTCAGGTGGTGAGCTGCAAATGATGAGCTCAGGAAGATCAAGGATGCACAAAATAGGGCATCATGGTTGGTTCTGGGTTGTCATCATTCAATACACTTGTAATGTCCAAGTCAGTCTTTAATAGCAATATTCCTTTTTTTGTTGAATCAATTTGTTTATAGTAATATGTGCATGACCGTAACACTAGAGAGTCCAGAAATGGTCAGCTTGTACTGCCTCGTCCTTGAGCTAATGCGGTACTACAGTCTTTTATTTATAGATCAATTTCTCTCTGCAATAATTTGACTCAAAGTCAGTGTTCAAAATGAATATCAAATTTTATCCGAGACTATAATCATTTGCTGTGCTCTCTCAGGTGTCATAAATCTTAGCTTTATCTGTTGTTTCTAAGGTTTTTATTCTTGTATCTTGTATGGTATTTTAAGGTGTTTGCATGTGCTTAATGTGGACCCCGGGAAGATTAGCTGGTTACTATGGCACCAACTAATGGGAATCCTTAATAAGATAAAATAAAATCAGGCATTGTGCTAATTTAGTCAAGGTAGGGTATGGTAGTTGAAGTGGGTTATTGATTAAACAGTGCATGATAGTACAGCTGTGGCTCTGATTAAGTCTAAATTACACAGTGAGGAAGCAAAGCACAGTGTATAGTTGGTCTGTGTGCAGGAGCAGCATGAATGGAGCATACAGTATTTAACTTGATCGGAGTCTTCACATATTGATTAGCTTTACAGACACCCATTGACGGACACTGAGAGCTGCTGCAGATCAGCCAATTTGCACGGAAGGGATCTGTCCTGGATCGATGGCCAGTTGGACAGCAGTGGATGAGGCTGCTTTAGTGGCTCTGTGTTAGCCTTTGTTGGCTTTCTGATCAATATCATTAGACTTGCCCTCATCCTTGTGATGATCTGGAAGTGAGGCAACAGGTCGCCATAAAACGCGAGCCTCACCTGTGATGTAACCCACATGGTACTTTCATAATCATATCAGCGTACTTGTGTATGTTAGCAAGACATGTTACATGTGATTTAGACCACCGCTCCTCCTGCCACTGATTCTGGATTGATCGCACTTGAAAATGGAGCTCTGCTGAACATATTTTCATGATGTTTTGCTATGTGGCATTTCATTTATCGACCCAGAATAGCATAAAGGTGGCGTGTTTAACGGTCAAACTATTGCAGTAGACTGCAGAAGTCTATTTGTGGGATGGTGCACACCCACGTCATGTATGCACTAAAGCATATGCACACACACAGGTTTGTGATCAGTAAAGTAGACCCATTGAGTGTGTATGTTTAGGGAGCTGACCTTGAGCAGCTGGCTGCAGTGTTTTTATAGCTGTGTATGTGTGTGTGTGTGTGTGTGTGTGTGTGTGTGCATGAAGCCATGTGCTCGTGTCTCGTGCCTTGCGCCCCAAAGAGTCCTCTGTCTGGTCCCCAGACTGGTTCACACCAGATGTTGAGGAAGGAACTTCAAGAGGCTCCTTGAAAGCAGCCACGTCGTGATGGAAAGCAGCTGCAGGTTTCCAGCAGCAGACGTTCCTTGACGGAAGTGCGAATTGTAGAAAAGAGAGGAGGCCTGCTGGAATGCTTCATGTTGCTGATAATATTGTTTGTACGGGCGATAAGTTGACCAGATCCAACAAACGAAATATTGGACAAAGTTTGGGCAATGTGGGACATTTTGATATAATGTCTCTTTAACATAAATAATAAACATTTCTATTTTGCTTCTTATCTTGTATATACAGTATCTTGTACATCTCATGCCTTGCCTGAATGCATCAATACATCTCCTTATGAGCCGCACGTTTCTTGTGAGACTCACATGAATGTCACGTGATAATGTGACTGATAATATCATATTGACAAATAACTAGCAAATCATCGCCTTCCACTAAGTATAAATACTTAGAAGTAGTTTCACAGTCTTTGTTGTGGCTGCTTTTCCTTTTCTTTGTGGTAGTTTCCATCATATTCCACCTAAATCTGCATAACTTGTGACTTTGCGGTGACTCACAATTTTGCCTGTTGGGCATAATGTAGCAAGGACTGTGAAATGTTAACCTGCACTTGACCCAGGTGTGCACAGTTTGATGGCAAACACAGCTCCGTGATGACAGCCTTCACTGCCACTGGATGAAAGCCAGATTTTAAAAATGCGTTTGTTCTGCAGTGGGTAGATTTTGAACACTACAGCCAATGAAAATGTAAGACATTGTCTCAATATGTGGGACGTGGGACAAGGCATGAAAATGCTGTGCAGTCCCTCATAACGTGGGACATCTGGTCACCCTAATGGGTGATGCATGATCTGGGTATGAGGTTAACATGAACATATGTAGGAGATACAGCAACAGTGAAAATTTCATATTACCATTAAATTAGAAGCCCACACACAGAAAACATCAGATTATTTGAGAAAATGCTAATTAAAACAAATCACAGTTTTTAGATGCTTTTGAAAAGGTGCACTGATTTGGTTTCTTTTGTAGTGTACATACACATAGTTCAGGACATTATGTATTGTACAAAATATTTGATCATTTCCACTTAGTAGTTTTTCCTTCAAAGCTACAAATCTGAGATATTCTTGGTTTCCACATTTGCTCGACCTAAGCAAATGATACTGTCAACTTGTTGACAGTGTTTGAGCTTGCTTTTGTGCTGACAGTCTCTTATTGTTGTGTCACACCGGATCACACTGAAACTCTGAAAGCTGCAGGCTCTCAGCTTATCCTATTCTGCCGTCATCGCCAGAATACGTGGTGAGGGCTCTTGATATCACCCCTCCCTGCTTCACAGAAGAACTTAGATACTCTATTACTGCTCACGTAAGTTGATGTAGATGCAGTGTCGTGGTTGTTTGAATGTGAAACAGACTAAAGGGGAGTGGGTGTTTATTTGCCAACAGCTGACTCAGCAATTTAGCCCCAGTCTGAGGTTCAACCCAAAACATGTGTGAACTTTACTTCTCCACTCTGACCTTAAGCAACCAGACATGCTGTTCAAAAAAACACTTTAGGTAGCTGCTCGTCAGCATGCATTCACAGTCTGTTGAACAGTGATGTTCAGGATGTTGAAAATATAGCAGCAGTGGCTCTATTAACTTGAATGTGTCTCACAGCACTTCACCTCAATAAAGATTTAATCATCCTCCATCTCAGCAGCGATGCAGGAGCTCACACTTGTCTGTTTTTGTCTTGACTAATTATTGATTTTAACAATCTCGTGTGCAAATGTTAAATCACCTTATTTATTTCTCCTCCTTCTCCACACACTCTGGCCCACTAACCCACCTATCAGCCATCCCCACATGACCTGCGTCTAGCAAGTGTGCTTCGGCACATAAATAACACGCACACTTGAACTGAGAGGCTGCAGCACGTGAGGCGATTGATGATGTTTGCACATGATGGTTTAAGGCAAGAATAAAAAAGACTGAAATCAAATCACATTACTGAATTTAAAGCAGCCATAATTGTACTTTCTATTTATACTGAAGCTGCCTTTGCTGCTTGAAGGTTACAAGAAAAGTGTGGATTGTGAGCTTCGAATGAGGAGAAGTGGTGTGATTGATGATGAAATGACTGAGGGTTGCTTAATGGGAAGGCATTGCTTCCGTGAGAAAATGATGAAGGCAGTGTGGGTTGAATGATGGTACAATATTTCTTCCTCCATGTCTTTTATTATACTTCTTCTATTATACTTTTATTATGAGTCTATCGGAACAAAGGCATAAGAGGAAACACCCAGGGTGCAGGCTGAGGCTGGAACCAGCTAGATCAGACCGGTAGCTGTTAGAGAGAAGGGGGAGGTGAAGTAGAAGGGAGAGGGAGGAGGATGAGGAGGAGGAGGAGGAGGGGGAGAAGAGAAGAAGGGTGGAGCAGAGGATGGAGAGGGAGTTTGGGGTAGAGGCAAGGATGGGATAAGGGAGGCGGGAGGAGGGGAGAGATGGAGGTTAAGTGTTTTGGACACAAGTCTAGATGGACAGACTGGCAGGCAGACAGCTAAGGCCCCACTCCCTCAGTGATATAATGCATCAGGCAGATGCTATTTTTAGCAACTGATACACTTCGCTATGCTAGCATCAGCACACAGGGCTATTGATCAGCAGCAGAGCTCAATGGGAGGATGAGAGCTGCAAGCAGCAGCAGCACAAGGTAGCTGCACCAAAACATTGTTAACTGTGTGCAGTTTGTTTTTGCAGCATGCCTCCGGTCTCTCTTGTTGGGCCTTATAATCACACAGTGGTGTAGCTATTTGATACAGGCAACTAGTTTGTTTTGAACTGTATGGTGTTTTTACTTACTTATTTATCACATGATTGTTTCAGTTTTTTGGGGCCTGTTCGGCGTTTTGCCAGTTTTCTGTCAGTTTCTTTATCATTTACCTCTGCCAAGCTAAGATTGGGTAACAAGCATTTTGTGTCTTTCAGACCTGTTTATCATATCAAAATGAGGTTAAATCGTGTCTAAAGATAAGTAGAATCATTCCCAAGGTAGCAGTAGATCTGGAACAAAGACAACATCAACAACAACAACAGCGAACTGACTCTTACTCCTCTCTTGGGTGCTTCAGGGCTGCAGAACAAAGGGGAGCTCTCTGAGTGGATATTTAGCCTACGAGATGGACCAATAGTTCAAGGCCACAAAAACACTTTGTAGAAGAACAGCTGCTTTGTTTTGTATTTTTATATGTATTTTTAAGGTTTTTTTTGTGGCCTCTGTCTCCTACATGAATATTTCCCTTTCTGTTTACTGCATGTTTTACTTTCTCTCTCTCTGTGCTCTCTGGCAATTTCCTGGATGGACAGAATTGCGTGCGAGTGAGACAGCAACTTGATATGTAATCTTTGTACAATGGGGTAATAAATTTGTTGCATTCTGGCGTTACATGCCTGAGCTTCGGTGGTTCCTGTTTTGACACAAGGGCACGCAAGTACGCTAATAACACACGCTACCGTGACATGACTTGTATTTAGAGTCCCTCAGCTCCACCCAGTCTCTGCTTCGAACAAGTTTGTAGCCTTAGGGTGTAGACAGGTCGACTCCTGGTGTCTTTTACAAAAGAGAAGGGGGCCCGGGGACAAAGGACTGAGCAGTAGATATGGGCTCTGATAAACTGCACATCCGCACCTGTCACCCCCCCCGCCCTACTAACCTATCCCTGTGACAGGTCATCATTACTACAGTGCTCACATGTACCTGTGTTATTTTAACAATGGACTGAACAATAGCCACAGTTGTAACTGTGACGTCCATACCTACTTAGCTAATCTTAGCTAACAGGCCTCCATAAATATCCATATCTCTGTAACGCAATTTGCTGCTGACTTTGGATTCCTTATCACAGGTTTATGGCTTGATTCATAGATTACTGCGCTGGCAGATCTAGGGAGGGTGGGTACCTCCCTTAACCCCTGTCACACCATGTGTCCCGCACGAGTTTCAGAATCCAGATTGTTTTCACTTTCTTAGTTTTTATTAACAGGCTCCACTTCGTGCCATGCTCACATTACAAGAAAGTTTAGGATGATTTCTTCCTCCAAAATCTGATATTGATTCCTCACAAGCAACCGCCCACACTCCCACTACTTCAGCGGAAATGTTAGACGATTCTTTGAGAGCTTCTGTGGAGTTTCTAACCCTGAACTCCTCTCATTAATTAAAACTTTCTTTTTGCCTCATAGCGTAGGCTTTTTTGCCTTTTCTGCCTTTTCTGCCAACACCATGTAATGATAAAGGGATGAGAGGAAGGAAGATTAGTTTTCTGTGTGTATTTGGAGGCACATTTCTAGCCTCCCATGACAGTCTGAGTGTTTCTACACAGCCCAGCTAATGGCAACAGCAGCCTAACATGTCCGTGTACAGAAAACTTGATGGTTTGGTTTAATTTAACCTGACTTGGACTTACACTGCACAGTGTCTATGTGTGTCTATCAAAGAGTAGTAGTGTGATATATTAGCCAACAACAGAGAATATTATGTAATAGATCAAGTTCTTGCTGGAGCTTGTGTATACCTGCCTGTGTGACTAGGCCTTTTGAAAAGTCAGATGGTGACCAGCACTAATCAAATAAGCATTTAAGGAATCCGCCCTCTTGCCTGTTGACTCACCCAGACTGATTCACCAGACCTGTTAACCTGGTTTCTATACGTGACCTGAGCAAGGTGTATCTCCCAGCCCAGCTCCATGTACAACACAAATGCACAGATATGCACATCTGGGGGGCAGCCACCTGTTAGAAAGCCTATTCAATCCACTGCTCATGCACACTCTTTTAAGCCCTCTGCCCTCCTTTCCATAAAAGGCCATTTCTCTCTACCTGTTATGTCATCGTTTCATCACAGGTCAGCAGTTTCACTGGCTCAATAGTTATCCCTGTTGCTATTAGGGTTTGTCACGGAAGGCTGTAGTACATTTACGTGGGTGCATTGCTCTAAGCTGTGTCAGGTTAAGACTAGTGTTTCAGTATTTACAGTGCTGTGGCATGTGTTGTAGATACAGCCAAATCTAACTCAGATCAATCCAAATAATCATTAAAAAGGGCTGAGCTGAGACAGAGTGGCCGATTCCATGTGTGCCCAGACACAAAAATGTGTTGCCACCCCCTCCTTTTGGGCATGCCACACTTGACAGTGCCCTACGCTTGATTTAACAAAATTAGAGCCCTTTGTGTTAAACTAACATGCGTGTATGTACTGCATGTTTGCTTATGTGTATAACGTCCTACAGTTTATTTAACATTTCTCGCTTGGTAGTTTCCCCATTGTTTCACTTTTGAGAGGATAGATGGTGTGTCATGCTGTGCCATTGGCTAAATGAGGCTAACTCGCTGCCAAAAACACACAACCCCGCCGCATAATCTTTGTTCCCATAAGCTACCTGAGCAACTTCTCCACTCGATTCCAGGCAGCCCAGGCACGAGCTTCCTTCCTGTACGCCATCCCTCCCACTCACAACCTTCAGGGCTCGAAACATGGATGGGAAACTGACTCATGTTTCTTTTCTTTTCTGTTTTTTTTAAAGGCCCTGACTTTTCCCCTTATTCAACAGGAGGATGCAGACAGGGTTAGTAAGAGCTGGAAAATCCAGGACTGGTTATTTAGGGTTTTCCTGATGGGTTCTCTAAGGACAAGGACACCTTCAAAGAGGAAGGGAAAAAGGCCAAAAATACACTTACAGGGAAAACTTGTAGAGAAAAGACATTTGAGGGGTGACTATGTTGACATATCTGCACTCAAACATGCAAGATTTATGGTGTCATACAAAGGGCATGTCACCTAATATCTTTCTTTATTGGGAGTAACCTCAAAACAAAACAAGTCAAACAAATATAAGCTGTGTACTGCATATATGAGTGACTTTAACACACATAAACAACATCAACACAAACTTCCACAGGCTCTTATTAACACACACAGTACAAGGGTTCGATGATTTCTGCTATTTTCTTAATTTTTAGAATTTTACCTTGTTTTATTTCATTATATTCTCATTATTGACGCCTACTAATTTTGTCCTTGATACATTCATGCCAATATAGCATATTGAACTGAATTGAATTGAAACAGGTCATGTCATAGCTCACAATGTCTATTTACCTGGTTACTGTAGAGACTGTCAAGCTAAGCAAATTAGCTGAAACCATAGGGTGGTGCAGACTACATGTACTGTAGCTTGTTTGGGGTATATAAAGAGCTCATCTTGTCTCTCATCAGAACCATTTGCTTAGCTTTGTTAAGTCAAATAAAATGACTGTTGAGGTAACAGAGATAATTACTGTATGTGGTGTTGAGTTGCTGCTTAAAAATCACAGCAAAATATAGTTTTTACCTGAAGCTGTCTGCTGCTGTATGTCCCTGACTGCTGCGTGTAATGAATATAATCTAGGTGACACTTGACATCAGTCATTCTCCTCACATCTCTCGGCTCCTACTCTCTTCCATCTACCTTCTTTCTGGTCCGCGACACTGGTATCGGGCCGACGAGCTGCAGGTTATGTAACAATCAGCCAGCTGCGTTGGCACCGCGGTCAGTGCCAGAGGTTAATGAAGCTCTCTGATGGACAGCAGGGCAGTATTTTCTGCTGCCCTCATGGGTTTTCTGCACTCTCCCGCCTTCAATGTTACAAATTGAATTTTGGCCCTGATGCGTTCCCACCTCCAAAACCCTCTCTCTCTCTCTCTCTCTCTCTTTCTCTTTCTCTTTCTCTTTCTCTTTCTCTTTCTCTTTCTCTCTCTCTCTTTCTCTTTCTCTTTCTCTTTCTCTTTCTCTCTCACTCTCTCTTTCTCTCTCACACACACACTGACCACATGCTGTTTTCTGCAGTGATTCTACAATAGCATTTAATCCATTGTTTAGAGGAGTGTCACACCCACACATTTGTACAAATGTTTGTGCGTTTGGGATGATACGAAAGGGACATATTTGTCAGCGTTGTTTATGTTGTTGATGTTTTTAGTTTTGCTCCCGCTTCTATATCTTGCTGCATGGTGATGTAACAGGTCTGCAGGGATAGGATGTCTCTCTTTGGGAGGAGGGCTATCTGAATCCTGCTGTCTCCTTTATAAATGTATAGACTATTAAACAAGCAATAAATCGCCTCTTGCGCAATATGACCCGCTGACACTGCACCTGTACCTGTGTGTGTGTGTGTGTGTGTGTGTGTGTGTGTGTGTGTGTGTGTGTGTGTGTGTGTGTGTGTGTGTGTGTGTAGTGTGCCAGGTAGTCAAATAAAATGTCACCAACAGAGCAAATTGTGCGTATACAGTAATTGCTATAAAACTTGCTGCTGCTACTGCTGGCTCATTTACACACAATGGTGACTAATTCTGAATTTGCCATTGTCTCTCTTTCTCTGCAGATCTGTTTCCTGGTGTCAGCTTTCCGTGGCCGAATGTTTTCGGAGGACAGCTGTGCTGCTCTGGCGCTCTTCTCTCACTATTTCCACCTCAGTCAGTTCTTTTGGATGCTCATACAGGTAACAGCAGCTTAACTTGTAAAACACTCGACTTTGCATAGCAACTAAAAAAATCCTTATAGCAGCAAACGTACATATTTGGACATAAACATTATCAGGCACAGCCATCAGCAGTGGGCATACCCCTAGGATACCCAGTTTTTGCTGTAATTGTTGCCATGCAGCTAGATCATGGATGACACATTATTTTACTAATATAATCAGAGATATTTGCTCCATTTCTGTTTTTTACCTGGACAAAGAGCGGGTGGACTTGGCGACATTAGAGGAAGTATACACATGACTACATCTGGTTTTCAAAATAAGGGACCAAAGGGAACTGTATATACAAAATACATATATGAAAATTTATGGAAAGATTGATTGGCTTGGCTACATGTCCCTTGTAAATTAAAAAAGAAAATACCACTAGTTTGTGAGGGAAATGTCATTATTCTTTGATTTGTGGGTGGCTTGAAAAAAATTAATAAATAATTCCTCACTGACTGATATGTTTTACTTCAGGACATCTCTGACTACATACATGCTTAAAATCAAACATTTTCACTGTATCAACTTAGATAGTTTCCAAAGTAAAAGTCCCTACAATTCAATGTTTCCCCATGATCTAGGGTTAAAAAAGTTAACAAAAATAAATTGTAATACAGATTTGCAATTCTTGTTGAATATTAATACTTAAAAATCACAATACATATTGAACCGGCATCCAGGTATCGTGAGAGTATTGGATCAGGAGATAGGTGTATCGTCCCAGACCAGGACCAATGGGGCCCAAGTGTTGAGCTGTGACTCAAGAGTGTCAATAAAACCAGTCTGTTGGTGAAAGATATCCAGTATTATCTTACTGTACACTTACATATGACCCCATATTTTTTCACTTTTGATTCCTCACTAACATAACTAAGACATAACTTGTTTATTTATTCAATATGATTATTTCTTATTGAAGGGCACCTGTAAGTCAGATCACCTTTCCTTCCCCCGCTCATTTTCCTCATGATTTGACATAAACAGGGATCCCATTCTTTCTTTTGTTCCTGACGTGAAGCACATGTTTTTTACATAACAACCAGTTAAACTTCATTCCTCCACCATGTGGGCTTAGGCAGGTTTTGATTAGGGGGTGAGATGGAGGTACCAGAGCGCTGCATGATATGATCTTTGGCCCCAGACTGGTACCACTTAGTAACACCTCACCCCAGCAGCTCCTAAACCCCCTCCTTTTTGACCATCTGCCCTCTTTTTTTTTCTTCTTTGTGACATAACTGCCAAGAACAAAGCCTGGCAGGCAAAGTCCCAATTTACAGCTTAACAGGCACACATGAAGAAGATATTAAGGCTCGGTTTATTCGGTCAGAGCCACAGATCTTTTTATTACCGCTTCAGCACCAAAATATTACAATTATCTGTCATTTTTTGTACAATTATACAGAAATACATCCCACACACAAATCCACAAAAAAGAGCAGAATTTTCTGTGTGAATCTCGCCTAAGCCAATTGTAATCCTTCAGAGAGACTATAGATGACTTGTGACCTGCTGATAGAGCACAGGAATGTGGTGAACATGGGCCGAAGTACCTCATCAGCCCCTCCAGAGAGGACGTACAGTTTATACCTTGAGGATACAGTAGATCCTTTACCTCAGCTGATCCTCCCCTACCAAATTCATTGACTCAATTAAGATAACTCCCCTTTTATTAGTCTGTTTAAATTGATTTGATAGAGGTTGGCATAACATAAAGACTCCTCCCTAAGGAAGTAAAAGAAATGAAAGAAATTAAACTTAAGAAATGATACCCTGACCTTAACTAGGACAGCGACCTTTAGTCATAGTCATTTTGCAAATGAATGTAAACCAACTTATCTTAACTGGGTGGTGGCTCAGGCCCATGTAATGTTTTGTATTTTAAGGAGGGAAACATGATCCATTGTCATCATATAGTAACTCAAAGTCTCTAACACTGTTGTTCTGTGTCCAATAATGAATCAGGTAGCAAATCATTTATGGGTGAAAATGAGTACCACCTCGTTAAAACACATTTAACCAGTAACTGTATGTATTGTACCAAACCAGTACACTAAGGAGACCTGTCCCCAAATAAACTTTCTTGTTTCCCCCCTTCCTTCTCACTCATCACCTCTCAATCTTTGAGAACCTGTGACGTTTGTACTGTAACATAATCACTGTTTATGTAGTGGATATAATCTCTCCTGGCACATACGTTACTATTGGGGGAGTATTATAAGATTAGCCCCTTTTTTCATATCAGAATGTTTACCAGATGACCTGTGGGATATCTTAAGGGATAAAGGCTCAGACCAAAGGCTTTCATGTGGCTTAAGAAGTGTTAGAATTTGGATGACGAGAATTGGCGGTGAGATGAATTGTGTTTTGACGTAAAAAGCGGATTTTGGACACACATGGTAGTAGTTAGTATGGTAGTAGAGCTGATATGATCTAGCGGAGGAAACATAAACTATGATTCGCCCCAGAAAGAGTTCAAAAATACACTTTCAGTTTTTTATTCACCCACTCACTCTTACTTTTTCGTAAAATGCCCTTGTTCTTTAACCCCTGCCAAAAACTTCCCTGTCCATTTCTTTATTGTCAGCAACTTAAGCAGCTGACAATAAAAATATTGCTGCCACTCTTTGATTGATGTGTAGCTTTAAAACCTTTCTGTCCTCACCGACATCTCAGTATCGACCCCACTGATGTCTCGCAGCTCATTTTTCCCTGCTATCAGGTTGCTGCTCTCAGCTAAGTAGCTGATATGAGCGGGCGCCAGCAGCCCATCTCAGACCACGAAGAAGACTTTGAATCAATAACTGCAGTGTGTGTGGGGGTATGTGCATGTCCAATAGCTGGTCAGAGGAATATGTGCTGACATAATGCCAGAAAACAGCCAATAATTCAATCACTATCCAGACCAGCATTTTCTTGACTGCAGAGGCTCGTAGAGGCAACCTCAGCTTACTGAGAGACCGCATAATATTACGTAACGATACTGTATGGCTCTTTCAGCCAGGGAAGACCTGCTAATGCCCTCGCACTGGCCTACACTGTCTTTCTACTCTGTTTCCACATTGCTAGTTAGCCAGACAGGGGACCACTTTCACTGCTTTGTAGTTAGACAATAGCCAGCGTTCTGCCAGTAAACTAATGTGTTTGATTGTGATAACTGGCGGCTAAGTGGCCACCAACGGCCAATCAGTCAGTCATGTGGTCAGACATACAGGTGGTGAGTTTCCCAGCAGCGCTATTGCATCAATCACACGGAAAGGATCTGTTAACCCTAATTAATATAATAGATATTTTTGTCCTTTATGGTTGAAGGTTGGCCATTGTGCTTTTACAAAACATTAACACGATGAGATTTTTGATAATGATCAGTAATGTGGATATTATGACGATGGCAAATAATTAGAACAGTCTGTAAGTTCAGAGAAATACATCACTTCAGTGTAATGCAGCCTTTAAAACCAGAAAAAAGACAACATGTATGCCATATCATCATATTTTGAACAATATCTTGTCTTATCTGTCTTATCTTATTGATATTGCATCAACATATTGCCCAGCCCTAGTATCCAGCAATGCAGATAGTTTCAGTAATAGTATTGTGTGGTTATAGTATTTGTCAAGCACTTCAGGTTTTGTCTAATGCAAAATCCCTAATTCAATCTGAGTAATCCACAGAACACACTTTTTTCCTAGAGTATTTCTTAAATAGGAAGTATCGTATTTTAGGCGCACTTAAAATCACCCAGCTGTTTAACTCAGACACTGATGATGAAGGATTTGATGGATTTGTGGAAGAGGAATGAAGTAAAAAGTGAGTGTTTTGTTTTGTATTTCAATTGTTACAACGGAAAAACTTTGTTATTGAAGTTATTGAGTTATTAAATGAACTGAATAAAGTTTGACATATCTGACCGTTTTGTTTCGCTTAATGCACCTTATAATCCGGTGCGCCTTATAGTGCGAAAAATATGGTAGTTAACTTCTATTGTGTTGGGATGGCAACAGAAATCTTACATACCTCATAACCTGGCCAAATAAAACCCAAACTATTTGCATGGCTGCAGAAAGAAAGATATATATTTTGTAATTTGGTTGAATTGACCCTTACACATTCAGCACAGTGATAAGACAAAAACATAACCAACCGTCAAGCCACATAGTAGTCAGCAGCTGATTGATCTGTATCCTCATCATTTAGCCTGGTAACACATTGCTTTATTCTTTATGCTTCAGTATCTACAGTCGGTGAGGGATGCAGCCACTGCAGAGGCAACAGCTCATACCCATTTTATGTACCTCAACATCTCCAGCCTGCTCACAGCAAAGGACAAGCACTTCTTGAATCAGACTGACATCACAGTATAGTCTCTTTAGTGCAGTGCTGTTACACAACTGGAGTGTAGTTCTGTGTGCTGCATTTGTGTGAATGAGTTTACCCTTCTGTTGTGTGTTCATGCAGCAGTATTTGTTGTGTCAGTGGTTATACAATGTGGTTATGGGGGAGACAGAGGTTATCTGAGGGAGAGGTCTCTTAACCTCCTGTCATTAGTTGCATCACAGTGTCCGCTGTGCAGTTGTCCTGCTTAAGCGTTCGCTGACAGATGGACAATCACAAACATCTTCAGCTGTTATTCATTATAGCTGTTGCATAAATGTTTATTACTCTGAACAAAAGCAGGCATTGCTTTCTTGATAATGCCTACATTTTTTTCCTTCATAAATTAAAGTTCAATCTTTATAGGCTGTAAAAGGTTTGGTCTTAATGAGGCTAGATGGAGTAAAGGTCATCAATTTGTAACCCCAGCTCACAAGATAGACTGGGAAATGGAGAGCTACATTGTTTTCCCCTTGAGCTTAACTTTAAAACCTTTGCCCTTTGCTCTTCACCAGTGCAGCAGTTTAAAATTGTCTGAAATATATGGTTTTGTCTGCTGTGGTGTTCACACAGGGAGAAGACGTTGTGTTGTAACCAACAGGTGTTGAGAAAAGCTGCTTATGTAACAATGCAGGGCTCAGTGTATCAGATGGATGAGACTATCAAAGCCTGCTAGATTACAAAGCAAACATAGCTATTGTGGGTGTGATGAAAGTGTTTCACTCACTATGAAGATCACAGAGAAAGACAAAAAAAATCCTAACTCTGCTTGCATATCTGTTTTTCTGTTCACAAGTTGTTTTCTCAAACTCTGTAACCAGGCGGTGAACTTCTGGCAAGTGCTGGTGATGAACGACGAGCACACAGAGCGCCGATACCTGCTCTACTTCCTGTTGGGCTGGGGACTCCCAGCTCTGGTCATCATCGTCCTGGTCATCGTGTTGCTCGGCGGCTTCGGGTGGACCATACACAGCGTATATGGGCTGGTGCGAGGAGACGTGTGAGTGGATGTTGCAAAACTGTACTGTACTGTATGTGTGCAAATACACACAGTCTTTAGAGCAGATGAAAGGGAGGTGGAATTGGCCCAACACTGATGTAATCTGTTTTCATAAGAGGACTCATGAGTGTGTTTTTTAAACCGGTCTGAGTCAGTTGCTGTTATGACTTCAGTTTCCTTTTTAGGCTTATAAAAATGCCACTTCAGTCTAGAGTTGAGCAAACAGAAAACACCTGAGCCAGTGACTTCATGTGAGGAGGTAGCTTGCCCAATCAAATGAATGAATAAATACATCGCCCCACATAGAAACTTGATTCTTCACCCTAGAGGCAGAGGCTTTCGCACAGCAGGGAGGAAAGGAGAAATCCCAAATAACCCATATGGTGTTTGGTTTTCTGTGTGTCAGTGTGTGTGTGAGCTAAAAATAACTGGTTGCTGTTGATGTATATAGCGCCTAAATCCTAGAACAGATGACGTCACTTTATAAAAACCTGCACAAGGGTTCCTCGTCAGGCAGTCTGTGCTTAAGTGTGTGTGTGTTTGTAGTAATTGCCAAAGTAAAGTTTTTACATTGCATATGTGCTTTATGGGACGCCTAGCGGGTGCGCTGAAGCACGCGTGACAGGCGAAGTCAAATACTGCTGAAGTTTGAACACTTAAATCCCTTCTAAAATTAGCCAGAGGTCTTAGGTGTGGCTGTTATCCTTGGGCTCGAGAGTGTACGTGTGTTTCCTGAGGGTGGATGTGTGGGAGACAGTAAGCGTACACATGAGAGATTCAAGGATACAGAGGAGGATTCAGTTCCCCTGGAAGCAGACCTTCCTCTTACAGGGAATGAGGCAGCCTTTGAATTCCCCCTCTCTCTCCTCATGTGTGTAAAAACAGGTAGCCGTTTTGTTTTCTCACAACTCCAAGTTGTCTCAGTTTCACTCTGCCTGCGTACAAACAGGTGTCAAGCTCACGCCTTGCGTCAGTAAGCATTTTTGTGTCATACATATTGCATTTGTATGTATTTGTGTCAACAGAACGCAATTTTTCTCCTCGTTTTTGTCATGATTTTCATATTTTTGTTATTATCGCCTCTTCAATCACTACTACGGAGCTGGTACCCTGACCTCCATGTAGGTAGTACTACTTGTATGTCATGGTTTTCCTTCATCTAGCTGCGTCTACTTTAAGTGCTTTGTGGGTAGGACGTCGTTTGATTTTTACTGTGACACATAGATTATACATATTTAAATCACATACAGGCCTGTCTTTAAATTTAAGTGTGGCTCAAACAGAAATTGAGACCATAAAAGCAGGAGGTTATTAAACTGTGAGATGAGAGATGAGAAGAAAATACATTCAGAATGAATTTATTTACTCCCTTTTTTACTTACTAAATGATTTGTATTCTGTGATATGAATACAAAATCATTTAACCATTAACTACTACAAAAGCTAATACGTATTCTGATGCCACATGTTAATTGCTTACAGTATGTAGCCCTCATCATCCACACACCAGAGTTGCCTCGCCCAATTGGAGTTGAACAAAACAATTTACTGTATTTACAGCTGAATCCTACTTGTTCCTGTCTGAGTCTAACATGATAAATTGTGTTACCTGGACATACAGATTTATTGGTTTGACTACTTTAAAGCCAGGCTGTAAAGTTGTAAGTAATTTCCTGTGGAGGCGGACATTTAAACCTGACATCAATCTGTTCCGTGATGGCTGTTTTATAGTCTTCAACTTTAATGTCCTACGATCACATTATGTCACATTATGCGAGTAAAAGGCTACCACGGCAGCATGTATGTCTCCATAAGATTGAGCTGATTTATACCTTTAACTTTACTTTTGTTATGTGTTCCTTAAACATGGTGCTATGACCCATCACGCCCCACACAACTATACTGGATGTAGAAAAAAGAAAATCCCAGCAGTATTTCTATGAAAACCCCCCATAAAAGGCAATACTTGCTTTATTTCTCCCAAACTATACAGTTAGTGACATGGGCCCCTGGGTAATGTTCTCTTCATTCACTACAGAAATCCCTGGGATTTCTGTTTCTTGTGAGACTTTCACTACAGTAGGATCTCATCCTCTCACAAGGCCACAGCTGTACAAATATCCATATTCCAACGTGTTTACGCTCTCATAATCTGGCTGCCCTGCTGGCACAGGGTGATGCAATGTTTTATTTTGCATTCCTCATGTTGTGTTATGGCTAGCATAGCTCCAATTATTATAATAAACAAATTGTAGAAACAAAAACTTGATTTTATAAGCTTCCGCTGGGCCATTGGCTGAGGCAGGATCAGCCGATGAACTCACATAATCTCTGCATTTTCATCTCCCTTTCAAAGCACACACGTATTGTGTTGTTTGTTCTTTGAAATGTTTTATTCTTTACATAGAAAAACACTTGTAAGCGTCTTTGGCCTTAGATGTTATCCCACTGTAGCTGCAGCAGGGTGGCCTGGCTGCTCAGAAGATTTAAGAACATGCGTATTTTGCTGTTGAAGGCAAAAGCTGCTGTTGAGCAAGAATGCGGCGAGTCTTAGGCAGGCTCAGAGGTCTCACCGGCCAGATCCAGATCAGTTTGTGAAAATCTTAACCTGAGTAAAAATAGAGCGATATAGGCATGTAATATATTTCTATTTCTAGAGCTTATTTACTTATTTTAGCTGGGCACACTTGTTACTTCCCCCTTCCCTCTGTCTCTTTCAGTTTCCTCCTCTTGTCATGTACATTCTGCTTATTGCTACATACGCTTAAATCACTTACAATTTTTGTAAATCCCCTCTTTAGGTGCTTCATTCCAAACATCTATGCAGCTCTGTGCACAGCGGTGCTGGTGCCTCTCATCTGTCTGGTTGCAGTTGTGGTCGTGTTCATCCACGCCTATCAGGTCACTCAGCAGTGGAAGGCCTACGACGACATTTACCGAGGACGAACCAACAGCACAGGTACCAAATCGAGCATTTGTGTCCACAGACATAAATGAATGCATGAGCACAGATGTGAGAATAGGCACTCTCTCGTATGTAAGGCAAAAAATATGCATGCACATGAAAAACGAGTCCAAGATAAAATTCCACTTAGGTGCATTGGTATATTACTCTGTGTAGCGCAGTAACGTGTTGAAACAACTTCAAACTTGTACTTTACGTAAGATTTTTGTTAGCAGAGGAATAACCATCATAGAGCTCTGGTCAGCATGAATCAGTAGTATTTATTTAGTGCAGTTGGTCACTTAGCCCACACTTGAAGATCCTAGCCAACCCATGTTACAGTCTCAGTGTCATGGCTGTAATCAGTGGCCATCGGTGAGAATCAGCAGGCTTGTTTTGCTCAGTAAAGGCCCTCCAGTGACAAAGCAAAGCCTGAATTATGTCCTTTGGCTGGCAAGCGGTTTGCCCTACGCACTGTGTGTGGCCTCTGAAGTAGTGTGGGAAACCTAAACAGTGCTTTGCTGAGCTGCAGGTACTGTAGCTGTGCATTATTAACAAGAGAGCAATACTTTCTCATTCACAAACCAGGCTGAGGCTAAAGGTCAGCCTGTAGGAGTTTTACCTAGCAGGAGCATTTTACTATGGGGGGACAGTGCAGACGGCAGAGATCAAGAGTAGGCAACGTAGACTTGGGGTGAGCTGAGGCATAAGAAATATGGTACTGTGTTGAATGAGGAAAACAGGGAGCGAGCAGTCAGCACAGTGAACAAGGCAGCTTCTTAAACTCCTTATTTACACTGAGCGTGCAGGAGAGAGAGAGCGAGAGAGTAAATGCCGGGAAAGGTAGCAGCAGCACACACTATTCAAGTGTGTGTGGCACAAGCACAGAGCCCTTCAGGTGTAAATATGTATGTCCAGTTTTTTGTCTCACAGCTGCACGGTGAAAAGGCTGCACGTGAATGGGGATTCAAATTAATTAAAATACACAAAAATGGTCAGCAATACTCTACATCATGCAGTGATGGTTGTATCTTTAGTTTTATCTGGACGCACAATGACACCACCACATATACAGTACACATGCACATACCTGAGCATGAACGCAACATGTACACAAACAGCATTGGACTGCATATAATTGATTGTAGCAGTGTTTTGACAGAGCGCAGTATTCAACTCTTTGCAATATATCAGTATTGGCTTTGTCTCAACTTGTCCAGATTCCAAAGGCAAATAAAACAACTGTGAGGGAAAGGCCTGTAATATTTTATTATTATGAACACAGGCTGTGCTTCTGCTCATTGCATGGACACTAACATTGTGTTTTGCTCCACCTCGATGTTCCCATCCAACTGAGATTTGTGCAGAACCTTCGGGATAGCTGATGGGGCAATGAATGTTTAGCTCCCCAACATTTTCAAATGCCCTACAGCAGCAAACAACTGATGAGATAAGCTAAGTGTTTATGTGTGTGTGTGTGTGTGTGTGTGTGTGTGTGTGTGTGTGTGTGTGTGTGTGTGTGTGCCTGATTGTGAGAAGCCCAGATGTAAAACTCACACGGCAAGATATAGCAGGACGTCTGACGTCAGTAAAGTCAAGCAAGTGTGCCAGTATGTGGAACCATTGTGCCCAATGTAAGGCCTGCCAGCAAAAAACAAACTCAACTGAGCTCACAATAGAAGTATTCAGAGCACATCAGTGAGCCCTTATCACTGCTCTCATTGAAACCACAAGGTGTGTTTGTGAGACATGATGTTCTTGTGATACAAAAGTGAACAGACTTTGAATTTCAAGAGAGCAGAGTTGAATGAACAACTATTGTTGTTCTAAGTTTATGGGTCCAGTGTTTTCTGACTCTGACTTCACTGATTGTTGATTGGTCAGTAATGTGGACATAAACAAATAATGGATGAGTAATGGATGAGGTCTGATTGCAAAGTGCTATTTGCATGTTTGTGGCTGCAGTTGCTTTATATGGATGTCAAACACATGTTTGCATTTTGCTCTCATGGCCTCCTTATCAATAACCTTGAAATGCAAACTCATGTCAGTGGATTAGGACTGGATTAGTTTTCTCATTCCTGGTCGTACTAGATATATTTGTTACAACTTCATTATGCACATAATGCATAATGTAGTCATAACAAGTTGTTGTTGTTGGGTTTTTTTTTCTTATTGTTCCCAAATACCAAAAAAAGAGAAAAAAAAAGGACGGACGCTGCTATCTGTTTTCCTGAAACAATACAAGCTAAAAAAAACAAATGAAAGTTACTGCTGTAAAGCTTAGTTTTTATGCCGCAAATGCAGTTTATTTATTTAGAAGACATGATGATTGGTAGACTTCAGTGCAAGGACATTTACTCAAGTACTGTAAGACATTGGATATTACTGTATACTTCTACTCTGCTACATTTCAGAGAAAAACATTGCACTTTTTACTGTACTATATTTGTTTGACAGCTAGATTTACCAGTAACTTTTCAGAACAGGATTTTCCATTAAAAACATCAGATAAGCCTGTAAAATACAATATATGTACAAGTTAATGTTCACTTGTCAGATTTCAGAGTTGTTTGAAATATTTCTCCTCTAAACTTCTCAGACTGGTTTTATTTAAATGTCATTTGGGGCCCAAAGAGGTGAAATCATCTAAAAAAAGAAGTCAAATATGTGTAGCAAACATTGTTTTTAATTCATTAATCATCTCAGATTTGTCATTTAACACTGTGGGGTCACTGGATAAAACTGTAGTTAGAATTGTCATGCACCAGTATTAAAAATATAATTTCTAATAATATTTAATATATAATTTATAATATATAAATTGCAGGGGCCATTTTTCTGCAAAATGTGTACTTTTGATACTTTACTTGATATTTTCCTGCTAATATTTTAGATCTTAGAGCACTTCACCACTGTAGGGATTATTTTGT
This sequence comes from Pterois miles, assembly GCA_947000775.1. Classification (NCBI taxonomy): domain Eukaryota; kingdom Metazoa; phylum Chordata; class Actinopteri; order Perciformes; family Scorpaenidae; genus Pterois; species Pterois miles. The sequence continues at coordinate 8,599,930 of CAMQGK010000334.1, read as the reverse complement.
AAATTGTCAAGTTTACTTGTGAATTCCTTGTATGTCTTTTCCTGCTAGCATGAAACTACTCTAGGAAACGTACCTTTTCAACTTTCAGCTACTCTTCGTAATGTCATTACTTTTACTAGATTACTTTCTGGAATTAAACAACATAAGAAATGACTATTACTGTGTGTAAATGTTTACACTTTGTTCACACATATTTATAGTGTGAGGGGTGTTTGTGGGTGTTCAACACACACTTATTACAGCTTGATGTTATTACAGCTGCTGACCTCTCTGTAACAGTGATGTCAGCACCGTCTTGAGTTTCTACCCCGGCTGTTTTCATTGAACCCACGTTCTGTTCTCAGTTTGTCTTCTCTCGCCAGGAACCAGCTCTGGTCAAATGTAAACTCCTGTGGAGAAACATAGCTCTCCTCATGTTAAGACGATCACTGCAAATGGCTTTGAGCAGAAAATGCGCTGTTGGGGGTTAAACTGTTTGCTTTACTTCTTAGCTATGCTAGACAGAAAGATACCCAGGACATCATTTAGCATCTCTTTAGCAGAGAGCTGAGGCTCTCGTGTGTTTATGCAAAGACGTCCATATACATGCATGCATGTTTGCACACATACAAGTATATGCATACATACAGTAACAGGAAAGTGTGCCTGCTCTGCTCCTTTCTGCTTCTTCTTAGCGGTATCAAGACAAACAGACAGTCAGCATTTGGCTCTGGGAACCTGTTCTTACTGTGGGAGCTCAGCCCTGTCTACAGACTGGAATGTGCTTACATGGTTGGAAAATTCAAAACAAGGAGGGAGCAGATAGAGACAGATGTGCAATGTAGAAGAAAGAGGGAGAGAGATAGAAAGAGTCTATGTTGGTCTGACTAGGAACAGTAGAAAGTTTGAGAAAAGGCTGAAAAGCAACAGATGAACAGGCTTATGGAGCGGATTGATCAACTCAAAATAGCAAAATGAAACAGAATGTCCTGAGTGAGCGTAGAGCACAAAGAGGAAAAATTCCACTAGATGTGAAATAATTATAAGAGCATTGGCAGAATGAATAAAGACTTACAGGAAATACTGTAAGCCTCAATGGGAAAGGGAGAGGCATGAACAGGAAGAAAAGGAGGAAACAAGAAAGTACACCAGACTAGTTCAGCCAGACGAAAAGCTGCAGCGAGACAAGGAGCAGAACTTGGCGCAGAGTGAAATAGACAGAGTGGTGGAAGTGGCACCTAAGTGAGGGCTTTTTTGTGTAAACCTGGGGCCAGCGCCCTGTGTTTCCATCCTACTTGTGAAGTGAACTGCACGCTCTGTCCTACATAATACCAACCAGCAGACTAGGGTGACTCAGCAGTGTAATTTTCCCTTTGGATTTGAAACCTTTATGTCTGTCTGGGTTACAATCGATTTTGAAGATGTCACCATGAAATTGAATTTGTTGCGTAATATATTAGATTCATCTTATTGTACACTCTTAAAATGTGCTCCATGTGCTCATGGTACAGAAAATATGAGCATGTTACGTCACGTTCTCAGCGTGACAAGATGATCTTAGTGATATTAGAGGGCAGCTGCAAATTCCAGCCACGACAACACACACACACACACACACACACACACACACACACACTGAGCATCACTAATATTGCATGCTTATGATGACAAAGGGTTGTGTCTAGTAGTTAAACCCCCAAGTTGTGAAGCTCTTGTGAGATGATTAAGATTAGGATAAGTCTTCAGGCAGCAAGTCTCGCTTCTCCTTGCTTTGCTGACCAGCTGTGCTTGCTTTTAGTGCATGTTTGTGCATGCAAGCGTGCCCCGCTGGCTAGCTCACAGTCACCGCTCTGCACTGCCCTCACACAGTTACACCTGATAATGCTGTCCTAACCAACAATGCCTATTACCTCTGTCCTGCTGCCTTTGCTTTCACTGCTGGCGCTGTTCACACCATTAGCTATGAGCCTCTGGCTCAGCTGTCGCCATGTTGAGAGCCATGCGGATATAAGAGAAATGTTCCCAATCTCGCGTTTAGCACCTTTCAATCTACGATTACCGTTTTTCGGTTCTCAGTTCTCAAATCCTGCTTCCAGTCCCTCTTCTTTCTTCACTTTTCAGTCTGGTCCTATGCATTCCCATTCCCATTCTGCCATTTAAGGCCTCATTCCTTCAGTTTAATACTGTACGTATCAGAGCAAGGCTAATGCTAACAAGATGCTGAACTCTAATTTGATGATGATGGCTGGTAATGTCTCAGCAGGGTTTTTACACGGGATCCCTTGTTTGCAGCACACAGTACAGCTACAGGGTGTGGTGTTCATCATGTGGGTGTATTTTGAATATTTTGTTGAAGAATTTAAATTTGAGCGTATACACCTGTGACACCCAACTGTCAACTCTTCCCCTCTTTTGTAACTTTGAGGCTATAAAGTTTATTGAGTTTAAACCTCTTTTCTCTATAAGGATCACATTCATTTAAAAATATATGATTTTTAATCTTGTTTCAACCGATGCTTCCATCATGTCCTTGCTTATTTTCTCCTGAAAGAAACCAGCTGGATAGTAATGAACTGTATTATTTATCAGGCCCTGCTCTGTTGTGATGACTCACTCCTGATTGTTGACTCACTCTTCTCCTGATTGGCAGTGCTCATTGTGTTCGTCCTGTAATTAGCCATGCAAATAATAGGTGAGGGAATGATTTTTCAAGCTCAGAGAAACACCATGACCTGTTATAGATGAAGTGCAAGGACACGACAGCAGCCTTAATTCAGTCTCCACTTCAGTGAATCATAAGTGAATCATGAATAGAATAAGGGGCAATGGTTAAAAGGAATATAAATGTATCTGTCCTTACTTTTATAGATAAGTCCGAGGCACAGTATTCACCTCTACTTACAGTACCGTATGCCTGACAGTGCTGCTGTATCAGCCCGAACAAAAAGTGGGTTAGCAGTCGTTACCGGAGAGCTCAGTTTAGAAACACGTGCAGAGATCTCTCGGTGGTCTCGTCTTATCTTAGAAACACTCCACACGGTCTAAATACAGCAGATGTGTTTCAGTGTTTTTCGGCATGCTGTGTGCAGAGTGGTGTCTGTCCGCCAGACTCAAACTATGAAGAGGGGTACACCTTTCTCCTGAATAGTACTTGATTCATTAAGATCAGATTGAAAATGTGTCACTTTTTACACTACTATACTCGAGTCACAATCATAGTCCCACTTCTCAAAATACTGAGAGATGAGTTTGTGAAAGTTTGTGGCATCAATGACCCCCTTACACTTGGCATTACAATGCATCTCATGTCCAGATTGTATCTAGGTATGATTCTACCTGATTACATTTACACAACATGTGTCTCCAATGTCCTCACTGAAGTCCAATTGCTCTGTCTGAAAGGGCTGCATTACACGGGCTTGCATCCGGGCGCTGCCGGAGAGGCAGTGTATGGACACATCAGTCTCAACTTGCCACCGTTGAAGGGGAAACAGCCCGGTCTACACTGGAAGGGATCTCTCTGGCCGCAACGGTCCAGTAACAGTAGAGCGCTGAGAGCGAGCGATCCCCCCAACACACACGCACACACACACACACACCTGGCCTAAGCTTTGAATATTCACTGTTGATTACTACCGAAGCTCTGGAGCCCAAAAAACGGTACTTGGGGCAGACCAACATTATGTGTTTCCACCCATGTAGTCCTTGAATGTGGATTGAAAACGCAATTGCATTTACACCTGTACTTTCATGTGGTCAAGCACTATCCAATCACAATCCAATCACCCAAAACCCATTTTGATACCAGGAGTAAAGGCGTACTGCTAGGCAATTTAGTATTCATTTTAATCTCATTCTCACTTAAAAGATATAGATTACTAAACAAAATTCAAACAAAAAACAAATTGTCCACTAGGCTGTTTGTTCAAAAGCCCGTTGTGACTTTGAATAAATAAAGCATGTTGTTCCTATTGTGAGAACTGAGGATTAAGCAACATGATCATTTTTATCTCCATGTTCATAATCTACTCTATCTTGAAATGTACAGTATAATGTACATAAATGTGGCTTAACATGCCAGTTGAATAAGCCATTTCCACAAACAAAATGATGGTGCACACTGGCTCTTAGGTCAGTATCAACATCAGTGGCACTGCAAATGCTCAATAGATGAAGCACTGAGTTGGGAAAATGGGAGAGCAGCGCTGAGTGCATGCCTGCCTGCATGCTTGCTTATTGGCATACATGAATGTGTGTGTGTGTGTGTGTGTGTGTGTGTGTGTGTGTGTGTGTGTGTGTGTGTGTGTGTGTGTGTGTGGCCTGAGGTCTCCTCAGCCAACATTGTGTTATTCTGCTCTCCAGCAATGTACAGCGAGCACTAGTTTGGGCTTTAATCAGGGTCCACATGACTCCACATGTGGACCACGTGTTCTCATTAAGACTTTTGGAGCAGACGAGGCGCTGTGCACCAGTGCTGAATTTGGGCTGTAAGAAGTGGTTCATTAAACAGCTCCTGAGGCCCGCTCCTAGCTCTAACACACCAACCCTCTCTTCTTACTTGCTGCAGCAAATAAAGATTACTCTGTACTGTGTATTACCCAGAAACTAGATCAGGCATCAACATCTGGATTCAAGCATAAAGTGTGAACCATTCATATCATGTTGAACTGTAAACTGTAGTAAAAATGAATTCATATTTTATTGAGTTGTTGCTATGATAACTGTTTTTTAATCCTCCTCTGTTGTTCTCTTGTGCTCCAGAGGTGCCACTGGTCCTCTGCTTGTTCCTGCTCATCTCCCTGGTCTGGCTGTGGGCAGGACTCCATATGGGCTACAGGTACCTGTGGATGCTCATCCTCTACGTCATCTTTAACTGCCTGCTGGTGAGCTCATTCACCTTTTTACCTATTTGTTTATTGACGTGCTCGCTTACTTGTCTACTTATTTATGTGTTTGTTCATTTATACAGTTATTTCATTCATACACTCAGTCAACAACAGCATCTCCCATCCTGCATTCGCTTCTTCTTAGTTACACACGGTACCAGAAAGATGAATGTGCTGCTTCACTGTTCATTACCATCCTTCTTAATCTAATCATTAGTGCTGTCATTAATTTCACCGGCACCATCGACACAAATTGAAGTTGTCATCTTTGTTAATGTCCCCAGAGCAGATTTATGAGGTGAAACTAATCTAAAGAAATGTTTAATATGAAGCTTGAAGCATGTTTGAGTTTGAGTTTTCATTTTGCAGTTTAGATTATTTTCTTCCGTGTAATGTTTGCATTTCATGATTAGAATATCAGAGGGCTTCTTGGAAGTTACCACAAATACAATATTGATGATTTAGGCTACCAGGATGGTGTGTGTGTGTGTGTGTGTGTGTGTGTGTGTGTGTGTGTGTGTGTGTGTGTGTAAGTACGTGTATATCTGTTGATGTTTTGTTGACCTGGAGAGTGTGAGAGTGATGAAGACTACTTCATCCCACTTTGAAGCCCTGCTTTGATGTGATGTTCGAGGCAAGGCGAGAAGAGCCTCCAGAGTGGAGAGAGAGTCACATCCCTCTGAAGCCACTCACTGCCATCTCTGTCTCCACTTTCCATTTGTGCTTTTGTCTCCTTTGTTTGTTTGTTTGTCTCTCGCTTTAATTTGCTGCTCTCTGTCTTTATTTCAGCTCTGTGCTCCAAGTATCAGAGGCGATGAAGAAGGCACAAGATAACTCTATCACCAGATTTCTCCTCACAGCTGCAAACTCATAGACATTTACACAGCTATTTACTGTATCTTCAAAGATGACAGGCAATCATCAATGATTATAGGCTGAACTCCGCTAAAACCTCTGGTTTCAGTATTTAATAGCAGTTTCTCTCAGAGAATAGATTTCTCCATGGCCAACAGAAGTGGAGCACAAAGACATGCACCATAATGATTATTTCCGGTTTATTCTTTAGTGTCTTGAAAATGTTAGCTTCATATCAGTGTCGCTTATGTCATCAATAATCATATCATAGTATGATAAGTTGTTACTATTATTGATGTTACTGACTGCACATTAGGGCTGGGTAATATGATGATATACAATTTATCATCAATCCAATATAAAAATGTCTATCATTTATGTTTTTCTATATTGTTTCTATTGTGATATAGGCTATGCCTGTATTTATTTTTTTATTCTTTAAATTATTTATTTATTATTAATTACTCCATTTTCTCTATAATTCCACTTAAAAGTTATGTTCATTTTGCAAGTTCTTAAAATTAGAGAAATATTAAAAAATATTTAATTCACACAGGAATACAGAAATAGGCTTCACCATGTCACTAGTTCATATGGACTATTTATTTATTGAATGATCAGAAGACATGCCATATCATGATATGTCATTGTGTCATGATACATATCATTATTGAAATATGAGATCTATATCATGAGAGAAGATTTTGGACATATCCCCCAGCCCTATTGTACATGGTTGACTAGAAAAAAAACATTGTTTTCCTAACCTGAAAGAGCTGACAGACTATTTGATGGTTCAATGCTGGTTTGGAAGCTTTAAGAAATGCCAGCATGGCTTCCACATAGTGACCATTAGTGGCTTAAATCCCAAATAGTGTTGGACTTACAAAGCTAGGACAGTGTCACAGGAATGTAGTTGGGTGGAAATGTCTCACATCTTGTCTTCTTTGCAAAGATATCCAGGAAGCTCTGCTGACCCAGTTCTGTTTGACACAATAGGCTCTTTTCTTTCATGTCTGGTCTATAAATGGTCTCTTCTGTCGTCCTCTGAGAGACACCATCTGTGTGTAAAGTGTGCCTTAGCAGGTCTGTGGTAACCGGTGGTGATATGTGGCATCCACATGCCAAAGACAACAGTGTTGCACCAAAGCAAACTTCTCCTGTGACTAATGAAGAGAAGTGATGTCAACGCCAACGGTTGATGTCGCACGTAGCACTCCTTTATGAGCTCCAGTGGAGTTTGTCTCACTCTGTGACATCATGTGGTCAGTTTCTTCAGCTCACCAATAGTGTGACGGCATTCTTTAAAGTCAGCAGTTATATGGCCAAGTTTGTCAATTACAGGATTTTAATGATATTTACAGTTGTATTACACACTCCTTTCTGTCCTGCGAGAGTGACCATTCATATCTTACATTCTTGAATTAAATCTTTTAATAGATGTCAGTTTTGTTGGAACACAAGTATCATATTTCTTTTGACTGAGGTAAAATCCTGTCTTAATCCTCTGGGAACACTTCAGATGAAAGTCATTTGTTCCCTCTGTAGTGACCTTGATGGTTCTCGTTTTTGATTTAGGCCCCCAAGGCCTCCCGGTTTTCTGCCTCCAATCCTCCGACGTCCGCTTTCACACAAATAACACACAGGCATGCATGATCACTTATAAAACTCGCATCCCCTGCTGCTGCCTCTATGGCAATCAGCTTTTCTACTGAGAGGGGAGAAATACAACATAAAAGAACTTCATGCTAGCCTAATAGATTGCCTCTCATTACATCCCGTTTGCCCTTGGCTTCAGGCGGGACAAATTCTGGCGACTTTTCAAACTCAGTGTTCATTTAAAAAAAAAAAAAAAAAAAAAAGCCTTTTAAAAAAGAACTACTGTATGGTAATTGATTTTCAACCCTCGCTCCAATATTGCGACCTCAAACTAAAATGGGAGCCTCAGGGATTTGGTCTGGGTCTGCAGTAGGAATAAGGAAGGATGCATCAGAGTGGAACAGACAGGTAAAGAGCCCCAAAGCTGAAGCGTGTCCAAGGACATTGATTAGCAGTAAACACACTCGTCTGACCCAGTTTTCATAGAGCACCGCTTTGCCAAGATAGTCTGTGTGGATGGAGATGCTGTTTCCATGTTGCCATGCATTCTACAGAGGGAGCTTAATTCATTTAGCTTTAAAGGGGAAGAGTTGTGGTAAGAGGGCTGATATTGTGTTATTGTGAGACTTCCATTAGGACTGAATGAAAGATTAATGGAAGCAAATGGGATCCTGATAACAAGACTTTAAATGTTCTTCTCATCAAACACTTGTACACTTGTAGACCTTGAGCAGCAGTTAGATTATGTCAGGACTGATAACAGATGGAGGCCTTCAACGATATGAAAAGAAGTTCATTTCATTGTGTTCTGTTGCCATTGTAGGATGTTTGATTAAAGGGCTATTTACATTTTTTTTTTAAATGTTGCACAAGAAAACTTTATCCAAAAGTTGTGATGCTTGTCACATCCTTGCAAGATCTCTTCAAATTAGTTTTCATGTTAACAGATTTTGGACTTACATATTGTGCAGACTGTCGTGCTGCATAACGGCCTGTTTCTGGTAAGTTATTGTTCCACTAGCTGCTTATTTAAACATGCCTTCCTATCCTTTATTCAGGTCTTTCAAGCTGTCATTTTCCAGTTTGTTCATGGCCTTGAGGTGGGAAGTCATTATACTGTAGGTCTCTGCTGCAAAGTATAGTAGAGCGGCTGTTGTTGTTTCCTTCATGCCATGAATTTTCCATTAGGAGGATTTTCCATGTTTACCTTGGTGTTGCTATTGATGTGGTTGTGTGGCACATTTCCCAACAGCTGATTACTGAACACCAATAAACAGCTGCAGATGTTACAGCTGTGCACAGCTGTGCTTGTGTTGCAGAGTACAGATTATGCTTGTTGAGCACTGGGTTGGTAGAAAGCAACCTTTAGACTGCGGCTGATTGATCTGAACTGTGAAACTGATCCTATTTCCAGTGATAATGAGGATTTTTAGATTTTTTAAAGCACAGACCACAGTTTTTCTGTTTTCTATTCTTATTCTTTCCATCCCTCATTGTACCACACTGTTACTCCAGATCCACATCTGTGCCACATCAGGCTGAATTAGATGACAATAATCAAATCACTGCAGCACCACCCCTCATTATCTCCTCCTGTGGCGGCCCCTCTGCCAGTAAACCTTACCCCCAGTCAGAGACATCCACAACAGCAAAGCAGCATGCTCCATTACAATCCAATTCCACCTACGCGTCTTCATTCAACCTTTGTACTCACCTATAAATAGGACACAGGATATCTGGGTGTTATTATGCAAAAGAGGACACGTTTCCACACACACATACTGTACACAGTCAGCTGTGTGAGGCCTGCAAAGAATTAGGATTTAGTGGATATAGATCTGTTGCTTTTATGAGCACAGAAAATTATTTGCACACAACGCAAAACAGTTGGAGGGAATATTTCAACAATTATCCAAATAACATCATCACCCTTTCATGAGTCAGTTAGAAGACTTTGTGAGCTTTTATTTCCCATGAATTACTTGTGCTTTTTTATCTCCTTGTCCCTTTCACCAATCACAGACAATATACTTTATGAGCTATACTTTTCCTCTTTCCCTTCTCTGTACATCCAATTTTAATCTCATTCTTCCCCCCAAATGGTTCTGCTCATAGTCTCCTAATCCAAACTTTGCTCCCCCCTCTACCCGCCACCTTCCCTGTTCTTCCTGCTCTCCTTATGTTCTGCGCTTTCCATCTCTAAAGACGTGGCCTCTCCAGTGATCAGGGAACACTTACATAACAGGCCTATGGTAGTAAAGCCTGTTCCTCAGGCTGCACAGGCTGCTAATGACCTGTGCTAATCACCCACAGCGTTTTTGTCATGGATGGCAACATACACATCCATACATGAATACACACCTGGCTGCTTTTGTCCACTGCAGTGTTATTACACAAGGAAGGTTCATTACTTTCTTTAACTTTACACATAGAAAGTGTAAACACAGTGTCATGATGCCACAGTCACTCTACACTCTTAACCCTGAAATGTCACATCTCTTAATGGACATACATTTTCTCATTTCATTCACACGGGTGCATTAATGCAAGGACACATGCACATTTCACATGGCTGTACAACAATCACAGCTAATGTCCTGTGAGGTGTTTCCATGTGTTTTTTTCCATTTGAAACCCTTTTTTTCCTTCTTACCAGCTGGATGTTTTACAGTGCGCCCATAAACACACAGTTTCCAGTTACGGTTCCTCATAATGTTGATTATAACCGTCAGCGCTGTTTGTAATCCTTTCTCTACGTCAGTATCCTTCAGTTACATGGGTAATGATGACCTCTACAAACTTTACCACCTTTTGTTAATCGGCTGTTGGATCTGTTGACATAAAACACATAAAACAGAAGCATGTGGTTTGGTAACGTGCAGCTTATGGTTTGGGGATGCAACAAAATTGCTTGTGATGAGAAAACCATCTGTTTTGGACAGTTTGAGAAGTTCCTGCGCGCTGCCACTTGTTGAAAAACAAGCACAATGCTCAGCAGACATATTGAAAATTGTCTCTCTGGTAGCCATGTCTTCATCATAAACTAGGCAACTTAAAAAATCTGTTTTTATTGATTTAGAATCAGCATATCTAAAGCCCATGCATGTCTCCTATGATATCAGTTGCTCTCCACACCATGTTAAAAAAATTATGTTTTACTCTCACGGTGTCCTAGTTTATGCCCATTTGATGTCACTATAAATTAGATTTTTCATATGTCCAACTGCCTGCGTGCAAGGACGGGTTCTGAATTTGACTGCACCTGCATGCGGTATGCACACACATTCACACTTTTTTTGTGCCGTGCACTCTTGTGCGTGTCATCTCTGTCTGCCGTCATCGCCCGCTGATGGGTGTTGTGAAATACAGGATGGCCCTGTGGTATTTGACACTCCAGTGTTTTGGGGTAATTCGCAGCCCGGTGCTGTTGACCTAGAGGATTTGGTAATGATGAGGAAGTAGAGGAAGCAGAAATACCAGAGTGCCAATGATGTCATGGCCCAGTGATGAAGTAATTCTCCAATTATCGTGCGGGAACAGATGACGCTGCTAATAATGATGTGAAAGTTGAACTTTTAGTGAAATAGCAATGCATTACTAAATAATAATGCATCCTGGCTACAGTATGACTTGAAATAGCACAATTTATCTTCATATTTTACCATTTTAAAACATTTACATTCTTTTTTTAAGCATGCTTGGATCCCTGGCATTACAAATCATGAAACCTGCCAAGCATCAGAGACTTTGTCCTAACATTGCATTGTCTGACACGGGTTTTAGACTGATCTTATCTGATACTGAGGAGCTCTGATAGACGAAGAGAGCTGTGAAGAATGTTCTTAATGCAGATTTGTCTTCCTCTACAGGGCTTGTATGCATTTGGCGTGTACTTCGTCATGCACAACCAGCTGTGTTGGCCCACTAAAGCCAGTTACACAGTGGAGATGAGCGGTCATGACAGTCCTGACTCTACCTACCAGGGAGGGGGACCCACCACTGTAGGTGGCGACATCAGCAAATCAACTCAGAATCTCATCAGCGCCATGGAGGAGGTACACACACACACACACACACACACACACACACACACCGCTTTATAGTCCATAAGAGATATAGACACACTTTATTATATGGATTTACTTACTCTAATGCCTAGCATTTTTACTTTAGTTACAGTGCGCTTCATTTTCCACTCTTAGCTATATCCTAGATGTGGAAAATTGTTTTCTTTATGGCCTGCTTGTGTATTTGGCCATCGTTTCCACTGGTCATGAAAACATTTTGCTCACAAACGTCAGCAGCTGGTCCAGAATTCCCTTCCTGGTTCAGTTTTAACCTGCCATAGTTGTGACCGCCTGCCTTTTTTCTATGTAATGAGGATGATAAATTACAATGCGAGTGCACTCACTTTTTGTTTCACCTCTATATCATGTAGATAATCTGGCTTAACTGAGGTTTTCTTTACAAACTGTGGCCACTCGATGTTCTTTGCCCGGTTGGAGATGGGGCCACATATCTCAGAAATTGAGTCAAATATTATCATAACTAAGAATGATAGCAAAACTGTGAAAATTAGACCCATCTTATAAAAACATACATGTAAATCTTGCTTTAAATAATTCATCTTTACCTTCCTTCACCATGTTCCACTTTCCACGTTTCCCCCCTCCTCTCTTTTTCCCATGCTTTCATTCCCATGGCTCTGTTTGCCCATTCCTGGTCGCCCTTCACACATTTCTCACATCAGCTGAGCGTGACTCCACAGAGAACATTCACTCAGACAGACTCACTCTTAAGGCCTGTCTGCTTCAGACTGATCCTCATTATGAGTGCATAAACGGTCAGCCTTCATAACTCCCACTAACACCCGCATCAACCCCTCTTGCCACCTTTCTGTCAGATCGGCACCTCACATACAAAACATACCGTATAAACACACATGCAGTGCTTTTGTAGCGACTGTGTCATCAGCAGCTATGCCCTGGAGAATACCCTATAAGGACTGAGCTGGTGAGAGGCATGGAAAGCAGGAGAAAATAAGGGGGGGCAGCTTTAACTTCATTACTCCTGAGAAGTCCCCCTTCCCTCTCTCTGTCTCCACCCCTCTCCACACATAGGAATCCAGTAATCTTGTTTTATTCATGAGAGCACTCCTGTCTCTCTCAGATCTGGCCACAGCCCAGAGAGAAAAATAAGAGCACAGACAGAGACCGCCTAAAAGTGACGATGCAAGTGTTAAATGAGTGCCAATTTGTGGAGCGGATTGGTTGAAAGGAAATTGAAGCAAGATTACAATAGCGATTGGAGCATATGAATTGAGAGTTGAATAGCTTATTGAAAGGTTCGAGTCATCCACTCACTACCTCCACTCAAAGCTGATACGACAGATCTGAGGTGCCTGGTGGCGCTTAATTCACCACACCCGGACACTCTGTACCGGTTACAGCCCAGCAATCCTCAGAAAGCTTTTACAACACATGTTTATTTATGTATATGGACAGATGAGGCATTCATAATAAATGCACACCAACTGAAAAACAAGATGGATTCATCAGGTTGTGGAAAAGAGAAAGCTACAAACATAATTGATATTCTTTTGTGGTAAGACAGATCCGTAATGTCATTTTCCTCTTTTATTTCACTCTCTGCCATCTTCTTTCTGTCCCATCAATTCTGTCTTTTGCTTCAATGAATGCATGAATAAAGTGTTTATCCTCCACAAAAAATAATACTTTTGGCCTCTAAATAAAATGCTCTCATCTGTCTCACTGCGCCAACAACCTAATATCCATGATGTTAGTCTGATTCTGTATGAAACCCTAAACCCTAAACTGACCTCGCTCTCACCCCGTGAACCCACTGTGACCCTGTGCATTGGCCTTAACCCTTCAGGGTGCTTGGACAACATGCACTCTGCCTGACCCCTAACTCATCACAGACGTGATTACACGGCTGACAGACGCAGCCATTCTCTGAATTAAGTGTTCGTTTGTGTGTGTGTGTGTGTGTGTGTGTGTGTGTGTGTGTGTGTGTGTGTGTGTGTGTGTGTGTGTGTGTGTGTGAGGAGAGAGAGAGAGAGAGAGAGAGAGAGAGAGAGAGCGAGCGTGTATTCATGTGTGACAGAGTGCATTGACAATGAGAATGGTCAACCTTGTTTTGCCCTGCGTTCATATGAAGTTAATGTTTTTGGGCACTCAAATAATCTTTATAATTGACAACACATGAAGACTTTTTTAAGTGTACTGTGATATGTAGCTTTAAGGGGAACACCACCTAAATTAAGAAATCCAATATGTCATTTCCCTGGCCTCAGAAAGTTCAATCAGTATGTCTGAATATGAGCTACCCTCTCTCAAAGTCAGAAACCAGAGAAGTAAGTCTCAAACTTGTGATGTCAGAGAATATAAAGTATGAAGCTGCTCCATAGACAATGAATGGGAGACTGACTTTATGAACCCAAAGATTGTTTTCTTGTTTTCTACTGCTAAATTGTATTGTAGTGTTGTCGGTTGTGAAACAGAAAATGTTTTTATTGGCTACGTTTCAATCATGCCTGGCAGGATCAGTATGCAGACAATAAAAATACTGTGGCATAGAGTAGTGTGGAGATTACCTTTATCTTTACTGCCACTATTCTGATAGCTTCGTACCCATGTGATGTGCAAATAATTAATCTTCTTCAAACAGAAAATATGTCCATATACTAGGTGCTCTCAGTGTCATTTACAGTATATCATCTTTCTGTCTGTGGAGTACTTCCTGGATCCTATAACATCACAAGTACATAATTTTACTCTCTATATAAAATGTTATATGTGATAATGTACATTAACTCAGCAGTCCCCAAACTTTTTTGTGCTACGGACCGGTGTCATGTAAGACACTATTTTCGTGGACCAGCCTTCAAGGAGTGGGGGATAAATAAAATTATACTACCGGCATAAAATTAATACGAAGTGTGTAAAAAATACAACTCACCATTATACTGAATCAGTGGGAGCCCTGAGCTCGCTTCTCTGCAATGAGCCGGTCCAATCTAGGGTTAATGGGAGACAATGACACCCGAAGTGTGTTCCTTATGTCCAGTCTACTCTGTAATTTTGTTTAGGTCGCTGTCACTGCAGAAAACCCATCTTCACAAAGATAGGATTTTGGAAATGGAAGCAGGGTTTTCAGTGCTTTTTTGCCGATCTCAGGGTATTCAGCCTCACTGGCAGAGTTGTTGACTGAAACATACTTTTAAGACCTTTTAAGGTCTCCATGTGCCGAAGCAGTTTTGAAGGCCTCATTGCCTCATTTGCTAGCCTGTCGCCACATATTGTGCAGGCTTGGCACATGAGAATCACCTGTAGCGATAAGTTGGTATTTGAAGTAGGACTCCTGATATTGTCATTTGTCATTTAAATGCAGCCTTCCTTTTCTTGGAGGTCATAGGCTCTTCTTCTTCTATCTCCTCATTGGGCCTTTTCCCCTTTCCAAAGAAGCTCTCCAAAGACATTTGTTTTTTTCTCATTTTTGTTAGCTTATGGGCTTAATTTTTTGGGTAACGTATCACGTGACAAGCGTCTTGACATGTGTCAAGAGGCAGAGATGCACAAATGGATGTTTCCAGGTATTTTTCAAAATAAAACATCTTTCAGACTCTGAAAATCAGTAAAATATTTTTTTATCCATTCTTTCTGTGCGACCCAATACCACCTAACCCACAGACCAGTACCGGTCTACGACCTGGTGGTTGTGGAACTTAAAGTTTATTGTCATGCATCTTCATGTTATTCGGTAGGGTTTAAAAAGGATTTATCATCCCAAACATTGCACAACATGTGATTAAACATTAAAACAAAAATCAAGTCCAATCAAAGTTTGACGATAATACATCTATATGCATGTGCTCGTGTGGCTGTATTATGTGTATCTGTTTGTTTCAGGTGTCAGCAGACTGGGAGCGAGCGTCGCTGCGGCCCAGCAGTCAGCCCAGCAGCATGTTTAAACCCAGTCCTGTGATGGGGACGTACGCCACTGAGGGAGGCTTCATCAACACAAACCTAGTCACCACAGACGAGGAGTCGCAGGAGTTTGACGACCTTATATTTGCCTTAAAGACTGGTGAGGATTCCACCGACACAGACGTACTTTATGCTCACACGGTTGTACTGTTTGTGTGTTGTTTGCACTATATCAATTTAAGTTTGACAAGTGAGTTTTTCGTTATTTTTCCTCAAACAGACTCAAAACTCTACTGAACTTTGTTGTTTCCCTTCTGTATCTGATCAGCATCTTTATAATAACACTTGAATTGAAATCCACGTATTGTTTCTCCTAAAAAATGCTGAGATGCATACAAACACTGATATAGTATCGTATTTATATTACACATTTGTTTTAACTTATTAACTTGTTTTGCCTACGTTTAAGCAGAAAGGTCCTGAACTGGCCAAGACAGGCAGCAGCACAAACAACAACCTTTCAGATAGATTACACAGCAGTAAAAACACATGGCAGGAACACATTGTAGAATTGAATTTCCTCTTTGGTATCAATAGTATTACAGTATCATAAAACTGTTAAAGATTTAACAGGTTTCTAGTTCACTTTTGTTCACTTTCCTAACAACTTTGCCTCAAGTGTTTAGTTTAGGGTTTTTTAAGATTAATTTGTTACGCTTGAGTCAATGAGAAATGTTTCTTTAGTCAAACTCTAACTGGATGCAAAAAACATCCTGTCCAGTACTTTTCCATGAAATATAAAAATAGAGTCACTGTGTGGGTTGTGCAAAAAGGTCAGCACAATTCAATACAGTGTGTTGGCCACAATACTATTTTAAACGTTTAAGGAAAAATACAACATCCTTCCAAAATAAAACCTTTTTAATCAGTCTTGGCACATGTGGCTTAAAGCAACACCAAAGAAAGATGAGAAGAGATGTTATGATGTTATGAAACTTTTACCTCTCACTCAGTCATTCAATGCCAGTATACTGTATATGTGTGTGTGTGTATCTGATTATTTCATAGCGTACACACATACAGTATCTACAACATCTATTAGCATCAGCCCTGCTTAGTCATTCCTCTGTGTACCCTAAATGTCTCTGCTGCCATGGAAACCATTCTTCCTCTGTTGCCATCAATGTTTAATGAGCTGAGGGCCCAAACTGCTCTCTGATATATCACCAACACACACAAACAGTCCTCTGCTCACTCTTTGAAATCACAAAGTAATTGCTTCATAGTGTCTGAATAAGAACCAGGCCCAGCTGGACAACAGCCAAAAGCAGCCTCAGTCCACCGAGACGCTCCTCAGCTGTTAATGTAAGACATTACCAGAAAGACACCGGACTCATTTTCGCTCACCTGAAAAATAGACACTTTAAAATGAGCACTAGAAAGATGTGATGGAGTTATGCTTACATCACTAAATCTAATTTAAGAATCTGATGTAGCCGTACATCTTATTTATTCAGCTGTTTGGCGTCGTCCCTACAGTCGTCCGTGCATTGCAAAGTGTGCACCTTATTTGCCAGCAAATTATGTAAATAGTATCCTGTTAACAGGTGAAAATAAATCACCTTTTTGATGTTTTTGACAGTGATGCTGCAGCAATCGGTTGTAGTGTCACATTGAAAAATGAAGATACTGTTTGTAACATGAATAATAATCCTTGTGGGTGAAGTTTTCTGTGAAGTTTAGGTGTAAATCTACATGGTATGTTTGTTGGAAATGAATCAGTCTGTGATGCCATAAAGCTACATGATTCTTGAAGTTGAACTTAGAAAGTGAAGAAGTTTGTCTGGCTTTACCAAGCAGCAGACTGACATCGAGCCATGACATCAGCAAACAACATGCAGAGGCCTGACTGATAATGGAAATTGTTGTCTGGTACTTATCCTTGCTGGATTTGATTGCTTTTTATTGCTTTATAGATCATTGTCAGTCCCTGTTACTCCCCACCAATATGCAAGTGCTCCTGCTGATGGACAGAAAACCACTGAAAAGGGTCATTCAGCTCAGTTTTAAGTATATCCCAGTCAGCTTGAGTCTCACATCATAGAATGAGCAAGAGTCTGGTCCTCCATACCACGGTCGCTCCGGAGAGGATAAGTTGTGAAGACAGACAGTCTAACCTGACCACGAAGATCATGATGTTAATGGGACTGAGTCAGGTCACATTAAGTGTCTCGGTTAATCTCTCATGATTCTGGAGATGAGAAATAACGTTCAAGGAAGATAAATTAATCATTAAGGTTGAGAAATGCCAGGCTTCTGTTGGCTTTGAGCAAAGGTACAGTCTTGAAGTTTCATACGACTTTGCAGAGACGGTCGTCCTGTTTGCGACACAGCAGGCTTTAAATTTTAAAACCCACATCAAACTTGTCTTTGCTTGAGCCTATATGAAGCAGCACTTCACACCGGCTAGCGTGCATCCCAGAAAAACAAAACTTATAACCATGGAGATAGCCAAATTTAAAGTCCTTCCTAGCAGGTGTGAGTTCAAGAGACTTACGGGTGTTAATAAATATGGATTGGTCAGAGAGGATAGTGTTACACTCTAAAACTAAGCACTTATTGACAGCGTGAATCACACTCAGAGGTGTGTTTGTCTGTGTGTGTGTGTGTGTGTGTGTGTGTGTGTGTGTGCGTGCGTGCGTGCGTGCATGCGTGCGTGCGTGTGTGTGTGTCCCTCCCCGTCATGTAAACATGTAGACGTTTGTATCAGCGGGACATTTGTCTCTGATCTGCTCTTCTCCTGACCTCTCCCTGCCATCCTGAAGCTGGTGTGGCGTTCAACCTTAAATAGCCTCGGGACTGCAGCAAACAAGCCAGGGAATTTATTGTTCCTCTCGCTGGCAAACTCACAGTATGAAGTTATAATTTATATTATTCAGTGTAGCAAAGAGGCAAGTTTGCAAGATTTAAATCAAATGGCTCCTCGCAGGTCTCTGACACAGCCTCAATAAAATATACAGTATGAAATTTTCTGTGTGGAAAATATAATACAAACTCAAAACTGTCATGAAAAGTATTCTTCTGATAAAGTTATAATCTTCTGTATTTTGTAGTTAAATTTAACTCTTCCACTTGCTGCTCCACCGTCACAAAGACATCCTTCCATTTCACATTTTCCCTGCTGACGTCTGACCTTCTGTTTGATCATACGCGCCACACTGAACGTATAGCCTGGTTTAATCTCAACAGCAGTAAAGACAATTCGCTAATCACAATTATGTAATAGGGCACCGCCTAACGGGGGTCAGTAAGTAGCACCGTAATGAGGGTCTTCACACTTCATTTGGTAGTGAACCATTAACACACACAGAAGCACGCGAGACTTTCAGCACATGTACTCTACGTAGTACGATAGAGAGCTGATCATTAACGTGTTGGTTTTACTGTGAACAGGCAGGTTTTTCTTATCAGTCACCGTCAGAAGGAGCCGTGACTGCATGAAGCTGCATATCTGAACGCTCTGCAGGTGATGTCATGGAGTCAAGGGTGCTGAGAGCACCTATTTTTGGTTTGCTAAAAATAATAATAATAATAATACTAATAAAATGATCATTTACCAGAACATTAAAGTCCTGGAGTTATTTGTTTTATAGTGTTCTTGGTGTTTACACAACCAAAATTCTTTATCAAAACAGAGACGGGTATTCAGTGTCTGACATTTAGAAATATTGTAAAACAGGAACATAAACGCTATAAAAGTGAATCACATGAACAAACTATCAATACTTTTTCTTAGCAAAAGAAAAGTGCTGTAGATACCTGAGAAATAAGTCACACCAAGGCTGCATAATTATCTAACTTTGTCATTTAATAATTGAAAATGTTGCGCCTGGATCCAGATTTTTTTTTTTTTTTTTTTTTTTTTTTTGTATTTATTTTTGTGTCATTCATGTCAGTACAGTAGCTCGTGCAAAAATAGTGAAAATGTTAAGAAATCCTTTCAGCAGTTGCCGGATCCACACAAAGACACAAAAACAACAACATTAAAAACATTTAATAACCTTCTTGATGGAGGCAATTATAGTTTTTTTGTTAACACCCACAGTAGATAGTACACATCCCTTGTGCCTACTTTATGATTTACCCTTTGACTCGAAACAAGCTGCAGTACTTTGTTTCTCTGCTGCCTTCCACTGTTACGTCAGCGTCTGTCAGTCTGCTCCATGTAAAACTCATCACCATGACTGATCAGATACTGTACAGTGTGTTGTCTGATAACACAGAGAATATGACACGTAGTATGCATTACATAATACCACGTTGGCCCGAACAGGACAAATGTGACAGCTTATAAATGTGAGGATATGTTGCACTGAACAAGAAATTCATGTGCTGTAGAGATTCTTGTACATAAAAAATAACTACAAATAAAATAATCATGTGTGACTTCTTCTGTCTGTTTCAGGGACCGGCCTTAATGTGAGCGATAACGAGTCCATCCCTGGAAGCCACGACGGCGGGAGCATAACCAACTCCCAGATAGTTGAGCTGAGACGAATCCCCATCGCTGACACACACCTCTAACCTGTTCACCTCACAGTCCTGTTCTCTTCATAAATTTCACCGTATTTTTATATTATAAAATGCTTTTGCACTAAAACAGTTTTTGAATAGAACATTTTCATATAGATGTTTGATACTGTATGTGATTTTTACTGTACATCTGCTTCTTTATATATATATATATATATATATATATATATATATATATATATATATATATATATATATATATATATATATATATATATATATATATATATATATATAAATATTTATTTTTAAATTAATTTTTTTAAACGTCCTTGATGGAGTTGTTTTCTGAATGTATATTTTGATTTTTTTTCTGTAGAAACCTAGCAAATAAGATGCAGCCAGATGAGCCCTGAGCAGAATCACTGCTGCTGAGGATGGGACTTGTGTAACATTGTTAATAAACGATTTACCATATATTTTACGTTAGGCTGTGCTCATTCCATTTTTTACTGCTCGTAAGGTGTCAAAAAGTCAGCTTATGACTGGAGGGCGCCTCTGACGGTTATGAAAGTGAGCCACTGTGGGGTCAGGGGTCACACCCTCACGGTGGATGGTTTGTGTGAATGATCACTGCCTTGTGGGAATTTTACAAACTGATTCTATGCAGAGGAGACTGCTCTGCTGGTGTCTGCAGAGAGCAATGAGAAAATTAGAAAAACGTAAACAATGCAGATTAGAGTGTGCAAAATATTCAAAATACTCCTGTAAATGTTTGATTATATGAGCTCTTCAGCCATATTTGAATTTGTTTCACGTAACTGTATACATTTTTTAAAGCAGAGGCTTGTCTATGAGCTTGGCGGGTGTGAATGTACAAGCAAATATTCCCCTTTTAACTTTGTCGGCAGCTTTGAACGTCATGGAATCTAATTGACCCTTGCACCGACCTTTAACCTCTGCCTCCATCAACTTAACCTCTGAACTTGGTTACTGTTTGCACAAGACCCTGTTACTTTTACTGCTCGAGACGGAGCAAGAATTTGAAATTTGCCCGGGAAAACCGGAAAAAAAAAGAGACACCAATTTGTTGCCATCCTATCATCACAGTTACCCAAGCAGGTTTAATGTGGATGGTTGAGGTCGCGATCCCAACACATAATGAAAGAGCTGCAGCAGCAGCAGAAGATGAGTGTGCCTACTTGAAGATATTTTGAAAATGTTATCTCTTGACATATCTCCCTCCCACGGGCTAATGACTTCATTCTTCTTCCTGCAGGCAAATGGGGGGCGATACTATAGAGGGAAGAATAAAAATAGGGAAGAAGAAGCGAGTTTTCTCCTTTTTCTACTTTAATTTAGGAAGTGAAGCCAGTTGCTCCTAGCTGTGCAATCTATAAAACCTATTGATCACCTCTCACTGTCGCGGGAGAGACGTCCTGGCTGAAGTGCAGAAATCTTCTTCTTCCCTATTTTTGTTTTTCTGTCCACCTCTCGGGCAATATTTTACCCCTGAGGGCAAAGCAGCAAGCAAACTTTATCCACAATGGAGGTTAGAGATGTTTCTGAAACACCACCTTCCTTAAACAAATCATGTCACATCCCTGAACACAGCAACCCTGTTTCCTGCAGTACGATTATATCACTTTTGAGACCTATCCTCTAATCGTCAGCAGGAGTCTTCCCTCTGGGATTTAAAAGAAAAACATCGCTGTAATGAGCAAAGGAGAGCAAAGAAGTTGTTACTCCATTCAACAAGATAACACTTCTGGGCTTGTTTGTAGGCACCATATGAGTCTGTAATAGTACAGTGAGGATTACTCTAGCATTTACAAGGGCTGTTTCATTATTTACCTTCTTCTAAGAAAAGCAGTTAAGACACAAGCAATTAATTTCCATGCATTATTGCCACCATTGCGACGTTACACTTCCAGACCTTTGGCCAGACTTGCTGATAGATAAATTAACTACTACATAAAAACTGCTGACCACTAGTGAACCCAGTGCA
This sequence comes from Pterois miles, assembly GCA_947000775.1. Lineage (NCBI taxonomy): Eukaryota > Metazoa > Chordata > Actinopteri > Perciformes > Scorpaenidae > Pterois > Pterois miles. The sequence goes on along the minus strand of CAMQGK010000334.1, from coordinate 8,578,121 downwards.
CTCATACAACATATTTTAGTTATGTAATTAAATACAGTGTACGCCACAATCTTATCTGATGCTGGAGGTCAAGTGTTTGCCTCGGTAACCAGCTTAGATTAGAGGAATGGATCTGTCAAGTCTGCAAAAAAGCCCATCACAAGCTAATAAAGAGGATTAGTTGTTTAACATAATATAGTTATATAACAGGTGGTTGTGTGTGGAAGATGTAACCCCTGTCTCTGATGTGAGTCCTTCCTTGTATTTCTCACTCCTTGTCAATGACCTTTGACCCATAGCTGTCATGTGTGAAGTCATGATGATGATGTTGGAACCCAGCTGAACAAAATGAAGAAACAACATAATGAGTAAAGTTAAACAAGTGACTGTAATGCTTTTATTTCTGTTATTAGACACTACAGCTGTTTAGTCAAATCTGTTGTTTCACCCATTTCCATCCCATTCTAATTAACAGGAAGTTGTGCACTTGTTGTGCCAGCAAAACAGGAAGTCCATGATGTCGGGAGAGTGTTGAGCTAGCTAGTTGCTCCTTGTAACAATACTGAGCTTCGCAAATGTTGAGAAACAGTAGGAACTAAGTCAAAACTGTTGTTGACGTCAAGCAGTGAAAAGGTTTCCCGACAGAAGCTAGTTTCAACGTTATTCACAACAGCCCACCTGCTTCGGTAAGCTAATGTTAGCTTCTCTGTTCTGGTTTGCTAATGTTAGCTAGTTACAAATTAGCTTACCTAGCAACAAAGTTCTAGCCATGTAAAGCCTAATCTAGCATGTTACTGAGGTTTGGGAATATCAAGTGTCTAAAGGGAAATGTATTTTTATGTTCAAAGTGTTTCTTAGTAATATCCACCATGTTGCTAAAAGAGAAAAAAAACAATAGTTTCTTCTATGTGCAGTGTTTGGTTACTTACCTATAGCTCATGTTGCTAGAGATAATTAGCTTAGAAGCTTTAAATTATAAATAGTGAACTGCAAGATTTGCTGTTAGTCAAAATTTACTGTCAAATTTACTCAAAATTTTTTTTTTACTCAGTTGGTGAAACGAGCTTTGTGTTTCTACAGAAAAATACAATTTAGCTTCACTGACAGAGAGTAAGGTTTGTAGGTTTAATGTTCAATGTAAGATATGTGTTTTATTGCTTGCTCAAAGATTGGCTAAGCTGAAAACAGTTTAATTGTTTTCACGTCTGATATTTGTATATAAAAGCCGCACAGTGGTGCAGTGGTTTGCACAGGTTGCGTAGGTTCAAATCCGGCTTGGGGCTCTTCTGTGTGGAGTGTGCATGTTCTCCCCATGTTAGCGTGGGTTTTCTCCAGGTTCTCCAGCTTCCTCCCACAGTCTGAAGACATGCAGGTTAACTGATGACTCTAAATTGCCCGTAAGTGTGAATGGTTGTCTGTCTCTATGTGCCCTGCAATGGACTGGTGACCTGTCCAGGGTGAACCCCGCCTTCGCCCAATGCCAGCTGGGATCAGCTCCAGCCCCCCTGTGACCCCTAACAGGGTACGCGGTTGCAGATGGATGGATGGATGGATGGATGGAGGGTATATTTTGTTAGAGCAAAACAAAATAATTTGAACTAGAGAGTACCAAGCATTTTTCAATGTATTTGCATTCAGTCAGCGCTTACTTTGACGTTATGATCTACTATGATGTTGTACAACATAAGAGAAACATTTATGAACTAGGAAAGCAGAACAGAGACTATAAGGCTGTTTGTTAATGCAGGTCTAGTCTTTTTATTGAGTGAGGAGATCCAGCGACTCCAGTAGATGGCGAGCCTCCCAGCTTGATTTCCAGGAAGCCGGATCTACAGTACATCGCCTCTGAAACAGCCCGATCAACTATCTGCTTTGTGGTAGGGTCATGCCAGTTACCTGGATTGGTATCAGCAATACAGTACACTTAGAGAGTGCACTCTGATTCTGATAGATCAGTCCTCCATCTGATCTGAAGTCAACCAGAGTGTCTTTGACCAGTTTTCCCTTTTAGTCATCAGATACTGTAGAGAAATTCCACATACTGTATTTATTTGTGAATTTCTCCACTGTGGGACTAATAAAGGAATATCTTCTCTTATCTTATCTTATCTTACAAATATGCATAATGGTGATCACCAAACTAAGCTGCTTTAAAGGACAGCTTTATTTGGTTTAAAGGCCCCAGTTTTTATTTTTCATATGTAATTGTTGCATTTATTTTGCCATTTATAGGCAAACTAAAGCTTTAGTTAACTGAATTGACTTGTGTTTATTGCACTCAAATTGTAGCCTTAAGGCTGGGTGATATGGCTTATGAATAATACCTCAATACTGTTAGGCTGTACTGCAATGTACTATATACAGTACATCTCTATGTCCATATCTTTCTGTTATTTGTTTGATTGTGGGATAACTAGGAGGTCGATGTCAGAAGAACAGAGAGCTCCAGGAGTGGAGGGGGAGCTGAGGAGGTCAGATATGTGGGTGGGCTTCAAGTCATTGAGAGCTTTAAAAACAAACAGGAGGATCTTAAACTGAATTTGGTAGTGAACTGGAAACCAGTGCAGGGCAGCCAGGATGAGTGTGATGTGGGCTCTTTTCCTGGTTCTAGTGAGCAGCCTAGCAGCACACATCTGAATGACATGGATGACTGGGAGAAAACAGAGGAAGGGGAGTTGCAGTATTTGATCTGTGAGGATATGAAGGCATCTATGACTCTTATGTAGCTCCTTCCCAATCTAGAGTGAGGTGTACTTACCCAGGAGTGGGTTTCAATGTCAAACACCACCACTCGCAGGTGGTGTCCTGTCTTTAGGGTGTACCAGCAGAGATCTTGAAGTGTTGATTTGTATGTGGGGAAGTGCTGACTCTATATTAAATATGATGCTGGAGCATAGACTGTATATAAGAAGGGATGTAATCACTGTGACGTCACTCATTGGCTCATGGACTGCCATTCTGAAACCTTGAGATCAGGATTTTGGCCATCCCCATTTTGTTTTTTTGCTGTTGCCATCTTGGCTTTTTACAACCAGAAGTGACACAGGAGGGTGGAGCTGTGTACAACCAAATGCTGAATTAGACATTCTTAGGTGACCAAAATGTTACAATTAACTTTCATGAACTGAAAACACACAGTGAAAGGGTTAAAGTTACAAGACAAAAACACAGACAACACCCAGACTGGACAATACTGTGGTAGCGACCTGACAATCAGAAGGTAGCCATTATTTACTAAATCACATTGTGATGTATTTAAGACGACTTGAAACTAGTGATCAAGACCAGAAACTCATCTTTACAATGTTTACTGATAAATCAAGTAGGCTCATTTTCTCATAGACTTCCATACAATCATAATAGCTAGCCTGGCTGCATGTAAAGTTCACAAAATCCACCTACCACCACTTCTAAAGCCCACAAATCAACCTGTATCTTATTAATCCTTACAAAAAATTGAGTGAAAAAACTAATTCTTGGTGTTTATGGTTAAACAGCAAGGATCTTATCTTAAGAATTGCTTGTCAAACCACAATTCCCAAGGTCAAGACTGAACCTTAACTCAAAGACTGAATATGATAAAATACATAATGTGCTGTAGTATTGGTTCTTCCTGTGTAGAGACATTGTCAGATTTGTGAGGCATTGATTTGGTGGCTAATATGAAAAAAGTTTTCTGCACCTCACAGAGTCTCAGATAAGCTGTGCAGAGCTTCAGTACAAAAGTTTAAATTATCTAAATCATCTCTCTTAGCTATACAGGGGGAAAGCAATTAAAACAGCCACAGCAAACACTTTGATGTCCCAACCCACCAGCCTCGGTCCCAGAGACACCAGACTGCAGGCAAACATGTTTATGTTGAAGACCTTACTCTCCTCTCGCCTGTGTGCCCTCTCGATCTACTGTAGCCTGTGCCCAGGGGGATCGACAGAGATGAGACAGCAGACAGCCAGGCAGCAGCTGATTCATACTCAGTCTGTCTGTGTGGATACTCAGATGGTGACACTGCATTTCTAGCTCTCAATGAATCACCACATCCTACACAAAAGGCTGTCTGACAAAGTAAGTTAAACAGCCAATGCAGGGTGATGAAAAGAGAGCAGATTCTCATCACTTGTGTCTGATTTTAGCAGCTAACAGCTAGCCGCTAACAGCGATCTCTCTCTACACCTTGCTTGGCCTTGTTGGTAAAGTTATGAATGGGGTTTTTGGGAGCGGAAAATGAATGATTTTCTCAGTCTTTTCATAACAGCATGCAGGAGATGAAGTTACATCATCAAATGATAAGAAATGTCATTGTGTTTATTTATACACCTTCAGTGGCATTCATCCATCCATCCATCCATCCATCGTCAACCGCTTATCCCGTTAGGGGTCGCGGGGGGGCTGGAGCCGATCCCAGCTGGACAGGTCGCCAGTCCATCGCAGGGCACATAGAGACAGACAACATATAGACAGACAACCATTCACACTCACATTCACACCTACGGGCAATTTAGAGTCATCAATTAACCTAAACAGCATGTCTTTGGACGGTGGGAGGAAGCCGGAGTACCCGGAGAGAACCCACGCTTACACGGGGAGAACATGCAAACTCCACACAGAAGAGCCGCAAGCTGGAATCGAACCTGCGACCCTCTTGCTGTGAGGCGACAGCGCTAACCACTACACCACCGTGCAGCCCCAGTGGCATTCAACAAAAGTTTATTATGACAAGAGCGATCTCTATGGATTATATCATTCTTTAAATTCAATGGAAAAGGTGTGAATTTCTGAAAGGTGATAATGCCAACCGTTTTCACTTGCTCTTTTCTCTTCAGCATAATGAATGTAAGAAAACCCTCCTTTAATTCTTTTGGCTCTGAATACAGTTTAGCTGAATATAAACTAGTCAGACGTGTAGATGGAACACCTTGTCTCAGACTACAATAGAGTGACCCAGTTGCACACATAAAGCCTAGAGGCAACAGTCTTTGTCATTTAAAATCAATACAGCCAGACAGTGAGTCAGGAGTCACTATGGTGCTGAGGGATGGGTAAATAAAGAAGGTAGAGGAGGAGCAAACAAGCAAATGCTACCTGTTGCTCTGGTTGACATCCCTTTATTTCTGTTCTCACATCCTTAAACTGATCTGTGCTGCATAGCTTCTTAACCACGGTTGTTGCAGGGCATGTATGTCCTGTACAGTGTAGCAGGCGTTATCTAATCTCTGTAAACATACCTCATTAGACATATCTCCTCAGTATAGGTGTAATTTAATCAGCCAATCAGCCCACTGTGACGTCTGTTAGATAATCAATAACTTGCTTACAGGTAATTTGAAGGGTATGGAGGCTGATTTTAGGAGTTTAACTCACCATAGTGATTGCATAGTGAAGCAGTACGTCAGATGCAGACAGATGTACAATACATTTAAGGCATGCATGCCTTACTTTATTTACCTTATTTAAAGTAAGGTATGTGTGCGTGACAAGCATGGCAAGATCTTGCCTAACAGAAAGCAGAACTTTTCTTTCTACACCAAGAGCGCATACGAGAGACTAACCCCGTCACATCCCACAGAGACTGCTGAGCAAGCACTACTGTCGACATTCACACCCTCAGAATTCGGTCAAGTTCAAGTAGAAATGATTTGCGCTGTTAGTAAGCATTTGTGAATCTGTGTATTACGCACATGTACTCCCACTACATTCCCCATGCTCCCGTCAAGCCTTCCCTGAAACGCACCACAGAACACAAAAAGACAGGACGCAGAGCCAGCAGAAGTCTAATTCACAAGCGCTATGCAAAGTTGCATAATGTGAGGGGAGAGAGACTCACACAGGCTTGAAAGCTAGCACGCTTAAATAAGGGTGCTGCGGAGAGCATGCTTTTATACACGTGTTTACATGTGTCTGAGATATCTTCCCATCTGTCCTCATGTCTGTGGAGAGAAACACTCAATATGCAATCTTAGGTCATGATCCACGTGTGTGTGTGTGTGTGTGTGTGTGTGTGTGTGTGTGTGTGTGTGTGTGTGTGTGTGTGTGTGTGTGTGTCCCCAGCATAGAGTAAGTGAGCATTATATTGCCCCTTATTAAGATGGCAAATGATGACCTTTATATAATGAGACCAGGGCATGCTTCTCTTTCTACACCTCAACAAGCCAAAGTGACTTAAACCATCTTGTCATCGTCGTTCAGTTAAATCGCGCTCATCAACGCTGCGCCATGTCTGACATCACTGACAGCTCCTGGAGGGTATCGGTGGCTTCAGCAGTGCCAGTGGTGACACGCTGCTTGAAAACTCTGAGTACATGTTTATTTGTGGGTGATTAGATGAAGACGTTGGCCTCCTACAGCCAAATATGGAAGCAGCCCATGTTATTATAAGACATGCTGTATGTTATGATAGATCTGGAAGTTGCGTGTAGTTGCATGTAACCAATGGCAATGCTTTAGTGATAAAAAATATGCCATTTTTTTACGAACTCACAGCATAGTAACTACCCTATATATTGAGCTTGGATTGGAATATGACACATATTTTAATATCTGTTTTACTATATGTAAAAATTGCATCAACTATGTTGCATTAATGCATGTCAGATTTAGCAAGCTAGCTAACTAGTTAGCTGTCTGATAGTTTTATTGAGATAGCTTGCTTGATAATTCCACCACGCTTTAATGCTTACAGAAAATGAGCCGAACACTGTTATTCTTATCTGGCGATAGCGATGCACTTCCCTCCACTGTGACACGAGTATGTCGATGAAGAATTAAATTTTACTCATTTTACTCTCTTGTTTACTAATGTTACTACTCCACTGCTTGTTTTTTGTTGTTGTTATTGGTGCAGTAAGTTAGCTCACTTCAACAGTCACTATGGCAACAGTCCACATAAAAAAATGGCTGCTACTCTGACCATCCTGCTACTTTTGATGCCTTTTGGTCGTGCTTACGGGTTGAACATCTCCCTCATGCTGTATTCATGACCTTGTAAGTGGAAAGTTTCTGAAAGCTCAGAGTTCACAACTTGTGACGTGTTTGTTGGCGTTGTGAGAAATGGTGGAGCCCGTGGAAGTTCATTCATCGGTGCATACTAGGTTAATATTGTACAGTATATTGTAGTCATATATTGTTTTTCTTGGTAATTGTATACTATGTCTGAGGAAAATGTTGATATTCTCAACAACCTCATCTTTCTCCTCTGTCATGTCTTTAAATTTCCTGCATTATGTTACCTGCTTGACAGCAATGGTAATACTGCCGTTGCTCAGCAGCAGTGTTCTTCACGACTTAACCACTTGACACATGTCATGCTCACTAATTCCCATCTCATAAATACAAGTATAGAAATACCATTTGAAGGCACCATTTCATTTGAATGGGAATGCCCATTCTACTCCTATTCGACCTCTGAACCCCAAACACACCTAATGCATTTTGTCACAGAGAGACAGCAAACTGAAAGCAAAAGAGCTACACCTATGCCTAGTGAAAGCTAAACCTAAACCTAAACTTACTTTTTTGGGTTTGTTTTTCTAGCTGTTTTCTGTTAAAAAAAAAAAATATCCATTTTGATGAACTAACTTGAAGAGCCAGACTCTCAGTAAATATAGGGAAACAAGTGACAAAACATAGTGGAAGGTTTTGCTCTGTCTATTTTAACACCAGTTTGACAAGCTCTCTATTCTACAACATCTACCTAGTAGCTTTTTTTGTTGAGCACTCTCATACAGAAAGAGTTGCAAACTGCTTTGCACTGAACGTTGTAAACAAGTGGCATCTGGTTCTCATGTTTTAAAAAAACACGTCAGTGATTTGAAATGAATTTCAGTGGCTCTACACTAACTTAATTGCAATAGATGAGATGCACATGAGACGCTGAATGTCGGCCATATTTTCAGGGGTGTCCGACATTTGCTCACTTTTTATTTGAAGCTGCTGATGCGCAGGTCAGATAACGTGACCTTTTGACTTTTTCCATCTACTGACTCCAAAGGTCGGGCAGATTAAAAGAGAGCCTTGTGGAGGTGAAGCCAGGAGCACCAGAGCAAACAGGATGTCTTGAGCCATAGACATAGACATCTCAGATCAATGCAGTGTGCTCATTGAAATGAGCAGGTTTATTGATTGGAGTTGACAGCAGGGTGTAGCAGTGAAGCCCTGAATGGCAACATCAACTGTAGTGAAGAAAAGAAAAACACACCTAGACAGACTTTCTCTTTGTTCAGCATCTAGCTGTTTCTTTGACACCTTTCATTGTTTCTCTGCCATATTATAGTAGACACAGTGTGCTGTTGCTGCAGGCTGTGGCTGCTCTATGAAATGTGATTCTGCAAAGTGAAAGGAAACACTGTCCGGGGTGGCCTTGCCAACATGGTTGACCGAGGGGCGCAAATGCGGGTTGTACTGTATGTAGCCAAGGGGAGTAGATTTATCATGTCTGCAAATGACACACTCTTGTTCTCACTATGCTGTCTGGTTGGCAAGAAACCTAGATCGTCCCCTCTTTGGCATGTTTTTACTTGTGCTTATCTGATGTACTTTAATATCCTGTATGTCTCTGTGTTAGTTTTTTTATGTGTGTGTACCCAAAATGTATGAGGGTATGCATGTGTTTATGCATGTTGACATGCCTGTAAAAGTGTGACCCACTGCATCGCCCTCCGTGCGTGCCTGTGCGTGAGTGTTAGTACTATATATGCATAAATGCTTTCATGTGCCTGAAAGATGACACTGAAGCTAAAGCCCACTGGTTGCCATATACTGTATATTTTTAACCCAGCAGCCTGAAATAGTCGTCACGTTTTGGACAGATGAGTTGTTTTGCTAGAAACACAGAAGTCACTTAGAGCCACTAACCTTCAGAGTCACATGTGAAACTCATCTATAGCTGCCTTTTCATCTCATTTGTATGAAAATGCTGTACAGGATCCAAGCTGTTTGTGTTGTCATTGCGTTTTGTTTTGTTTTGTTTTGTTTTGTTTTGTTTACTTGTCGTGAGCAGAGCTGTATTCCAGCACAGGTCAAGTCCATAGGACTGGTCTCTGCAAGCTATGCTGTCACCGCCACCGCACCCATTTGGACTTGACAACACACATGTTCCCAAAGTCAGTGTGTGGTGTGTAGTCTCGTGTCTATGCAGAGAAGCAGATTACGAGCAGAGCCTTGATAAAGTATTTCAGAGTCGCCAGCTATCTGTGGCAAGGAGTAAAGCCCCTCCATCCCCCCTTGCTTTGCTCAGTCGAGCAGGCCGAGACCAGTTTTTGCTTATCACCCACCAGTCACTTTTGCTGTGACAGCTTAATACATGTGACGGACAGATAGCTGTCCTCCAGTCACCCTCTCATGGCTCTTTATTGTGACGACCACGCTCACCGTCATGACTGCCAACATCATCACCACCAGCACCATTCTCGTCTTTATAGATTATAATAAATTACATCTTTATTGTTCCGACTGAACATTAAAGGAACAGTAGGTAAGATTTCTGGGGTCTATTGACAGAGATGGAATATAATGTTCATAACTATGTTTTCATTCATGTATAATGACCTAAAATGTTGGGTTTTTTGTTAGCTTAGAATGAGTCCTTCATATCTATATAGGGATGATATCTTCCTCATGGAATTTGCCATGTTGCTTCGCCGTGTTTCTACAGTAGCCCAGAACGAACAAACCAAACACTGCCTCCAGTGAGGGCCTGTCGCATTTTTACGTTACCTGAAGGCCACCGTAGTTTTCCGACACGCTTGTGAAACTGCGATAATGTGAGCTGCAGAGTGCAAAACTGTGGTACTGCCAGCAGACTTCCGTTGCCTGTAAAATATTGTTATTATTGTAAGGATGGCCTCTGAGTAAAACAAACAGTTTTAGAAATGGAGGCATGAGCGGAAAGGGTATTCATTTGGTTGCTATCTGCAGCCACACCACAACATGTCGGCAAATCCTACACACTGTATCTTTAAAATATCCAGATATTTTTCAATAAGTACATTGTTACCTAACCCAACTTGCCAGATGGTTTGTTACACAGAACCACCTGAAAAGCCGTCATTAGAAACATTTTGGAAAAGTGCAGGCTCTTTCAAGAAAATATCTGGCAGGTGATTGGATGAACCATCAGTCAATCAAACTCTTGCCAAAGACAGTCGGGAGAAGAGTGAAAACATCTTTTCCATCTAGAAATGCCTTCAGTGCTGTTCTTTGTTCTTCTTTCAATGAAGAAATACTCTCCAGATCGGATATAACTAATGCTATTGCAGCATCTGTGCAAACCTTGTCAGGAGCCGCCATTGCTGTTTTGAACGAGCAGTCCGCTCTCTGTGTCGCTTCACAAACACCTAAGTCACGCTCATTTTCTTGTGATATGTGAGCAAGCGATTCTCACGTTATTGTGACATTATGGGAATCCAGCTGCCGTGTGAGATAAATTGTTAACAGCCACCTTAATCACTTTCATCGCTCAATCCTGTTCATTAATTCAAAGTAAATCAGGTTGAATCGCCTTGCCACACAAATGAGTAAAGTTTGCCAGCGAGAGAAATCACTTTCTGACCTCAGTGATGAGGACGCACTCTATAAATACCACAATCTAAGCATGATAAGTGGAAATGTGGGCTATCTTGTAGATTTTACTTACAGCACGTCTAAGCGATAACAGGCCTCTGGAAAAGGACAACAACAAAGCAAAAGGACAAGAAAGTGGGGTGAACACTGGAGTGGAGTGATACAGTGAGAAACCAGTGGTGACCTCAATGGAGAGACGCCTGACCTTTCTAAACCAAAGGAAGTGACACATCAGAGCGAGCAAGTCATCATGTCACACTGATTCCTCTGTGTGTGTTCAGCCAGACACAGCTGGTTTGATCCAGTAGTTGTTCTGCACCAACAGCAGCAGCAGCAGCAGCAGCACATCATGAGGCAGTTAACCGGCCCGATCAGGCTCTGACTGCATACGAGAACAATATCAGTTATTGTTTTGTGGCCGTGATGAAATGTCAAATGCAAGGCAGACAGAGCAGGACCTGAGGGTTGGTGGTGGAGAAACAGACTGACCCCCCCAACAATGGAGTTACTGTGACGAGGGGCAAAATACGTCAGACATGAACAGAAGCTCAAGTATGATTTTTATTTAGATAATAAAAGTATTAAATATGACCTTCCCATGACTTCCCTTCAGCCAAATGCTCAGTGCAAAATCAAAGAAATGAGTATAGACAGGATTAAAATTAAACTAAAGAGCAATTTAACCTATTTTAACCTTATAATGAACTGCAGTACATCCATTCCTTCCATGCAGATCTCTCATCTCAATGTTATGCTGTTGATAGTACCTTGAACATCATTACCAGGAAGTGTTTATTCAAAGTTAATGTGATCTTTTTATATGCCGCATGCTTCGCAGGTCATATTGTTTGCAGTCTCCCACATGTTGGTACATGTCGACATGTCGAGTACTTGAACTAGAATTACATGTGAACTTTGCTTTATAAAAATATACAGTTTTTTGTTTACAGTTGTTTCAATTCAATTGTCAAGCAAATTTTAAGCAAACTTGTGAAATGTCGCAAAAAAAGAAACACTAATTTGGCCCATTTCCATTAATTGGTTAGAAGCAAATAAACGGCTTGTTGGTTACGGTGTGGTTTGGTCGCCGCTATAGGCTGTAATGGCTGTAATCTGCCAGTAAACAGAGTAGAAGAAGATTGAGAACCAGAAACAAAACAAGTCAGCTTATCTAGCATCTAACCCCTGTACCAGAGAATAACGGAGAGAGGTCTTTATTTCTATTGGGCAAGTTTTAATTGTTCTTACATGTCAGCTAGTATTGGACTCGTGTTTCCTGTTGTCTGGAGACAAAGACAAGCAGCTGCTCGTGAGTTCAGCGTTGGCTACATCAGAATTTATTTGGCAAGACGTTTCCATTATCCATTTTGCATATCTGCTCTGCTTTTTCAGCAAAGGCAAAAACACCCCAACCGAGCGTAAAATCTTTTTTTCACAATTGAGGAAATTTTATCAAATTTTTGCCGTTTCCATACAGCATTGCTAATGTGAATGCAATTATGTGAATGATAATACAGTTAGTGTTCCACAAAGCAACAAAATGATTGGAAAAAGATATTTGAACAAAATGCAACTGTGTTCAGTTAGGTTTACTTCATGAGAAATGTGAAGTTTGCGAGAACAAAAGCTACTCAAGACTCAGCGCAAGCAGCCTTGACATTGGCCTCAAGATCACTTCATACCTCACCACTTGAAAATGAGACAGTTATACAACAGTTTTTCCATCCGAGTCTTGTATTAAACTACATTTGTGTGGTTCACAAAACATCTTCAGGGCTACTTTTCTGGTGGATTACCAAAATGTAAAAAGCATCTTACTGTAACAGTGTTTAAAAAGCTGGACGATAACATGCAGAATATTAAATGCTAAGATAATCATAAACCCTCAATATCACATATTGTCGTCGCCACCCACTTTGCAGTTAAAAGAAGCTGTGAGCGGGGAGCACATGGCGTGCAGAGAGTGAACCGGTCAGATTGCACTGATATGTATCACACATTCCTCTCTGTCTGCTCAGCTCACAGTCACGATGAACGGAGCTCTTTGCAGCACTCACTGCTGCAGCGCCGCTCATTTGGAGGGAAAAGAGACCGGCTGCCAAAAACTGACTCAGTTAGATGAAATGAGAGAAGCTTTTTAGCCTTTCTTTTTCATCGCACAGTCGCTCCAAATAATTAAAATGAGTCACAGAACTGGAGCAGACCGGACCGGGCTGCCCTTGTCCTTAAGCGACTCTTTGTGTGCGTCGCTTAGAGAAAGTACCTGTGGACAGAGAGGCAAACCAGCATGTCTATTATCTAGATATGACTTTGTACATCAGAGAAAATAAAGAACAAAAAAATGATTGAAAAGATGCAGCTTTAAAAACAACAAGAGCTTTGGCGTTAGGGAGGCTGCTTCTAGGAAAGGAAAGACAGATACAAGTACACGTTGCTGATTTGTACCATGTGGAAGGGAAAACTGTGTGCGTGTGTTCAGTCAAATGTTGGAGTCGCAGCATGGCTGGAGCTAGTAAGGGTGTGGCGCATCTCCTTTTTCCTATTGGCTGATCCCTGACAACTGAAACAGTTCCCCTCAGCCCTGAACTGGACCCCGATGACTTAGTGGTGATTCATTACCCAGAGAGAAGAAGACAGGAATGGAGAACGTACAGAAACTAAAAGAGTAAAACTACAGCAGTTTACAACAAAGAGGGGAATGAAATAGTGAAAAAAGAAACCAAAAGTGAACCGTTTTTTTAAGAAGAAACTGAAAGGTAAAGATAAACTGAATACACAGAACATCCCACAGCATCACCAGATTGTCAGATTAAGAAGAAAAGAAAAGCTGAATTTGGATGACGTGAGTTTCGATACGTCTCAGAACGTTCCAGAAAGTCATTAATCCTCTCCTTGAGCAAATACCGCCTCCTCTCACGTCTCTCCCCCATGTTTGCCAAAACTCAAAGACCCGACAGAAGACTCAACCTCGCTCCAAATCTTCTCACGTCATCTCAAATGATAATTAGCGTGAGCGCTGAAGTATGCATTTTATGGAACATTTTGACTTCTGTTCTCGCCATAGGAAGTACAGTAGCTTGTGGAGAAAATGCATCTGTGTTACTACATCTCAAAAAGCAATGCAGAAGATGCATATGTAGCATTGGCATTGTGCAACAGCATCAATTTGAAAATCTAATAATTTGTCAAAGGTAATGTATGTTGTGTAGCTCTGCTCTATTATGCTCTCTGTTGTCACAGACACAAATCCTATCAACATTTCAGCAGCTCCCACTTTGCTGTGGTTAATATCCTTTGTGGCTTTCATCAAATTGTCATTTGGACGCAACTAAGAGTGTTTCCAGGGGGCAATTTGGACTCAGCTTTATAATGATGTGTGTGTGCTTATACTCCACTGTGTGAGTGTCTATGTGTCCTTGCATCCTGTTTAGCCACCTGGCCATTCCTGTCCATTCTGCTGGATTGAGCTTTACAGACACCAGCTGGGGTGACCGACCATGTTGTTTACATGTCTGTCTAACTCAAGGAGCAAATACAGGCGCAGGGTAATGCCCACTGGTCCAGTCCGGACCAGACCAGACCAGACGGATGGATGGAAGCTTTGGGAACATGAGTTGAAGTCCTGGCATATCTGGCAACACATTTAGGAGAGGAAATTTAAACGGTGTCAGCAGTGGGCCATGCTACACCTGAGACGTTGATCAAATGAGGATTGGTTGAGTGTTTTTTGATATTGTGCTCCATTAATAGCTGAAGTCTTAACAGTGTTAACCTACTTAGCTAAACATAGAGTCTGGCAAACAATGTCTTCTTGAAGGTCATTAAACCTTCCAATAAACCTTAGCTTGAGATCCTAATAAATAACTGATATATCAGAGAGACCACAACAAATGAGTAGCCTCTGGAAAGGCTTTTCATGCTGAAAAAATGACTGGACACGGATATTTTTGTTTTCCCATTTCAAATCTTTTATCTATAATGAAACCGCAAGGGGAACAATTCAATGCTATAGATGCTTTACATTGTAGAGCATATATCCTCATCACTCATCTCAGCTCTTTCGTGCTGCTGCTGCTGCAGGGTCATTTTTAATGTCAGCTCATATATATACTAATCAACAAGTGTTCCAGTCCTATTTTGAGCAAGGCCAAAGAGAAGTTTTTATGAGTTCTCCTCATCCAAAAAAGGGTTTATGTCTTTTGACGGTGTAAATGCAGATCTACACACAAGTAAAAAACCCAAAATAGCAAGGGGCCAGAGTGCCTCATATCCATTAAGATACATTTACTCAGTAACTGTTATGCAGAAAACATCAAGAAGTACGGATTTATTATGACTGCAGTTTCATTTTACTTCATCTCTATAGTTGCTCTAGTTTGAGCTCTCTCACAACTAACCCACTGACAAAACCCCTTTCAGACTTGTAAATGTGTACTTTCCCCTGTGAGGTATTGTACAACTCGCCCCATTTTACTGTGTGGATAAGGCCACCGTGCTATTTTGGGAGTGGGCTATCACTTTGTGGGTGTTAAACTGAGGGATCTGGGTTAGAGGAGAAAGGCCATGTGATATTTGGAAACGACTGTGTGCACAACACTAGTGGTGCCCTGTAACAATATAGGCTGCATAGAAAGAGCACATTTTTGACCCACAAAACAGGCAGCTGTTGTAAGAGTTTGGGAATGTGGCTCTACAAAAAGCACTGTCATGGTAGAAACATATTCATCACACACCTATGAGGAGACAGCAATATTACTTACAGTAAAGAGAAAGGTATGAGTGACCAGCTTTAGAGGGACTGTGTCAAAAACAAGTTGAAGGAAATTATTTTTGAAACAGAAGGTCGTCTTTGTGATAGGCGAGATCGTAGAGGATAACATATAATTTGCCTGGAAGTAATGCGCGTAAAGTTGATGGGAGAGTGGCAGGAGTTTGTGATTAGTGGCAGAGTTGGAACAAGTGCAGAGATGGAGGTGGAGAGATGGGCAGAGGAAGGGTGAAAGGGTTTAGAGAGATTGGCTGAAGGATGGGGAAGAGGTGACAGATTGGATGTTTTGAGGCAGAGGGGGGTGAAATAACAGCGAGAAGCGACTGGAAGGCTCAGACATGCTGCCCACCAGACAGCCCGCCCTCTGCGGGCCCCGCTGCACCTGTTGTTTTTCAGGAGCGAGAGACGCCCCGCCGGTGGTGGGGGGTTGGTGTGAGAGGAGTCTGAGTTGGAAGGAGGGGTGTCTTTTGCTCCCTGTGACTCAGGAGAATCTGAGCAGGCATATAGAGAGGGAGAGTTAAAGCTGAGCAGGGACATTGCGAGGGAGCTGGAGGAGGGGGGATGGGAGCTATGCTGTGAGTCAGCCGTTGCTAAAAAAGGAAACTGAGCAACTTCCACTGGGGACCAGCAGGGTAAGATAAGACAAGTGGTGAAACAGCACTCCTCAGCCGGGCCTCTCATTCCCTTGAAACAGAACATAAGGTAACCAAGGACTTTGGGAGGGAGTTGCATAAAAAGCACATCAAGTTTCCACTTGAATGATGCTTGACCTGGTGGCTTGCCAGTAGATATCATATTTAATCTGCCACAAATATAGCACTTAATAGCGAACATGGAAAGGGACTTTAAAGTAACTAAATCACCTGGGATCTCAATTTCTAAGAGGCGTTGACATCATTTTGTCTACCCCCTGCATCTGTTCTTAGATAAAATGTTATTTACGTAATGAGGGAGATGCTAATAGCACAGCAATTAATGCAGACATATGATCAATTCACCACTTAACAAGGTATTAACTGCGACATATTTGCAGTTTATATGGTGGCATTTCAGCATCTTTTTTAGGGCTTAGAGCAGAATTTCACCTACTCTGTTCTGGAGCCAGATCCTCTGTGACATAACAGAGAGAGAGAGTGGCACTGGTGAAAAATATCTCTCATTGCTCCCCTCCATCTCCCAGAATAGAGCAGAGCACCCACCATTGCTCACCGTGGTGAGGAAATGCAGTAATCTGAGTTGCATAGCATCGCTTTACATTGGGTGGTACATTTTGAACATAGAGGCGAGTTGGTAATGTCAGGCTGACTTTGTTTTTCTCCTTGGGTCCGTGTCATGCATAGTGTCTAAAGCCGTCAGTCTTTCTCACATCGTGGTTATGATAATAAGAAATGCCAGCTCGTGTAGTGTTGCCATGGTCGTCAAAGCATCATTTCAAACACATCTGGTGATGAGGTGGAAACTTTAGAAGTGAAAGAAAACAACATGGATGAACGAAATACAGCAGATGGCAAATGCTGGAAAAAAAAACAGAGAGAGAAAGCAAAAAGGGCATCTGTCCAAATGCAATGTGTCAAAAATGAACTTTTTCCTTTGTGGCCTGGCTCTGACAACATCTCAAAGTATTATAATCAAGCCTGACAAAGCGTTTACCTCTGCTGGCTGGGATGGCAATACAAGCAGTGGAGCATAGCAACAGTATAGCTGTAGGCTTCCTAATCCCTCTGCAGCCTGAATAACTCTAAAATCAAACTGACGTCATTCTCCACTGAGCTTGTTTTTGCATGAGCTCAGTTACAAAGACCACTTCAGGGACGGATTTAGTCAACGCCTCATCTTATGTCGCACAAGTGCATTTAGAGATTATGAATCCTCAGTTTTGTACATACAGTACTTCTAATTGGACAATTAAAATGACACCTGATATTATCTCCAGTCCCTTGAACCTAACCCTTTCCTTTAACTATATCTATTTTTGGCTATCGCTAAAAGAGGTGCAAAATGTGCAGGACTTTTCCCGACCGTAGTAATGGCAAGGTCTTGAACTTGTGGCACTGCATAAGAGCTGCCAACATGCCAGTGGAGTGCAGTGTTTGTGTGTGAAGGATGGCTGGAGGTGGAATGCTGACCATGCTGGGACTTTGGTATGGCAGGGATGGGAGTCCTGGCTTGGGAACATAGCACAGTGTCACTCTGACTATCAGGTTCCTGTCCGTACTAAATATGGAGGGCCGCACAACAGCCCATACAACTCCACTGAGGATATTTAAAAGGATTTTCAATTAGCACCATTGTCATAAATTATACTCAGCCCACGTATCATGGCTGTGGGGCTCATGCTGGTGTTAGCCACAGCAAACCGTCCCTTATTTTGTAAAAAATAAGGCATGTGCACACGTGTGTTGACAGAGATGAAATCCAGGGACAAAAGGTCTCTGTGAGGTTCATCTTAATGTTCTCTCTGCTTTAGCAAAGTGACAGCAGGGTAAATAAAAAAAGTGCCTTGTGTCATGGTAAGGCATTCTCCCTTTTCTTCATTGTGATGAATTCAGTGAAGGTAAACAACTTGTTCCCGGCAAGGTCGAAAAACAGTCCGGCTTTCAGTGACAAAAAAGCAGCAGTCTCTGCTGTCAGCGTCCTCATGCAGAAGTGCTTCAAACTGGAATGAACCAGCTCCCAAGAAAGATCATGAAGAAAAGCCCTTGAAAACAACAACGTTGCTTTCCCCCTCTGTCTCTCCATTCAGTCTATCTGCAGATCTATCTTTGTTCCTTTCTTTGTGCCTATAGAGAAAAACAGAGCAAGTCTGTACCCAAGACAGATGGCAAGCTGGCTGCAGTGCTGCTGTGTGTGAAAGAAAGGCCTGATGGAAAAGTTCAGTGACTTCGATGTACTTTGCTACAGGATGTATTAACTGAAAGCCTGCAAACACACATCTGTTAAAAGTCATTCTGTGAAGTCTCCACTCATTTGTCTTATGGTTAGTTTAGTTGGATGTCTGACCTTCACTGTGCAAAATGGTGTGTGCAGACTTTCATCCATTGAAAGAGGAAAGCTTCTCTGTTTAAAACGTGCATGTACGAGTGTGACTTTTGTGACAACACAAGTGTGGTGTAGACTTAGTGTGAACTCAAAGCTGCGAGCGTGCATGCTGGAACTAATCGTTTGGCATAAATCATTAGATTTGCTCAAATATTTGAAGTTTGGTAAGTGACAAATGTTGCAGATGAGTTTCCGTGGGTGAGATTATATGTTTGAAGACAAGCTGCGATACTCAGCCAACTGAGGTTGTGGATGTCGGCGAGGGTGCTGGCAAGATGGAGCATAGAAAGGCAAAGATGTGATACTGAGGATAGCCTATAGCAGTGGGCAGCAACCTGGGCTCTTTAGCCCCTCTTGAGCCAGTGGTTCCCTGTGGCTTTGACAAAAAATATTGGCTGCTTATCTTTTAATTTGCAATTAATTGGTCATTTTCCAATTGCAAAAATACCGTATGTAGCCTGTGGATAGGATAGGCCAGATAGCTGGCCGGATTCAGTTACAATGGGACCAATCTATTAAATTCAATTCTATCTTTATATACTATATATGTACATTATATAGTGGAGTTTTAATTTTAATAGTAAGTTTTGACCAATTTGTTTTTGTATTGAAAAGGTTTATACTTGAATTGTAATTCCTGTTAATTTTGCGGATCTTTTTTCTAAGTTGTTGGTGTACAATTTATTATTTTACTAATAAATAATACTTTGCCATATTTATGTTGTTATCTATCTATTTTATTTGTTACATGTTCTTTTACAACATTATGAAAGCAGTTTTTAAGTCAAGCCTGATGTTGCCTTACACGTAACAGAGTGATCCCAGTCACTTCCACACAGTGAGCCGTACTGCTTATTAATTAAACTCTGGTATTGGATCGGTACTCGGTATTGGCTGATACCCAAAGCCCGGTTACCGCAATCGATACCGATAAGTCTGATCGGTGCATTGCTAGCCTATACGCTGAATAATAAAAGAGGTTCAACTAAACTGTGTATCATAACCTACGTATGTCTATGGCCTGGCGCCTTATCCTCCGATTTTGCCAATCCTCAATAGCGTTGGCTAGTCTTGAGTTTCCCAACAACAGTAGGCTTCCAAATCCAAAAACAGAAAAGTCTCAGTGCATGCAATTTAATAGTGCATGGAAAGATTTGTTTGCTTTCTGTGGTGAGAAATTAGCCAGCAACAAAAAAGTAATTGAAAGACATTTCAAGAGCATTTGCTGAAAAGAGAGAAAGAGCTCAAGACGATTCTTTAGTGTCCTTCCTCTTGTTTGCCTTTGGGTCCTTGCTGCATTACACTTAATAGGTGGCATTACCTTCATTATAAGATTCTGAAATGTTTTGTGGCTCCAAACAGATTTCTGTATTTATTTTTTGGCCAAACATGTCTTTTTTGACTGACTTGTGGAAAAGAAGGAAAAGAATAGGTTAAATTGTTTGTCCAAGAGAAGAATCACACTGAACTGTTAACTACTATTTAACCATTCAACCAATCGGTTGAGGACTAAGCACAGAAAGAACGGTGAATACAATTATTTAGATGAGATTCTTGGAGAAATATGTGTACGTGTGTGTCAGCAGCGCCAGGAAGTAGTGACCTTCCTTGTTGACCTTTTAGCTTCATTTGGTAAATAAGTACGGAACAATTAATGTTTGACACAAAGCAGTGAGATTTGCAGAGAAGCTTGTGTGTTAATGATAAATAAACTGTAGCTCAAGTGTTTCATTTATTCAAGTTATCATCTGCAGAGGTCAGGCTGCCTCTTCAAAGGGTCAGACTGTATGACATGGATGTTTCTAGTGGGATTTTATGATGCCAGGAAAACAATTAAACTTTGTATTCCTGTAATCTGACGTGAGGATATTATACTTCTCTGGCTTTGATAAAACACAAGTCAACAGTTACTCCGATACACGTATTTATCCCTGTGAATCTGTCATAACATTTTCAGAGGTATAGTAATATTGGTTGTTCCATTGTTTTGAGGAATGTGTGGGCTTGCATAGATGCTGCGCTCCATGCCTCAGTGCAGAGATGTGTGTGTGTTTCTATTATGTCACAGTGATGATGTGGCACTGGCAAGCAGACGTACGGGGGCCTCAGTCCAAACTTCCCCCTCCCCGTCCATGCTGAACGTGCCTGGTCACAGCAGAACCTCTGGATCACAGGGGCTTCTGGGTAGTGGGATTAGCTGGTGAGAGGAAACAGCTGAGGCCTGTGTAGCGTCAGCACTTGCTAATCAACGCTCCCACCACACACACATGCATGCACGCCGCCCCCAATCTGTGCTGTCCCTCAATAATCCCCCTCCTCCTTTTTCTGCAGGGGTCAAACACCCACAAAGGCCTCGAGCCCACAAAAGCCAAAGGGGGGACCGAGGGGAGGAGGGGAGGGGACAAAAGCACACTGAAGTGCTTGGTCAAAGCTGACAGGGCTGCTGAGTCATCACTGGTTGCTGGTTCAAACTGATAATTGCAAAAATTCCCAGTAAACTTGATGAGCTGTCACTTTGTATTTAACATGTCAGTTTGGGGTAAATGTTTGGAAGCCTGTTTTCCTTTCCTTTCCTTTCTTTCTTTACACTTTAGTTACTGCCGGTTTGTGCGTCATAGAGGACATTTAGATATCACAAACTGCCAGCCCCAGTTATGTAACAGCAATGACATGTGTGCTCTTTCAGACCATTTCGTTCCAGCTTGACCTACGAGACCTACAGCGCAGCACAACCTATCCATTCATATCCAGCATGATCGAATTTGCAGAGCTTGTCTGTGCATACATGCTCATATTTTCCAATAAATCAATTAGTGATGTAGTACACAAATCAATGCGTTACGAGTTAAATTGATTGACTTCTCACGAAACAGACTGTTGAACATTATGAGTGGGTCAAGTGCAGACAAACTGGTACCAGAATGAGAGCAGCCCCATTTAAAAATAGACTATGTTAAATATTACCTCATTTATGACAATAAAATAACTACTTGCCCGCACAAGCAGAACTTTAAGGCAAATCACATTTGTGCAAATCAGACATGAGATGAAAAAAAGAGCTCACAGTCAATAAAAGTATTTATCTGTTGTTTGAACATTGTCTGCTGGAGATTATAAAAGCTTATAGAAAATTGTTTGGACATTTAAGTGCTCCTTGTTCATTGCTCTGCAGCATGTCCTTTCTTGTGCATGCATCTTTCAGCAGGGATCAATAAATCATGTGTTTTGTTATATGTGGACCGGTGACTGTGGCTCGCTTGGCCCGTGGCCATCGACTCCTGTCAGGTTTCACTGAGACTTTCCTAGAGAGGGATGCTGTGACTCATCCATATTTCTACTCAAAAAGCGCAACAGTTAAATTATGATTCAATCTTTTTTCTTTTTTTTTTGACACAGTGGGTCATAATTACCATTTGATTCATCTTTCATTCTTCATCATTCATCACGATGGTGTAAATTTACAAAGATTTCAACAGCTAGCCCTGCCTGGCCAGCTTTGGATATGTGCTTCAAAACCAGCTGTTTTCTTTTACATGACTTGAGAGACATTGCATATTATTTTTCTCCACTGATAAAACCCAAATAAGTCTGTAATATTAGGTAAGAAGACTAAAGAGAAAACTACTTGTCACTCTGAATCACTCAAACCTGAAGCAGTCACATAATTCATATAAATTGTACTTAAGCGAAAAGGAGAGTGCAACTTTATGCGTAGCAACTTTGCCGCTCCTCCTCTGACCGGAGGGATCCCTGCAGTAAACCCCAGGACACTTTGGTCAGAAAAACCAGTGTGGACATGTTCAAATAGAGAGAAAAGAGGCCCCTGTGCCACCTTTGTCTGAGTTTTGGGCAAGAGCAGATCTCATCTCTCACATGAAAAACTGGCACATGCCCTTAAAACAAACATTTAAGTTAAGTGCATTATTCAATGAAGTGGCAAAGTTCTGCTGTTCAGTGAAAGGCCCGGTGCAGTTTTTAAACCACCTCTAGGGGCAGTGTTGTACTAATTTTTAGAGGATAATCTGGGTCCAGTAGAGCGGCAACGTGTTTGCTTCTAATCTGAAACTGTCATGACCCAAATAAAATACATTTAGGGTAAAGCGCCGGGTAATGGTTAATCATTTGCAGCTTTATTTGAATGCTGTTTGATTTTCAATTGAAGGGATGTGTTTGTTTTAATTCTGTCAGTGATTCAGTGCTCAGACAAAATAAAGTGTATACTTTCTATACATCTATTAATACATTATAGTGTATATGGTGCACTTAATTGTTTTGAACAAAAATCCACACGTCGCAGTCCATTGTAATTTAGAACAAAACGTTTATTCAAATCAAAAGGAAGAACTAGACAAAAGGTTAAACCATTCAGAACGTAGTATATTCATAGAATATCTATACATCGTCATGACTGACAGACAGAAAAAGGTCAAAACAAACATACAAATGGAGAATGAAGAAAATTCAGTGAGTTATATTGCACTTTGTTTCTAAAATGTTTCAGATCCCATCTCCCAGGTTCTTTATCTCTGAACATTTCAGTTCCTGCCTTTTATTAAGGTCAGGAGTTTAGCTTAGTTTTGACACTGGACTACTCTGTGGCCCAAGCATATGGACTATTGGAATTGACCAACCTGAAACAAAATATGTAAGCTTATTCATTATTGTGTAGCTCGATTCAGTTTCCCTAAGATAAAAATCCAAACAAAGACCTGCAAAACAAATAGATCAAGATAGTTTAATGTGGAAGAAGCTGTTTGTCTGCTATCCCATGTTAACCTAAATATTTCTCAGAGGGAGAGGGAGGGTGCTGATCAACAGCTGCCACCCCCAAGCCTGAAGGGGATCAGACTAACTCAGGAGGGTTGCTTGTTAAACTAGGAAGCAGACTACATCAATGCCCAGAAATACATGGAAAAAAAAAAAAAATAGTCAACCCTCATCAACTTGAGAAAAATAACACAATCGAGAGGCCTGTCCAGGATGTCATTTTTTAAAAACACTTGCTTCTAAAAGGACTTTTTTTTTTCCTCTTCCCTTTTTGTCCTTTTTGAATAAACATGGAAAAGGTCTAAAACATACAGGTGTGTACAAACGTAATACAAAGGAGAACGAGAGTTAACGTAGACACTGAAAAATGAAGAATCATGATCAGGTCTTTTCTGTGTCAAGGCCACTAAGATAAGATCACTTTAATAATCTGCTGCTTGTCGATTACTGTCAGAAGCTGTATATTTAGTTGCCAGCTGGATCTCGATAAGAGCGTGCACACGCACACACACACACACACACAACACATACAAACTTGTGTCAGCTAAAATGTAAACTTTAAAAAAAGTCACTAATCTTAGAAAAAATTAAATAATGCATTAATGTCCAACACAACACTGCTTTTCTGAAAAATCCTCTAGTATAACATGGTTAGTACCAAATGTTTTTTTCCAGACCTTCACCATTGAATGCTTTTTATTATTATTATCATTTTCTTATCAAAAAAGTGCTGCTTTTCTTTTTTTTTCCTGACTATGTCAAACCTCTGTTGCAGCTGGTCTTTTATGTTGAATGAGTTAGAAAACCAATGTATTACTCATGTCAACCTACTACTACTTGTTCTGACCAGTCTGAACAGAGGTTTAGCAACGTCCCCAGCTCTTTGTTTGTGCTGGGTTTGCTCCTTTAATGCAGAAGCAGCGTCACTCCACTTTCTTTTTTTTTTTTGTAGCATTCTGGTTTCACTGGTCTGGTAAAATCTAACTGTTGGTTGGATGAACTGGGCAAGTGCAGCAGGACAAAAAGGGAATGTGATAAATCTCAGAAAGCTGCCTTGCTTCTCTGCAGGTGTATTTTCTCATTTTGGTAGCTTAAAAAAAACTCTTCATTATTTTTAACAGTGCAATTTAAAACAAAAAAAAAAAAAAAAATATTTTTTTCTCTTTTTTTTCCCAACCGTTTGGCAAGTGAGACGACCACCTGAGACAGTGCTTTTTGGGCAGTTATGCAAGCCTGGCTTGCCCTGAGATTAGGAGTAGAGGGGCTGCAGATAATTAGGGTGAGGCAAGTCCCTCCACAATGTACCACCCTCTCAGATCACGCACACACACACACACAGACTCACTTTCTTCTCAGCTACAATTTGAGTGGCAAATGCAGGTCTGCAACCCTCCTAGTCCAAATCCAGAGCAACCTCAACACAAAAAGGCTAAAAGCTACTCTACGATTGGAGCTAAAATACAAAAACAGAACAACAGAACTAATGTAAAAGAGGAGGGAAGCCACACGTGGATCCAAGCTGAGGAGGCAACATCTTAAAGAGCTTCCAGATGGAGATGGTGTGTGCTGCAGTTGTTGTAAAAGTCCAGTCTAGTTGTTGTAAGTCACTGAGGAAATGTCATAAGGAGAAAAGGAAAATATCTTAAAACAAATTCAGTGCATTGTTCTTGTCCTTGTCAATCTTTTTTTTTTTTTCCAAACTCAAATCCTGTTCTCAGCGTTGCTCGAAGTTTTATGCAGATAAAAGTCTTTAAAGTTAAGCCTGCAGTCTCATTCTTCTGGCGCGTTACAAGGCTGGAACCAAACTATTAGTGATTTTTTTTTTTTTCAGTTCTCATTAAACAGAGCCACACAACTCAAGTAAAGAATAAAATGTGCAAAACAAAAATCCAAAAATGAGGCAGGAGGACCTAGTCTTTGCTCTGTTGTTGACTGCTGAATGCTCTGATTCATACAGATTATATGGTGGTTAGAACGTTGTTATTTTTCTCTTTTCGTCCCATTTTCTTTAGGCGATTCTGCTGAAGTCGGGACATGATTAGTCCTGCCCTTTGTGTGAGGAGCCATGTCCTTATGTGCCATGAATACAGAAGAATCGAGGGTTAAAGAGGAGCTTGGCAGGCCGAGGCTTGACGATTCTTCATCGTTACTGTCAATACTATCGCCAGGGCTTTCGCTACCAGTGGGGTTTAGTCATACGGACTGAATATGTGTTCATCTGTATACATCCCGCCCTCAGCAGGCTGACACATGAAGGAAGCGATGCCCCAAACTAGTGACTCCTGTTTCTCTCGCTGAGGGAAGGCAGGACCAGATTTGTCCAATCCAACTCAACTGTCCCATGTCTTTGTAGTTTGGTTGGTTGGTTGGTTGGTTGGTTGGACACTTTGTTTTCTCTTGATGGCAACAGCGTTGCGTGAACATCGTTGTTGGAGAAAAATAAACAAAGCTGAGCCTTGCAAGCAGGATTCTGTAGAGATCCCCGTGTCGGTAAGGGGAATGTCAGGAGTACCCTTCAGCGTGATGGACAGGCGTCGAGCCTGTGCTCCTCTGTGCGTCTGGCATGATCTGGATTAGGATCGATCTGGAGTGGGGAGGAGAAAAATATGATTTATATATTGAAACACGTTGACTTGATTTAGTCTAAATGGAAATGGACTAATGCTTTGATTTCTGTTATTTGGTGCTTACCTCAGAGTACAGAGGAGGAGGCTGGAAGCGGAACTCATGAATGTAGGCGAAGAGGGGTCCGTCCAGCTCCTCGCGGGCTGCTAGGACGTCCAGACTGCTCCGCCTCTGCTCTTCTGTCACAATTTCTGCATAGCTTGGAGGGGCTGCAGAGGAAGAGCGAGCCATAGATTAGCATTCTTGGGAAGTATACTCAGAATGAAGTTATATGTCTTAATCACGACCTTGAGATCCGACCTACCCTCAGGCCTCTCAGGCAAACCCATGCCCAGCCAGCTCATGCTGCACTGGCTGCTGACGCTGGATGTACGGGAGCCGAAGGGGTGGAGAGGGATGGTCCCGATGACCAAGGGCAGGTTCAGGGACAGGTTTATCGCACCAGGTATGTCCACGTAAACCTGACATGAGGACACCACAGCAGGTTAGAATATGCAAGTCACTCTGAGGTAGAATACACATATTGCAGTGTAATAAATAAAGGGCGACAGCTTTTTAATCATCTGTAAGATAAAAATCAAGCTCAACAGGGCTAACTGGGTTGTGCAGTCCTTCAACAATATGTGGGTCAATGACTTGAGGTTGTTTGCTTATGCAAGGTAGAGCCTGCGCATGGTGGCTGTCTGTTTGCAAGGTAAAGAGGTTATAAGCACCCTCAAGGCAGGTGTTACCAAAGATATTCTAGGCTAATGCTCTTAGCAGCATGTGGAGATAACACCTGGTGCAATCCAAGGCCCAGATTTGGCAATGTGAGCTGAGTCAGCCAGGTCCTTTACCCTGAGGGAGTTGTTGGCTTATTAGGAAATATTGATTCTGTACCGATAATGGTGCTGAGTAATGGTGATAATAAGGACACGGGGAGATTGTAATGAGGGCAGAAACACCTATTTGTCTGTGCCAATGACCTCTGGCAAACAAAACGAAGAGAGAGCAGTCATGCTAAACGGAGTGAGAATGGCCCAAATACAGTAAGACTGCACTCACCATGAGGGAGTACTCCACTCTGATGATGCTGCAGTCCAGGATGGAGGGCGAGACAGGCGGGATCTTCAGCATCTTGCCGCTCCAGGTCTCCGTTTTGCCAGAAGACAGAGACTCTCCTCGCAGGTTGGCCACCAGCTGCTTGACCTCCTTCATCTTCCCTTTGGCATAGAAGGTCTGGGTCTGGTAGATGGCTGCCTTCGGCACCACCATGCGGGATGAGCAGTTCTCAATCTCAGCAAAGATCTGGATCGACTCTCCTACAGAGTCAAAGCGGGTAGAAGAGAGGTTAATTTCTATCATTGTTTTATTCAGTGTGTCATTACTTACTGGTTAATACAAGACTAACGAGGTTATCAGTTGCATTATGAATCATTTACTTATTCTCACCTGGGGTGTATCCCTTCCTTTCAATTTTGGCACTTAGGGAAATAGGACCTGAGGTGCAGAACCAACAGCAAAGTGTCTTGTCTTTCGTGCCGGCCTGTGGTGACTAAAAGAAAACAGATGCATTAGCAAATATCAGGAGATTTTTTTCTTCATATTCCCCACCACAACTGTTGAAAAAAGGGATTAATAATAATAATGTACAGGCTACTCTGTTCCTGCAATCCATTTGGACTGTCTCACCAAAGTCGGATAGTCTAAGTACAACACCTCGGCCAATTAAAAACTTAATGCTGCTTCAAAAGAGCTTACCAGCAATAATGGAGTGTTGATGTCAATGTGCTCAAAGACTGTAAATTCCTTCTTGGTCTTCATGGGCAGGAGCCATGGTCTGTGGAGTTCTGCCTTTACCCAATAGCGCACACTGCCATGCTTCCCTTCGAAAGAGGTAGCCAGAGGTCTATACAGGAGAGACGAAAGGAGAGAAGATTTATATTAATTGGCAAATGCTCATATAATGTTGATATTTAATCTGTGACTGAGTTTAGTATCAAGACACTCACGTCTGTGGAAGCTCGAGGCTGAATGCATACTCATGTCTTCCTGAATGGATAGTGGTGAGTCCTTCCTCCGAGTTGTCATCGTCTGAAAAACAAGGAGGACAATATTCCAAACACATGTATACCATACCTGGGTAAAATGCTCTACGAAGGCATCTGAAAGTCATACCAAAAACACAGGGTGGGGGAGACAAAAAGAGAATAAACGGATTTTACTATCATTATCTGTCTGCGAGAAAGTAATGTATTGAGAGATGAGAAGCAGACTGAGATCACACCTGAGTAGTTATGTGAGGTGCCAGAAACTGAGCGTGCAAGATATGAACAAAAGCTACAACCCAGAGATGCCATATGATGGAAACCAATCGGCTATTATGGGGGAAACTGGGCTCAAAATGGGCACCAATAAAACCCTATTCTGTCTCACTAACAAGGGCCAATTCATTTTCCATTCATCTCTTAAAAAAAAAAAAAAAAAAAAAAACAGAGCATCTTTCTTTCCAGTAGGGGGAGAGGATGTTTGCGCATCGTCAAAATTCTCCTAAACTGTTAACTGTTAAAATATATTTTATATCTAACAACATCTAACAACAAGAGTGCATTTTGAAGAGCTGGGTCGACTGGCCGGTTGTGCTTCTGCCAACTCAGCACTCCCTCCCCCTAGCAGCAGCAGCCGTGTGGTAAACAAGTGCGGAGCTGTCAGTCAAACGGCAGACTCCAGCAGGAGGAGACCGGCCTAAACCGGTGCGAGCAGCTTCCCACAGCCGCTCTGCTCTCATTACGCATTCACTGTGCGACGCCGCAGTCACTACTAACAAGCCCGTTCAGACACGGATCACCAGCTACCGCAGTTTTTAACCACCTCAGGATCGCAGGAAATGTTTCACACACAGCGAAACGTAGCTTTAACCGGAGCACCATTTTTGGTGAACGACTTAGCACAACGCTCCTTTGCAACAGCGCATCTCCCCATTTGCTACAGGCTACAATTTGCCTTAAAATGCAAAATGCGTGACAGCGGAGCGTAATGACAGCTAACCAGAACCAGTTCACCTGCAACACGTTATAAGCTGCTGCAGAGTTGACCGCAAACTACTTGTCCATTCAATGATAGGTATAAAGATGCTGCAGATGGACGCAAACACCAAGCTGAGCTCAAACCATTACACATGCACGCAGGCGAGCACAATGGGCGCTTTTTACTTTCAAAATCAGCAACCACTGCGGATGAAATGAACCAATGTGTCTGAAGCTCAACATTGCCGACAATTAAACAACGCTACGTCATCTTATAGTCAAGCAAAACACATGACTGTGCAGAGGAATCGTATATTCAATGGAAGAAGAGCCGAAACAAAATATCAGCTTTGCAGCTTTACTGCTGTTTATAATATATTTCGACTCAAACCGCATGCGCTCCGGTGGACTCATCCTGTTTTGCAGGTGTTTTCTTAATTAAAAAGTTGCAGAATTTTCTGTCACTCTCTGCAAGAGGGTGATGTCATTGGCCACACATGAGCACCTCAGCCAATGACACGCGGCATATGCGCTTGGCTCCGCCCCCTCTCGGTCCAGTTTTCTGAACAGGATTGAACCGCTTTGAACAATGGGTGGAAACTTAAGAAAAGCTACAAAGAAACGCCAAATACGATGCGTTTCTGCGTTGAAAACGTCTAACAAAGCTGCAAATGAGTCGCTACGTATTACTCTAACGCCTCGTGTCTCAAAAACAATATAATTATTGATTTACACTTGAAATACTATGAAAAATACAGATGGCTGAGCTGCTGTCATTCATTCTGACACCTTGACACAAACAAGTAACGATGGAGCTCTATGTAGCTCATGTCACGAAACCCATTTATACCAACGACACCACATAAAATAGACTATAACATGAAAGTTAACAGTTATTATAGTGTATAATGTTATGTTAGTACACTACAGCATCCCCCAGTGAACCTGGTCCTCAACCAGCACAAAGAGCATCTTACAGTCAGTTTAAAACTTCTGCTATAAAATATAAAACCACTCTCTCTTACCTCTCTCGTGCCCAATTAAAATGTCTTTGTGGTTTAGATATTCCACTTCTTCTGTGTAGTTTTGCGTGTAGGCAGTGTTGGATCCAGCATTTCTCGATTCAGTCCAACGAACTTTAGCAAATCCTTTTGCGTGGATTTTGAGAGATTTCACGCGGATTTCTCCGGTGACTTCGATGATCACCCTCCCTGAGACGCAGTCCCCGCTGGAGAAGACGGGGACATTGCTGTCATTGAGACAGTCGTAGCTTACTGTGAAGCTCTTTACCTTTCCTAGCACCATGGTGGACAGAGATACGGAGACCTTGAAATTAAAAAAAGGAGTCTATGAAAAAATAATTTCATAAGAAAAAGGGGATGCAGTCTTTAGACACTGATCAGTATCTCTGCCCTGCAAAAAGCAGGAGGCACGATCAGTGCTTTCTTTGCGAGCAGTTCATTGAGATGCGTGATGGCTGAATAACAGCAAAGGATGCTGTTATCGTCCGCCTCTCTGCTAGTTGGTCTCCAGTCAAAGACAAGGAAACCCCCGTAGCTCAGCTCACTTTAAACGACGGGCGGTGTGAAAAACAACCTTGGGCGCATGCGCAGTGCTCCGCTGCCCCCTCCTTCCGCCTCCTGGAACAAGAGGCAGAGAAGTGTGGCTCTGAGCCAGATGACAAGTTTGGTCAAACAGCTGAAAGACTGTACAAAGAAATGGTCTCCCACACTAGCGTTATAGACTTTATTTGTTATATTTAAAATACACAAATAGATCTACCCAAAAGGTGTCATCCCCTCTCATTTCCAGGCTTTTCTTCCAGAGATGGATATGAGGTGTTTGCTGATTGTACTAAAAACATGAAAATGCACCTACCCACTCTTTATAATAGGTGATTATATGATAAGCATTCAAACATGGTCTGTAAGCTCAGAATCGTTTAGCTTCCAGCCTCATGTCTAGGCATATATGTGTCAACACATTAATCTGTGATATGTAATCCACACATATTGTCTCACATGTATTCAGGCTCACTACAGCCTCTACTGTATGTACAATCCATGTACAATCAACAGAAAACAACAGAGAAGCAGAAGATTGTAGATTTGTAGAATTGCTGAAAACTATGTAGCTCAGATTTAAGGGAAACGGCGACTTCCAGAAAAGCTTCCCTTTATATTGTATCACATGTTGTTTTTTGTATTAAGATTAAAATGATCCATGCACATAGGCTATGGGGGTTGGGATTTCTCATTGTGTTGAACTCAGTTTTCAGAAAAACAACTCTGAGACTCAAAACGCCATCTGGTGGCCACTAAGGCGTCTAAAATGAGCTGCAGCATCACCTGTTGAATAGTACTGCAACTCTTTGGACTTTCAACAAACAATTCATGACTATAAAACAACCTTTTCAGTTCTAATCACTGTGATTGTTTGCATTAATTCAGCAATACAATTTGCAGATAGTGAGCATTTAAGTTGCAGGAAGTAGGTGCATAATATCTGTCCGTGGAGGTATCTGGTTGCAGGATCTGCAGTGAACATCAACACTACAGGCCTTTTTTGTGGAAGACATTTTGACTTGTCACAGAAGGGAAAGCACAGGTGAAAATATGAAGTTAATGGTGGCTTAATTCCATTTCATTGCATCCCATTGCATGCCGGCCACTGTCACTCGCACTGGGACACTTGAATTGAACAGTTAGCGTTATTATTTTCACCTGTGATTTTCCTACTGTGACAATTTGAAATGTCTGCTGTGAAAAAAGGCAGATGACATCTGATTAAAACTGGATACCATTAAATTAATACCCATCATTAAAGCAATTAAAAACCAAATCATACCCCATGCTACTTCCTATAATTTAAAAAGTGCATCAAGTGCAGTCATCATGTGATTTCAGCATTTATTAGCCTAACAAAACTAGTTTTATCACACACATATAGACACCCATCCTTGTGATTCTGCTACTATACAATGGGTCAATAGTAAGTAGCCCAGTTGTGGTCGTGACAGTGTGACAGCATAGATGGTCTATTAAAAGACGAATGCTGCCCTCTAGAGTTTACTATGTATCATTACATGTCCAGCATCTTCATTTTGAATTCTACAAGAAAACTCTTATTTTGAAAGCGTAACCGGGATGTTTACAGCAAGGCCCTCGACTCGTAAGTAAAGAGGAAAACTTTTTCATCTAGTCCAGAGAAATTTATTGTCTTACCCCAGCAAAGCACCAAATTTAAAGGAGACCATGCATGTAGTGTTGGCTTTGATTGTCCTGTTTCAAACGTGTGGTCAAAGTCTGTGCCAGAATGGATCCAGACCCAACATAGTCATGGTGATGAGTGATGCGTTTGTAAGTATGCATTAAGTTACAGTCCTGCGCTTTATTAATGTATAGTAACTGCCACAATATGAGTAACTTTTATTTCTTTTAGGGCAAACATTAAACAACATACAGAGATGCTTTATGTATCAGCTTTTATCCTTGTTTGTTTGTGTACCTCAGTGGCTTTAAATGTTTCTGCAGGATGGACGTTTGACCTTTGATTCTGGCAGTGAAGTTGTGCAGCTGCCGTTTGTAAACTACCTCAAGGAGCTGGGTACCACATTCCTCAATGCATACACCAACTCACCCATCTGCTGCCCCTCGAGAGCTGGTAAGTTACCCACTAAAAGACACCAAGGACTTCCCTTTACATCAAAACTAGAAAGATATTGATGGTAATAAAGGTGGAATAATAATTTCGACCGTTTAATCCTTGTTCCCCAGCTATGTGGAGCGGTCAGTTTGTTCACCTCACTCAGTCATGGAACAATTACAAGTGCCTCGATGCCAATGCAACAACATGGATGGATTTGCTGGAGGCAAATGGATATCTTACCAAGTCGATGGGCAAGCTGGACTACACCTCAGGGAGTCACTCTGTTAGGTAGGCAGACACTGTCACCGTGTCTCAGATAAGGAAACATCCTCACCAACCTTTTCTTATCCCTATTCACCAAACTGTGATCAATACCATGCACACCCATAGATACAAAAAAACTGTGAGTATATGAGTAATAGGTAATAGCATACTGTGTATGTGGGCAGCTATTCTCCAGAACAGTGTGAATCATCTTTTTGGATGCTTGTCCTCGCGTGTTTCTTTCCACTTCCCATTTTTTTGTGTCTCTGCCTGCGTCTTGTTGGTATTTGTGTAACTTCTGCAGTAATCGAGTTGAGGCCTGGACACGAGATGTTCAGTTCCTCCTGCGGCAAGAGGGCCGGCCTGTTACGCAACTTGTCGGGAACATGACGACGGTAAGGATCATGAAAAAAGACTGGGAGAACACAGACAAGGCTGCACAGTGGATCCGCCAGAGAGCTGCTTCCCCACCGCAGCCCTTCGCTCTTTATCTTGGCCTCAATTTACCTCACCCCTATAAAACCGAATCACTGGGGCCCACCGCAGGAGGATCAACCTTCCTCACATCACCATACTGGCTGAAAAAGGCATGCTTTTTCTTTCCGTTTCTTGATTTTTCTCTCCATTATTGCAGATTTACATTTTTTTTTTAAATAAATCTCTAAAAAGCCTTATTTTACACATATAGGTGTCTTCTGAGCTCATCACTGTTCCTAAATGGCTGCCTGTCTCTGCCATGCACCCTGTCGACTACTACTCCACCTTCACCAAAAACTGCAGTGGTGTTTTCACTGAGGAGGAAGTCAAAAGCATAAGGGGCTTCTATTATGCCATGTGTGCTGAAGCAGACGCCATGCTGGGTTAGTTGACGGCAGCAATTCAGTCGTGGACAGACTCTCTAAGCAGGAGGTAGTGGGTTTGACAGCTGACTTTAAGCTTAACTCTCGTCTTTTGGATTCACAAAGACGGCTCAAATTCAAACCAAACTGTTGCCACGATAACTAATGAAGCAGCAGCAAACCTACAGTTTTTGTTCAGGTTCACAGATCCAGACATGTACTGTAGAGACAACATGAGTCACCGTTGTTTCACTAACAACATGGACACAAATACAAGTTTTAAAGTAAAGTAGTATTATAGACAGAGAGACTGT
This sequence comes from Pterois miles, assembly GCA_947000775.1. Classification (NCBI taxonomy): domain Eukaryota; kingdom Metazoa; phylum Chordata; class Actinopteri; order Perciformes; family Scorpaenidae; genus Pterois; species Pterois miles. The sequence continues at coordinate 8,544,318 of CAMQGK010000334.1, read as the reverse complement.
CTATGGCAGAGTTTGCAGCACAGCTAGCATGCCTCTTTGGTTATAAAACAAGGTGAAGCATAAATGGGAACAGCAGGTAACTCAATTTTAGGTGTATCAGTAATTTGCCCTGGATTTCTTTAGCAGTATTACTGTTTATTCAGTGCTGACTGTTAGTACATTTGGCTACTTTAACCTTAATTATTTTCTGTGAAACTTCCAGGAATGAATAAAGGTTAAAAAATAGCAGCTGCTTTTTAAAGGTGCAATGGTATGTTGAGTATATAGTATGTTCTCTTGAGTATATCTCTAGAGCTTGATCAACAGTGATATACTGTTTACCACCACTTTAACCTGCCACTACTGTTTGAATAATGTCTTTGAAATGAGTGAAAATAAAACAGCTGCTCAGTGCTTACCCTGTCTCTCCACCAGGCCAGGTGATTTCAGCTCTGAGAGAGACTGACCTGCTTAACAACACTGTTGTGATCTTTACGGCTGACCATGGAGAGCTAGCCATGGAGCACCGGCAGTTCTACAAGATGTCAATGTTTGAAGGCAGTTCCCATGTTCCCTTGCTGATCATGGGGCCTGGGCTGATGTCTGGCTTGCAGGTCAACCAGCTTGTGTCCTTGGTTGATCTCTATCCTACTGTGCTGGGTAAGAAAGTAGACAGAAAACATGATTAAAATGGCTATGAAATGGCTATTAAAAAGAATTATAACTGTCTGTAAAAGCGACAAAACAAAAACACTAGTAGGTTTTATTTTTTATTCTAACTTTAACTTAATTAACATATAATTTTATTCTAACTTGATGTAACACACTTGTGTATTTTGCAGACATTGCTGGTATTCCAGCAGTAGGTATTCTCAGTGGCTACTCGCTCCTTCCTCTGCTATCCAAGTCCAGCGCTTTCTCTAAGAAGCAACATCCAGACTGGGTCCTGAGTGAATATCATGGTTGTAATGTTAATGCCTCCACATACATGCTGAGAAGTGACCAGTGGAAATACATTGCCTATGCAGATGGCCTGAGTGTCCCCCCACAGCTTTTTGGTGAGTTCCTAGCTTCAGAATCTAAACTTCCAACTCACTCAATCCTCTTACGCTTTCAAAAATCATACTGCTCTGGCAAACTTTTGATTTTACACTCTGTGTTTTGCAGATGTAACACAAGACAAAGATGAACTTCATAATGTGGTTCACAAATTCCCAGATGTGCAGGCACATCTGGACAAGCTACTACGTAGTATTGTAGACTATCCAAAAGTCTCTACAACTGTCCATCTCTACAATAAGAAAGCATTTGGTGCTTGGCGCCATAGTTTGGGGAGAAACTACAGCCAGGTCATTGCTAACCTCAGGTGGCACATGGACTGGCAAAAAGATGTATTAGCTAATGAGAGAGCTATTGACAAGTGGCTCAGTGACTCTCTGTGATCTGATTATTTTTGCAATGATTGTTAAGTTTAAGATGTCTGTATTTAATGAGCTGGACTCAAACTTTAATCAAACATGAACTCACATTTTTGACAATGAGAGAGCCAATGATGGCTCTTAAAGATATTTATACTGTAATAGATAATGATGGATAATCTCAGAGTGTTCTTTTAAATGTAGTTGGCTCACACTTCGACTAAAGGATTTTTACAAATACCACATCTGACTCATTCATGATCATTGTGTCCAGAATTTCAGTGAGATAAATGTAAAATGACCATGACATGAGGTGTATTAAATTCCTTCCATTATTAAATCCTTTTATTTTTCTAATTGAAATAATATTTTGTTCATTTTGTATTTTGTTATTTCTGCTGACATCTGCACACACCAAAGTCGAACGAAAGGCAAGTAATTTTATTTTGAAAATCCAAAGGAGGCGTGGCTACGTCTCTTTCACTTCCGTGTCACCCAGCAGGCGCTGAGCAGAGCGAGCTGTCGACGTAAACAGTGGGTGTCCCTCACAGTTAGTCAAATTTGTAAAACTTGCGAGGTTAAAAGCTCAACCAACTGAATAAATAACCGGTTAGGTGTAAATTAAGGTTTTAAAACAGTTCTCATCCTGAAGTAGATAGTTTAGAGGCTCTGAGCTCATAGCTAGTGCTACATTGTTTTTAGCTATCCAACAATGCTAACAGCTAATATAAACTTTAGCCGGCTAACTACAGTTTACTGTCAAGTCAGCTGTTAATTCTTCAGTAAGGTACATCTCCGCTACTCGGTAGGCATAGCAAACATTTGTAGCGTAATGTACCCTTAATAAAATAAGTGTTAAGCTTAATTAGCCCATCATATATTCATACAGACGCATTGTAACCATGTTGCCAGCTCATCTACCTGTGTGGCTTAATATTTGGGACTCGTGATGTGACTGTTTCATCCTCTGTCTCTTTGTTTCACTCAGATGTCTAATAAAGAAGTGAAAACAGCGCTGAAAAGTGCCAGAGAGGCTATAAAAAATAAAGAGTTCAAAGAGGCTCTAAAACACTGCAAGGTAAAGTGCATCAATAACATACTACAGATAAAGAAGGGAGGTATTTACATGAGGTGTTGTCTAACAGATGTTTAATAGCTGACTCCGCTCTGCTCCACGTGGTTTTAGGCTGTTTTGAAACTTGAGAAGAACAATTATAATGCATGGGTATTCATCGGCTTGGCAGCCAGTGAACTCGAGCAACCAGATCAGTCACAGACAGCCTATAAAAAGGCTGTGGAGCTGGAGCCTGAGCAGCTGCTGGCATGGCAGGTAAGATGGGAAAATGTAGGGGTCAGTGCTTACAGGTCCTTAGAGGCTATCAAAGTATAATACCAACTACATTTTGCATGTCTTACACTGAGAGCAATTAATTTACTGACGTGTATCACTTCATTAAACCAGCGATTGCATATTATATTACCTCTCTCCCTGGGCACACTAATTATGAGTTGTGTTTTTTTTAAGGGCTTGGCAAATTTGTATGAGAAGACTGATCAGTGGGATTTCAAAGCTGAGTTACCTAACGTCTATCAGAAGCTTGTCGAGCTGTATGCAAGGTAACAAACCTCTATTTGCTTGTTCTCAACTCCTGATTTCTTTGCATTAGACTGTATTTTTGACTAGTGTAACATCTTTGATTTGTGATGTTATTCATTCTCATTATGTTCTCCAATAACAGCTCTGACAAAAATAAATGTTATGAGATGATCAGTAAGCTGTCCGATATCTATCAGTCTGATAAAGAATATTTAAAGGTATGTAATTTGAAAGCACATGGCTTCAGTGGAAAAAAATGCATTTTAAAATTTTTTGTTCTTTTCACATATTTTTAATGCATTTTGTATGTTTGCATATAGTTGGCAAAGGTTTGGCTGCAGCTCATTCAGGTGAAGGAGGAAGAGGGCGTGGACAAGAAGGAGTTACTACAACTATGGCAACAGATGACCCAACTCCTCTCAGACTGCCTCAATGAGGAAGAGCAGGACAATGAAACACAACAGCATGTAAGATATTATCCCCAGATGTGGACTTAGACTGAGCGACATGTTTCTTTGCGAAACTCCACAGTCCATCATCTCCAACCTACTAGCCCTAAAGCATTAGATCATATTTTTCTAAATCCACAAATCTCTATGCCATCTGCTGTTTGGTAACTGTTTTTGTTTTGTTTGTGGTCATCAGTTAATCACAGCATTTGAGAACGCCATGGTTCTCATGGATCCTGTACCAGGAGAGGAACACAAGAAGGTCTCAGCTGACTATGTCAAATGTCTCTCTAAAGTAAGTGCACCACAGAAATTCATGGACATTTAGAATGTGTTCAAGTTCGTAGAAAACAAGCCAGTTCATACTTGACTCTATGCTGTTACCTCCTTAATCAGATGCTCTTCCTGATTCTTCTCTTACTATAGCTGCCACAAGAAGAAGCCAAAATGAAAGAGGCATGCGAGTCCATGCTGTCCCTCTACCCCAGCCAAAGTTATCCTCTTGAAGTTCTTTGTTCTCACCACCTTAAAACAGGTAACATACTGGTGCCTTGCTCGTAAATCTAAAATCGCAGAATGCAATGATTGATTTTCAGATATTCATATATTATTATACTGCCGTCATATTCAAGCATTGTGGGCAATCTGTGGCTTTTGCACTCAGTCTCACTCTTAATGCATGTTTTTATTTGAAGGTGTTCAGAATGAGGCTGCTGTCAGCTGTTTCTCCCGGCTCCTGGATTTGGCCCCTGACAGTGGATTAGGTCACTTGGGTCTGGGTACCAAAGCATTGCAAGAAGGGAGGTTTAAAGATGCCATTAAGGAATTTGCACAAGGTTAGTGTGTGCATCAACAAAGAGTGGGTATTGTTTCTAATGTAAATGGCACCTGACCACTTGATACTGAGACATGCACTTTGCTAAATCTCTATTTTAGAATTGTTATGCTAACTACACGTGATCTGTCTCATCTGTTTTCTTAGGGTTGAAGAAAATGAGCTCCAGCACTGGATGGTGCAGTCTGGCTGAGGCTCAGTTTAAACTGCAGCGATATTCAGACAGTGCTATGTCATGCTCCCAAGGTAAGAGATCCAGCTAGACCAAAAAATATGTCCATCAGATTATATCAAAAGTTTGTTTGTTAAAGCAGTTGTGAATAAAATAAGGATGAGTACCGCTATCATCAAAGGGCAGCTATGTCTAGTCCCTGAAGCAGATAATGAACTTCATTGTGTGTCTGGGTGTGTTAGGTCTGACAGTGTGTGTCTCTGGAGACAAGGAGCTGAGGGTCAAACTACTGAAGCTGAAGCTAGAGGCTTTAGTAAGGAGTGGAGGAGAGAAAGCTGCAGACCAGGCTCTGGAGACATTCTCACAGGTAATGTGATTGACTAATACTCTGTTTATTCAGCATGTATACACAATAGTTGAATTTTCCTTTTACATAATTGGGTGTAATATATGTAATATAATAATAATGCATGCTGCATTCTAGAGATTTTGCTGCTGTAACATTGAACTACATGTGTCGCACTGCATACTGTTAAAGTAAATATTTTGTATGTGTGTTGTGTTATGTGTGTTGTTGTTTTTTTTTTTTGTTTTTTTTGTTTTTTTTTAGATCCTAGATGCTGAAAAAGACCCAGTTCTAGTAGCCCTTAAAGGACGTGCATACCTCAACAAGGGACAAGTTGATCAAGCACTTAAGGTTTAAAACCTTTTACCTACTGAATTCTGTCTGTGAAGACATCATATTTAATTTATGGTACTGTAGGAAACAGTATCGCAAAACTTATTTTCTTAATGTGTAACTTTCAGAACCCAGGATAAAAATGACAACATGAGATCAATTACTGTCTTTTTAATATATTGAAAGGAAGAAAGGGTTTTCTTGTGTCAGACACAAGATATATTGATGCAAATTAAACTATTGTGTCTTTGGTAGGTGTCATCAGAGCTGCTGGACTCTAACCCTAATCTGGCCCAGGGGTTGGTACTGAGAGGACTGGCACAACTGGCTCAGGGCCAGCAGCAGCTGGCAGAGGAAAGGTATGTTTTTAATCTGTGGCACTCCATTTTCTTAAACCACGGTAAAATAAAACAATTTATTTGTGAAGTGCAAAAAGGCTTAGTTCTCCGAGGTGAACTTTTCTATGTTGCTATCTTGTTGTTTAGCTTCCTAAAGGCGGCTAGCCAGAGCCAAGACTGTGGGGAGTATTATTTCTTGCTGGGAAAACTCTACTGGGACATGGGAGTAGAGACCCGGAAAGACCGGAGCAAAGCCCACACTCATTTGCTCAAGGTTAGTACAATTGTTATTGAAATTTTGTAATTTTTTAACAGGTGAGGGGAAGTTTATTTCATTATATGTTCATTTTAAAAACTAATGTAATCTCTAAAATATTGATGGTCCAGTCTAGGGCTGTCACAATATCAGATGTTACTACACAAAATAATAAAATTTGAATTAAAAATATTGATTTTAACTAATATATACAGTATCTAGATACAGACATTTGCATAAAGCATCATATTTGCCCACTTCTATGTTGATATGAGTATTAAATACTTAACAAATTTGCCTTCAAGATACATTTTTTAACAGATAATAAATGTGCAAATATGTGATTTAATAGCAATTAAATGTTTTAATCAATTGACAGCCATAAAAAATAAGAATAATCAGTCAAATTCATCTTTAACGTTGTGTATTGTGAGTTTTTGTGTTAGCTTTTAGCAAATGAATTGCACTCACATTACAACTGTATGTTATATATCCGATTATTTAAGAGGCGCTGGATTATTTACACAATATTTTCGTACATGTATGCAACATTATATTAATATTTTAAAATGTTGTGGTTATTTTCCAGTACTGGTATATTGAGGCACCCCTACTCCAGTCTATGTCAAGTGTAGTGCTAAATGGCATCCTGGTTTGAAAGTTTCATTTTTCCTTTTCAGGCTGCAAAGTTAGACCCACACCTTGGTTGTGTATTCCGCTACCTTGGACATTATTACCGGGAGGTGGCAAATGATCACGGCCGGGCACGAGGCTGCTATAAGAAGGCCTTCGAGATGGACAACGATGATGCGGAGTCTGGAGCTGCCTCAGTGGATCTCAGTATGGAGCAGGATGACATGGTGAGTGAACAGTCATGTGAGGTGTTCGCACTTTGTTATGGTAGTTCCTCATAGGTGCCTCCCTTTTTGTCTTGACCCTTTGCATGCTCCTTTTTCCCTATTTACCCTTTATATTTTCCCCTTCCTCTTTCCTAAAGGACACCGCCTTAGCAATACTTCAGTCAGTGATTGAGAAAGCCACTCCAGGCTCTGCTAAATGGGCTTGGATGAGACGAGGGCTCTACCACCTGAAGGTCGGAGAGCATCAACAAGCTGTAGCTGAGTAAGAGTTCAAATCTCAGACAGTAAATTGTTTAACCGTAGGTAAAGGTATTGTAAGTGTATGAACACTGACCATTTCATTTCTGTGTACAGTCTACAGGCTGCTCTGAGAGCAGATCCAGAGGACTGGGTGTGTTGGGAGTGTTTAGGTGATGCCTACTTAAACCGCCGGAGCTTCACAGCCGCTCTGAAGGCCTTTGGTAAGGCACATCAGCTTCAGCCCTCCTCCATCTACAGCGTCTACCAGGCTGCTGCTATCAAACAAACCCTGGGCAAGTTCAATGAGGCGGTTTCAGAGTACTTGCAAATCACAGCTCAGCAGGATTATGTTCCTGCTCTTAAAGGTAGGTGTTTGAATCAATGTATCCAAGACCTGTACTTTAGTTTCATGTTATGTTTTTTAATGCATACCTCTTAGTCATATATCTAAATGTGGGCATTTAATCAGATTGGTATGATCTGTTGTGCAGGTCTGGGGGAGTGCCAGTTGTCTCTGGCAAAAAGTTTATTGGAAGAATGCAGAGATGGGGGAGCCATTGACCTCATTCAGCAAGCCATACAGAATCTCTTCAGGTAATGTCTAGACATCAGTTTACATTGCAGTGTCACACACTCTTCGTCCAGTTTAATCAATCTATCTTTTCACACTTCTGTGCTCTTCAGAGCTGTGGAGATGCGTCCTGACCTGTCCTGTTTGTGGAAGCTGCTGGGAGATGCTTGCACGACAGTCGGCACTGTGTCGCCAAACCGAGGCCAGGTTGTAGTGCCCGCCCTGCTGGCTGGTTTAGACCCCAGCACCCAGAGCCACACACTGAACCAGGCCCAGATACTCAAAGTTGGTGAGAGGTAAGACCACAGACAAGCACTTTCCAAGCTGCCTGTACCATTGCTTCTCTGTCAGATCATGCATTTATAACGGCTTAATGGTCTTTTTGTTGCCCCTAGGTAATGTGTTTGCCTCTGTTGACCAAGCATAGGGTCTGAATACACTAACAAAACTTAAGTGCATGTTTTTGTCTGCAGGTGTTATGCCCGTGCTCTAAAGCTGATGTCTGAGGTTCTTTGGGGGCCTTGTTTTGTTTTCTGGGGGAGGGTAATCCACCCCCAACATCCCAAACCCCCCAGCCTCCAAACAAAATTGGAATGACCTATGGACTATATTTGCAACTGTTATCCCGTCACCATTCCCACCCTTTGGAATGACCTAGGACTCAACTATTACCGCCAGTCCAGCCTTCCCTGCCCTAGAGAGGGAGACCAGAAGTCTCCATCTCTGCTCCTAGAAAAGGCCCAGCAGGTAATTCACACAATCCTACAGTTTTGCATGATTTCATCCCAGATGTGGTATCGTAAGAGTTTTTTTTTTCTCTCCCTTTTCAGTGTTTAAAAAAGGCTATCATGATGGACAGTAGGAACCACAGCTACTGGAATGCCCTGGGAGTGATTTCCATGAGTAAAGGTAATAAATATCCCACCTCATTCTTGTGAATAATAGCAGGCTATCCCATCGGTTGGACAGATTGATTCGTTGGTCAATGTGTACCCGCCAATGTTTCATTTGTCAAATATAAGTGCAGTATTGACTGCATCCTCTAACTAGATTAATTCATTCGATGTGGGATTGCTACTGTAAAGTGTTTTTTCTTTGAGTTGATAATAAAACATTTGTCTCTGTAATTCTTTCTTTTATAATAATACAAAGACCTGTAGTCATCAGTTAGTGGAAAGCTCCAGCTATTATTGTATCAGCCTAACTAGTATTAATATTTGGTAGAAATGTGGCCTCAACGATAAGTTTTTCATTTTGCATTAGGAAATACTCAAGTTATTACACTAATTGAAATATAAATTAGTTCGCTTTTAATTGTTTCAGGTAATCTAAAGGGTTTTTTTTCAGTTTAAAAGCTGTAATCTTGCAGATATAGCCATGCCTAATTAAAAAAACACATAGCCCTTTGAATTAGGTCTGAATTAGGTCTAACATGATAGAAATGAATGATAACTCATTTTACAATATAACTGTTAGTATTACAGTACAGTATTACAGTACTCTCTTCTTTTATTGCATACCCTTTAAATTATGAAAACTGGTAGCAGCAGTAGTATGGCAACTACTATAGGAAAAGTCATGGGTCCGTATAGTACAAACTGATTTGCATACATACTGTATATTATACATACATATACAGTATAATATCAAAGTTGTAGCAGCATTAGCTTCAGTATGAGATAAACAGGCAGACAGAAAACACAGAACCTAATTTTATATAGAGATGCAACCTTTTCTCTGAATACAGTATATACACTCATCTTTCTTTCTGTCACATCAGGTCTTGAGAACTTCGCTCTAGCTCAGCATTGCTTCATCAAGTCCATACAAGTTGAACCAAATGTATGTACTACAGATTTATTCAGATGATGAATAGTAGTGTCAGAAACTGTTCTGATGCTCTTATGTGACTTTTTGATTTTGTTACAGAATGTTGTTGCTTGGACCAACCTTGGTAGCCTGTATTTAAAGAAGGACAACATAGAGGTATGTGTGATCAATTTTCATATACTTTTACTGTATATTTGTTTTGTTTTTATCATGGCTGGCATTTTCTTTGTTAAAATCTAATCTTGTTTTTCTTAGCTCGCACACGAGGCCTTCAAGATTGCCCAGTCACTGGAGCCGCTTTATGTCAACTGCTGGATCGGACAGGTGAAAGACATTGTAAAACAATGTTTAATGATCATTGTAATTGACCATGTCGAGGAAATGGACACTTAATAATTGTGTCTAAGGGTAAAGGCTTTTTTATTGCTCACTCATACTATTATTATATTTCCTGTACTGCTCTGTATATGCATACATATGAAACAAAATATCAGACAATCTAATGGTATAACTGGTATCACATCAGTGTGCATAACACTGTCCTTGGTCTATTTATTTGTCTAAATGATAGTTTTGTCCCTTTGTCCTCCTACCAGGCGCTGATAGCAGAGAGAGTGGGAAGCTACGACACCATGGATCTTTTCAGGCACACCACTGAACTCAGCTCACATGTGCGTGACCTCCCACAAACGCTGGGGTTGCTTTTGCTATACCCACTCATTATCTGGCTAATAACAGTTTAATCTTTGCTTCAATTTTCACTGTGTCTCTGCTACATTTTCAGCTATAATCCTTTTGCTACTACTAGCAAGTGATTATGGTTGATACCACAATGAAATAATGTGTATTTCTTGCCTCTCTCTACTTTTTCCACTCATCTTTCCCCGGCAGATGGAGGGAGTTAAAGGTTATGCCTACTGGGTATGTTCCACCCTGCTGGATAAGAGCAACAGAAACTCTGAGCTGTACCGTTACAACATAGTCCAGATGAACGCCATCTCTGCTGCTCAGGTGGCCCTCAGCAAGTACACAGGTGCAGCATCTATGTGTGTTGAGGTGCGCACGGGGTCCACAGATCCCGTGGTTGTATTTGGGTCACGTATTAGAGGCCGATGTTTTGTGACATGAAATGTCTTTTGCATCCCTCCCAGAGAGGATCCAGTCTGACCCTGATGCCTTCATTATGCTTGGCTACCTGAACGAGCATCTGCAGCTGAAGAGGCAGGCCTTACAGGCTTACAAAAGGTGTCTGTCTGAATCACACTCACTGACTCTGAAGGCTCACAGATGAGGCAGTGTACCATGAAAAGAACAAGAGATAACTTGTGCCTCTGTTTTGTCTATAAAAAATACACTTTAGCACATATTTGTATACAAGTCACCTTTCTAAGTCTTACTCTCTTTCCTCAGAGCTGTTGAACTGCTTCAGTCCATGTGCTCAACAGAAGCGCTGGATTTTGCTCTGGGCAGCTATGGCCGTGCTTTGTGGTAAAAAACAGCTCACTCCATGCACTCCATTTGTTACCATGCACTTTCATCGTCTTTAACAATACTTCCCCAAACTGCATTCTTTGTATGTCCCGCTGATTGTTTTGCAGCACCTCAGGCCAGTCAGAGGAGGCGGTGCGTGTTTATAATTCCACTCCACTGCAGGAGCTCAGCGATTTGGCCGGGCTGGCTCTGGCCTACTACAGGACCGGACTCATCCCAGAGAGCATCAACGGTGAGGATTGGGAGACGCACTGAAATCAGATATTGTGTTTACATGCCAGAGTGACTGTGACTAAATAGTTTTGTGTGTAGCCTATGAACGTGCCTTGGCTGTGGCTTCCAGTGAGAAGGAAAAGGCTTATATCCTGACAGCTCTGGCGCTGCTTCAGCACCGACAGGGTAACCTAGACTCAGCCAAGACTCTGCTGTTTAAATGGTGAGTTTAAAGTGTTGTCTAGACTGTACCAGTGGTTCTGTAATAATAATAATATTAATAATGTGCAATTCTTGTTTCCATGCTTAAAGTACGCATCCGTCTACTTCCTGCCTCCACAGCTCGATGTTAAAGGAGCCAATCTCAGAGTCTCTGCTGTGTTTATGTGCCCTGGGATTGGTCCACAGTGACGCTACACTAGCTGCTGCTGCCCTGACTGAGCTGCTGAAGCAAGGTTCAGCCTCTGGGAATGTTATAGAGCAGCGATGTCTGCTCACCTGCGCCTTGCTCGCCCTGCAGGGCAACTACAGCGCAGTGCAAAGAGAGGCTTCCAGAGCTGTACACAGGTGAACTGCTTGTGTAATTGTTTACGGTATTTCACTGATGTGCTGTGCCCTACATTAACCTAATTTAAGTTCTAAAAAGACCAATTATACAGTAGTGTCATTGAGCTGCACTTTTGACACTAAAGGCCATTTTTAATAAGCCTTTTGCACCTTATTTTGCATGTATTTTGTGGATGATAGCACAAAAGATCAACATCATAACAGTTCTCCAGACATTGTAGTAACATGTCATACATATAACAGTTCTTAGCATCTTTTTTATGGGAAAAACCTATACATGTGGGACAAATACCACAAACAAAATCTTGGTTTGCCTTATTATTCTGTCTTGTTTACAGTAATCCTGGAAACCCATCTCTGTGGGCGCTGCTGTCCAGGCTGGTACCACAATACTACCCCAGGAAAGCAAATGTAAGGCTGCATACACATGCAGACATTACATACATCGCAAGCACAAACACAGCAACAGTCTGTTATACTCACACACATTTAACTGAGCAGCCTAATCCACTTTTGCTGTAGTGCTGCTGGACAGTTGGAGTACAGGGGTTTATGATTTTGTCTGCTGTGTTTTCCAGGGTGGAGCGATAGCTGGTCATGTTGCCTGTCTCTCCAGTATGACCCAAGGAAAGGTAAAACAGTGACTATACTGTATATTTATGTTGAAATGGCTTTATGTATCTTGATCTATTGTCTTTTTTACACTTTATAATAATATATAACGCCTTTATAAATTAACTTTTAAATTAACTTTAAGTTATTTTGAACTCTGTCATGTTTAATGTGTTTCACACTGTAAATACTGTATGTTAGTATCCAAACTACTCACTACATTTTAGGGTACAACAGTGTCAGTACTGACCCTAGTATCTTTTCCACAGTGCTTGTATATGAAACTGAGCTGGTCTATCTTGTGTCCTGCAGAGAGCGTTGTTGTACAGTGGAGTGAATCAGCTGGCTAGTGGGAGACACTCTGGAGAGGACCGTCACAGGAATGCACTTAAGACTATGCAGAGAGCAGTGCTGCTCTGTCCTGGTATACATACTACCTCACAAACAACCACACACACCGGAAAAAATTGATGAAATAGATGTCTTGGAAAACAAATTAGTCTTGAAGAACTGCGGAAAAAGTAATTTGTGTCTTATTTAGGTGAATTTTTGTGAAATACTGTGTATGGTACGAAACTGTGAGAAACTTCTAGTAAAATCAAGTTTCGTAGTTTGTGGCACAGAGAGTTTGTTGTTTTATAAATGTAAAGCTACCTTACACCTACTGTGAGACATCCATGTGATCTAAGTCTCTACTCTTCTCTCTACTTTCAGATGATCCAGCAGCATGGGCGGGATTAATGGCTGCCTGTCACATAGAAAACACTTCCTGTTATCTTTCAGGCTCTGCTCCATGCAGGCAAGGACTTGAGCAAACCCTCATGTCAGTGGTTTCTGAGAAAGGTGTGTGCATTGCAAGGCTGTTATAGTAAACTAAAATGAGAAATATTATTAGTGAACTGAAAGAAAAAATACATGATCCTTTAAGGAAAAACTAAACTGAAACGGACACCGACAAAGATGCACTTTATTATTCTTCTAATAAAGTCTGTTGCCTTGAATCCGTGTGCTCCAGTATAGTTTGGATTGCCTTATTCTGAGAGCACCGGACAGGCCTGAAGCATGTTAAATGTCTTCCTTCAATAAACTGAAATGATATTGCCCGATCAAAAAAAAAAAAAATTATAAATTTTATTCATTAATTTCAGTTTTTGTATTTTAGATATAATATCACAGCTGAAACAAATTTAGCATATTAGCATGAATTTTTGTCAACTCGTGATATTGAACATCAGAAGTCGGCGCTACGCTGCATTTGCTTCACATCAGACATTGAAGTATTTATTGCCATTCCTATACAGTTGTCCAGCCATGTATTTTTTATGCACAGTATACTGTATGAAGCTGGTCCTAACAAAAACAAACTGAGCGTCCTGTATAACTATATGTATAAAAACTGAAACTAAGCTAAAACTAACAAATACACTCTAAAAAACTAAACTAAAATTAACTGAAACGTTAAAACTAAAATAAAAGGACAATAACTGAAAATGTAAAACTATTATTACCTTTGTCCATGTGAGTTTTCTGGTGTGTTAGTGTGTGTAACAGATGTCTTTCTGTATTCCAGTGCATAATGTGGAGGAGATAGAGCGCCCTCTAGCCCAGACTCTAGAGGGCTGGGTACTACAACAGGCAGTGACTGGTCTCATGCTGGGGGGACAGCTGGAGCAGGCAGAAGCCCTCTGCTCACAGGTGAGATTTAAACACACTTTCACACACAACCTCAGTATTATTATATGATTTACTTCATTATAGAAAGTATTTGTCTTGTTTAAGACATAAATTTAACACAGTTGAAGTAATACAAGTTACATGTAGGGCCTCCTCTCTCCATTGCTGTGTTCTTATGCTCTTTCTGCTTTTTCCCAGGTGCTTAATGTTTCTCCGGATCACCCAGCAGTGATGCTGTCACTGAGACAGGTACAGTGTCAGCGCCTCCTCATGGCCGGTGGTGGCACTGTCCTCCCAGACTCTGTGCTGGAGCAATTAAACAGCACAGTGATGATGAACCCCACCAATCTCGGGGCGTGGCACGTGAGTGGACACACAGGCTATTACTCTTTCATTTCAAGCAGCAGTTGTTTAATGGTACAACACTTTAAACAGCACTACAATACATACAATACATCTACTAAACTCTGTTACATATCGAGGCTTGAAAATAATGATGGTTTCACTTATTTAAGTGTTGATATGTTTTCCTCACCACAAGCAGCCATTTTGTCTTGCTTCCACTGAGACACTGGCCAAATGAAGACCATTTCTGCAACTTGTTTGAGACCTTATATTGCTTCACTTAACATCAAATGGCTGCTAGCAGCAGGGGGGAAGCAGCAAAGACTCCAGGCTCTCTCTTTAGGGCCACCCGGGAACATATTGCCAGACTGTAGCAGTGGTTAATGACCAGAAAAGTTACACTATAAATGTGGAGTTACAATGTGTAGTGATATCACAGTGTCGTAGTCTGTTCTGTATGAACATAGACCAATTACATATGGCCCTTTCTGAAACAACATGCAGTCAACAATTGTATGTAATGATTGCAAATGAATTGTCCATGGTAGTTATGTCAGTCCTTATATATATGTGGATTTAATAATTTATTTAGCTTCATTGTTGGTGTAAATAATAGAGATTTGTCTTCATTCTTGTGAATATTGCATTGAGAAGTATATCATATTACTAGCTAAACAGTTTTATTTCTCTACCTGTAGTTTTATATTCACTGCAACTTGAGTGTAAGGCAGAGCATTAGTTTTCAGTGATTATTAGATGAAACCTCTTGAGCGCATCATTTTGACCTCTTTCTTTCTAATCTTTATCTCAAATTTGCTCTAACAGACTCTTCTAAGCCCCTCTTCCTTCACCTCTCGTATTTCCTCTCCCACCTGTCCCTCTGTAAATCTCACATTCATACTCTCTTCATTCATTCATACTATCACTCTCTTCCTCTCTGTCTCTCAGTGGCTGGCTGAGGTGTATCGTAGCCAGGGCCTGCTGGTCCAGGCAGTCATGGCTTACAGGCAAAGCCTGCAGCTGGCCTCACAGCTCGGCCTGCACAGCAGCCAGGTTGCCAGCCTGCTCCGACTAGCCCTGCTAGCCCTAGGACCGTGTATGGTGAGTTCCTGGGTAGGATGCAATATGAATCCAGATCCAAAATATTCCAATTGTAAAGTGATGAAGTACAGCTATTATAGTACAGCTCTTATAGTACATCTATCTGAGATTTTTTTTATTGCTATACTATGACCAAGGTACTGCAAAGTAGAGATTAAAATTACAACAAGGATGGTAGAGCTGTTTTTCTTGTGCCCCAGGAGTAATGTTTTAGCAATACTGTTGTAGACTAATTACAAGAAGAGTTGCATATTACTACGTATACACAAGCCCAGAGGCAGCTCAGTGGGCAGAGACAAGGGAGAGGAGATGAGAGATGGGTGAATATCCAGCAGTATTATAGGATCAGCAGCCAAGGCCAAGTGGAAAAACAAACAAAACAAGAAGCTGCCTTTGTTATTTATCAGGAGAGCATTCATTGTTTTTTTTAGTCCACTGCTTACGGGACAGCAAATCCCACAGTGATCCAGCTCTTTTTTCTTTGACATTTTGTCTGAATATCATCTAATGTTTATATCCAATGCTCCTCTGAGAGCAGTTACTGACACAGTAGGCAGGTGTTATGCACATTGTTAGCAACAAAAGATTTGCAAGTTTAGTAGATGAATAAAACATCATTTTGTGTGTGCCTCTCGTTGCTTGTTTCATACTTACCTTTCTGTGATCTTACTTCTCAGGCAGGTGCTGCAAGAAAGGACTGGACGGACATGATACTAGAAGCCACCACTGAGGTCTTGAAGCTGGGTTCATCCCCTGTGGCCCTCCTTTTCCAGGCTCTACTCCAGTATGTGACCAAGATGGCTGCCAGGTCAGTGCTTCTCACTGTGTCTGTGTTTCCACTGTAGCAGGCAGTATGCAAATGCACGTTGCAGGTGTGCGGGTTGTTCTGTCCAGATATGAAAATGATTTTATCCCATTGGCTAGTAAGTGAAATATATCATCTAAAATGACTAAATTAATCATAAGATTCCTGAAACTTCAGATTTAAGCCCCCCATCTGTCTTTCCAAGATGTTGGTACTTTTGAAACTGCAGAGCATTTTGCAAACCAAAGTTTTCCTGCCTGGACTTAATAGCCTTCTGTCACTACCTCACAGGCCTGCCAGGATGCTTAATTAGAATACTACATTCAGTAGAGAGCTGAGGAGAGTGAATACGCCAATCATAAACTGGCCAATTTCCTTCAGAGACGCAGCAGGAATTCCCCTGTGCCAACAGCATAATCACACTATCAAAGGCCCTTTCACGCCTGAGACAATTTCATTTTACCACATATACTGTAAAACAAAGACAACACTTATAGACTGAGACAGCAGAAGTACAGTTGTGCCAGCTTATTTCAGCAAGACGACAAACCAGATCAAATTCCATATGATTTCCAGAGCAAATTAGCATAGGTGTCATTTACATCAACACAGGCAGCACAATAAGGAATACTTGTAACATTTTTCCTGCTTGTTTTATTCACAAATGCCTCTCCTAAATGTTGGCCTGAAATGATTTTGATTAAGAAATAACAAAGGTCATGTTATATCTTTGCTCATTTCTGCGTGTGTCTTCGGCAGGGAAACAAGGCGTTTGTTGGAGAGGCTGGCATACTCTCAAGATGTCCCAGTGACAGTGGTGCAGGTGGCCAGGTGGTACCTCCTCAGACACTTGCATGCCAAAAACGACCAGGAGCTAATGAATGTGAGCACACAGCTGCCTCTCACCTACACTGGCACGATTGAATCATTTTTATGGTGATATATATTCACTTGAACCATGCCTTCTGTGGAAACTGTGTGAAACTGAAACTAGTCATACTTATTTACTTTCACCATAACTTTGATAGTGAACATATCGTATCAATTTTTTTGCAGGTCCTTTTGCAACATGCCAAAATGAAAGGAGACCAAAGACTGCTGGATTTTCATTCACTGCTTGCTTCTTCGTCAGCTTGAACTTTGCAAGTCTACAAATGCATCACTATGAAATCATGCAGCTTAGCGGTTTTATCCACAGCCTGAATGAAACACCAATGCAGCTTTTTTGGGTCTAAATATGAAATCATATCAAATGCACATTATGAGTTTGATATATTTATTGCCATTACATGATTCTTTGGTTTTACATTATTCAGTGTTCAGGAAATCAGCAAATTCAGCAAATTAAAATGATGATTTATCACATATATAATATATCACATATTTCAAAATGGATTTCACATAAATTAACCAATGTCCACATTCTGGCTGAAATAAAGGTATCTTGCTTAAACAAAACAATAGTATCATCTCGATTGTACCCTAACGCATGCTGATCAGTCACTACAACGAGAATGGAGTAGATCATAATGGTGAACTTCAGTATGAACAGTACTTCAGCTCCAACACACAGTGGAAGGAAAAGTAGAAACTGATCATTGTTCAAAAGTATGATTACAACCTGAGCTGTGGATTTTAGTTAACATTTGCTTTAGTTTTTCCTCCATTCCATTAGAAAGCCATACAGACGTGGATCCTCGTTCCATCTGTTTTTCGGGCTCTTACACCCTCTCAGACGCTAGTTGGACAGACATGCTTAGTCATGAGAGTGCAGATGTTTTGCCCACAGCCCCAACATGGTTGCTTGATGTGTGGAGAACCCTGCTGGGTCTTCCTCTTACACAGTGAACACACACCTGCAGCACCTCCATCGCTTCCATGTCTTAGACTATTAGCTACAAGCTGCTTAAGCTCTGTCAGTAGGGTGTCTGGTGCCTTTGCGATGCCCACGACCTTCACTCTTTTGGGGTCAAACACACAATCCTCCTCTAGGCCGCTGGGCACGGCTTTCATGCCACAATTAGGGGGCACCCAAGCAGTGTCGTAGCCTTTCGCATGCCAGGTGTACTGCATGGGATGGTTGTCCGTGTCAATACGCTTGACACGGCCCACGCGCACGCGTAACTCAAGGACCACACGGTCTGAAGAGTTACTAAGCAATGGATAACGTTCCGCCTTTGTCTTATCACGACTGACATACACGCCCTGTCCCAGCATGCCACCCGATGACTGCCGAAAGCCATTGGCAATGATGAGCCGCGCATTGGCAACGCTGGTGCCATGGTACATGCGGTAGACACCACGGTCTTTGGGCTCCTGAGACTCCCTCAGCTCCACACAAGGAGAGTCGTCATCATAGGTCACCTCCCAGCCAAAGAATGGCAGCGACATCTTGTTTTAACAAGGGATTCTGTTCAGGACCAGCAGCTCTGTGACAAATAAATGCAACAATGGCATCATGTTATAACAGATTCAAGAGTGACTGGGTGGTGTTTTTGTCCAGTGTTTTAAGATGTATTGGATATAGCTTTCATTTTTTAAAGGACATGGTGCCATGTGTGTTGAATCATATTCTGTGAACCAAATAAGATTTTATCATGGCATGCAGCTGTTGCCGCCATCATTTGGCACAGGGTCACAATTTTTGATAGCTGTGACAGCAGAGGCTGTAGCGTCTGTCTATATAAATCTAGCATCAGCTGTCAGGCGTCTGACATGTGTGATACTCCGGTCATGTTAGAAATCTCAGCCAAGTTACCAACAATTGTGACCTTATCTAAATACTACACATACTAATATACAGTATGCTATTTGTCATCTTTAGATAGTAGCAGTTAACCCCTACCTTACAAATGGGCTGCTAATGTAGCTATAGTGATAGCTATACTAATATGTAGCTATATTCATAAGGCGTAAGGAAATGCTCAGGAAGACAAACTATCTCCTGACCGAGTATCGTTTACATTTGCAGAAAACTAACCAAATTATTATTACGTTAGAATGTAATGGGACTTTTTGAGTAAAACGAGAGACGTTCACTGACCTATATATATATATATATATATATATATATATATATATATATATATATATATATATATATATATATATATATATATTAACGTAGATGTCGTAACGTAAATAACTGTATCGGTGATGTTCTTAAACGTGGTCTAATGAGTTATAATGTCGTTTAAAGCTCGTGATTTAAGGTTAACCAGTAAATTCGCAAACCTTACCGTCAGTCGTTTTCTCTCTTTGACTTCAACTTTTACTTTCGGTTCGGTAGACATAGATATGCTCTGCATACCTTATGAATTTCGCCTTTCACTTCACTTCATACAGGGACATGTTTAAGTACATGACTTTGCCCAATATGTGACATGGCCGGTTAGCTCAGTTGGTTAGAGCGTGGTGCTAATAACGCCAAGGTCGCGGGTTCGATCCCCGTACGGGCCACAGTCGCTTTTTGTCACATTCAAACTGCCTTGGATTCCAAAAGCAGTCGATAAAAACTGCCAAATAATTCCATTTAAAGATACAAGCTAGGCCTGTAAGATTTTTTTATTAACCTTGATATAGAGCTGAATTAGAAGAAGGAGGCTGGATTATTAACTGGGTCAGATCCACTGTAACCCAGGAGCTGCCAAAAGCCCTGGTTCACTATGTAGCAACTGGTTTTGGTGATATGATCAGTTGTAACCTTGTCTGGGAATATGTACTACAAAAACTAGCTAAAACCACCTTTTAAGGGCTTAATTATCTCAAAGGATGTTGTGCTTACTGTGCACATTCCTAAATTTAGTATCACGTAACAAACTTGGGGCCAGGGAATACTGTGTTAAGTGTACAGGGGTGTGTGCACAATTTGGCTAAAAAATAATATGAAACTAGATATCATCTTAGATTCTGGATATTGTAATATCGTAACATGTCTTAAGTGTTGTCTTTTAATGGTTTAAAAGGCTGCATTGATGTAAAGTGATGTGATTTACTAGACTGTTCTAGCTGATCTATTCTATTTGCCTTTAATCTCATTACTGATGATTATATATCAAAAATATCACTGTGTAGTTTTTTGTGAAAGCACCAAAAGCACCTACAATATCGTCACAAACACAAAATATTGTGATATTAAGGTCATTTTTACCCTGCGGCCCGAGCAGATTAATCTGGTCATGATAATGGTGTGGCGATGAAGTGCTACGGCCTCCCTCTCCTTTTTCCTTCTTGTATAATATACTGTATACTGTAGTTGTGTCATATCAAGGCTTTTACATTTTGTTTCTCCCATTGCTCTGCCCGTAGAAATGAAATTACACAAGTTTGTGTCATGTGAAGTGGAAAACTTTGTCTATTTCTGTATCAGCCCGATAAAAGATTATTTGATATTCCAGCCTTTCCTCATACAGTATCTTCAGTTATGAGAATTCAAACTCCTCTTGGCACCTTATGGGTTCAATAATATAACAATAATATTTATTGGCTTTAGTTCTGACATTTCAGTCAAATATTTCAAATTTACATCACATAATCAAGTCATTTTGCATTGCATATGATCATAATGCATGATGATCAGAGCACATAAAGCAAGTCCGGTAAAACTAAGAGCTATGATTTACTATAAACTGGTATAAATTCATTAATGATATTTTGTACATCATTTACAGAGATCCCCAAAATAGGTCCAGCAGTAAAAACTATTTGTGCATCTGTCTACATGTATTACATTAAGGCACATCTTTGGGACTATATCTCTGTACAACATTACATATCATTTTAATACTTCATACTGTGAGCACTTGCGCATTACTTGTACAATTTTGCACATTTCTGCACAAAACTACCACTTCTAAAAACTGCACAGCTTTCATTTTAATACGGATATATTGTATATATTTTAGAAGTTTTTATAGTAATTTTCTTCTCTTCGATATTTATGTATCTTGATTTTTGTACTTATGGTTGTGGTTGGTTATACACCAATACACCAAAGCAAATTTCTTGTACATGAAAACCTACTTGGAAATATCCAGATTCGGATTCAGGCCCCATTTTATGGAAGGCAACCAATGATTACATCCTGAATTTATAATTGTTATTCTAATCTCCATATCTATCTTCTTGCCTCACCCCTGTCAAGGTCTGGCTGGACAGAAATGCTTGGACATGAGAATGCAGATGTTTTGTCCACACTCCCAGCACTGTTGCTTGATGTGTGGAGAACCCTGCTGGGTCCTCCTCTTACACAGTGAACATGCATCTGCAGCCCTGTCACCTCCTTGTTCGGGTCTTTTGGATGTTTTTAATATAGCTTGTTGAAGTTCTTTCTGAATGGTGGCGTTTGGCGCCTTCGCGATGCCCACGACCTTCACTCTTTTGGGATCAAACACACAGTCCTCCTCTAGGCCGCTGCGCACAGCTTTGAGGCCACAATTGGGGGGCACCCAGGCAGTGTCGTAGCCGTTGGCATGCCAGGTGTACTGCATGGGATGATTGTCCGTGTCAATACGCTTGACACGGCCCACGCGCACGCGTAACTCAAGGACCACACGGTCTGTAATGTTACTTCTCAATGGATAATGAGCTGCCTTTTTTATATTACGGCTCACATACACTCCGCTTCCCAGCATGCCACCTGTTGACTGTTTAAAACCACTGGCGATGATGATCCGTGCGCTTGCAACGCTGGTCCCATGGTACATTGTGTAGACGCCCCTGTTCTGGGGTTTCTGAGACGGCTCCAACTCCACGCCAGGAAAAGAAGCACCGTCGTCGACCACCTCCCAGCCGGAGAACTGCACTGACATCCTGACTTTGAAACGTGGCTGATAGCGAGGATGTTGTTAAGAAGATCTGTAGTTCTGTGAGAAATGGAAACAGCAATGTGGCATCATGTTACAGTACGTTTAAGAGCGTTCAGGGTGTAACCTTTACTTCAAAGAGGCAAGTAAAAGCCACGAAGCCATTTGGTTAGTCAGTCTTTTTCTGTGTCTTTTATATAGGCTACACTGTAGTAATTTCATACCTTGTTATGATTCTTTTTCATCTTTTACTTAACGCAGCAGTAGGTAGAATTACAGCAAATATGATTTTAAAAAGTCATTTTTAGTAATACGTCACTATATCCTGACAGTAGTGTATGATACAGGTAAAAAATCAAGTGTCTGTGTCCTCTGGTGATCCCAATGGCATCTGCAAGGTTTCACAGACCGGAGGAAAACAACCAATTAGAGCCGAGCTGGATTCTGTTGTGAACACAAACAAGGCAGCGCTGATCAATTATGAATCAATATTCTGTTACTATAATGCTTATTTCTCTACTCAAATGTTTTCAGAAACATCTTGTAGTGTACGGTTTAGCTGTAAAATGAATTTGCCTTGTGTCTTTTGTTGCTTTTACATAGGCCACTTATTGATTTCAGGGTCAGGGTCAGTCAAACCACTGGCCTACATGATCACCTATAACCGTCTGAAAAATACAATCCAACTAAACACAGGACTGTAGTCTGCATCTTTTACTATATACTGTTTCAATGAGTCACGCTGGTTATTTTGTTAACTTTCTCTTTAAGACTGACAAACGAACAAATCATTTAAAGGTTAAACATTTCAGCCTTACCGTCAGCGGAGGGGCTCTGTCGACTCTGAGCTTTTCTTTCGTTTCAGTAGGTTTCGTTTACCATTTTGATGATGTCATAGGAGGGCACTCCCAAGGCCGGTTAGCTCAGTTGGTTAGAGCGTGGTGCTAATAACGCCAAGGTCGCGGGTTCGATCCCCGTACGGGCCATTGTCGCTTTTTGTCACATTCAAACTGCGTTGGATTCCAAAAGCTGTCGATAAAAACTGCCAAATAATACCATTTAAAGATAAAAGCTAGGCGTCTAAGATTTGTATTGACCTTGATATAGAGCTGAATTAGAAGAAGGAGGCTGGATTATTAACTGGGTCAGATCCACTGTAACCCAGGAGCTGCCAAAAGCCCTGGTTCACTATGTAGCAACTGGTTTTGGTGATATGATCAGTTGTAACCTTGTCTGGGAATATGTACTACAAAAACTTAATAACAGCCGACATGATGAAGACTGTAAGGTGGGTGCTGCTTTAGTAGCCTACTGTACCTGACCCCCCCCCCCCCGCCAGTGTTCAAAATCACTTTCTACCGTTTTGATGATGTCATTGCCACGGCCGGTTAGCTCAGTTGGTTAGAGCGTGGTGCTAATAACGCCAAGGTCGCGGGTTCGATCCCCGTACGGGCCACAGTAAACTTTTTAACATTTATAATCTAGCAAGGTAAGTACTGAATAAAATACATGAGTACATAGACAAATACATAAATAAATGAATAAATCCTCAAATATGTACATCACTTGAATTTATTACATTAATAGTTTAATTTAATTCTGTCTGTTGATTATTATCAGACCACTACTGGTGATGGGTGCTTTATCATTGACGTAGAAAGGCGAATTAGTTAGCAAAAGACAATTATCTATTGATATAATGGACATATCTGGACAATTATCTATTGATATAATGGACATATCTGGACAATTATCTATTGATATAATGGACATACGTCTGGCTTTACTTTTTCTATTATGTATATACTAATTTATTTTATTTGTATTAATACTGTTTTTAAATCTATGCTTCTTGTCTTTTATTGCACTATCCACTTTGCTGCTGTAATGTCTCCTTATCTTATCTTATCTTATCTTAAAAGGTTGCCTACACATCTAGCAGTTATGGAACAACATATCCATTTATTTGGAGTCATGTTTCAGCCCACCTAGGAAGTGTAAGTCCAAACATTCACCCTCTTTTTGCTCACGTTTTGGTTTCTACTGACTCTCGAGTGAAATATCTCTTTAGCTCGCGGTTAACGTTAAATTCTGCGCTGTATCTCACCAGCTAGCTACCCAGCTAACCTGTTAGCTAACGCGTTACATGACAGTGAGTTTCTGG
Organism: Pterois miles; assembly: GCA_947000775.1. Lineage (NCBI taxonomy): Eukaryota > Metazoa > Chordata > Actinopteri > Perciformes > Scorpaenidae > Pterois > Pterois miles. Next base: position 8,520,318 of record CAMQGK010000334.1, on the reverse strand, counting down.
GGCCTTTTCACTGTAAACAGCTGCTTGCTGCGGTCAAAAACGTCGCTAAAAGAGAACAGTAAGAGTGAACCAAAACGGTAAGTTAATGGCCGGTAAAACACTGAGCTGACACTCCTTATGAAGCCTTATAAAGGGGGGCTATGTTGTATATTTGTACTACGTTATTCCAGTTTCACCTGCTCATACGCTAGCCAAAAAGCCGAAATAGCTCAGTTGGGAGAGCGTTAGACTGAAGATCTAAAGGTCCCTGGTTCGATCCCGGGTTTCGGCAGGGTCTTTTTCCAGACTTAGAGCTCTAATGGCAAAAGAAAGTGTTGTTAATACCAACAACGCTGTTACTGGCCTCATCACAGTGATTTGCCATTGATTTCCATATTACATCTCACTATCTATCCTAGTACAGCTGTAGACTATATATGCGTAATTAATCTTTTCAAAACAAGTTGATACAGACAATTATATAATAAAGTAATATCCTGTGACCACTATATGTCATGACATGAAAACAAAACCCTTGTAAACACAAACTGGTCCTGTCTAAATTTGTAACAAATCAAATCGCGTTAATTAGATACTGTTTAATTGTTATTTGAAAAATAAAACATTTTCATTTATTAAAATTATAAAGTGTTATTGTGACGGTGTTTTGATACTATAGTGCTCAAGTTTCTACAAGATAAATGCATAAATGACAAATCATGGCTGAATTAAACCAAACAAATGGAACAATTAATTACACGTATTTTTGGCACTATAAGGCGCACCGGATTATAAAGCGCACTATCAATGAATGTGTCTATTTTCATGCATAAGGTGCTCTCGTCTCGTGATAGTGGAGGACCTTGCCTGGCTTTGCCTCCCTGTCTGAATGTGTGTTCGCCTGTCATCCAACGCTCCCACGCAGCTCGCAATTTAACTTTGAACGACCTGTTGACACCAATATCTAGCGGTTGGAGCTCTTTGTTAATCCACCTGGAATGATCGCAAACTCCGAATTAGTTTTCTTCACTTTGGTTTTGACAGTGTCGGTGAGATGGGGGCGCATGGAGTCGCAGATCAATAGGGACGGAGATTTGTGGAAAAAGCCATTCGGTCTCTTAACATAAATCTCCGACATTCCATCCAGCGGTGCGGCTTCGTAGCTTACCAAAGTCGTAATAAAACATTTTGACAGATTTTTGAGCCCCCTGTACCACATAAAATTAAATTGGTTGAAGGTCAGGCAATACAACCAGAATTGATACATAAGGCACACCGGATAATCAGGTGCACTGTCGATTTTTGAGAAAATTAAAGGATTTAAAGTGCGCCTTATAGTGTGAAAAATACGGTAATCACTTTATCTCTTAATTTGCACAGCATTAAATGTAATTGACAGGCCTGTCTGTAATCAAGTTCCCTAACATTTCATAAAAGTCACTCTACTTGAAATTACATGATAAATTTGCTGCTTTTCAAATTGTAATTAAATTAATCATACCCATTGTCTAAATAGCTGTGAGCTCATAGAATAAGATGTGAAGAAAGCCAGCGAGGAAACAGTGAGCGCTCACTGACTGTTGGCATGCCTTTCGGTTTAAAAAGAGCTATTGCTCCAGTAACATGGAGCATCTCTCCAGTTGATAATGTCACAAGTCACAGAGCTCTGCCACCTTGCTGCAGACATGGCTGATATCTTTCTGAAGCTCCTCCTTGTCAAGGCGAGATTTGATGTCACCTATCTGCCTCAGGGACTCAACGGCATCGTGCACAGACAGGAACCCTGTTTTTAAAAAGAAGCAGGGAGGATTACCACATATAATAATATTCTCTGAATGCTGCTGGTGATGGAGGAGTTATACTAGTAGTGTTTTGCTGTGCCTGTACAGTGCTTATACATTAGCTTTGTGATGAGTTATTTGTGTCCGCTCCAACATTGTGTCATTATAGGAACAGCTGCAAAAATCCGTCACATTACTATTTATTCAAATTAACATGTATTTAGCTCTCTCTAATATCCTAGTGGTTTCTGTTTCTAATCTCTGGTTAAAATTATGTTTGGTCCTAATTATCATTTACTATGACTTCATTGGATAGTTAAGAACATTCTGCCTAAAATGGAAATATCTTTCAATATTGCATGGACTGGAAGTAATATCCAGTGACTGTGAGTAGTGAGATGGAAGGATAAACTTTCTTGTACAATGATGGGATATTAAATCTTCTCAGTGTGACCTCCCGCCTGTCTTGCAACGAATATTTACGACACTCATCAATTATGCATTGCTTTTCTCCCCTCTAATACTCCATCTCTTTCCATCTCCTTCCATCTTCTACTTAAAATAGAGCGATGAATGGATGGATGGCTCTCTAGCACTGAGAGCGGTGATTCACAGAGCAGTTTGCACCTGCTCTTATTTACTGGAGGAAGGCCTTGCCTCTTTTCTGTTTTATCTACACTTTAATAAGGGCTGGAGAGTGAACGAGGTTGGAAGGTTTGAGATCTTGTGCCAGAGCTCCTGGGAAATGAGCTTCTAGTTGGCACAGCGGTGAGATGGGGATGGATGTCAACAGCAGATTGATGCAGAGTGGAGCTGCTGTACTGGGCTGCCTGGATGGTTGTGTATTAGCTTGTCTTACTGTATGACTTATTAACTTTGAGGCAGCTGTAGCTCACATCTAATTTAATTTAGTTAAAAATCCTGTTTGCACTTACGACAAGGAGGAGGCCATGTTAGTATTGTTGGTAGTTTTCAAGAGTGGGAGGCTTGACAGTGTCTTTAGAAATTGTTTTATGATATGATGTTTTCTATATTGACTTGTCTTGCCATATTGAAAATCTGTATATTAAAGACAGCTATGTTGAGCATAACAGTTATATATTAGTGATAATTACATGGGTTTGTTGAGTACTCAATTCTAGTAGGACAGCATTCTATGGTCCACTGCTATGGGTGCAGTTCTGATATCAGACTCTGGAGGACCTTTTTGTTTCAAATTATTGATTACATAGCTGTTTAATCAGTAGGATAATTTACAGCTAGTGGGTCATTGTTGTCACATAAACCCCGTAATGGTGATGCAAGACCCCTGTCAGGCTTTATTTCACAACAATGTCCATCTTGCTGTACATTATGTCTTACATATTAATGGAGTAGTCAGATCACTTCAATTTATTACCAGTTGTGTCTCTTTTTGTACTCTTTTGTTAAGCTGTTCTCTATGTGCATTTATTTTTCTCACTGTGCAGTGTGTGTGTTCACTCACCGATGACAGCAAGTTGCAGACAGTGACGATCACCCACCTTTGTGGTATTCCTGTTTGAGCAGCTGCAGCTCCTGATGGAGGCCGCTCTCCACTGAGGTGATTCTTTTACTGACTTTGGTTTCAGAGCGTTTCAGCTGATCTGCCCGACTGCAGTCGGCCTGATCCCTCTGGGCCTCAGACTGCTCCACACGGGCCTCCAGAGCACGTAGCCGGACAGCTAATCTAGACTCTGTCTCTAACTGAATACAGAAAACACTCATTGAAAAATATGATTTTAATCTCACGGCACTGCACTGCCTGACGCTGTATATGTGACCAGTCCTGATTCATTCTTTTGAATCCTGATTTTAAGGTGTCACTTGAAACGTGAGCTTTACAAATTCATTTGATAGATCACTGTAACCGTAACTGTGTAATTATATCACAGGTCTCATGGTTAATTCAATGATATATCAATGCTAAAAAAATGCCTCATGTGGCACCTTGAACAATTCACCCATACCCTCCCTTCAAATCTCTGCAGCTTCCTCACCATCTGTTCTCCTTGATTATCATTTTTCAAAGTGAAGTCCCTTTTTTTCTGCTGAGTCACAGCTCAAAAAGTGTGACTGAACTCTGCACAAAAAAGAAGTGATTGCAGATCCTGACGATCTGATAGTGGAGTCAGGAGGAGGTTTGAAGGACGGTAAAGGCAAGGACACAAAATGTACAGATATACCATGTTCTGAATGCTATTGCATGATGTTACTGTGGATATAATTGCATAAACTGTGGGTCAAACTAACAGCTAAGGTACCATTTTGTCCTGCAGTTGTGTGCAGTGCTGCTGGCTGCGTTCTGCATGAATTCGGGCTAAGCTGTTGAGCTGTTGTTCTGTCCACTTCCTCAGCGAATCTGTTTGCTCCTTGGCTTCCTTCAGATCACTCGACATCCTGCAAAGCACATACACAGCCCTAGTAAAGCTGCTTCTTTAAATCATTTCAGGAATAGAAAGAAGAGAAATGTACTAGGCTTTATCTTAGTCAAGAAGTTTCAAACTTGACACCGAAAATGCCATTAGTAGACTAAATCATAAATGTTTTAAAAATGCATACAGACTGGCAAATAGCTGGAAGCCTTTGCAATGCTTGCTGTAGATTTAGGCCTGTCATATACAACGCTTACTTGGCACTACTTGTCTGAAATTTGTCTGTTTCCATATTCGGTATTTTGGCATTTCCTCGTCTTTGCACTGTGTAAACTGTCTGCGGTGTGAAAACAGAATGTTTCATAAATCAATAATTGATGTTCTGCCAGTTTATTTCATATGCAAGATGCTTTATGCTCTGCTGTTTGAAGCTGTTTGGAAGTCTCCCTTTGGTAATTAGAGGTGAGACTTCCTCAGCAACAGTGCTGCTTTTTTTGGTTTCCTTGATGCCAGCCTCAGCCGGCAGAACACTGTTACTGTGTGTGACTGCTATTTGTGCAACACATAAACTCACATTGTTGTGGAAACACTTGATGTTGATTTGATGGCTGCTTTTGTAACTCTGAACACTGTTTAACTGTTTAACACTGTAAGATTGGACTGGGCTGCCATGTGAGCTCACATAGCCCATTGGGTCAACGATGTTAAAATGTCTCAGATGAAAGCTGCAACCTTAGACAAGTTGAGTCAAATATTGTGTAGGCTGTATTGTACCATAAGGCAAAATACGCAGTGTCTCATCACATTTCTTTGTTACATATAAAGCATATTGGCACTCAATTGCCCTTCTTTCCTCTAATTCAAGGGATTTGTCCTAAATGAGAAAATCAATGAGGCAAATGCCAGGACTTTATGTGTGTATCTGCATTTGACCGCAGTACAAATCAGACTTGTGCAACAAATTAATTTACCTGCTCAGGTCTGCTGCTACAGAGACACCTCATTTATGGCTCCACGCTGGCTGGCTAATCTGGCCAATGCTGACAGTTGTTAGGCCAGGTGTGCACAAGATAACAGGACAGCAGATTTGGGCGGGTTAGATGAGTTTTCATAATCCACCTATTTCCACTGAGGTTTATCATTTACCATATTGGAAGAGGGTCAGTGTGCCTCCACTTTAGTGCCGTCATTGTGTTTTTGAGGTTATTATCGAGCATGTTGTCAGTGGTCTTCTACTGTGAGCAGTACTGGTGGCGGCTGGCCTTTCTATTAAGGCTGTTATGTGTAGGCATCATAGAAGAGGATTTTACTGTTGTTGCTAGATGTCTTGTTTCAGGTTCTGATGCCTTAAATACTGTGTCTAAGTTGCTTCTAACATAAATAGCCTGTGAACAGTGGTTGTGACTCAGTATGTCTTAAAATTAGGTGGTCAGAGTTGAACGAGTTTGACTGAATGTTTTACAGAATTATGCAAATTTTATTGAGGTCCCTCTTTGGACTGAAGGTTCATGAAGGACGCTCTGAAATCAGCTCTGAAATCAGCTCTGAAATCAGCTCTGAAATCAGCTCTGAAATCAGCTGTGTTTGCGTCATAATGACTTGGCAACAGACAGGGCAGGTTTAGAGAGGTAATAAACAAGGAGCACCCTGGATGGGTGGATGGAAGTATACTAGTGGCTCAGAAACACACAGTGTTGCTTTTCATCTATTTTTATATGATCACTGACCTGGTTTCCGTAACAGATCTACAACATTACTAAATAGAGCACATTCATCATTCATGTCTCTCTGTTTCTGTTTCCACCATGGTTAAAATATGTGATTCACTTTGCTGCCAATTGAGATTATTTATCAGATGGTTTAGTAAATCAACTGAACTAACAGCTTTTCTCTGCCTCTGGCACCAATAGTTCAAGAGGTCCATGGCTCAGAAATGCCCAGCTGTGGAGAGTAAGGACTGACTGGGGATATTATTTGATAAGCAAATTAGTAACTCATAGATTATTATATGTGGGTCCAGGGAGAATAAAAAAGGGAGCATAAGTCATCACTTTAGGAGTGCTGCTAAAAGGCAAATCATGCAAGAAAAGGCTCATAATTCCCAGTCAGAAGGAGCACACTGAGTAATGAATAGCCCTCGTGAAATTAGTTTGGTGAAAATACTGAATTAAAAAACATGGCAAGCTCGTGTTTAAAAGTTATGTCCACAGATGTTTCTGTCATACAGCAGTTTTACAGCAACACTAAGCCAATTATTGTGAAAAACCATCTTCATGTAAATATTGAAATTATAATACAACTTTGAAGTGTTTGTATGTGAAGCAGCAGCCCAATTTCTCCCCAATAACATAGGTTTGATTATCCGGTGAGTCCCTGGAAGCATATGTTCTAGTGTATATCTGCACAAATCATTAGCATCACAAGATGAGATATGTTGCCGTGCAGTATCAGTTGTGAGCCAACACGCTAACCATGTTGTTAATGTACAGAAGCACCACTGTGCGCCGAGGTCAGTCCATGACAGGAAACAAAAGAAGAATCAGACTAATACATGTCTTAGTATTATAAAGTAACCTAGATGTGTTTGGGTTGTGCTTCCTCTGGCCTTACCTGACTTCTAGTAGTTTAACCTGTGTATGCAGATCAGCCATGGAGCTCCTTTGTCCCTGGGAATGCTCTGACAACGAGGCCTCCAGCCTCTTCAGGTCACCATAAAGCTAGAAAAAGGAAAACACATTAACACATGCTGTTAAGTGACGTTGTGGCATCTTTGTGATGGCAGCTCTATGATTTGACCTTTACCCTCTGCAGTTTCTGCTGAGTCGAGCTGATCGAGCTACTGCACCACTTCTGTGGCTGGCCAGGACAGGGAGAAACAGCGGTGACCCACTTTCTCTGCATTTTCAATTATCTTTATGGTACAGGCTTGACCACTGTGCTCCACAGCCAATGTGTTGCTTTCACAATGATTTACCTCCCTGTGCCACCAACACAGCTGAGTGCAGGCTGAATCAGTGTGTGTGTGTGTTGTTTAGGGCAGTTGGGGTCAGCTTTGGATTTAGTTAAGTGATTGAGAGTATTATAACATGTGGCATATGTGTCCTAATCCAAAGATTTTTATTATTAATATTTATCTTGAAAAGAAAATTTGACCTCAAAGGGCAGTAAAAGCTGTTTATGGAGAGACCTTGACATTCACGTTTGAATTAATTTCACATCTCATTTCCTTCTTTCAGAGCCTGTGGTTCAGCCCTTGACTTTATGCGATAAGGACAGTCTCACTCAGCAGCAGTATAAGCTCCAACTCACCTGCCAAACAGCCAGCCACCCTCTCTACAGTAAACGGTAAAGGCAAATACGCCCCCTGTGTATATTGTCAGATTATTATTCCCCTCATGCAAGCAGCATTTATATGAATGTAATCCCCCTTGATGCTATACCTAAGTAAATTCACAAAAGAGCACATTATTCAGTAGTAAGTATTCAAATGAATCCAGGGCTAAACACCGTGTGTGTGAGAGCACATGCATGTGTGTGTTAAGACAGAGGGTGGGTAAGGATTAGATTAGGGTTGTAGACTTTGCTACTTAGTGTGATATGGCATAATTTAAGGAACAAGATTAAGAGTCTACAGTCATGCAGGTGCGTCTTTGAGTCTGTAGTTAAATAAAGCAGTGCTTTGAGCTCAGTGCTAATGCCATGCTAACATACTCACAATGTTATCATTGTAATATGCCGATGTTTAACAGGTAGAATGTTTAACGATCATCATCTTAGTTCAGCGTGTTAGCATGCTGACATTTTCTAATTGGCACTAAACCCAAAGTTAAGTACAGCTGAAGCTGATGGGAATGTCAATAGTTTTGCAGGTATTTAGTCATAATCCAAAGTACAGTATCTGGCAAAGTCAAATTTTGACCACGAGATGTAATCACTAAAGATCACTAAAGTCAGACCAAAATGTGATGGCAATCCATCCAACAGTTGCAAACAAAACCGTCAACTTGCAGAGGAAAATTCAGAGGATGGTGAATCTTGAATGTCACAGAGAAGAAGAATAATTTTGCCATGTCCAAGTATGTATCAGACTCAGAGCAGTGGCTATTAAAGGAACAATATGTAGCACTGACTACTAGCGTTTAAAATGGGTAAAAAAAAGTCCAAATTCAAAACACTGGAGCAGTTAGAGCATGTTTTCACAATTTGAGGGTTACCTTCTATACACGATTGCATTAGACTCTGGCCAGTGGTAGTAGTCGGCATCACTTCACTGGCTGTGTGTCTCAAACACTTGCTGCCTTGATAACCCAGCTGCACATGGACCACAGAAAGATGTGCTGAGGATTTTCAGGTGGGTAGAATATAACGTTAATGTTATCTGTGTTGATGCAGTCCGTTTTCCTGCTTCCATGGTTGAAATGAGCAGTAGACGGGATCACACCCATCCAAAACAAAAACAGACGTCCAGACCAGAGTGGAAATTTCAAAGCAGAACACACTGGTTGTAGCATTGTTGACAGAGAAGCCAGTATTTCAGTGTAACATGTTTCCTAATCTCTGATGACATATCATTGTCATTTTATGATTTATTACAGTAAATACATTACAAATGATCCTTTAAAGACTTATGAAGATTGTCTTTTTTGTACTGGTATTAAGTTACTGTGAACATAGTGTGTTGACTGAAGTGCTGCCTTACACTTAGTCTGACAAACCTTTTGCTAGCACTCATGCATCATCTCACCTTGACTTCCAGCTCTTTGAGCCGCACGTCCACGGCTGACCTGAGCTCTGCCACCTCCTGCTGCAGCCCAATCACCCGCCGCTCCCCAGAGCTCATATCAGCGCTCAGCTTAGCGATGCTGGCATCACACCTGACATAATAGGTGAGGAAGCAGAGAGACATTACTGAATAGTGGGATGGGAGGGTGGAGCTGAGGAAAGGCGTGAAAACAGGGAGATGAGCAAAAGGTTTGAGGCAACAGGGAGGACGCGCTATTTTGAGGCACACACAGTTCGGACAGTAGATAGGCAGATTGAATACTTAACTAAAAAAAAAAAAAAAAAAGGAAAAACATGCCAACCAATCAAATAAGTAAGGGATCTATTAAATAGATAATAATATAAATAATTTGTTAAATAGATTTATCACCGAACACAATCAGAAGGTTGCAGAAAAATACTTTACTGCTTCTCTCATGCAACATCTTGCCTCTAGTTCAGTTTATGTAATAAGCATGGACTGTGTTGACCCTTTTTATCAGCATTGCAATGTAGCTCTCTTCCTTCCTATGCTTAATTTAAGATGCCATCACTAAGCCATCAAATCTCTCTCTACCCATCTCTATAAGCGTTACTGTGTGTGTATTGTAAATATGATATGTATACGGGGCGTTGCACTGACTTACAGTGCAATGCCCCGTAGACCACTGCATCACTTCTATAAAGGGTTTCACCGAACAAACAGTTTATCAAAAAAAATCTGGCCCTCAATTTACCTGGTTATTTATGACTAATGCACAAGAGGTCATTAGGCTGAGTAGGGGAGGTTATTCTACAGCTTCTATTGGATCATAAGTCTGCTGACTGTTGAGTAATAGCCAATATCTCTTCTCATCACTGACCTCTTAAACACCATGGAGGAGACAGGCCTGGAATAAGATGTTCACAAAATAACATGTGTCTACTGTCTGATGAGAAACTACATTATCTCTGGTTTATTATTGATTGTCAGAGCTGTTCAAAAGAACTCAGCATACGTAGCTACACAGCAAAAATCCTGATGCAATGTAATGATTACAGCTTTTCTTCAGCAATCCAATCTAATGAGCTCAATCTGCCCAGAAACCAAATCATGTTCAAACCTAGAAACTTCCCTCTGGTGAGCACGAAATAATTAATGCGTGCATTTGTGTGTGTGTGTGTGTCTGCGGGAGTGTCAGAGGCGATGCCATGACGGATTGGAAGTTGTGAGACTGTGAAGAGCTGCCAGACAGGATGCAGACTCTATAATTTCACTTCATTAGAGGAAGAGAAAATAAGTAGGATAATAACAAAGAAAAGAAAATCAGACAAATCACTGGTGCATCAGACCTGGGTCTAAATAACTGCACAATCCCTGCTCCAAATAATGCTGTGGAGGGAAGTGTTAATGTACTAGCAGACATTATTTGACCCAGGCCTGGTGTGCATACCTGGCTACTCTTCCTCTCAGGTCTCCGATGCCAGCTATGTTCTTCTGGTCCAGGCTTTGAATAGCCTTTGTGGTTCCAGAGGTAATGTGGTCCCACTGGGTGATCTGTCTCTCCAGAGTCTGCTCAGAACAAACACAGCATGTTTGTCTATTTTATGTTAAAGAAGTGGCAATTTTTTCTTAGCAGTAAAATACAGATATGGAAATATACAAGTTAAGCATTGATTATGTTTAGAAAATAGTTTGTTTGAACCCAGCAGAAAACATGACAACAGAAAATAGTGTGTTAACTCCCCCTTCTGTCCCTCATTTCAATGCTGTCAGAATAACTGATGCGGGTAAAACTACCATATGTCCTTTTCTGAGAAAGATAATCTGAAACTGCCAGAAATCGCATCACCATCACATCACCATCATTTGATTTACCAGCATATTCAGATCACCCCTTAGCTCATTCATGTGCAGAATGAATTAGCTCTCAGGCATTTATGTCATATTTCAGATAATGACGGTCTCTAATCATGTTAGTGGCCCATTTGGTATGCACTAATGAAGAAATGTATCGCATTTTTGTGCTCCGTTTCTATAAGGCGGCTATCAAACCGTTGCCTGATGTTCTGCTCAGTCGAAGATAACACTCCTTTGTTAATGCCTATCTTGGCAGCATTTATTTAACCACAAACTGTGTACGCCGTTCATTTTTTGCTTACAGTGACAAAATGTCCACGAGCTGAGGAGTCAGGCAGGCTTTGCTCATGCGCTGCACTATTCTATCAGGTGTAATCAAATCAGCTGTGAGTTTGCGGGCATGAGTGTGTGTGTGTGTGTGTGTGTGTGTGTGTGTGTCTTGGTGTGTGCTTCACATCAAAAGAGACGAGGAGAAGAGAGGAAAGCAGATGAAAAAAGGAACGACAAAAGAGGACGAGACAGGTAGAGAGAAAAGGGAATCCACACAGATGGGCAATGACTTGATCTACGTAATGAAAAGATATTTCCAACAAAGACAGGAGGCATGGCAGCAATACATCAGTTTCCATATAACAACACTAACTGCTACCATTTATCCACTTGTATACCTGTATGTCCATGCTTAGCTGCTTGACAATGCGTGTGATGGTCAGTATGTGATTCTCCAGCAGCTTACGGGACAGCGCCTCGACCTGGATGGAGCCCTGGGTGGACTGCAGACCGGCTGCCACTTCTTCCTTGATCCTGAAGGCCTGCTCCAGCAGCACCGCCAGTGTCCTCTCCTGACTGCACAGACTACCCTCCAAGACATCAGGCCTTAATCAGGAAGTAAGTACAAACAAGTTTTTGAAGCTCTTTATTAGTAATTTTGGTAACTGAAGGATTTGTGTTGCAAATCCTGAGGAGAGTTGACATCTTCTAGCACTGCAGGCACAGGAATCCATTCAGGAATTTAAACAAATCATTTTACAGTATAATGCAATGAAGCATTCATCCACGCAGAAGAATAATGAAGACAGAATGAGATGATGCTCACTGGTTTTTATACCCTCAGGTCATCCTCATACCCGACCTGTCCCAGCGTGTGCTGTGTCACCATGTCTGATGCGGCTGTGGTTAAGAATTAATTTGATCAATGTGATTCACAGCGGTGTTAGAAAGGTCGCTCGTGGTTCCTAACCGTATTTCCATCCCATTAATGAGGGGGAATACATCTGGACACAGATTGATTTTAGAATTGAATTAGTGAATCACAGGAAGTAAAGAAGAAGTAGTTTTGATGGTTGAAATATATAGAAATATCCATCCATCCATCATCAACCGCTTATCCCATTGGGGGTTGCGGGGGGGCTGGAGCCGATCCCAGCTGGCATCGGGTGACAGGTCGCCAGTCCATCGCAGGGCCCATATAGACAGACAACGTATAGACAGACAACCATTCACGCTCACATCCACACCTACAGGCAATTTAGAGTCATCAATTAACCTAAACAGCATGTCTTTGGACTGTGGGAGGAAGCCGGAGTACCCAGAGAGAACCCACGCTTACACGGGAAGAACATGCAAACTCCACACAGAAGAGTCCCAGGCCGGATTCAAACCTGCGACCCTCTTGCTGTGAGGTGACAGCGCTAACCACTGCACCACCGTGCAGCCCTATATAGAAATATAAATACAGTCATCGTCAACCCCTTCTCCCCTTGGGGGGGCGGGGGGGGGGGGCCCTCCCAGCTGGCATTGGGCGAAGGCAGGGTTCACCCTGGACAGGTCGCCAGTCCATAACAGGGCAAATAGAGACAGACAACATATAGACAGACAACCATTCACACCTACGGGCAATTTAGAGGGATCAATTAACCTAAATTGCTCTGTTTTTGGGCTGTGGGGGGAACCCTGAACCCCCCAAAACCCAACCAATCAACTTTCGACCCTCTTGTGTGAGGCGCCTAACATTCACCACCTTGCAGCCCTATATAGAAATATAAATACAGTAATTCAATAAGAAAAGTTACCTGGTGGGGCTCTGATAGGGCTGTAACTTTGACCTTTGAATTTTTTATTTCTTTAAAAAAAGAAAAACATTACATATTGTGGTACAGTAGAGCAGTTTTTACTCAAATGTATTTCTAGTCTGCTCTGTCAACCTTACTGCTTTGTTAAATGTATTATAATTTTTTGTTAAAATCAACAGTTTTTTACTGTCCTCTCTGGACATAACAATACCCATAGAATGCAATATAATATGTTCCCTTTTAAAACAGCAATATATCATGAAGTAATTTTCATTTCTTATATATTAGAATACTCACAGGCCTGTGCTTTCCTTCAGCTCTCGAGTTGATGTGTTTGTGTTGTCACTTGGTAACTGTGGTTTCCTTGAGTGGGGTGTGCTTGTCTGCCACTGTGAATTTGTCAACAGAGTAACGTGAGAATAATGCATTGTGTAGCTACTTGGTGAAGCAGCTTAACTCAGCAAACCAGAGCATCCAGTGTGAATATTACTGCTTAACAATCCACCAGCCTGTCTGTGGGCCCGGCCGCTATTCTGTCTTTAAGAGGTTTTAGTGGGCTCAGTTTTTAAGCTAGAGTGAAGATACAGGTATCATATGAAACAAGAAAACCTAAAGAATCCAATCCATGTCATGCCTGGAAGGACGCTAATAAACGCTACGAAGTTGCCCTAAAGTTTGGCCAGGAAAAACTGACAGGGCCATTTTCAAAGGGGCCCTTTGACCTCTGACCTCAAGATATGTGAATGAAAGTAGATTCTATAGGCACCTACGAGTCTCCCCTTTACAGATACGCCCACTTTATGATAATCACATGCAGTCTGGGGCAAAACGTTGAGATTGTTTGCATGCAGTGCAAATGTTGTATTTTCATCTATTCTATTCTTTTGTGTATTTGAATATTTCTGCATGCTGGGGTCCCTAAACATACTTGAATTTGCATAAATCTGGTATGAATAGAAAGCTGAAACCCTTGTGGATCCACTGATCCCAACTGCATTCATGTGTGATGATGTTAGTTGCTATAATAATAGCCATTTCATTGTAGTGAGATGATGAGCTGATTCACATATCAATCCACAACATAGTCAATCAAATCTCAAGGCAATGGCTCTCAAAACATACCTAAATCAAAAGGCAGTTAAAGAGTCCAGCTGCCTTTGAGATAGTCCTCCTAGATAGTCTATGACCTGGATGGGTGCTAACTTTTAGCCAGTTCTCTAGTATCAGTTTTCTCTGATTTATAGTTTTTCCTTTGGTGTCTTTTTGTACATGGCACTCTCTTTCACTGGAGTTAATCATTATATAAGTATGGTTTAAAGTTTTTATTTATGAAGTCTTAAGGGTCTATTGCATTTTTTAAAATTTCTGCTAAGAACAACAATCAAGCCCTCCTGGGTTGGTCCTTCTAACGCCGCTGCATGTGGTTAAATCCAGATTACAAAGGTAAATTTTAGCATATTAGCATTTGATTACAATTTTAACTGAGTTTTATATTCTTCTTAATCCACATTCTAACCAATAACATACTATAATAAACATTTTGCCCACACAGTAGTTGCATACTTCAATATAGCTGTTCATCGGCCAGCACTGCAGGCAACTGTAGCTGCAGCAGGCTGAGGCTGGAAAAAACAATTTATGATTATTTGAACTGGGCACAGGCAATGAGGGAATATTGGCCAAATCCGCTCTGTATCCATTCTCTCCGCTGTTTCATTGCAGGCAATATAACTAGCTTTCCATTCAACAACTGAATGAATTACAAGAGGCATGAGTCAACACAGTGAAAATCGCCTTATTATGTTTCATTTAACTAAGACCTGACCTACATTATCATGCAGCGCGTTCTAGTAATGCCACTGAGTTTCAAGCAATTGCACTCAGCGGACATGATTCAGAGTATTTTAAGTGTCTGTTTTCAGGTGTGTGTTTGCACAGCCACACATATACTGTGATTTAATCTCTTATGAACAGGACCAGGATCATTAAGAGGAACGGCCTGCTCACTGCAGACTCATCAGTTATCCAGAAAAGCCGATGGTAGCTGAAAGCATTTGTCTGGCTCACATGCTCACATTTCCATCTACTTAACTGAGAGGGGGGGTTCATGGCAGTCCACTGTGTTGCTGCCAGTGCCCTCCTGGTTGTAATTAAAGTGTTTTATTTTGTTGGATGGATGATATATCCACCAAAGTGATCCCTAACTTGTTATTGGAATCTCATCTCATGTCTGATATGCTGTACATCCTAGATACTATTAGATGTATCTTTATGTCAGAAAAAAAACAGAAGTTACATGAATTATTCTTGTAGAGGCCAGTCTTTCCATAAATCACCCAGCACTGAAGGCTGATTTTCTTTTTCTCGTTATTAGAGGGTTGAGGCCAAGAGCTTGCAACAGAAGGCTTTGTCAGTGCCACTCACACCTTCATCACCACCGAGTGATGCCAAGGTCGTATCACCAAAAAGTCTCACATGAATAAATGTCCAATACAAGTCCTTGGACTCTCAGTTCATCTCTGTGCAGTGGGATAAAGTTCATTCAGTTATAACATTCCCCTAAGAAGCTAATTTTCCTGTGTTTGCATAAAAAGGTCATTCTATGACCTCTTGTATGTGTGCTACAGAGAGTTAGCTGGAGAGAGGTATTCATTCTTGTAATTATTGTTGTTGCGTGTTTGTTTACGTGATAGCGGGCACAGAGTTAACCAGGGGGACGGAAGAGGCCAGCACTGAAACAAAGGCCAGGGGCGAAGATGTAATGAGTTATTATACGTGCAGCAGCAGCAGCGGCAGCAGCAGCAGCATCTAAAAAGAGAAGAGGCTGTTCAGCGTTGCCTACTCGCTGCTGCATGTGGGTGATAACATTCACTGAAGCCTGGCCTATTAACATGGAGCACATATCCAGACATGGCTGCAGTGCAAGAACATCCACACCATAGGCCACTGAAAGACTGTCTTTAAAACCTCCCAAGTTTTCGGACTCACTGCGTCAGCTTTAGATTTACACCAAGGTCACTACTTTGAATTGTTAGAGTGAATCTAGAGGCTGAAAATCACCAGGCATAATCAACTAAGAGATAAACTCAGATGGGGGTGACAGAGGATCCACAGTTGAATTATAAACATCTCCACGAGGCATTTTAGGGTTGCGTTATGCAATCACCAGCATACAGATTACCAGCTAAGTGACATGGTTGGCCAGAGGGAGGCGCGATGCAGCCTTCGTCCTTCATTTGAATAGAGCAATTAATGGGAAGTTGACTAAACCTTTGTAAAGCACAGTGGACAGAGCGGAGACGCAAAGACAGCCGAGCTGAGCATTTACTAAGCATTTTTTAGGTTTCTTATAGAAGTCACTGCATGTGTACCAACTCCACCACTGAGCTGAGTTAAATCTACAATAGATGAGGCTATTGCTTTCTGCCCAGCAAGCGCTCTGCACAGTGTGAGACAGAATTTAGAGCTGCCTGCACAGGCTTTCTACAAGGTTCACTGGGAGACTAACACCCCCCTCATCATCTCACTGTGCGTCTCCTTCTTGGCGCTCTGAACTGATCATCAGTAGAAGTGCTCCCGAGCTACAGCAGCCCAACTGTGACATCCTTCCACCATTCAGTGTGCTGCTCAGGCTGGCTGGCTGCTGCACAGGCACCATGGAGCAGAAATCACCCAAGGATGAGAGCACCACCAAAGGACACGAGTCTCTGTCCTACCAGCGGAGGATGTGGAAGAATTTCCAAGAGAAAACCAAGCCCTGGCTCAGTCCTAAACTGGGATCGGAGCGTCGGGGTGCCGGGGGCGCGGAGGGCAGCAAAAAGGAATCGGGGTTATGGATGTTTAAGAGGAAAAAGAAACAGTTGGACCGGGTGTTTTCGTCGTCTCAGCCGAATCTGTGCTGCTCTCCACCGGCACCTTTTCAAGGAGATGAGAAGTCCCATGGAAGCGATGCGGTCCCCGGCACCAGCAGCGGCGGCGGGCAGCCTCTGCACCCCCTTGGCGCAGCTTCTGGAGCCACGGGGAGCAAACCCGAGCTGACGGCGCACGGAAGCCCCAAACTCCCCGTATCCCAGCTGATCATGTACCAGCAGAAGAGCTCCTCTCTCGGCTCGGCGTGCTTCGAGAAACTGGTGGTGGACCCGGCCGCGCTGGTGGCAGAGGACGAGCTGCTGCGTAAAAACGCAAGTGATTCTGTGAGTAAATACGCATTGTGGTGAAAACACACATCTGGTAGATTACCTGTTTCTAGTAAGTAGCCTAAAGCTGTCGTAAAAATTAAAACCCATAAGGAAACGGGTTTGGCTACACTGCCTTGGAAAGGTAAATAAATAAAGGAGACAAGTTTCATGATGGTTGTGCTGCGACGTGCTGACTGCTGGTATCATGTGATGCGCTCATCGATTTGCCGGTCCACTGCTTTCTTTACTCTGTCCTGTAGCTAGTATGGATGTATAGCCATATGACTACAACCAATGCCAGTGCATGCTGCTATATGATCATCACCAACAACAAGCTTGCATCACAGGCTGCACGGTTTGTTATCATATCACCGTCACAGTCACCCCATGCTACATATCCTTGCAGTGTAGTATTTCAATTAAAAACTCCCTGATAGGGTTTCTACACATGCTCTGATGTCAGCCTCCTTTTGCCCGCTCACATGCTTTTCAATAGGGATTGTCCCCTAGCCCTACAAGTCCATCTATTACAGTGTCCTTGCCAGCAGGCAGAGGCTGCACCAGGCCCGTGCATGCTCAACAGTTCATCATGCTTTTCTTTTCATGAAAAGTGGCCAGTTTGCAAACAGCACACCACAAGCAGTGTTGGGGATTGATGGCAGGTGTATTTCCACAACTCAACATGCTGAGTCAGGGTGCCCTAGGAGAAACAGAAGCCTATTAAAGGGATATGTCAGTTAGGCTAGGCTACGTTCACAAAAGTGACACACAGCCCTAAGGATCTGAGAGAAAAGTCTCAGTCAAATCATATGGAAAATGCTGTCTAATGAGACTATTAAGTAAGGTGGACTCACGCGCCTTGTCTCCTGATAGTAGTCCAATTCAACATTCCATTTCAGACTGGCTGTTCTGATATTTAACAGTACTGTCGATATAAATAATACAGATACAGTATGTGTGCCCATAAGTGCATTCTGATTCAGTGGCAGCAGTTATTGCAAAGCTTTTCATCTCACCACTCCTGAAGTGTTCCAGGCCTGCTTTTCTGAGCGTCATCCAGGTTGCTGTCTAATAGTCATTTAGCATATGAGTCCACTTCTCCCCACTGAAGTTAGGGCCAAAGATTTCTTCTCCATAAATCTCTATACTGTAGTGCAGTGAGGTGCACTCAGCACAAGAGGTAACAGAAAGCAACAATTAATGACTTCACTGAAACTGATCTTGCAGCTTCATCACGGTACTCTCCAGGTCAGTTACATAATACGCAGGGATCCTACTTTGCCAAATAAAGTCTTAGTGTTCAGCGCCAGCCGTTTCCTCCTGTTGTTGCCATGTTCATCCAAACTTCTGTCGTTCATTTGTTGGATTTTCCATTCAGGGGGAGAGCAGTAAACACTATACTTGCAGTGATAGCATCATCTTTTCAGGTTTTATCACAGTTGTTGGTAGCTTGACTGTATGCATGTTCAATCAGATGTAAGCTGATAGTCTATTAGCCAATGTGATGAGGTTAGAGGAAGAAGAAATGAGAAAAGATGACGGGTGAGGAGAGGAATTAAAGGTGATGAAGACAGATGGGACAGGGTTATATGTAATGAGAGGATGAGATGAGGTCAACTGAGATAAGATGAGAGATGATGATGCGATGTGTGATAAATGAGGTTAAGATGAGAAAAAATGAAGAGAGATGAGATAAGAACAGATGAGATTAGACATGCTTTATGAATACCTGGAAGGAAATCAACTATTACGTGATGAAGAAGTCAGTGAAACAAACACTCAACATTACAGCACACAGGCAGTCTAGCTAAAAATGTCTACAGCTGATGCATGCGCAGTTTTGTTCATGCAAATTAATTGCATATATTTGCACGTGCATTATTGACGATGCACTTAAATGCTGCTGAAACACTTTCCCAACTCAGCAAGGATTATAACTCAAAGTCACACACTTTTAAAGTCATCCACAAATCCAGCATTAGACAAGTGTGTACAACTTTTCATTACTGAAATGAGAGCATAAAGCTCCAAGCCACAGTTTCATGAATTAAGTAAGAGTATATGGAACATAAGCAAATACCCTTTCACAGTTTGATTTGGAATGTAAGTGGTGGAAGGGATTATTGCCAAATTCAGGGAAGTCATTTAATTATTGACATACTGGAGAAAACAAAAAACATGCCTAACGTTTGCCTGCAATGCAGGGCAGTTAAATTTTAATGTTTAAATTTCTGTAGCCTATGTGTGTGAAAGCAAAAATATGTTTTTCACTTTAAGAGGCGTGAGTATGGGTACTGTGTTCATCACATCAACGACTGTTGTTCAAGAAATGTTTACTTAAGAAATTTTATGTCATTTCTCATTATTAAGCTGTTATATTTTATCAGATGGAGGAAAAAAAGAAAAACAGCCAAAGATATCTGCAAAAAAAAAAAAAAAAAAAAAAAATCTGCATCATACTGTGTATATAGGCCATCGGCTGTCCTGATTCTATAAAAATTGGCATCAGCTATAAAACCCAAATATTTACAGTAGCGTACATCATATCGATGGATCAGATTGTCTTCTGTGCTTGTGTCAGTTGAGCTAAATATGTTGGATTTCACACTGTTCTGTCCCTTTCTAATGTGGTTAGCTCTCTAATCTTCAGTCTCAGGCAGAGTTGGCCCTTCACCTGAGTGACCTGCTAGAGACCCAGTGTCAACAACATTACTTTAAAATAATATTAACTGGGCTGGGGGCAGCTTTATTTTTTATGCCCTGATCTTGCAACAAGAAACAACAAACAAAACAAAGAGTAGAACAGGTTGCTATTGCAGCTCAAATGGGGTTGGCCTCATTAACTAAACACTGTTATTGTAATGGTTTTTCACTATTTGCTGTTGTCTGCATGAGAAGACTTTGCATTTTAACACAGACGGTGTTGTAGGTAGAAATAAGAAATACATTTTTTTCCCCCAAATTTAACTGGATTGTGGCAAGCCAAGTGCATGATCAAGATATTTCAATATCTTTAGAACAATTAAAAACATAACTCAAAAATAAAGTAAATAAATCGAAATTTTAAAAAACAAGTCATATCAATTTATTTTTTATAAACAGCCAAACAATTAAAGAAAACAATACAATTCAAATAAAATGTGTCTGTAAATCTGAATGTCAGATTTTACACATACATGTATTCGGTCCACTCAGTATTGTTGACCTGAAGTCAGGTATGGTGCCTTCAAATGAAGTCGCCACACCATGTGTTGCGTTCAAGTGGTCCTGAAGAACAGGGCTGCTAAGCAACAGCAATATTAATGTCTACAAGCCACAGAGGCTAACAATTTAGCAAGCAGGCAATATAATAAAAGAAATGTAAAGATATAATGACAGAGTAAAAAGATGAAGTCGTTGAAAATATCAACATTTTCCTCAGACATAAAATTACCAAGAAAAAACAATATTTGACTGAAATTACAATATACTGTACAATATTCAGTTATTATGCACCTATAAATGAACTTCCATGGGCTCCACCATTTCTCACAACGCCAACAAACGTGTCATAAGTCGTTAACTGGGAGCTTACATACCACATGAGGGGGGCGTTCATATGAGCCCAACTCCTAAACACAAGGCACCGTAGTTACAAAGTACACACCTGAATTAAGGAGCTTAATTAGCCAACAGTTGCGTCTCCTGACCGCTAGTCTGAACCACCTGTTAAGGAGGCCAGCGTCACCGCACCTGAAGACACGATCACATGGATACGAGCGGAGCGTAGCTAGCGTTGTACGGCTAACTGTTAGCATAACGTTCATTAGCGGGTAACTGTTAGCATAACGTTCATTAGCGGTTAACTGTTAGCATAACGTTCATTAGCGGCTAACTGTTAGCATAACGTTACCATGAATGTTTACTGCCGGCAGCTTCTGCTCGCTAACACCTGCCTGACCGGTTGGGAAATCAAACCGAACCAAATCTGTTCAGAGGCCGAGTTTACAAAGCGTGTTTTGACACTTTATAAGGACAAACACGGCTTAGGAAGTCAAGGTGTTTGTCACATTATATTTGCTGCGTGGCGACTCTGTTCATACATGGCCGGACTTTCGGTGCCTTCTCCACGTGTGAAAACGCGTTTGCCACACTTTGTGGTTCATCATTAAACAACGAGGAGCCACGTTTCACCCAGAGAAGGCCCATTTGGCACAGCTGCCATATGAAACAAGTCCTAGAAGAAGCAACGCAGACATCATTTAATGGTGAGTGAAGCTTTGGGTGATGCTTGTAACGTTACAGTAATGTGTGCACTGCACTCATCCTCATCAACCTGCTCTCCTATGTTTTGTTGAAGTGTCGCTGTCCATGGTATTTGTAGTGTACATGTGATAAGAGCATGGATGTATAAAGGGATAAGAGGCGTGATAAGATCAGAGCCTCATTATATGGACATTAGTGGATTCTACTTGTACAGATGCAGAAGCTCTGGTCACCTTTCTTTGTCATCTCCAGTCAGGAGGCAGAGCTGGAGGTAGTAGAGATGAAGAGGTTCCCTTTGGGAGTGACCAGGATGGATAGGATCAGGAATGAGTACATCAGAGGGACAGCACATGTTAGAGGTTTTGGAGATAAAGTCAGAGAGGCCAGACTGAGATGGTTTGGACATGCCCAGAGGAGAGATAGTGAATATATTGGCAGAAGGATGCTGAGTTTTGAACTGCCAGGCAGGAGGCCTAGAGGAAGACTAAAGAGGAGGTTTATGGATGTAGTGAAAGGTAGTTGGTGTGAGAGAAGAGGATACAGGATTAGATGGAGGCAACTGATTCGCTGTGGCGACCCCTGAAGGGAAAAGCCGAAAGAAGAAGAAGAGTCAGTTTAGTTGTATCTTTGTCTCCATGTTCAGAGAACCTAATTATGACATAGCACTTGTACTTCTCCTATGAATATGCAGTTAGTTTTAGTTTGCGCAACATGGTGTATTTTCACATCTCTTTTAATGAAACCTAAATGTTTCAGCTAAACAGAACAGTCTATTGGAGAAAAATCTCTGTATTTCTTGCTGTTACTCTGAGATTCAGTAACGTACTCTGTTTCCATTTCTCATTCATGCCGTCTTCCTTTCTTCTGCTCAGCTCATATGGAGTACTTTAAAATATTTAACAGTTGTGAACCAGGGAAGTAGGTTTTTGTGTCACACAGTCTATACACTCACAGTGCTAATGCTAAATATATCAGATATAAAAGATGCCCTGTGGGTATTTCATTCATGGAATTGCCTCAAGAGCAGGGTAGTGTTTCAACGTCATACACCGTACTGGACAAGTGCTTCATCAATTTAAACAACAATCAACCAATCAACAATCAATTTAGTGTAATGCTTAAGGTTTTGAAAACTGCAGTATCTGTGTATTGGGCCAGTAATAGGGCATACAAGTCATTGTATAATTGTGATTTGTGCATCTTCAATCCCTTATTTTTAAAGATTGTTCACAAGGTTTACTTCATATCTCAGTACATGTTGCATACCCAGTGCTATAACTAGGATGATTTTAGTCATTGTTCTCTTGATAAGGTAGCGACTGTGAAATGAGCCATGTTTGGATGTCCTGCAGGAATGAGCGTTCACTTGTGGCTGTTGTTATGCTGTGAGAACAGCATCTTGGCCACTTGGAAACAGCCCGTGGCCTCGTTCTGGAAGTGTCCTGATGGCGGCTTAAATTGGTTTCTTACAGCCCAGGGGACGGTTCGTCGTAACTCTGGCAAGCCAGCACACATTGACAAGCATATGATTGATGCTGACCTCAAAGCTATTTGGCCATTATCAAGTGAAAAATCACATTGGTGACTGACACCATTTGGGGATGTTGACAGGTTTTTGCTCTCACTTTGTGATTAAGTTTCTTGTAGTGGCTGGTGTCTGCCTCCCTCACATCTGAGTGTGCCTGTTTCTCTGCCATGGAAATCTGTAAACAACCGTGATAGAGGATTTAAGTGGTGTCACCTGTACACAAGTGCAATTGTGAGCAACAAATTTTGATTTAATTTTAGTTTGAGGAGATGGAGTTCTTTGTTGTGTTTACTAAGAGCCTGGAAGCTGAGGTTTATGCTCAGTCCCTTTGTGTCAGCTTTGTCTGTGTTAACAGGAGCTGTCAGCATTTGAAGATGTGCAACTTGGGTGCATTAAAACACTTAAAGGAACAGTGGGTAACATTTATATATTCATAACTATGTTTTCACGTGTATAATCACCTGAAACTAAGAATCGTAGTATTTTTGTTATCTTAGAATTAACCCGTCATATCTACATTGGGAGTGGGTCCTCTTCAGAGTCCACCATGTTGCTCTGCCATGTTTCTACAGTAGCCCAGAAAAGACAAACCAAATACTGGCTTTAGTTAGAAACTTTTGCGTTTTTACGTTACCTGAAGGCAACCCTAGTTCTCTGACTGAGTATTATCTGTTAGCTCTGCTATGCACTAGTGGACAGCACAGTGTCTCCTTGCTTTGAGCTTATTAACCTGGAAAAAGATTGAAGATTGAAAAACACAGATTCTTCCCACATTTTTCCATTGTAAAAATGTTTTCTTCAAATTATTGGAGGAACTTGGGTGATTCTTGATTCATATGCTCGGCTTCAGCTCTTTGTTTTAACTATGGAGCTGTTATGCAGTGAACCAATTCATGGACGTTAATCAGGAAGTGATTGTGTGACTGTAAGAGCTGAAAGCGGAGGAAAGAGAAAACCAAAACAAAAGGCAGAAATGGATGATATAAAAACAGCAACTGCAACAAATTCTAAAACTTTAAATTTGTAAGCTAATGTGTTGCTCCAGTAGCCTTTGCTGGAGGTTTATCAAATTGTTATCTTACAACATTGATAACATAAAAAATGTACAAATCTGACTATTAACTTTCCTGTAGAGCATTCTTAATGTATGCTTAATTGTTGTCTTCCAAATAGTTGTTTTGTCACTCTGAACAACATTTAAAGCAACACAAGGCAATCAGTTTATTTTGATATAAGCTACAGCAAAGCTGTGAATTCTCACACTGATTATTACAGTTGTTAGCTAATCTTCAGCTGTCAGCTACATCCTTTAAGCACTAAATTTAACAGCCAGATCAACTGTCGCTTGATCAAAAGCAACCTTTCACTCCTTTTGATTGAGCTTGTCTCTGCCTGTCAGTCATTCTGTATACCTTGTGTGAATTATTCCTGCAGCAAGGTCACAACCATGTGTTTTTGCCAGTCACTGCCCTCAGTGATCCAAAAAATGGATCTTCTTTTTCTTCCATCACTCCTCAGCATGTCCTTGAGGGATAACCTTAGATGAGCTGTCTCTTTCTCCCTTATCTATGTCACATCTCCCTACCTCTGATCCCAGTCTTACCCTTTCTGATAATGACTCTTCCTTTTTAACTAGAGCTTTTCGGAGGACAAATTCAAAGTATATCCCTACCTGTCAGAGGAACTGTCTGTGTACTGCAAGATGGGAACACTGCACCGTGACATTGTTTTACCCTCCGGTGTTATTCTCTTCAGTCACTGACAGTCTCATTAACAGTCTCACACATGCATAAATAAGGTGCACACAGACATGCTCACCCATATCCTCAACAGGCCGAGGAGCCCCTGGCTGTTATTGTAAACAAGGTTAAGCACAACAGTGTAGACAGCTAAATGACTCAGGAGTGGCGTCACGCTTTCATGAATGGCAGCATTACACAAAGAGAGAAAAAGAGATTGATGTGGCTCTGGTAATGCTCTCAGCACTAACGGACGCATCCAACGCTCTCCTCTTTGCTCATCATGCAATCATCAAGCAGTTGCAATATATATATATATATTAACAAAGGCCAAAAGTGGTGGCAGACATGATTGTCAGTCAGAGTAATGAGAGAGCAGGTAGAGATGAATCAGCCTTTAAATCAATAGATGGAGCTAGGGAATTAGCCTTCTAACTCTTAATGCTGCCCTCCCACATAGATTAATCATCACTGAGTCGAGTCAGACCAAAGCGGTGGCTCAGTGTAGGAGGGCATGTGTGTGTGTATATGTGTAGGGAGGGTGGTCAAATCACAGATGACATCCGACAATAGCCTGCAATTGTAGATCCTCAAGAAACTGAGTTTGTATTATTTGTGTGAAAGTAAAAGTTGACTGACAATGTAATGTTCTTTTTTTAAAGAGCCCAGACAATGCCTATTATTGTATCTTTCTCTAACCTTCAACCTTGACGCTTTTGAAATTTAACAACCTAGCAGCTGAGCTATGACAGTTTTTAGAAATGGGTTGAATGCACAAGATGAAAGCAAGGACAAACCAGACAGACTGCAATGACATGGCACAGGTGGGCCGTGGCCATTCTTTCCGGACAAAACCACACATGGCCACTAAAGGCTGTGGGGTGTTTTTTCTGCTCCTCATGCTAATGAAACATAGATGATTTGCAACTCAATGTAGACCCCACTTCCTCAGTGGTGAGTGGATATTGAGTATTTGCATATGAGCTTCTCTGTAGCATGGATGAAGATGTACCAATAGGCTTGAATCAATGCCAATAAGCATGGCTGTACAATGGATGTACTGCATATTAAGAAGTGGACATGTGCTTCCTATTATTCAACTTAATGATTTGGGATGTTGTGTTTTATGTGTATAGTGTGCTGCCTCTTATTATAAATATCCACTTTGTTGGATATGAATGTGACCCATTGTATCTAAAAATCCACTCAGGACTTTTAAATGAGCTGATTATTGTCACATTGATACCTCATTTGGGTCTCATATTAGCCTAGTTGGCACATATCTACCAAATTCAAATCATTACAAAACACAATATCCTGACAATGTGCAGCTCTGTGCTGATTATATATTTTGTGTGCTCTCTGTAGTGTAGATTTCCTCTGAATAATGTCATCATGCTGAATGCAATGTAAGTGATGTGACACTTAATGTCATCTTTGCTTTGCTTCCTAGAATCATTTTGTCAGATCTGTTATTATTATTTTTTTTTTTTTACCACCAAGCTACTTCATGACTTATTTTAACTTTGATATTATGCAAAAACAATGAGCAGATGTAACATGAGTTGCACTGAAACTGAAGTTGTAAATGTGCCCTGTTTAATGAGGCCACTCACTTGTATGACTGTTGCATGTAAACAAATTAAGCCTAAAACGCTTTAATATTTCGTGGCACACTTATAGTCAAGGGAACATCTTTGTGTCTATGGTCATTATAATCAGTTGAAAAGCCCCTGTATTGATCCAGAGAGCAACAGAGACCGAACAAGGGTTGTTGATACCGGGGTAGTGTGGACTGTGAGTTGGGGAAATATTTACAAAGGGGAATCCTCACATGTTTTCCATTGGATTTTTCAGTGAAGCCCAGTATTCACTGAATTTCACAGTTACAGGGGAAAATGGACTTGAGTAGCTATAAGACTCAAGATGTTGATGTACTGATTTTAGTTTTCTAGGAGTTTTCTTTCAATATTACAATACAATTTACTTATGGATGTGATATGACAAGTAAACTCAACAACATCCAACAGGATGAGGGCAAAAGGGCATCATTTCTTTGATTTAGTGATGCACGGTATTGGATTTTCCTTAGATTAATTTTTCGCTCTTTTACAGTTTGGATTTTCTCTGAATATAACTAGTGGCTGTCAGAGGTTAAATCAAAATCAGATTTTTTTTGCACATGCTAGTGTGTCTGTATCTTTGGGTGTTTTTGTTTAGTGTCTATGAGTCGATTGACTGCGAGACATCCTTAATTCCACCACTTCACAGGGTTTAAGTCGAAGCCCATCTGATTCCACAGTGAGGTTCAGTTTGCTCAAAGCAAACAGAAATGTCTCTCTAACTCTACAGGTAGTGGCTAGGCTATAGCTGAGGGACTTGTTCTACTAATTGTATCGAGTATACTAACAAAAGGATTATACTTTGTGGTAACTCACAGTCTTTACATATTAAGCACTTAACTGATGCCTCAAGCAATTTATAATGTGTAAAATGTGGATGTCAGATTCCAAAATCATCAATATTACCTGCAGCCAATAGTAAGTGGTGCAAACAAATACCCTTATTATTACTGTAATGTAACAAAATATTGCAATGCCACTTGAAGGAATGTGAGGAGAAAGGATTTTGGTTTCATTTATTTTTTTTTAACTTCAGATAAGAGAACAGGAAAGTTAGGTAGGACAGCTCAATATCACAAGGAATAGATCAACCATGAGAGTTGGTAAACTTCAGCCCCATCCAAGTCCAATCTGTTTTTCCATTATTAATGACATGGGACATACAGGTCAAACACAATCAGTTTTCTTACAAAGATGATAACAGAGATTCAGGTTAACTCAACTGAAGTCGCTGTTAGATTATTTGCCTGTTGGCTTGCCATCCCAACATGGAGCAGGCAGGCAGCCTACAGACATGACTGCTGCAATACTGATACATCGGTGTGGAAAGATGCACTTTATTATGGCTGAGCAGAGCTAGATAAAGACTTTTTCACATGAAGGCCTTTGTTTATTTAAAGCATTCTGCATGACAGATGTTATGAATATAACAGTGTTGACAGTGAAAGCCTTCTGCTCTGTGTAGTTTTGCACAAAGCACATGTTCAGTGACACCATTTTAACTGATAAACTATGATATAGTAGTGTTAGAGATCACTATGATGCAGATATAGTCACGTCCTTTTTGGCATTTTTGTTTACCTTGCTCAGATTTTTTTTCCTACAATTATTTTATTTTGTTAGTGGCTCATCACAAAGCCTAGAGAGAAAGTGTTTATATGTGATGTTACGGGGTCATTTTAGGCTCAATGCCCAGTGATCTACCCAGCCAGCCTGTCACATGAATCAGACTTGACTCTTTGAGAGCCTTTTTCACTCAGTGGGAAGTTTTAGGATATAATGAGACAGGAAATACTTCAGGGACAGCAGGTCAGCTGACATTCATTTAGCCCCATA
Organism: Pterois miles; assembly: GCA_947000775.1. NCBI lineage: Eukaryota > Metazoa > Chordata > Actinopteri > Perciformes > Scorpaenidae > Pterois > Pterois miles. Next base: position 8,492,344 of record CAMQGK010000334.1, on the reverse strand, counting down.
GTGTTTGGACAAACAATTATGTAATTAATTAGGTCTGGATTATAGCTTTATCTTAAGTTCTGACATAAAGTGGTGCTACACTGAGACAAGAATAGTTTGTTTTAGCTGGCCAGTGATGATAGTAGTAGTACGTACGTAGTACGTCATAAAGCTTTAAAGTTATGCTCCACCCAATATTTGTCTTTTTACTCACAGTCATGACCTTTAAAGTTGACCTTTAGAGTTGGCCATGATAGAAAAATTGGGAATAAACTCAGTTGCAGTTGTACTTTTTTTTTTTTTTTTTTTTACAATGCACTACAAATACACTTGCATGGATAATCTGTTTATCTGTTTGTTTATTTTTTACTTTCCATATCTGTATAATTTTTTATAGGTCTTCTGAATCCAGCACATCAGATAAATTACAGCCAACAGTTTTAACTCAGGTCTTCAGAGTCATTCAGTCCCTGAAAGCCCACCACTTCAAAAATGTTGTCTCAGTGGGTGTCTCTGTGAAGCTGTCGACTTTCCGGGGGTATGCTTGTATTCAGGGCTCTGAATGTGAGAGAGCAGCGTCACTCTGACACATGATCATGACTCTATTAAAGTGTTAACCACAGCAGAGAAAATAACAGACATCAACATCACTTCCAGTATTTGTGTGCTTTATTCTGTCTCTGCATGCAGACTGGGGATCAGCTGACGATCAGCTCTGACTGGAACTGATGGCATGAAATCAGTGTCTAAACTAATGAGAGAGAAATGATGGTCTGTATCAAGGTGAACTGCTCTTTACTAGAGCTGCTGAATTTGGCTGGAGCTCAGAAGGTACTTAGTGCCACCTACTGGTGCTGATGTGGATCTCTGGAGGGAAGAGAGTGGAAACTGGCAGGCATGATTAGAGACTTTTGGATGGATGTGATGCTTAGCCTTCCATTAATATCAAGCCAAGGCCACTTTCTGCACACTCTCTCTGAGATTAAAAACGGCTTTAAAAAAGTTAGTGATTGGACATCATTCATGCATGAATCATATTCTCTCTACACGGGTACGCTTAAGTAATTTTAATGAATATGAAATCATCCATTTTGTTTTTTTTTTATTCTCCTTGAAATGTGGTTGTAACCTCTTTTTAGTATTTTGTTTATCAAACTAACTTGCAGTCAAACAGGCTGTAATGGCTTAATAGACGTATGTGTGTGTGAGAAATGGTAAATGTCGCCTTTGTGAGCTATTTGTGTCCCTTTCTGCGAGCCGAGGCTAGATTCTTGTGTTATCTACCCTTCCATTTATAGGCAGGCACGAAAGATGGGATGTTTCTTACCTTTTGTGTGCATTTAAATATAAAAATTTGTCATTTATGAGTGTCATCAGAGAATAATGTGTTAAAAAAACTGGTGCACAATGAAATACGAATAAATACAAATACAATATTGCAGGTTTATTTTGTTTTGACTATAAGTCCCTGATGCATGTGTGTATTATAATATATATATATATATATATATATATATATATATATATATATATATTATATATGTGTTATATAAACAAGCAGGTTGTATTTGTATATTGTTGGTTACACTATAGGTTATGTGTATGATTGCTAGAATAAGCAAGTGCTCTTATACACACCAGTCCAGACTCAAGTATGTTGCTAATCCCATATCTTGGACTGTATCCTGAGTGCCACAGAAGCCAGGCAGCTTCACTGCTGCAATTCTTCTCCACTAAAGAGCCTGTGTAATTAGCTTGCCAATTGCTGCTTTTTTTGTCCTCCAAGCACCCACTAGAAAATCATCTCTCTTTAGAAGCTTAAGAAGAAATGAGCACTTATTTTTATCATTTGATTAAAGTCACCTCATGTTAAATTATGCCAGTTTTTTTTTTTCCACTGGGCATTAATGTATCACGAAATATTCTTGAATCAAGTGATTTTTCTGTTAAAGGAATCTGAATTATACATCTACAACAAACCTGAAGGTCTGAAACCTCTGTCATGACTCTTTGCTTGCTTTAGAACTAAGATTATAAGATTAGATAAGATAAGATATTCCTTTATTAGTCCCACAGTGGAGAAATTTACAAACTCTAACCTCAATGATTTAAGATTGACATTTTCTCGTCTTGAAGCAAAGATGCTTTCAATTGGATGCATGTTAAGATTTTGTTGCCCTTATAGATGAAAGCTAATGTAGGCATCTGGGAACATTATTGAATAAAATAAGACCTTAGTATACCATATGTTTTTTAGGTGGGAGTAGGATGAGGATAGGAGATAATTTGGGAAACGGTGCATTTCTGCGGTGCATAGAAGGTTACCAAAAAACACCACTATCATTTTCCGCTGCTGACCCAGTCATAAATCACTCTGATACACCATGCAGCACCAACACACTGCAGAGAGAGAGAGAGAGCTAGCCCCTTTTCAATCTACTAAAACTGGAGATTGTACTAGGCACAATGTTTTATTGACTGACTATAACACTGAAAAATGTCTTCATTCCTTCCTTGAGCTTTCATTCTCCTTTTGATTGCTTCATCAACTGGCTGGTGTCAGTGAAAGTGGCGACATTTGATGAAATCCATCAGTTTTCCTCTTGCTCACGTCTAGCTGATTGTGAGCTGGTGTTACTTATAAAAATGTGCGAAACCTACAAATGAAAAACCACATGCATATACTGTATAACACAGGTATTTTGTTCGGTAATTTCTAATCTTGATATAATGAAGCGTATCTGTAATGGTTAGTCTTGTACCTCTGTGTGATGGGTTGATAGGGTGTGTAAATCAGGCTTGTTTCCAATTCCCATCAGAGGCCTGCCAGCCACTTTGTGCTGGAGTCTCCATCTCCAACAGGTGGCTGCTATTTCTAAGTCATGATTATGACCACGGGCCATAGTAGTCTCTATAAAAAGGCCTGTCACGTCACAGCTTTACTTTCCATTTCACGTTATTTCATTTCATCCTTTGCCGCCTGTCACTTTCATTCTACCTTTATTTGTATGCTTGCCTCTCTTCTCTGTCTCATTTGTCACTGTCTTTCCGTCTCCATCGCTCAGTATTTCTCTTGATTCCCCATCTCAAGGACAAATAGCTGAGATGTTGAGGAGTGTTGCTGACCTGTAATCCTATACTAAGGAGTGTGAGGAGGGTCATATTCCTGTTCAACCTGGCAGAGAGAGGCATGTTCATCCACAACAATGTTAATTCATTGGTGTGACATTAATGTGCTACACCAGAGAGGTGACCTCTGAAGCTGTGAGCTTAGGCAAGGATTCCAGTTCCCATTGGTTTGCACATCTGCTGTCAACACACCAGCTGACATATCACTTTTGGACATACATATTGCCCGTTAACACTCTGTCCCTCTCAGTCCTCTGCCTGCGTTATGTTGCTGTGAGAGACTTCGGACCGTTCACTCTCTTTTATTCATGAACTCCACAGAATTAGGGGTGAGTCATATCATATCGCTCTAACTGTGATTTAATATAAAGCTAGTTAACAGCTTTATCGCTGTTTATACAATTCTAGATTTTTCTTCTATTCAGTGTATTATTTTACTGTTCTGTAACTTCTTAACTTCTGTGAGAAATAATTCAAATTGCATTTATACATTTTGTGGTGGATCAAAGTTTGGTACTAAGTTCAATACTTAATTTGTGACTGAAAACGGTTGCCATTTACACTCCCGAGAGCCTTCCAATTAGTATGAGGTTTCTGTGGATGTGATATGGTTATTATTACCCGCCTTTATCTGACATGACAGCAGCGACTCACCAACGACACAGCACACCCCCACCCAGCTCCGTTGTCTTTTCATGATCATGTGTTTGAAATCTCAGCAATACACACATAAATATGTCAGCCTTCAAGAGGTCACGCACACAAATAGAGCCATTTGTTTATGTATTTATGTAACAGATGATATTGTTTATGTAAGAATAAGGTGTTCTATAATATAATATATATTTAATATGTTAATATAATAATAATATATTCTACCCTAGTGCCACTGCAAGAGAGAAAACAGAATCTGCTGTGTATGCGTGTGCATGTTCATGCATATCATTTCATTCTTATCAAGACAATCTCAGTTTTTCTATTGGCTATGCTGATATGAATATTCATATAAAAATGACTAAGCAGCCATGTAGACTGATCAAAACAATGCTTGTCAATGCCTAAATCACAGCATGCCATGAAAGGACAGTTGCACCTTTTAGACATTTCTGTGACTGAACTCCATGATCATTTACTGTGGGCTGCAAGGGAGACTGAGACCAAGAAAATCTCCACTTACCTTTTTTTTTTAATTGTTGCTGAACAGTGAGACTGAGCTGTCATCATCTAGAAACTGGGGGTGATACTTTTTATCAGCCATCTGTTCGTTCCTGTCTTTTCATCTGCTTCAATCATAAAATCTCTCCTGCTGCTCACACTCAATTAGTCTCTTTGCACGCCAGTGCAGTGCCGGAGTACAGTATTAATTCATGTAGGAATTCTTCTGATTTTTGTGTGTGCAAGTATACTATAAAGCTATAGCAATCCAGTGACCTACATCAGTGGGCAGTTCACATCACCACACACTGCGGCTATAAAATGCCATAGCCTCTGTAGTGGAAAAGAGGTTTGAACATGAACGTTCAACAAATATTAGCACAATCCATTTTCCCATTTGGAGATATCAGTTTCATCTTATTTATTTTTATATAGATACAAACACTACATGATCACAGGGCTGCAGCTACAAGTTCAGTGTTGTGCTAGTGGAAGATGAATGGATACTGTCGTCTGTGACAATGTTGTACTTTAAAGGTGTGTTAAAAGTGTTAACACACATTTGCCCCAGCCTTCAATTATTATGTTGTACTGTATGATAGTATTAAGTCGAGAGGGACAGCCCTGCCTTGTAATGTCACTGCAGAGCTAATATAAAATGTGATGAGAAAGATGTCTTTAGGAACCTGGGGCAAGGACAGTTTAGGCTATTGTGGAGCCGCCATTTTTATTGAAGAATTAACGTGGCTGACTTAAAGGCACCAATGAGCTCTCATTGGTTAGAACAGAACCATGTGGCAGTATGAGTGTACAAGTGGGTGTTGTAATGAAAGAAGATGAATCACTGTGTGAAACTTGCAAGGTTTGCTACTACAATGTCTCAGGTCTGGAGAGTGGGCTTCGTTCCAGGTCTGGAGAGTAGGCTGCTGTGATGACACACTGTGTGGGGGAAGACTCCCGGGTTGTTCAAGGAAAATATATCCCATCTTGATACTAAAAGTGTCTATTTTCATACACAGTATATTGCATTTCTGAGCCTATATTTGCTTGCCTGTTTATTTCCGTTTTTGTGGATAACACACAAATGTAGGTATTTTGGGGTCTGTTGGCAGCTATACATGTATTATGTGATGTCACATAGAGCTATTTTCCTGTGGAGCATCATAACAAGAAAACAAAGATAAACGTCCCACACAATCAAAGAGTGAGGGCTTCATTCTTAGCAGCAAAGTGGGTGCCGGCATTGTTATTTCATAAAGTATTTTTGTCATTGTGAATTCACATTTAAAATTTTCTTCATGTCTTCATAGTTGATGTCTGCTCTCGAAAGTCTTGTCATTTGACATTATTAATCAATGAACCGTAAATCTCTCCGCTCACTGTCTTAATTTTTGTCCCAGTGAGTCAACTGGTAGAGTTTCATGGCCGTCCAAGCTTTGGTAGTTTGACATATAACAAGAAATGTCAGCACAGAAATGTCACTACATTGTCTGTGTAGGAAATTAATAGGACTTGTACTTCAAGTCCTATTAATTCTATTACTAATCCTATTACTTCAAGTGTATGAGGCCCCGGGTTCAATCCCCGGCATCTCCACTCCTTTTTGGGGGCGGCAGTAGCTCAGTCTGTAGGGAGTTGGCTTGGGAACCGGAGGGTCACCGGTTCAAGTCCCGACATGGACCTAGAACTGAGTTTGAACTGGTAGCTGGAGAGGTGCCAGTTTACCTCTTGGGCACTGCCGAGGTGCCCCTGAGCAAGGCACCAAACCCCCAACTGCTCGGGGCGCTTGTCAGGAGCAGCCCCCTCACTCTGACATCTCTCCATTGTTGCATGTTTGTGCATGTGTGTGTTCAGGTCTGCATGTACCTTGTATAAGTTAACAACAGAGGGTAAAAATTGAATTTCCCCTTGCGGGACTAATAAAGACTATCTTCTTCTTCTTCTTCTGGAAACCTTTCCTTACAAAATATCTTCACGTATTATACATATTGCATCTTCTCAACTGTAGAGTCACTATTGCAGTTGCTCAAACAACAAATACAATTCAGAGCTGTCTTGATTATAAACAGATATTTTGTAGAACGTAGGAGTATGTAAATACTATTGATCTGTGCTATTTTTAACATGCATGGTTCTTTCTCAGGTCCATAGCAGGAATCCATAACCTGTGGGTCAATTACAGATTGTTTGTTAGGAAAAAAAAAACAGATGAGGTTTGGAGATGATTTAAAATCCAGTCAGTTAGGTCTCTAGTTAAAACACAGCATACAGTAAAGATAGGGATAGGTATTAAACCCACACACATCAGAGTTTCTCCCCCAGCTGAATATTGCCATGTTGAGTGCATTAGAAAAGGAGTGTATAATCTCAGCACATGAATTAACTGAGATCATGTACCTCAGCACAATCACAATGTATGCAATAATTCAATTGAAATTAACCAAAGGGAACAGAGTGTTCAGCGAGAGCAAAGAATTCAGTGAGACATTAAATTGTTAATTTGCCTTAAACTTTCCTTATGAGCTACCTCATTAAAGTTTTAGGTTCATTTTAGAAATTGTGCCACAATGTAATGTGACTCCATCACTGTACTAAATCATATTTTGAACTGAAAAATGTCATGCTGCAGGAGTCTTTCAAGCCACAGGCACGTTCACAACCACAAGACGGCTGCATATTTGATTTGAAAGTCAGAATTCATATTGTGACACTGGAATTGTTTTTCACGGTGGAACAGTAAACAGATCATTTCTTTATGCGTCCGTGATAGCAACAGTGTTCACTCAGACAGTCTGTAAGTTTATAGAGTGGACAGATGTTTTACGGGGACAAAAAGAAAAACAGACGGTGCCTCAGAGACAAACAAGACAACATGCTCATCTGACAGTAAACCTCGCTTCCACGTTCTCCTCCCTTCTCTCTCAAACACACATTGCAGCAACGCGCCACTCTGATTGTCTCTGTGACTGCCTCAGTCCAAAAGCCACTGTTTTTTTGAAAAACAATAAATGTTTTCTCTCCTCACACACCTGTGAAGGACCTCTAACTCACACAAACAGGAAAGTTGAAGTTTCAGCGTCAGTTTATTTCCAGTTCACATCACCCAGGGAAGCCCCAAACGTACGTATGTAAGAATGTTGATGTACAGTGTAAACGGCCACAGTGGTCAGCCGCTTATATGGATCAAAACGTTTCGGACAGAATCATTTCTATACAAATACTGTTTAAATAATTTTCTGGTAGTTCTCAAGTAGTCTGCTTACAGTGTTCATTTTGGGTCTTTTCATACATGACAACCTATGGAAAAACATTTTAAAACTCCCTCAGACTAACATTAATTGAATTGAAATTAAGTTTTTTTACTTTACTCTCTTGCGACTTCATGATGGGAAAAGGAAAGTTACATTCCCTGAATGAAAAACGAATCTGCACAGGGAACAAACCTGTGGCTGAAGCTGCCCTTGTCAAGTGGATTGATAATGGTTGGTCACCTAATGGCCCCAAAGTGAAACTCTGCTGGTCCTCAACGGGCTCTGCAGGACTGCGGGGTGGGCAGTCCATGAAGATGAACGGTGCCCGTCTTCTTCCATGCTGCTACCGGGTGAGCAAGCTAGGCGCCTCGGCAAAGGGATCGTGTTCATCTGTATGCTTGCTCATGCTGTAAAGCCAGACAACAATGGCAGAAGATTTGGCAGCGAACCAGTTAATAGCGAAGCAACAACAAACAGTAACAACAATATGGTGTAATAATCTTTGCTTATATCAATTAGACCTGGAGAGATGTGATGACAACAAGCGGTTTCCACTATAACTAGAAGATTGAGGTTAAGAAATTAAGACAGTTAATGCAACAACAATAAAATAATTCAAGTAACTAGTTATCAGAGTGGAAATCAGTTGAATTTTTACCCAGTGGAACAAGTAGGGATCATATGATAGAGTCACAACAGAGGCTTGCCCAGATTTGCAGTGGTAGTTTATCCCAAAGAAGTGGAGCTGGTTGAGCAAAGGCTCAAAATCTGAAATCTAAATCTGGTTTAAAGCTTCACAACAGTAGAGAAAAGGAAACACAGTTGTAAATGATAGAGAGCCAAAGTAAAACAGGAGATTTCAGGTTCTGTTCCAGAAGTAAGAAAACCTCTTTCAATATCCATTTATACATTTCTAACTATAAATCAACATAGATAAGGATGGAAAAATAAATAGCATTGCTGATACCAATTTGTCAGTAAAATACGGAAGTGAACCCTAGGAATACACTTCATTTTTTCAGAAAGATCGATGAAAGAAATTTTTTAAATAACTTTTAGGGTGTTATACGACTCAGTTGTTGATTTCGCAAAAGGGGCTGCAACTGTAACATGTATATTGTGTGTATATTCAATAACAGGCTCAAATTACTTGAGGCGAATGAATGCAAGTTCAATTTAGCCAATTATTTAAAGGTCAGAGTTTTCAATTTAGCTGAAGCCGAAGCTGTTAAAGGATACTGACAGCTCAACGGAGAAACAAGACAAAGGGGACCTAATTGACACAGTCAGGAGGGTGGCAGTAGTACAAGTAGCAAGCGATGAAGCAAGCAAAGTCGAGGAGAGATGGGAGAGAGAGGAGGACGGAGACAAAAGTAAACAGAGCAGTGAAATGAATCCATCTATAGATCCAGGGGAAGCAGTGATTCTCCCAGAAGGGGGTATGCTGTGTCTGGCCCGCTGTGTCTGGCTCCCAGTGTGTATGTGCCTCCTCTGTTGGCAGCCACTTGGGCTACTCAGCTTTTAACTAGACTACTGCATGCCCTTTGTTCATGACCGCACCCCTTCAACCTTTCTCTGGTCTGACTTAAACCTCTCATCTCTGTCCCTTTTTCATTTCATCACCTCTGCTTTCGTCCTTTTGGTCGTCTTATAGTGTCCTTTTGTGTTGGAAGCTTTTTGTTTTCTGCCATCCTTGTTCTACTACCTTCATTTTTCAAATTTGATCTATTTTTGACTCATTTCTTTTGTTTGTCTACTGTGCATTTACATCACGATTCTCTGAATTAATACTGATGGTGCTTGTTTCCAATTAATGCCAGTGGCAATTTTTCACATCACTATCAAGGCCTGTCTGCTGTGCTTATTTTAACGCAGCTGTCACAGAAAAAATTAAGCGAACACTTCATCAGCACAGCGTAGCACCAAGTCTGTCCATTTTGTGACTGTGAATCACTTTCACCTGTTTTGGGTGTCAATGAAAGTGACAACAGGTACAATGGAGAGGCAACAGCTAGTCAATAGAATGGTTTTGCATGTGGCAGCCATACAGTTGTTCTCTCGTTGTCCTTCCTGACTGATTCTTCTCTAGCTTTGTGTTCTGCTAGTGTCCTTGTCACTACTTGTAGCATGAGGCGGTACCTGCAGCATAATCAGGTTGCACAGTTAGTAGGGATGTGATGATATATTGTGCCGTGATATTTTGTGATATAAAAATGTGACTATATGCAACATCAAGATGAAGAACTGTAGTGCCATATTTTTGGGATGTGATAGATTAATTTAAAAATGTGCTACTTGGTTTATGTGGGTCTGATCAGCCTCCCTTCTCTGTCAGTGCTCTCCACTCCAGTCTGGCACAATGTCCTGCCCACAGCACTATCTGACTGGTTTACATGTAATCAGCAATAGCCAATCAACATTACCAAATTACCATGCTTCAGACAGGTAGCGCAGACACAGCCGGGACCTGCTGCGGTAAGCGGACCTGTGTTCTCGCCTCTGTTAAAGTTGTAATAATCTGCTGAAGTTGTAAAAACACCACAACCTTCTACCACAGTCTGTTTATATTATGACAACTATGCCCAGTTTCCCAGTAACACCGCCGAAAATGTCTGAATAATGTATGTTGTTGCAGCGAGATTCGGTTAACTATAATGAGATAATCAAGGTTATTTATGTGGCTGATTTGCAAACATTACTTGCCTGTATGAGTTTGCATTTTTACATGTACATTTACATGTATGAGGTAAGCTAATGTAGAGTGTCGAAGAGCTAACCTGAATATGATAACGAATGTCAATAATTTAATTTGGTGATCTATCCGCTCTAAGGTGATTTCTTACACGTCACTTACCAGGCTGGTCCTCTCAGTCTCAACCAGGACTACTAACTAGCGTTACTGAGTCTGAGTCTGTCCTCTCAGAGTCAACCAGGACTAACTAGCATTTCTGAGTCTGAAGCAGCTCTGACTCTGGTTCTGGTAGAGACATGCAGGATATTGTTGTTAGTGACTTAAGATGTGATTCATTCATGTAACTTTTATTTAAATCTCAAGGAATCATTGAGGACATGCCTTCATATTCAGTGATGTCCAGAGTAAAATTAAAACTCAATAAATCCATCCATCAACCGCTTATCCCATTGGGGGTTGCGGGGGGGGCTGGAGCCGATCCCAACTAGCATTGGGCGAAGGCGGGGTTCACCCTGGACATGTCGCCAGTCCATCGCAGGGCACATAGAGACAGACAACATATAGACAGACAACCATTCACACTCACATCCATCCTACGGGCAATTTAGAGTCATTAATTAACCTAAACAGCATGTCTTTGGACGGTGGGAGGAAGCCAGAGTACCCGGAGAAAACCCAAGCTTACACGGGGAGAACATGCAAACTCCACACAGAAGAGTCCCAAGCCGGAATCGAACCTGCGACCCTCTTGCTGTGAGGCAACAGCACTAACCACTACACCACCGTGCTCAACAACTCAATAAATACACAAAAAGGTCCATATGTGCGGTTTGCTGTGTCTCCCAGCACGGTCTCAAGAGCATGGAGGAGAAACCAGGAGACCGGCCGTTACATGAGGAGGGCTGGACATGGCCGTAGAAAGATAAGATAAGATAAGATGAACCTTTATTGATCCCCGTAGGGAAATTCAGTTTCATCAGAAGGGCATCAACCCAGCAGCAGGACCAGTATCTGCTCCTTTGTGTGAGGAGGAACAGGAGGAGCACTGTCAGAGCCCTGCAAAATGATCTCCAGCAGGCTACCGGTGTGCATGTGTGCATAAACAATTTTTTTGTGATTAAGTGCTGGTGTCAGATGAATCCTCACATATTTGTGAGTAGGGATGTCAGGATACCAGAAATTTAGTATTTGATACCAGTGCTATTGACATTCCAAGAGTCTTTCCAATTTGATACTACAGTAAAAAACGATAGTAAAACAATATATCCCATGTACTACATAGACTCCTTTATACCGTTTGCATACTGTTTTTTGTTTGGATGTTAAACAGGTCATAATTCTCTATTTTGACTTGCTGTGACAACTGTATTTACAGCATTCATGGTTTTTGCCAAAACTTTAATTACAACAGATTATGTACAGATTTGTACATATCAAAATGTTAGAATTAACCTTTGCCCAATACTAATTTCTGAGTTTGAGATTTTTTTCACTGAATAGAGACATTATACACATTAGACACATTATAATGTAAATCAATGGCACCTCCCGTTTTGAAATTGGCAGGACGAGAGATAGTTAACATTAGCTGCTAGCAGCACAGAGCAATCACCTAATGTGAACAAGCTCTCGTCCTGCCCATTTCAATACGGATTTATTGTTTGCAATGTAGCAACTGTACAGACACATTCTCTGTCGTCGTCTCCACAGTGACGGGACATCCTTAGTCTCGAGCCTTCATAGTACCTACAGCACTTGTGGTACTGTAGAAAAACGAGTACTATGACGTTTTCTGAATTTTGGCATTGACTTGGTACTGAAATATCAGTTCTTGTGACATCATTAACCCTGAGTTGAGTCAGTTTCCAGAGAGAAACATTGGATCAGGCAGTTCATAGTTTAATCTCTAAGCTCCTGGCAATCATGTCATGTTACAAATACACATTGGAGTTATCAGTGTTTAACAAGGCATTTATAGTCATCTAATATTTCAACTTTGAGCACAGATCTAAGAGAAACATGTATCACGATGAGTGTGTGGGTGAACATCCAGAGGGCTCCAGGCAGTATCTCTCTCTCTCTCTCTCTCTCTCTCTCTCTCTCTCTCTCTCTCTCTCTCTCTCTCTCTCTCTCTCTCTCTCTCTCTCTCTCTCTCTCTCTCTCTCTCTCTCCCCACAGCCAAATGAAGCCAACTTTTTGATGCTCCTGTGGTTCTGAGCTAGCAAATGAGACCTCAGATGCACAAACGTAGATATGAGAGGAAAGAGAGGGAATATGATTCAGGTTGAAATGAAGAACAGGAAAAATACAGAAAGCAAAAGAGGAGAGAGGGAACTGATGAGGAGTGAGAGGAATACTGATCAAAAAATGGCAGAAGTTGGGTTAAGCATCATTTGCGGGCCACCTGTGTCAAGCCATTTGTAGTGAGCTCCTCGGTTTCCTGCTGGGATAGAAATTAGCTGAGCCCTGTAGTTGTATGCAGAGCCTTCTCCCAGTGGCTGCTTTATATTTTTTTAATTGATTATTGATTTTTATTCTAGACTAAATGTCACAAGCTTGCTGTGGGGTATGAAAAGAAATAAATTAGTCTTTGCGTATGTGCACTTGTCTGCTTGCCTATCTCTATTCTACTTCTCTCTCTATCCATCTGTCTGTCTGCTTGTTGAGGCCACCATGCTACTTCCAGCACTGATAAAGCCTGTACCTCTTCCCGTTTCCTCCACTGATAACACTGCAGTAGCTGGAGAAGCTTGCAGAGGCTTTTTAGAGTTTGCATCAGCTCCGCTGTCAGTCACTTTATGAGGTGTTTATAGTTGAACCAGTAAGTATGCATGTACACGTGTGTGTGTGTGTGTGTGTGTGTGTGTGTGTGTGTGTGTGTGTGTGTGTGTGTGTGTGTGTGAGAATGTTTATGCATTGTGAGTAATGAGCAGACAGATGGTGCACACTCCAGGATTCAGTGGTGCAGGCAATCCAACACAGGAGATTCGGGCACGGATGAAGGCATCACATGGGTGTGTCTGTTTATCACCTACTGTGTGTGTGTGTGCACGAGCATGTATGTGTGTAAAACGCATTTTATACAGGTATATAGTATGGCTGTCAATCGATTAAAATATTTAATCCGATGATTGTCCATGATTAATCGCAATTAATCACATTTTTATCTGTTGAAAATGTACCTTAAAGAGAGATTAGTCAAGTATTTAATACTGTTATCAACACGGAAGTGGGTGAATATAATGCTTTATGCAAATATATGCATATATTTATTACTGGAGATCGGTTACCACAAAACAATGACAAATATTGTCCAGAAACCCTCACAGGTACTGCATTTAACATAAAAAATATGTTCAGATCATCAAAACATGACAAATTCAGGCCCAACAGGCAACAATAGCTGTCAGTGTGTCAGTGTGCTGACTTTACTATGAGTTGCCCCAAACTGCTTGTGATTATCATAAAGTGGTCATGTCTGTTAAGGGGAAACTCGCAGGTACCCATAGAACCAACGTACATTCACATATCATAAGGTCAGAGGTCAAGGGACTGCTTTGAATATGGCTATGTCAGTTTTTCCTCACCGAAATTTAGTGCAAGTTTGGAGTGTTATTTAGCCTCCTTTGCTACAAGCTAGTGTGACATGGTCGATACCAGTGGTTTCTTATGTCAGTATCTACACTCAAGCTTTAAAACTGAGCCCGCTACAACCTCCGAAACATTAATCAAATTAGTGGCGTTAATGAATTTGTGTTAACACATTATTATTGCGTTAACTTTGACTGGGCGTGTGTGTAAAAACAGCTGTTTGTTACCTCAAGGGCAGTGCTGGGAGGTTTTAGTGTTCACGCAAGCATGAAGCTGAACAGACTATAGCCTCAGTCCCCACATGTTCTCTAAATATACATGAATGTGCTCAACTGCAAGTGCATTTCCACATACGTGCACACATACTGTACTGCACAAGCAGTCATTTTTTTTATGAGCCCCACTGGTCTTGCTTATGTCATTTCTTAACCTGTCAGAATTGCTTTGGCTTAAGGAAAATATGTCTTATTACTTAAAGCACTGAGGCATCAGAAACCGTAGAGATCTAGGTGAATTTCAGTTTGATGTGTTTTTCTGTTGTGCCCTAGGCTGGAAGGATGAGGTGTGTTTGCTGGGTTGAACTCAGCCATTGAAGCCATAAGACCTGCTGACAGACACAACGCTGAGCAAGCCTCACACAACAGCACACATGAAAGGGACAGCTGTCGTGTCCTGGGGTCTGACTCTATTGTAATATAAGAACATGTGCTCACACACACCTCTCCCTCTCCTTACTGTGTCTCAACAAGAGTTTTGTCGTGACACTGCAGAGCTGTCAGTGCCAGGAAGCAGAGTGGCACCTCTCTGCTGTTGTACCCCCGTCTAGCCTGGCAGTCTCCCTGTTTTGTTTCCGAAATGCAAAAAAAAAATCAGAACGATCCTACAGAAAAGAGCGAGCCTTGTATATGCTCCCTGTTGTGTGAGCCTGTCAGCATCTCCTTCTTTTGTTTGTGCCATCAGGTGTTATATTTTTATATTTCCATCTGGCTCTTTCTGTATAATTTTAGTCTGTGCTGCTGCTGTTGTTAATATTTGCCCCTAATTTTTCTTTTTTTTTTATTGTGTCACCCAATGCTGCAGTTAAAATGTTTTCTCATCTGATGATTTACATCCCATCTCCATCATCCCCTTGAGTATTTTATAGTAGCTCTTTCATGATTCGCCTTACCAAAACACGTCTCTTTATCTGACTTGAAGTGAATCTTTCCTCAGTTTCTCCCAGTATAGGTCTCGTTTCCTCTTTGGACTGATAGCTCATGGCGAGAAGCACACTCCATGTGTGATATGAATAGCTAGCAGGCAGAAAAGCATAGTGGATAGGACTGACAGACTGAGGGGGAGAGACTGGCCTTTACATTATTTACTGCTTGCTGATGTACTGAAGAGGAGAATAAATGTTACTGTTGACAGCAAAGCATGCTGGGGTTTTTCAACATGAAGTATGCACACAGATGTGCATATTTATCTCCAATCCATGTATGTATATGTATACAATTTCTTGTTTATTAACTGTTTACAGTATTGCTGTGCACTACAGTTAGGGATGGAAATCACCAGGGGCCCCACAATCCGTTTTTATCACAGTGCTTGAGTCACGATACAATCGTATTGCGATTTTAAAGATTTACATGTATTGTTATTTATTGCTTTTTTTTCAACTGCAAATTTTTGTTGTTTGTCAACATCTGTTTTATCTAATAAGATGCAGTTTTCAATCTGCTCATATCAGGGTTTTCATTCACATTTCTTGAGGTCAGAGGTCAAGGGACCCCATTGAAAAAGGCCATGCCAGTTTTTTTGGATGTTCTTTCAGTGTATCGTCACTCCAGCTTTAAGACTGAGCCTGCTACAACCTCTGAAAGACAGAATAGCACTCGGCCGATTAATTGATATTTCTTCATGATCGCATCAGCCAATGTCTGAGCCGATTTTCAAGCAGGCGCATCTGCGGGCAGCCCAGTGTTGTTGCTGTATAACACGTGTGACTCCACCGCCCTTGTGTCAATCAAACTGCCATTCTACCAGCAGCCCTCAGCAGTGTTGCTAACTTAGCACTTTGTTGCTATCTTTAGCGAGTTTTCAGACCCCTCTAGTAACTCTTTTTCAAAAAAGCAACTACCACAAATCTAGCGACTTTTTCTTTTTTTTTTCTTCCTTTTTTTGTATTGGAGACTTTTGGAGACTGACGTGAAAGCATTTATCGGTCTTACTCTCCTCAGTGAGCAACGGGAGCTGCCGTGGACCCCTCCCCCGCCCCAGAGCACTCACGTTCGGTAGCCACCCGCTAGTCAAGCAGCCGGTCTGGCCCAGGGCCTAGTCGTGAAGCAATCCCTCCTAACTGCAGTAAGAGCAGGATATGTTCATCCTTCCGCACCCAGCCTGCAAATGAATTGTGTGTGCGCACAACTGCCGCCGGCTCGATGTAAATGTAAAATTTTCTTTGTCAAATATATCACTGCACTAAAATATGGACTGCATTTAACTCACAGCCTGAGCCCTGGGCCAGACCGGCTGCTTGACGAGTGGTTTGACCCTCATAATGATCATTTCATGTCATTATAAATGTCTTTTATATTTATTTCAGACATATAGAGGTCAAGAAATGTGTGCTCATTTGTAAATAATAGTAATAATGCACAATTAAAATCCTGTACCATATTCATTTATTGAGCCCTTCAAGTATTACTGTATGTAATACAACACTGCCCTGCACATATTTCAGAATAAAAGCCTGCCCACAGAAAAAAAACACTTGAGGGGTTTTATTTTGAAATGAAAGCAGGAAGTAGTGATTCAAAAATACATTTTGAATTTTTTCATGTCCATGACATATTCTGTAGCTGTCTAGACTTTGAAACTGTAGTAATGTTGCTGATATGTCAATATACAGTCAAAGATCACTCTTACTGAAAAACAACAGGTAACACAGCCGCCACGGTTTGGCTCAGCCGTCAGTCACTCTCTCACCTCGTCCACTGTGTGTGTGCCTCTCTGTGACATAAGCACAGCAAAAAACTGTGGATACCTTAAGCAACATCTAGCTGTCTAGCTCGACATGTCTCAGTCTAAACTGTATAAACACAAAAATACAGAGGAGTGGGAATCAAACCCTGAAGTAAAATAAAATCTGTGATAAATGCTGATAAATAAGTCCACTAAAACTTTATTTTGTCATCTAAAAGTTTGACAAAGTTTATTTTTTTGATCACCTGTTTTATGTATTGGATATTTAGTTTATACGTTATTATTTAAAATATATAAGTGCACTGCAGTGCAGACACAAAATGTAGATTGGAGAGACAGACCATATGTGTTGTTCAATAAATGTTTACTGGAGTTTAGAAATGTTGTTATTGTTAAGTTATTAAGCTGTTATATTTTATCAGATGGAGGGAAAAAGAAAGTCAGCCAAACATATAAGATAAGATAAAATAAGATATTCCTTTATTAGTCCCACAGTGGAGAAATTCACACCCCCACATACTTTGCTGCATTGATTTGTGTCTCCCACCCCTAGCTACAGTACATACATAAATACCCCATTACTGCAAATTAACTTCAGGACATTTTCTTTTCACACACACACAAGCACAATGCACAATTCATTGTTTCTTAAATATTGATAGGCTACCTAAGTGAAAAAACTGAACTTCCTCTGCACAATGTCCTAAAGATGAAGTATGCACTCAGCAAGAAAGTCCATATTATTGGTAGTAATTGGTTTCAGAGGGCAGGTTTAGCCTTTCTATTGTTCAACAGCAAAGAAATGGTTGTTACAATTTCCCACAAGTTTTACGTGGTCTTCACAAGCCTGTTATGCCAGTGAGTAAGCCTGTGTGTAAAGGGATTGCACACCACCAGATTGCTTTTTCAGCATTTCCCACTTTTAACAGACGGCTGCAGGAAGCGAGAGCAAATTAGTTTTTTTTTTTTTTCCAAGAATGACAAGAAGGATAACTGTAACAGTATGCTGTTGGAGGCAAATATAGGAAAATTGTGTGATGTTTTGTGGTGACAGGATTTTGTGCAATATCAACAGATTTTTAGGGCCCAGTTTTATGACTCATCCAGCCCTGGACACCCACACAGGTGTTTTCAATTATTCAGGCTGATTAAGCTTCCAGTTGAGTTAAAGCAGGGTGGTGCTATGCTGTGAAATAGAAGATGTCACCAAACTTTGCATACTACTGTTCACACTGCAATTATGAGCAGCTGAGTCAGAATAACTTTTACATCAGCCTCTTAGCTTTAATGCTGAGTTGTAGATACTAAGAAATTGTGACAGCTGTGATGTCTCCCACTGAGTGAAAAGAACTACAGGAAGTGTTGAACTGGTAGCAAAATGACTGCATTGCTGGCAGTTAGACTATGTACTGTATTTTTCGCACTATAAGGCGCACCAGATTATAAGACGCACTATCAATGAACGTGTCTATTTTCATACATAAGGTGCTCTTGTCATTATCCGAGTCAATCTCGTTGCTGTTACTTAGCTGTTCAGTGATGATTTCGGCCTTTGTGAAAGCTCGGGCGACACTTGGCGCCGATACCTTGGCCCAGGCATCCACGATCCATTGACAGATAGTGGAGTAACTCACCCGGTGTTGCCTCCCTGTCTGTGTGTTCTCCTGTCATCCAACGCTCCCACGCAGCTCGTAATTTAACTTTGAATGACCCGTTGACACCAATATCTAGCTGTTGGAGTTCTTTAGTTAATCCACCCGGAATGATGGCAAGCTCCGGATTAGTTTTCTTCACTTTCGTTTTGACAGTGTCGGTGAGTACCGTAATGCCCTGACAATCCATCCAGCGGTGCGTCTTCGTAACTTACCAACAAAACATTTTTACAGATTTTTTAGCGCCCTGTACCACATAAAATTGGTTTGAGGTCAGTAAGCACAACCAGAATTGATACATAATGTGCGCTGGATTATAAGGCTCACTGTCAATTTTTGAGAAAATTAAAGGATTTTAAGTGCGCCTTATAGTGCGAACACCAACACGATCGATTCACCTGATTTAAAAGGACGAACGACGTTGTTAGTATATTGCATTCACGCCAAGGTAGCAGAATGGAAACAACAGGTATAATTTCCCATCATTCCAACTTGGTTACAGTCATGCATTATTCCAAGATGGTTACCCCCATTGCTAGGTCTGGAATACACCTATCTCCTGTTTCTATACTGCCACGATACTTGGAGGCCGATTAGATATATATTGTGATTTTTAATTGTGATTTTTTTTTTTGGGGGCGGCAGTAGCTCAGTCTGTAGGGAGTTGGCTTGGGAACCGGAGGGTCACCGGTTCAAGTCCCGACATGGACCAAAAACTGAGTGTGAACTGGTAGCTGGAGAGGTGCCAGTTTACCTCTTGGGCACTGCCGAGGTGCACCTGAGCAAGGCACCAAAACCCCAACTGCTCGGGGCGCTTGTCAGGAGCAGCCCCCTCACTCTGACATCTCTCCATTAATGCATGTATGTGTGTTTCAGGTATGAGTTTAACAGAGTGTAAATTGAATTTCCCCAATTTCCCCATTGTGGGACTAATAAAGGTAGATCTTCTTCTTCTTCTTCTTCTTAAGTGTTGTGATTCTAAAAGTATTGCACTTCTGTATTATGATTTACTGTGATTTTTTTGGTTATCTTTTTAAACATTAGACCATGGGAAAAAGTTGAATCATACACTTCTAGGGATGTTTGCTTTGGAAAATATATATAAGATAAGATGAACCTTTATTAATCCCCGGAGGGAAATTCGGAATGTGTCAGAGATGTCCTTAAGTCAAATGCATCATTGTTAGGAATTATCCATTTTTTCCAGTAACCCAAACATCAATGAGTAAAGGCATGTGACTCACAAATTAGTGGTATTTTCCTTTTAATTTATAGGGGACATGTAATGTTTTATACCTCTGGTGAATATAATCCATTCTTAATTCCTTATATGTATTTTGCATATACAGTTCCCTTTGTTGACACCTTATTTTGAAAATCGGATATAGTCACGTGTATACCTACGCCAATTTTGCCAAGTTCGTGTAGCTCTCCTGTTAGCTCCGTTCTTCTTTATACATCTATGGTCAGCTCTGTCTGGGCTGTTTGAATGCAGTTGACATAAATGCCAGTATGTGGGTACTCTAGAGTTGTAGCGTCGGCCGATTTGACCACAGAGATGAGAGAGACAGCTGGCTTGACTGCACAGTACTGCAATACGATAATGTTAGCAAGCGTCTTTAACCATGATGTCTAGTTCTGCTTTTCCTGGCAATGTGTTTAAAATGTGAGGGTACAGGTCGTATCCATGTGGAACCTCGACTGTTTTCTGCTTTGCGGTTTGTTTTGGTTGAGGGATACAGAACGGTTATGACCTCAGATTATTTTGAGTACAACAACAGAAGCGGAAACTTCCTTCTACGTCAGCACAGACTCAAATGAAACAAACATTGATTTTGGCATTAGGAAAAAGGTTTCAAAATTGTAAATTGTGATACATAGGTGATGTAATTTTCCCCCCTAACCATTGCTAGTGTTGTAATGCCTGCTTCCAATGGCTCAATTTACTGTAAATAGCCTAAATTAGCTACTTTTGCTGTTGTCCTGCCCTAAAGCTGCATCAGAGAGAGACAGGAGACTAAAGGAAATGTCAGTCAAGCCCAGTTTGTCCATGGCAGTGAGAAAATGGAAAAAGAAGCTGGAATGGACAAAATCTGTGAGTACAGTATGTATGTCAGCAGCTCTATATGGTGGCGTTGGTCAGCTCATGCTGTCGAAGTGTCCTTGAGCAAGACGCCTAACCCCAGAGTCCCCTAATGGCTAGCAGCAGCATCAGGAGTGTGTATGTGGTAGGACTGTACTGCATATCATTTATTTTACATACAAAGCTTTTACTGGGGTTTTCAAATGAACATTCTAATATCTGTCATCATATTTCAAGACCTCATCACCCTAAAAGTAAAAAAGGAGAAAAATAGACTTTTTGTTATTGTGGTTAAATTACTGCTAGACCCCATTAATACAGGTCTGCGCCTCCCTTTGTGTGCGAGAGCTAACTGTTTTTTGACAGTAAAAATGTTGTTTTTAGAAGGCTAAATGGAAACAAATATGAATTAAAGCAGAATATTTCATTAGATAAAAATATGTTGTGAATTTTGGAAATGATTGTATTTTGGGTGACTTTTGGACTTTAAATCGCTCTGGAGTTATTGGAAATGTTTGGATCACACGAGTCCCAAACATGTAGCCTCCACTCAAATGTAATTCTACAAATAGTATAATACCAACAATATTCGTGTAGCACTAATTTCTATCTGCAACATTGCAGCATTCGAATGTTCATTTAGAATTTGAATGTCAGCATTATCAATGGAGCTTCAAACTATTCGATACAGCCCTAGTTTACAGTATGGCTGAATGAGAGGCACTATATAAAGCATGTTGGTATAAAAGCACTATGCTCTATATGTAGTCCATCAACTGTTTGTAGACTACATGGTCCCCTTATAAGTACTCCTGCTTTTGACATCCTACCACATCCTTTGTGCATTAATTCTTTCTTTGTCTCTGCAATTCATCTCCATGTTTAACCTCATTTTCTTGCCACCTCTCCCTCCACCACTGTCTCTTTGTTATATTGTTCAGTAATGCTGATATGTAATCAGATGTCCAGCAGAGAGGATTGGAAGATAAAACCAGCTCTCTCACTGGCTAAACATCTGCAGATGTTTGAGACAGCAGCTGGTAGCAAGTTCCTGGTTGTGCCCCTGTTATTTTTTTGTGATATCGTTCCATCCGGGCGGATTAGTGGACAGTGAGATCTATGCACAGTTGTGTGTGCGTGAATGACAGCAAGCCAGAGAGCGGGAGAGAGAGAGAGAGAGAGAGAGAGGAAGAAATCTGTGGAGTTGTGATGCTGAGTGAATGCCTGTGGGGTATGCAAGAACCTCACAGCTGGTTGCCCTTTGCTGTGTTTGTGTGTGTGTGAGGAAGGTAAGGAGCGAGTCTGTGTGTGTGTGTGTGTGTGTGTGTGTGTGTGTGTGTGTGTGTGTGTGTGTGTGTGTGTGTGTGTGTGTCTCATATAGGAGAGTAATCCAGCAGCAGCAGTAGCAGTAGTACAGTGGAGCGTGTTCAGTGTCTGGATGTTAGCGCTGCCTCTCTCAGCTGCGGGACGAAGCCTTACTGTAGGTATATACACACACATGCGTGTACACAATGCTGTTTTGATTGTCTACCTGCTGTTTTTCCTCGTGAGTTACTCATATCTGCCTGCTGGTGTTTCTTGTTTCTTCTACATATTGGTGTATTAAGTGTTTAGGCAATGAGTGGCGGTGTAGGAGCGTTCTTTTCCTTTAAGAGTATTTCAGTCCAGGATTTCAGACAGTTGAGTGAGGTGAATGATGAAGGGATTAAAATGTGCCGGTCACCAACAGAATGTTTCCACCACTTCAACGCGTTCACACATTTGCATGCAGAACAGATTTTCATACAGTATTTGTGTGAAACCTGAGCACCTGCTTTGTGTACGCGGCGATTTGCACTCAGTGTGAAGGCACTGACCATCGTAACACTGTGTGCAGGTGTCACTGTGTTTTTGTTCGAGAGTGTGGCGGAGGATGACGGGGTGGAGGTGCAGTGGGTGTGTCGTGTCCAGTTTCCAAGAGTGTGGAACTTGAGCTGGCTGCTAGTATGACATGAGACTGTTAGTCAGACTCTAGGAAGAGAGAGGGAGAGAGAGAGAGAGAGAAAGGAGAGGACATGAACAGAATGAAAAAACAGGGATGTGAAACAGAAGTATGTGGAAGAGAGATAAAGGATTCAGAAACATATGGACTGATGCAGCTACAGACAGATATCTTCCTGCTTGTGCTTCTGTCTTGACCAGGTAATGAGTAAAAAAAGGATAGATTGCTTCATTTGAAAGAGAGCGTTCCCATGGGTGAGGAGAGGAGGCTTATGTTCCCCCCACCTCACCTCACCAGCGACTCATGTCCCTGGTCCACACCCCTGTCTCTCCAGCCGCAGTCTTGTTCCCTTAATTCTTGTATCAAGGGCTGGGTGCTGAACGTGCTTAGAATGAGATCAAAATAGCTGCGACTGGGGGAGAGGGGGAACAGGAAAGAAAGAGATGGATGAGGAAAACAATAAGAGAGAGAGGAGGGAAGTAACACTGAGGGGAGGTAACAGAGAAGATGTAGGAACAGAGAGGATGAGAGAAAAGATTAGAGCAGGTGAAAAATAGAGGGCGATAGCCTGAGGAGGGTGAAGAGGAATGATCCCATGAGAAGGTGAGTGACTCTCTCTCCGCTGATGTTCCTCTCATCAGACAAACGCCAGATACATTTTAGGGTTTCTTCAAGCACTCTTGAATTATTATAATACAGTTTTCAGCAATTTTCAAGATCTGTTCATGGCAAGAAAGCATTTGAGAAAACCCAATCTTTTCCACATCACTCCTCAAAATTTCTGTCATCTAAAGGGAATCAAATATTTTCACTTCCATGCAAGAAATGATTGCAAGAAAGAGGCAACTTGTGTCTGAATTCCTGAATAGTTTGTCTTGTTAATGCTTCCATTCCCAGTACTGTACATGCATAATGCACACTATGAAGTTCTCCTGGGAGAGAGTAATGTGTTTTTAGAAGTAAGTGCAGCAACAGTCTTATGGAAAAGGACATGTTTCTGAGATGTGACTGAATCATTCATTTTGTCCTGTGAATTGTATGTACTGCATTACAAATATTGTACAGTTTCTCTTCTATACATAAATGAATGCACTTTAAAGTCAGTAGTAAAATGTCTTTAACATGGTCAAAATCAGTCTCATATATTTGATTTTGTAAAATTTACATGTGCCGCATGAGGGTTTATGTCTCATACACAGTGCCCCAGACAGTAACAGCACAGACAGTAATGCCCCGGACTAGGGATGCTAATTTTGAAAAAAATGTTTAACCGATAACTGACTTTTGCTAACTGATCAAACTGATGATTAACTGGTAACCAAAAAGATTAGTGCATCACATGCAGCTGTGCTCCAGCTGCAGAGTGTGAGCACAACAGTCAACTGAGTCCTCAGTTCACCCGTACAGGAGCGTTAGCAGCCACGGTGCTACGTGTAGTGTTGCAGTCACTTTCCCAGTAAAAGTCCACCACTACCACTGTTATAGCTGTGAACGTAGCTGTAGCAGTGTGTGTACAGTAGAGCTGAACGACTAATTGCATTTGTGCTAATATCATGACATGATAAAATGTGATTTTCAGAATCAGAACAGAGCAGAAGGAGCTTAAAAAAACAATCACGTTATATTGCAGTCGCAATAACGCAAACTTTTCAACACAATTAAATTATTTTCCAAAGTCTTTCAGCTGATCGGTGAATAAACGCTACGAGGTTTCACCTCCTCCGCCCAAGACTGGACCCAAATTCTTGTATCTGTAACTCCAGCTCAGACTCTCTTAAGGTGGACCAGCTTTTTTCCTCAAACTGACAAGCTGCTCCTCCTGAGTTTTGCTTAGCTTTTTAATTAATTAGTAATATTTTTATTGTATTATTTTCTATTATCAGTTACAGTTCTTAATGTTGGTTAACGGTTAAACTGTTAAATATTAACAACCCTAAACCCAGACAGTAACACTGCAGCGAGTAACGCCACAGACACAAGACATGCATATCTTATGCACAGTGGGTGCTGTGGTACACAGTACAGACACACACACACACACACACACACACACACACACACACACACACACACACCATGTTGTCAGTGTGGTTCTGTTCATCAGTGTGAGTGAAGAAGACATAAAATTCGCAATTTGTAACACCTGAAAGTCCGAAGTTATCTATGATTTTCATTCATTTTCAGTTTGATTTTATTTGTCCAGTAACCTGGAGCGCTTTTATTTTGAGATTTGTTTGAGTGAGAGACGATCCTGTAAGTTGGTGCAGTTTTGGAGAAAATAACATTTTTTATAAAAGAAAAGTTACAAAAATGTTTGCGCTGTCAATTCTACACGGAATAGGCAAATAATATTGCAGTCAGTGCATCGCTACCTGACAGGCTGTACATTCAGGTTTATGCATCAGCGTCATGCCCACCGTTCATAGGATTAATTGGAGTGTTTCGTTCATTTAATAACAAAGAAAAGCTCAGACTGGGAAACAAACCATGTTTATAAGCAACCAGCTTAGGCTGCTGGAGTACAACATTCATCAGCCACTTATGTTGCTCTGGCTTCCAAATTGAGTTTCTGAATTTTAAAAGAACTTTCCAAACTCTGACTGATTACCTGTCAGCGTGCCCAGTAGAGTTCAGCAGCAGCCAGCAGTTACAGCATTTGGCCGGTAGAAATGTCTCAGCCAGGGAGAGGAGGAGGATTACTCTTTGCTGATGTGATAGATTAGTTACCATTGCACACTTTGGCCGGTTGGTTGCTGGTTTTCAGCTCAGGGTGAAAATGCCCAGAATGCTTTATTGGTTCCTGTACCATTAAAACTAAATTCATTTAAGATAGTGAATTGCCAGTGGACTTTTTGGTGGATTTGCTCATTTCTTAGTGTTGAATAAAGTTGCATGATCAGTATTATCTTGGGTGTTGAAGAATAGCTGCAACCACCTTTCGCTGCATGCAAATATAACTATATGGGGTTTGTCATGCAAGCGGCTATTTCTCGGGAGCATTGGGCATCTATGATATTCACACCCTTTTTATATAGTGGCAAAAAACTCCCTGCATTTCTCAGATGAAGCTTGCTTATTTTCATGAACTGCACAGGCTGATTAAATGTATGTGTGAATGAGATAAATTGACTGTTTTCTCTCTTGTGTTGGCTTTCATCATTAGTTTCTGTCTCTCTGTTTTCATCACTTGTCACGTTGCTTCATATCCATCCCCTGCTCATTGCAGTGATACTATTTATTCCTACAGTTCCTTTAACCAGTCGGTCCTAGCAGTTTTTTAGCGAAGGTAATGGTGTGAAAGGTACACGTTCCTGTCATTCTGCCAGTTGGTTTGTTTGCCAGTGTGGAGGTGGTACCACAGGATGTGTGGGGATGCACTACATGGCATAGAGTCAAGCTGCTTTATGTAGGGAAAATCAAGATTTATTGGATTGGATATTCAATTTGCATATGGTAGACATTTAGTGCATGATACTTTGTCACAACAAAATTGATTTAGTGCTTAGGTTCATCAGTTCACAGACATTTTTCTTGTAAATCTTTGGTAGCTAAATAGATGCCCTGAGTGATGCCAGCCCATCTGGTCAGTGTTCCTGTTTCTAACCTTTTAAAGAGCAGTCAGGTGGTGCCTTAAGCACTATTCATTGTCCTGAATACTGCAGCTCCCACTGATTATGTTGTACATGGGATAAGCTTGCCATTCTTTCACATGAGTTGCTCTTCCATATCATGTAAAGCATTCAAAGTAAAAAAGTAAATAATGTATTTATTCAGTGCACACAGTAGTATCTGAAAAGATGCTGTTCACACCAGATCTATACTCTAGCATCACGACTCGGGTGCTGCCCTCGCCACTGCAGTGCTACTGATGAGACTCCATGCCTTGTCACATACTGTATAGTTGATATAATGCTGTGGATGGAATTAAAAGGGGTCATGTCATAACACATGGTAGACTACAGTCCAACACAGGGAAGTCCACACTGGGAGGAAAAAGGGGAAAAATCTCTTTCAAAAAAAGTAAGAAATTAGAAAAATAATGGACAGAATCTCCCCTCTGTCTCTCATTAGTATGTCTGGGAGATGATGCAGCATGCCACAACACAATAAATGCTAATGCTGGCTCTGCAGGCGTTTTTCAGTATAAAGAGTTTAAATGGTTCACAGGGGAACTGCAGTACACAGGAGTGCATTTAAAATGAGACAATAATAGCCTTTTCTTATTTTCACTCTTCTTTGAGTTCACAACACCATCTTACAGGAACATGAAGTCAAAATGGGTTGTTTATAATAACAAGCAGTAGTAGTGGTACGAGTAAGGAAGAACACAAAAAAATCAGTTTGATGTTAGGCACGCTGGTGCCTCTTTACACATCGTGACAGCCCTCCTGTTTTAACAGTCAACTCTGTGTGGTATTTTTCATGTTATTTATCTTTCTTCAATATGCAAGAAATGGCACATAAAGTTATTAATCATTATACAGCAAATAAGGCACAACAGGGTGACCTCCACATAAAATAAACAAGCAAGATAAAAGAACTACGACCTGTTTTCTCATGTAAACTAGAAATATGAAGACCAGTTGGTATTAATTGACCTAACCCAAAAGATCCTTTGATATTCTCATCATTAAGTCAAATATGTACAGTATAGACCATACATCAATATGCATATTTGGCCTATAAGCACATAATTAGCACTTAATTTTCATAAAACCAAGCCATTGGAGTGCATTGGATTAAATAAATTCAGATTACTCTGTAATAAATATCTTCCTGGTACACACTCACACAGTGGCTTGTTAAATTATGACACTGATATTAACTTTTATAATAACCAGATGTATAGTTCAGTTTCATCATGAAAAGTTAATATTTCGTATTTCTCTAAGGATGGCTAACTGGTTTTACCTAAGGGGACCGTCATACAAAACAGTCTATGTAGGAGATATTATGAGCATGAATAACATGTTTTACTCATGTTGCAAACATCATCACATTGCTACTTATATTACATATTGGTTGAGTATGCAAATAGCATGAGTGTAGATTTTAGGCATCTTTTCCACAAGTCAAACCTGTGCTGACTGGTTTGATTCATGACATATTTGAGTAACGTTCTTTATGCGTAATTAATGAGTGATCCAGCGAGCGAATAATGAGAGATAGCATCCAACTTTTCATCAGCAGGGATGCTTATCATATGGCAGTAAATCAACTTGAAAGGAATCCCAAAAGTAATGCTTGGCGGGTGTGGGACGGTGACACTTCAAAAGAGCGCCTCAGCAATATTTTTGGGCAGTTTGTGTTCTACTGTGAAGTTGCTGAGCCTGCAGATGGAGGCCTGGATCAACATGTTCCTGACGGATGCGCTCTTCTCTGTTCACAGCTGCTCTGTGTGAGGCGCATCAGCGTGACTTTAGACTGGCATTGACTTGCTTCTGGTTGGTTGACAGGTTGCCTTGGCAGCAGGGCGACCAGCTTGTCTGTGTGCGATGTCAGCAGCACTTGACGCTCCCTGCTCAGTTTGCCACCACACCAAATTCATTGGTGACAGACACACACACAAAAACCTGCTAATGCTCTACAATCTGCCTGTGTGTTTATGTGAGAGATGCTTCCTGTTTTTTGATCTCATTGAGTTTGTATGAGTCCGCCAATGTTTACCTTTCGTCATTTTCCCTCCTCACAACTCCTACTCTTTCCTGTTTCTTTCACGCTGTCGTAACCTCTCTGACTAGTTCACCACATACATCTTTTCAACAGTTTTCCACTCAACAATGTACACCACATATTTCTCTTTCAAGCTGCCGTTCGTCCTCTTTCTCTCTTGAATGCTCTCTACCTTTACTGGCTCACTCTGTCCGCCCTGGTCTTATTTCACCTCCTCCTCCGCCCTTTTTCTCAGTGGAAGATCTTTCCTCTTCATTATTTATGGAGAGTGTCTGCGTTGCGTCGCTGTCAGATGCAGCAGACAAGAGTGCTGTTTCTCTGTACTGAATTCCAGGAAAAAAATCAAAATCATGTCTCATTAATTTTTGAAGTAGACATGTCCTTGTCAACGTACCTGGGAATATAATGTGTCCACAACTCCGACCATGTGTTACTGGTTGCAAAGGGAGGTAAAATGCAGTTGCATCAGGATGTGACACTGGCACATTTGGCACCAATTTATGTTGATGTGTTGAAAATACCATTTTGTAGTTGTGGGTATTCCCTGAAAGGTACAGTGAAACATTTCTACAGGAATACAGTAAAATGTTTAAGTGCTAGCCATGACTGGTCAAGACCAACTATGTTAAAACATACTGTAATCGTGGGGTCAGTGACAGGAAAGTGAAAAACTGTAACGTTGACACGGCTGCTGGATGTCATCTATGATCAGAGCAAAAAGGTTTTGGGTCCACAGTTCAGATTGAATAAACATATGAAGATAATTTATTTAAACAGACATTACACTCAGGCAGCCCAGTTGTTTATGCACTCTATGGTTTTCTCTCATTTTTCATATTTTATGACAGTGTGGGCTCCTGCCTCACCATCTACAATCAAACATCTTACATCTTTATACAATCAGGCACTGAAAATAATGAACAAAACGCTTAGAATGGACAAAAAAATCTTGTCACATACTAAAAAGGCACAATGTACTTAGCTTTGAGAGCTTTACTCATTTTTGTTTTCTCAAATTCGTTTTTAAATGTGTTAACAGTGTAGCTCAAGCGCCTTTTTCCAGATATATCCAAAGACGAGATGGTAATAACTAAGAGCATAGCGACTGGCACCTGTAAAACACCACATCATAGAACTACATTTAGACAATCAGCTTTCTCCATAAAGGGCTGCCAGCTTTGGACCAAGACATTACCAACTAAAATCAAGTTATATCCGCATATAAAATCCTTCACAACAAAGGTCAAATGCTGGTTAAAAGCAAAACAGAGCTGTACCCATTTTTAGAAAATTGTCCTGTAAATTACCAAGGTGTATTGGTGGATGCGTATTAGCATATTGTGTAAGGTGTGTTTTATTGCCTTTCCATATTTGTAGTGTATTTTGGTTTTATCATATAGAAAGCTATATATTTTAATTACTCTGTACACGTAAATGCCCAGCTAGGGACAGAAGTTGAAAATTAGTAATAGCTATAAACTCTGCAGAGCACATCAGTTTCATGCCCTGTATTGAATTATGTTAAATTGGATCTCCCCTACCAAATCAAATCAAATCACCTGATCCACCACCATATAGACATCATCTTTACTTCCTCTAAAATAGTATTAGGAAATAGTATTTAGACAATACAATATTTTTACAGAAAAAAAGGCTGACCTGTTATACCTGATAATCTCTTTGTTTTTTTTACAGAGACGTTTCTACCATATGAAAAAACAATGTTCATGTAATCTGAAAAAAAATATGATCAGTAACTAAATCTCAACATTTTACTTTGCATTATATCTCAGTGCTTAAATACTCAGCATTGAGCATTGAGCACTAAAATTAGCCCCATGCCCTTACTGCCCAAGCCTTTTCTTCAGCATCCAGTAAAATTCAAACAAGCTGAATCAATTTAATTTTTTAAACCGAATTAAGCTAATTTACAAGTGCAATCTCAATCCATAGACTTTATTACTGATTCATAAATCACTAGCTATATGCAACAGGATTGTGAGAAGATGAATAGTGATGAAAATTGACCGCCAGTTTCCAAGCCGCTCAAGTAGATAGAAACAACAGCTTATCATGGATCTCATGTGGTAGTAGTTAAACACACAGACATAGATAGAGATGTAGATACACACACACACACACACACACACACACACACACACACACACACACACACACACACACACACACACACACACACACACAGACTACAACTTAATCTTGCTCATCATGGGATTTACTCTCTTCTGGTCTCTTCCTATATATGTTTATCAGTCAAGTGGGCCAAGCCCCACAGCTCAGCCCTGACATCTGGTACAACTAGGAGGGAGGGTCTTGACACAGCTGGCAGGAGCGATGGAAAGTGGGTCTCAATCCTGGGTACGGAGGTCAGGGCCATAGATTAGAGTCACACTCAGAGGGCAGCTGGGGTAACATAAGAGCGACCATGATGAGTATATGATCATGGTGATGTCTCAGCTGTTGGAGAGAGTAAATCATAAAGGCGCTGCTCCTTTGTTGTGAGTCTGGTGACTTATTGTGATCTACAGAAGAGGTTTCTACTAAAGAGAAGATGTTTCCACTCTCTGCTGTTTTCATCTCTCATTCTCAGTCTGTTTATCATCGTTTCTCTCTCTTTATTCCACTGTACTTCCCTCTGCTCTGCCCAGGTCTTTTTGATGTAAGATTTAACTTGTTTATTGGACATGAGCCAGGCTTTCAAGTACAGTATAACCACCATGCCCCCCTACTCCCCATAGCATTGCTGTAATGTAAAGAGAAGATGTTACATAATGGTCTACACACACACACACACACACACACACACACACACACACACACACACACACACACACACACACACACACACCATTGCATTTAATGCCAGCACATTTGAGGCTTACAGTTGGTTCACTGGGTGGATAATTTTAATGAATTCAGACAAGTTGTCAAGTGACGCATATACTGTAGATTGTGTCAGTCTTTCTTGTTTTTCCTCTCCTCTCTTTGTTTAAGCTCTTACTTGAATGTGATTATTGCAAATGTAACACAATATAACATAATATTACGGGCTGCATTTCAGCCTGCATGAGCATTTATCATCATACTCGTATTAGGGACTATGCGGTACATGAGCCAATACATATTTTTTAAATGTTTTATTATGCTTGATTTAGCATGTTTAGCTGTGCATGTTTAAGCATACATAAATACAGTTCCAGCATTATGTCTTTAGACAATAAAAGGTTCCTTGATGATCATGATCACCATTAGAAATGATGGGGATTGATGTGTTGATTTAGGCTTCACCACTGTATATCTTTGTTAAAGACTTCACTAAAATGTATTTTCACTTAGTACTCACTGTGTAGTCACTCAAAGCTGATCTCCAGTAGTTGTTATTCTTTCCTCGTCGAGTCATTGTGCTCCACACAATGGCGCTCTGGCTGCCAGATTACTGCCAGCTGCTTGTTCTTGTGGGAAAAAAAAAGAGATTAATGTTTGGGAGTTTAATGACAATTCCTGAAGAGCCATTATTTAATTAGGAGCCCTCTGGGTGTTCATTCATCCCCTCGGAAGTAATGCTTTTGTATCACTGATGTATAAACTGCAGTCATGGATGGATGCATGTTGATGATTTGAGAGAGGTCAATCAACAACTGTTGAACTACAAGTCAAGAATGGAGGGTTGGTTTTGCCAAGTCAGAGTTTATAGTGCATTATGTGAACAGAGAAGTTAAAGACATCTGCCTTGGTCACATTATATTCTACCTATACCCAAACCTGAGCATGTGGACCATAAACCTATTTAAAGAGCATTCTGTTAAAAGCATTACTGCCAGCTGTAACTGCACTCCAGTGAGACGCTAGGTGCAAAAGCAATGTTGTAGAATGAAACGCCAGACAATTAGAAATTAATTAAAAGCATAGTGGAAGTTATGGTCTGTTCAATGCAAGTGATAATTACCACCAGGAGTCTTATATTTTTTTTTGAAAGAGTTGATATATCTAACCCAGGCAATATGGAAGTGTTTAAAAGACAATATCATTTAATATAATTATATCCTACTTTATGGGCTAATTTGATGTTTTTGGCTTATGTTTTGTTTATGTTTGGCTTATCCCCACTATACAAACTCAGCCTATCATGCAATAGTAGTTTAACAGGAGATATAGTAACTATTCATTCAGTGTAACTTAGGCTTGATTAAACATTAGTAATTGCTATGCTGAGTTGTACCATGGTGTTATAACTAGGGCTGGGCATGTTTGAAATTCTGTGATGGTAGATCTAGTGTTTGGTAGAGATAACAATTTACTACGGAGGTGAAAATAAACATTTTTCTACAGTCCCTTCTCTCAT
The DNA here is from genome assembly GCA_947000775.1 of Pterois miles. Taxonomy (NCBI): domain Eukaryota; kingdom Metazoa; phylum Chordata; class Actinopteri; order Perciformes; family Scorpaenidae; genus Pterois; species Pterois miles. The sequence goes on along the minus strand of CAMQGK010000334.1, from coordinate 8,459,831 downwards.
TAAACCCAACACCCAACCCAAGTGAAATTTCCTAAATGTTGAATGCTCTATCAACACAAGCAGCTCTACAAGAACTTAACCCAAACAAAATCCAGACTAAGTGAAGTGGAGCATGAATCTGAGCAAACATTCACTGCCAGATTTCATTACATGTCAGTTTTGAATACTCTGTGTTATGGACACATTTTGGTATGTAGCAAACAGTTTTGAGGTCCACCTCCCTATTCTTTCCCATCGCCACATTTCATCGGCGTAATGAGACTATGGCGTGGTTCTGATGAAATGCTGTAATTTGTCAGAATACCAAACTGTTGTAGGAAGATGGGGCCGATGATGTGTGAGTACTTCTTCTATTGTCTGTAGATATAAAGGGGGAAAATCAGATTTGTATGATATTTTTCAACATCATGGGGAGTGCCTTGTACTGAACCTCTGCTTCGTTTAGCTCTGGATAGCAGCCAATTTTTCAAGCTGAAAGTGCCAAAAAAGTTAGCTGTAGTCTAAACCTCATTTCAAGTCCTCCAGCAGCTATGATAAAAATCAGGCAGATAGTTGGATTTTACTTGAACTGACATTGAACACTATTATTTCCTTCTCAATCACTGCGTCTCTGCGACTCCAGCTCTCCATCATTGGGTTTCTATTTTGTGATCACAAACCACCATCTGGGCTGTTTTTTAACAGTAGCTTAAGGATAATTGGATAGGAGAGCGAGAGTACAAGGTGACATCAGCATGTGTCTCACGGAAAGCAGTGACATTCACAGGTAAATGTGTGTAACAGTAAATAAAGACATCTGCAGTGCATGCAGATGAATACATTCTGTTTTCCCCCATTGACAGATTCAATATTCAGTATTTTTGATGTGAAGTAGAATAAATACTTCAAGGTGTAGTTTGTCACTGTTGACTCAGCTACTTATCAGGGTTTTAACTGTCATCTATTCGAGTGTTTCAGCTGTTTTATGCAGAGCATTATTACTGTATACCTGCTGCATCAAGAGACTCATTACCCCAGTTTGAGACCGGTTTTATCTAAGATGCTATACTGTGGGAGAAAGTAAAGAAGCCTGCTCTTTGTACAGTGCACTTCTAGACTGTTATTAGGAAAAGAAGACACCAAAGATACCTCATTATCTAGCCGAGTGGCTGTTGGCTGTCTACCTGCCTGAGCCCTGTACTGTCACATTATACACTAGAAGGCTGCACATACTCAGAGGAGAGAGGAGAGAAATCAGTAATGGCCCAGAGATAGTGGTATTTAATGGAGCAGCTTATTTGGCTGGGGAAGTTTAATGGAGCACATTTTTCAAGGCTTTGACACTGTCACTGGGTTATGAGAGAGAACTACCAGCATGTGCATATTTATCTATATCATCGGTTTGGACAAAAATATAATGTAGTGCCAATATTTGTTTATTTTTTTTAAATTTAATATTGAGTCCCAGACATAGCAGTGGTAAAGTGGTTTGTTTTTATTGACAAGGTCACATGGTCGACTGAGAGGGAGAGAAAATGAAAGTAAAAGAGACCTGGAAAGAGTGGACAATTTGATGAAAGGAGAGAATAATAAAGATTCACTAATCATTGATGGAGTGACGACTATTATTATTGAGTTGCTGACAAACCACTTTACCATCAGTGACTAAGGCTAGCTGAATGGAAATATGGCCGTGTGGGTTGTAAGTGCAACATTGATGTGAGTTTGGTGTGAGTTTACTTTATGATGGTACTCGGGTACCATCATACAGTGGTGGATGACAAAATTGAACGACTCATTTTTGATGTTTAGAGGAAAATTTCAAAATGTTCAGTGATACCACAGATTTTTCCCCCAGTGCTGCTAATTGATTATGTTCAACAGTGATTACAAATTATTCCTGGTATTTTTGTTCGTTTTCCTATGAATGTCCAGCAACGTGTCAATTTCCACTTGTTACATACATACAGTCTTTTCAAAATACGCTTCCGTCTTCACCTTAGGAAAAGATTATGGTTTGGTTTAAAATAAATGGTAAGTGGACTTGTATTTGGCCTTGTCAGCATTCATCCATTCACACACACATTTGAATACTGATGGCAGAGGCATCCATAGGTGGAAACTTTGCCCATTTATCTAATATATGTAAATACACATTCACACACTCTGGAGCAAGTGTCGTGTTCAAAGACACTTCGACATGTCACCAGAGAAGCCGGAGATTGAACCAATGATCTTCCAAATGGTGCACTTCTCTAACGTCTGACCCACAGCTGCCACAAAACAACTCTGGAGTACGTACCTTACATGAGAAATCACACTGGACATGATCGTCAGCCTCCCTTCCCCTCCTTCGGGTAAAAGTCTGACTTCTTTTGAAACATCTATCCTCTCCTCCTTATGCAGCGTATGTCGTTCTTTATATTTCCTGGTTCACCATAACATTAATTATATACAAATTGATTTTGTGAGATATACACTAATTTCAGTGCATTACTTTTTGTAGGTTTAGCTGCGAACGGTGTATGAAACCAGCCTGCCATGTTAGGTTATATTTCGTCTGTGCTGGTTCTGTTGGCCGTGTGTTATTTTAAAATACACAAGAAAGAGAGGCCAAAAGAACTAAATGTGGCTGTATGGATCTCATAGTAAATATCTCAGTTACTTCACTACAGAAACTTTCAGAGTTTTGAGGGAAAAATCTACCGTAGTGATGTACTCACTGTACTGTAACATACAGCTGGAAACAACCTCAGCCTCAGTCTCTTCTTCTCCACTTTTTGCCTCCCCCATAGGTCCTATAATTAGATCTCAGTACGTGAAAGATACATTTCTGGCAATTCGGTAGACCTCACTGACAGAGACAGACCTTCTATCCTTATTTGCCTGTGTTCACAAGTGTATACTGTATGCACTGCATGTACATTTTTACATTTATGTGCTTGCTCATGTTTTAGTTAGCAGGTATGTGAGACGCTATGGGTAGAAATGCCAAAGCACCACACCCATGGAAGTAGACTGGGTCAGTATTGGCTGATGTTCATTACAGATTCCAAGTGTTTTATTTATGTTTTTGTCATCTGTGTAATGGCATTAAAAGCAATGGTTTCTGCTTAGCTGCCTTGTATTGTTTTAGTGCCTGTGTGTTAGCGTGTTTCTGTATGCAAAATGTGTGAATGTATCTGTGTAGGTGTTGCATATGGTTCTATAATGTGCTTGCATGCTTTTATCTATGGAACCTTAAACTATCTGTTTGATGGATGACTGCATATCCCGTGGAGGTAAATCTTGTTAATAGTCTCTGAAAATAAAAAAGAATCCATAAAGAGAAATAATGGGATTGCTGTGAAATATCACAACTGGGTTATGCTCAGCCTACCTTTATCTTTCTTTTTCTCAGCTCACGTTATACACTATGTCTGTGTTCATCGTGGAAAACAAGGGGATATTTTTTATTTCTATCTGTGAAGTTCATTTTATTTTTGAGTTTTTTTTTTTGGTTGCGTAGCAACACCCATCTAGTATGTTATGTTTTTGCCTGCTGTAAGACCGAGATCCATGCCCTTAAGGAAATAAACTCACAGAGTAGACAAGAGATACAGACTTCAGTAGTATGTGCCACTTTTCCTAATCTCCCTGATAGACATCTGCTCTGTGAAGTGTATTTCAGTTTCAGTTTCCTTCCTGTTTTATTATTAATCAATAATTTCCTACCTGTGGGTTTGCCTGTTTGCAGGTTCAGTTTCCATTCATATATTTCTCAAGACATCAAACAAGACATTAATTACACATTGGGGGCCAGAGTCATTGAAATACAAACAGATTTGACTTTAAAACACATGACCCTGAGAGACGAAGCTGCATCTTCCTGCTGGTGTGGCTCAGCAACATGAACTAGTGGTTAGCACGGTCATGATCATCTATCTAGGTGACAGTGAACACCACAGTTAAAGTGCATCCATCAACAGCCATGTGTCAAGTATTGTATCCTTAAATAAGACAACAGGGGGGCTATTTCGCAAAACCCAGATAGCGGATTAAACAGGGATTTACCACTTGTCCTGTCTTCAACCTGTCGCGGCCAACATGATGCGTATAAAGCCAGAGTGCACTGACTACACGAGGTTACTGTTTCTGTTATCCTGGATTTCTTAATTCTGCTTTTGTGAAATAGCCTCGATGCCACTGCTGTGAGATTATTGGATAATGTATGATGAACTGTGAGTTCATAAACGAGGGTTTAGATGGAGTTCTTAATAACTGATGACCTTATGTGTTGAATGAATTGATTAGGTGTTCTGTTACTGTTACTCCCTTGCAGCAGTGCTTTTTCTCAGACAGGTTTGAAACCAATTATCGATATTTCCTCAGGTCAGTGTTGAACATACAGAGATCTTTTGAATAAATAAAGTAGGATTTCTGTTTTTTGTTTTGTTTTGCTCCCCTCAATTCAGCCAAATCACAATGTTCTTCACCAAAATGCATCTTTGTGTTTGTGCGCATGTTTGCTTTTTGCTCACTTGAATGATTATTTTAGCACCGCTGTGTGGAATCACTTAAATTGCTAAATCGATTAAATTACCCAGCTCCCATTATGAGAAAAATTTTAGTTACATTAAAGAACCACATTTACTTAGAGCCTCATAATGTGGTTTGATTAATGTTCAGTACTAGCACAGCGGTTTCTTTCAGCTGGGACAGGGAAATCAGATTCCAGATCATTACTAAACTGCTCAGGTACTGGCTTTGAGGAGCTGGTGGATTTCAGCGCATAGCGTGATATTGAATGAAATGGACTTAGTGTATGAATTTGTTAACATTAGTTCTACACTAAGACATGAAGCACAGGAGCAAGTTATATATCATCTAAGCCTCCATTCATTATTAATAAAAAGACTCAATCCATTAATGGATCTTTTTTCGAACCATACTTGTCTAAAAAGATGCCTTGTGGCCTCTCACTGCCTGGGCAGTAGATAATAATAAATAACGAGTACTGTTGAGATGACAAGATTCTTGGACAGAAAAGCAGATGGTCAGAGAGCGGAGACAAATATAGGTTTTGTGTTGGGTAGGAAGTGGCATCCTTACTAAGAGAAGGAGAACTGTCACAATGTCTTTATTAATGAGCAAAGCAGGAACAGGTTATTGTTATCAGGAACGGGGGTGTAGAGTGGAAATTACCTGCCATCTCTGTGAGAAATGGGTCTGGCTCCACACAGTGCCCAGGGCTAAATACAGGCCTCCACCTCCATAAAGACACCACTATCGTGACATATAATCCAGGATAAGAAATATATGACTCTGGTTGATATCCCAAAAGGAAAGTTTTCTAAGCAGCTGTTAACTTAGCCATGAAATTGCGAAACATGAACTTTCAGCTTTCTTTCAGAAATCTCCCAATAGGCCGTTTCACTTCTTTCTAGCAGCAGTCAAGCTTAAAGTGCTTTGCTGAAAGACTTCAACAATGGCACAGCTCAGTCACTAGTACAACTTTTAAAATAATGTCACTATCCGCTAGTAACTCTGGGAGAGTTAAGTGCTGATAAGAAAATGAATTCAAAGTATTTTCTGTGTCACAGCTGAATTATATACAGGTGGAAATTAGACGGCAAAGTTTTGAATTTTACGTGATTCTCTGAAACCTAAATCTAGTCCTCCCTAAATATCTCTTACCTCGTGCTCAATGATCTACAGAAGTAGTGCAACAAGTCAGAGAGGAAACTGACTGACAGTGAAATCCTACTAGGTCCAGCGACATAGTGCTCTCTCTTGTACTTAGTACCAGCAGGTAGTCATGAACACACAGATAGTTTCTTCTTTTTCTGTTGAATTTGTTGTTTTAATAGATTGAACCCAGAAGCTCCTTGCTTTACTATATTATCATCTTTAATGAGTAGCTGATTTTTCATTGTAGAGTTTGGTTTAACCTTTCACAACTGGATATTTTCACCCAGAGCCTGAGGAACACCTTTGTCAGGAAATGGCAGGTTCTGGGTCCTGCATGGGTTCTTCATCCTTGATGAGGAGCCACTAGTGCTTGTCCACAAATAATGCTGAAAAAATGACCAACTTAAGTCTTTTGACATTTGCCACATTGCCACACTGATTTTTGCTGCGTTTTCCTTTTTTTTGAGTTTGACGTTGTGAATAAACGCTGTAGATTTGGGAGCAAGATGTTGACCTAAAAGGTTATGTTTCCCATTAGAACAGAAATTGGTGGTAAAAAGGTCACTGACTGAGTTCCAGTTAGCTACACAAATGTGTCCTGAATTTCATTTTGTACTACTACAACAGTTACTCTGATCGAGCTGTACATCTTTGTGAGTTTTGTTGTACAGCGTAACTTAAATTAAAGTTCAGTGGTGTGAAGTCAATAGAAGCAAGTCTGTTCAACTAAGTAGTTTTTATGGCTTCATAACGTGTCCCGGAGCTGAGCTGATACTCGTGCAGTATTTCCAGATAATCTGCTCGTAAACCCTTTTGTGGCCTTCCTCTTGGGCTGTAAGCTGCAGATGATATGCATTGTGTCTGGCTGGAGTCTGTTGGTGTGGAATATCCTACTGAATATTTAATCTCATCATTTCAGGAGTGTGATACATTGTCTGCTTTAGTTATTGATGAAGGATTAGCTTTTCTGTCTCTGATTTATTATTGATGACGCTATACATTCACACGCACGAACATTCTTTGGGCATGCAATCACATATACATGCAAACAGCCCCCTGGAGATGATGTAAGGATGCAACGTTTCCATCAATATTTGCAATGTAATGTCAAACTCATTTTATTCCATCAAAGTAGTATTTAGTTAATGGAAAAGGCTATTGGCATTGATTGATGTTTTAATGGATTCAGTTGGAATTCAGTCAGAAGGGTTTTCTGTAAATTGCTGAAGGCTTGTATCCAAATACACAGAGCACTTTCCAGTGTCGCTCTCCAGGGATTATTTAATGTACAAGTGCTCTGATAGTTGATTCTCACTGGATCAGTGGCTCATGTAGCTGTGATGGAACTACTTTCTTTCCTGTATTTATATTGTGCTGCTGGATGCTATTTACTCACATAGACCTTGCTTGTGTTTCTTTTAATTTAGGATTATATTTAGTGTACACAGTTAAAATGAGAATTGTTGGTAAAAGTGAAACGATACACTGTCTGTTGGTGTGTAAGGTCAGCCAGGATGTTTAATGACCTCTGGGACTAGTGAGAGACAGGAAATTAGGTTGTTGTTACAATTGTTTAGTCCTCTGTCGGCTTCAAGGAATCACGTGGGGAAACACAGCAGGTGGAGTTGACTGGACCTGGGCTGCCTTTTCTTTCCTTCCTCTCGTCTCCTCTTCTGCTTGTCTCACTGTGAATGTGTGTAGTCTAGTGGTCTGTCGCTCTGCAGTGTTTTTGTCCCTCCATTGAAGCCTCAATGTGCAGAGGTAAGGGCTGAGATCTACTGTCTGGACTCGGGGGACAGGATGGAGAGGATGGTTGAGAACTGTGACAGATATCGCGTTACCGATGTATATCATTTTTCATGGATTTCCATAAAAAAAACATAAGAAATGTAGCCTAGAAAAGAGGAGAGCATCTATGGAAATACGAACCGCACCCTCACATTTCAGTGGTATGTGTGGCAAATATTAAATGCATTCAAACGGTTCTGAAGCAGCTGACCATGGATGTATAAAGAGAACAGAGCTGATGGGAAAGCTAGCGACGGACTTAGCGAGGAAGTATAGACGTGTGACTACGTCCGATTTTCAAAGTAAGTAAGTTGTAAGTAAGTCGCTTACAAAGGGAACTGTATATAAAAAATACGTACTGTATATGGAAATAAAATTTGACTGTCAGAAAGAACACTAGATTTTTCAGTTGCTTTTCAAAAAAAAAATAATAACTGATATATTTGACTTCAGGACATCTCTGACTACGTACATGCTTAAAATCAAACATGTTTATGTATCAATTTAGATATTTTCCTAAGTTAAAGTCCCTAGAAGTGTATGATTAAACCTTTTCTCATGGTCTAGTGTTGATAAGTTTACAAAAATCACACGTAATCAAGTATCGTGATAGTATAGAATAGGGAGATGGGTGTAACATAAAGCAACCCCAGTCTAACTGCTTGTGTTGTTATTTCTCTACACGTTTTTACATGGCAGCCTGTTTATCTATTATATCTGGTTCTTCATTGCCTTCATTGATCCTATCATGTACTGTTGCTCACTTAAAGAGCTTGCACTATCTGCAAATCCATTTCAAATCCTGTGCTCCCTTTTATGCTTGTGTATATCTGTATGCATGTATACTGGTGTCCCTTAGTGGTGCTGTACAGCATACATACAATAAATACTGACATTCTGAAAAATACAATGTAGTGACGATTTCAGTTACAGTAAAGGAAAAAAAGCACATGCACTGATATTTACTCTGGGCGCAGCGTGTCTGCGGATTTCCATCTTTTCTCTTAATCGCTGTGTGTTATGATGTGACCGCGACTTGACATTTTGTTGATGTGTACGTCTCTGTGTCACTGTTTGTTAGTTAATCACATTTGTAGGCAAAAGGGCTTAATGTGACATGGTCCGACCCTAGGAACTGTTGTCCAGTCCTCTTGGTTGTATCCACACACAGTCGGCCTCAGGTTTAACCGATCCAAGCACACAGCTTTAGCTCTCCGTCTGTCACTGAATATTCACATTGGATTTCCCCAGATATTTTTTTGAGCTGGTGCACCTGTTCTCTAACAGATAACATGTTTTGTTTTGTTTTATTGCTATTTTTCCTTTTCCCCCAAAGATTGACTCTGTTTCCCCTTCCCTTGTTTAACAGCAGGTGCTGTGAAGCTTAAATTGTTTTGGGTTTTCCGTGGAGATTTGGGAGCTTCAAGCTTTACATAGCACCACATTTCTCACACAGCTGCTGGGATTTGAAATCCTGCTGTGTATCTGTACAATCCTCTACTCATAAAACATTTCAATATTCATAATCATAGGTATGATAAAATATTAAGTAATTATCACTGGTAATGTAGAGACAGCTGTAATAACGCCCTTCGACAAGTGTCACCGGGCTGCCAGTGAACTGAAATACTCTTGCCTGAACTGCGCTTGCCTGAACGTTATTTTTAGGCCATTTTCTGGATTGATATTCCTCAAAGTATAATTTATTTTTGGATTGCCTTTTGTGTATCTGTTTCAGTGAAATGCATAAAACTGTGTCTCCTACAATCTCCTCTACAAATGCTAGCTTGTTTGTGGTGTCTCAAGGGGCATTTTCATGCCTAGAAAATATGGTTAAACATGACATTCATTATTAATCATTATATTAAGAATTTCTGAGTGGAGCTTGAGATAACTGTTATAATACAGTGAGACCACATGGGCTGCAGTGTAGTTATAGAGTCACTATTATTACCCTGTAGTCTCAGTGCAGGGCTGTCCCTAAAGAATGGAAGAACAGTGCTGCACCATCACTTTCCACCATAACACCATCATGCTACTTCCAAAAATAGCTTATTGAATACATTCTGCTGTGCCTATTCTCTCAGCACGAAATATAGAAACTCTGCTATACATGCATTTGATTGATAGCATTGTCTCACATAGAAATACAGACTGGGTTATCCATCCTTCACAGTTTGTTTTAGGGCAGTCAGACATTATTCTGGAGGGAAACAGTGTTATTAACAATTACAGGAAATGCTATGACAGCATCATTAGAAGTGTGTATTTTGATGATGGAGTTAATGGTGTGTCTTCTCGTGGGTCTTCCTTCTGCTTTTTTCATTTGCGTTACTCTGCTCCAGTGAGAGTATGCTAGCCTTGGTAGTCTGTTAGTAGCCTCCCAGTGGCCCACTAGCATTTTTGTTATCTTTTATACTTAGCCTCATCTCAGAGCACGGTAGCTGGGCAGACATGACAGCAGTGCCCACGCACAGGTTTTTTAATGGGGGGGATGAGGGTTGGAGAATAAAAATATGACGAGCAAGAGATGGAGAAAGAAAGTAAGCTGTAGTGGATCTCAGAGCATAATCTGGTTCATGATGTGGCTTGCTAATGGGCCATCTAGTTGCAACGACAACCATGAGTACAGCACTGACCTCAGGGCTACAACGTGACATGTGAAGCCACAGAGATGACCCCGATCCAAGAGCCTGACACTCAGAAGCTTCCCAAGGAGGTTGCATGCTTGCTAGGAGTAGTTGTCACACTACACATCTAACACATATTATGTAATGTATTTACTTCAATAAATGTCTCTGTTTACCTTTTCAGTCTTGTGAGAATAGTGAAGAAATAGTGATACTGCCGTAAAATTTTTCACTTTCATTTTATACACGAACAATCAAAAACAACACCCTCAGAAACTATCAGCTGATTCATCCAAAATGTTATCTGCCTTTTAATATAGTAATAACAATTTTAAGCAGTCAGCCCTCAAAGACTTAAGATATTGAGTATATGAGTTCAATGATGTAAACACTGTCAGGTCAGCTAGTACTAAGCCTTTAAAATAATCTGGTTTGTGTTCGTTTCTTTTTTTTTTTTTTTATTCAGTTTTCCACGACTGTCTGGTGTATGTATGTACAGTATGTGCTGTAAGTCTTCTCTCCTTTTGTCAAAGAGGTATCGTCTTTCTCCTTTCTTTATAAATTACAATGCAGGAGTACCTGTATAACTTATGTAGCTTCTTCTCTCTACAGGGCATCAACATAGTGGGGCCCAGTAATGCAGAGCCCCCTCCTCAGCCTCCTTGTCCAGCCATGTACCAGCTGGATATTGTCCTGAAGAAAGGGAACAACCTGGCCATCCGAGATCGGACAGGTATGAGCTTGGTTTATTCTTGTTACCTCAGCAGCAATGAAGTTTATGTGTAGAGATGGGGTGGACAGCTCTATCAATCCTCTATTTAGCCCACCAAATGAAAGCGATACCCAATCCTGGTCTCTGTCCACTTCTCTCAATTGCATCCCAGAGTGCTGCCGTCTTCAAAGAACCAAAATGCCTTGTGCTTGCATTGTTGTTATATCCTCTATTTGTCTGCTATCTTTAGGTGTCTCCTCACATTTTTATACATGCTTGTTTTTGTCAGAGTAATATTTCTTTTGGCACTATTTTTTTTTCCTCTTTTCACCTCTATTCTTTTTTCTCACATTTCACTCCCTCTCTTCTCTCTCTCATCTCTCTGCCCATGTAAGGTTTGATTAAATCACACGTCTTGTCCTCACAGCTCACATTTTCGATGTGTGAAGTGAGATGGAATTACTGGGAATGATGCGGCACATTTCCTGTGCATCGAGGCATGAACTGAACTCGGCTTTGGCTTAAGTTAGAACATTGTCACATTTGGAGCCAAGATGGTTGATACTATGGTATCCTGGTTACTTTTGTACAACATGACTAAATCCAAGTCTTTTGCTTGTCAACCCAAGGCGATAGGCAGTGTGAACAAGGATTTTAGTGTAGGGCTACACTGTATTGTTTATTATTGTATGTGGCCTATACTCTCATACAACATCCATGCATTTTCTGATAAATATTTAATTTAGCAACTTTAAAGACCCAAAAGAAGGCTGAGTGGTACTTCCTAATGATTGACAGGGGTCAGTGGAGCAGGAGTGGGCATGTTTTTGTAGTTCTATTTTGAGTAGTAGTAGTAGTAGTAGTAGTAGTAGTTCATTACACCTACCTGTTTCTCCCATTGTGGGATGAAATAGTTTATCTACTCTTTGCACCATTCTGAAAGATATCATCACATATTAAACCACTCTGCTTAATAGTGTTTTCTGCTTCTCTGGAGTGATTGTGAATTTAAGTGCAGGACAGATAGCCTTCTGCCCACTGTGGAAAAAAAAGGATTTTCTGGTCTTGCTCTGGCCTTTGTTGGAAAAAAAGGGCCAGAGATTTTTTTTGTAAACTCTCACAGACAGTGGATTGGATAGTGACGGATGTCGGGGTGTCATTAATGGTTGTGGCAGTCACCATGACAACACATCCGAATATGTTGCCCTGCTCCCTCCCATATATTTTGCCTGACTACTTGTCCGCCTGGATAATGAGCAGTGAGGCGCAGAGCTCACCTGTCCTGAGTCCGTCAAGACAGCTCATTAAAGAGAGACAGAGACTCGGTCAAACGCGCGAGAATTATGGTGGATTGAATCTAATATGAGCAATAATGTCTTAATAACAATCAGTGTTGCAACACGTTGTTTTGTCACACGGTGTTCAGAGAGTGCTTCTTCAAAATATTAATATATACAGCAGCAGTTGATGCCAAATCTTGACACGCACTGTCAGGACATTCACATGTTGCTGCTGTCGTACCGCAAGCGAAGGATAAATCGCAGAAGACAGACATAGGATTGGTGGGATTTTCCATTAACCAATCAGTCTAAGCTCCCTTGTCAGGGAACAGCTGGCTGGTCGAGTAAAAGTAGTTTTCTAGGAGATGCAATTTAGTTCTGTTGCTTATTGATTCACTAAAATCCCTGACATGAATTATAAATGATACAGACCGTTTCCAGTTTTGTCGCAAAACCTTTTCAGAAAAGCCTCTGCATTATGGAATTTCATTTATTCATATCCAGTGAACCTGGACGTTAAGCTAAAAATCAGTGAGCTGAAACTAAGTACCACCTGAACATGCAGACAGGCATGCCCATCACTTCATTACAATATCTCTCTTGGCATCAGACCAAGTGACTGGTGTCTGATTTTTAATCAAAGTGCACTGTAAGTCACTGAAGAATGCTTGAGATTTACAACCAGACTTTAAAGGGAGACTTGACTGGACTTAACTTTACACGGTAGTCTGACACCGCAGCTCTGGTCCATGCATCAAAGTGATGTATGCACCCAGGAACAAGGTTGACTAGCCCGACACCAAAGAGGGAGGGGGCGCAGTGACGAGGAACCTTTTTGTGCTTGAGCAAGTGAACAAGGGCAAGTTGAAATGGAAGAACCCTCACAGCCAATTACAGGATCTGTTGTGATAACAAAATCTCCTCAGTTTGCAGGGAGGCAAGTATGGATCCCTGTAAAATAATGTGCTTTTAAAGGCAGACAGTGGAGAAGAAGAAGAAGAAGATCAACCTTTATTAGTCCCACAGTGGGGAAATTCAATTTACACTCTGTTGGTTTTTTTAACTTATACATGGTACATGCAGACCTGAAACACACATTCATGCATTAATGGAGAGGTGTCAGAGTCAGGGGGCTGCTCCTGACAAGCGCCCCAGTCATGGCAGCAAAACATTGGAAATTTAAAATGAAAATATCCCTGACCACTCTCTGCTCTGCTTTCCAAGCAAGCGTTCTGTATTTTTTATGATAATTAAATAGAGCTGATAACTCTTTATCTGTCTTTTTTATTTGAATAATTAAACCTTTCTGTTTTGTGACTACAGCTTGTCCATAATGCAGTATTTTGAATTGAATGAATGACTGTAAAGCAGAAGATTCCTTAACTTTAACCTTACATTTTAATTTCAAACATCATCTTACCTCTGTGGCCACGGTTTTTCTATTACAGCAACTAACCTTCTCCACGTCATGTTATATTGTGGGATACACTTCATACTGCAAGCAAGCAATTTATACCTTTTTACACCTAAAAGGAGGATATTACTGCCTTTTTGTTATAAGAAATTTGGGGATTTCTTCCTCAATTTGAGGGGAGAGGATGTCCAGTAGCAAGCGTTTCATGTTGACTCACAGATATGACACCTATTTTCAAAAGGCTGAGTGTGATCCCTTCTCAGACTTTTTTGAGCCCCTTTATGGTCACTCTCTATAACCATTAAGCACTACCAAAATCAAGTCTTCATGAACATACAGTAGCGTAATGCACGTGCTCCGCTTTATGTAGTTGTCCTATGATAGCACGATACAGTAACTTCTTCCAAAATTGATTTTCATCATCATTACTTATGTTATAAATGGGTTTGAATTTAAGCCTCTCTTTACTGGCTACAGAAAAGCCTCCAGTCTAGTTGAAAGTGTTTTAGTGGCCTGGCCTGTAAACACAATGTGCATGTGAATATGCATGTATAGTTTGTATATGCAAATATATTCAGGATAGCCATTGACCACACGGGCACCTATTTATTCTCTGTTAGTCTTCATGTGGTGCTCAGAGGTTGGTTGTTATCTAGCTGAACCATCACAAACCTTGATAAGAATAAGGAGATATCACTTGCGCACTTGTCTGGTGTTAAACAAGAGCCATTTGGGAGCTTTTTTTTCCTTTTTGATTCAACTACACTAACTAGCTGGCATTGTCATCAGTCTCTCTCCAGCCTGCACAAATCATTTTACAGTTTGTTGCCAGGAGAAACAGCCAACACAGACATAGTTTTAATATTATGACAAGATGACAAAAATAAGCATTGTATGTGGATGAGCGAGGTAGATGGATGTGTTCCACATTTGTTTTAACAAAGTATGGCTTGTACAGCTGAAACAGCTATCCTGTTGTGGTAGTTTCCCATCTAATCCTGCATCTATTCATTTACACATGCCCCTGATAATATTGTATTGAATTTAAATTGCTGGAAGAGGGACATTAAAAATGGTATAAGAATGAGCTGGAGCCAGCAAATTCTACCTGCCAAATAATCTTGTTTTAAATTTCACTTTCACTCATCCTATATGGGAAGAATCTGTTGTGTGTGTTTGAGTGAGGTACACCAAGGTGGAACTTATCTAGTGTATAGCCCAAGCCACAACAGCCAGTCTTTCCATCTTGCAATACCTTTTTGTGTGTGTGTGTGTGTGTGTGTGTGTGTGTGTGTGTGTGTGTGTGTGTGTGTGTGTGTGTGTGTGTGTGTGCGTGTGCGTGCGACAGGATATAGATGTCTAGTCTTTTGATTGAAATGTTCCCTTTTAGACAAAACGGCATATGAATTTAGTGCTTTTTACAAGCCAGACTCAAAGCATGTTAGGCTTTCCCACAAGCATGTGAACACAGAGAAAATCGTATAGCTTAATGTGAAAAATCTGATCATATTGGAGACCCTTGTTGCTGTCTGCTGATGTGTCCCTAGTTACTTCTCCAAAATGAAGAAATGCCTTTCCAGCAGTCAGAGAGAATAAAATCCCAAAGTTGCTGTCCACTCTGATGGTGGAGACAATGCCCAACAATGGGTTTATCTTGAAATGAATAGCTTCGACCTGGATTGAGTTTACTGGCAGACTTTGGTGTTGCATTATTCAACTTGTAAAGTGAAACACTTTTTCTGTAATCAACTTCTGTCATAGCACTTTTTTGGATTCAGTTTATGAAGCTTAAGAGTTATAGTTACTTAATGTTGTGAAGTTTAATGGGCTTTATAATCATGAACAAAGATCAGCTGAAGACAATTTTGCGATGGGCTCACACCAGCCACAATGCCAAATTGGGCCCCACTTCCGGCACCCTTGCTCAGACTACACCCTTTTATAAACTCAGCCTTCATGTTAATCTCAACTACACACCTGTAAAGTTTAGTAACTGAATCTTGCACAGTTGGTACGCAATCATGGTGTCAAAATATAATCCCCGGGCAAAGTACTCAAACTACCTCTGTGATAGTTCCTGCCACAGTAGCTGAGTGTGTCCAGGACCACAGTTTCACCATGATGACACACACAGACTCACAAGAGACTAAAAACAACACCAGTGTCGCTGTCGCAGCTGATATTAATCCGTCTTTGACACCACGGACTGGTGAAGATGGATTTGACACACTAGATGTGCATTTGTGTTTTGACCATGTGTGCATATTTGTTCAATTTACCTTTGTGGATTATGATCTAGTAAAGTGTTTGATTGACCTCTAGCTTTTCAAACTCACCATAGGATGACTATTTTTTGTTTTATTATGTTCCAAATGCTTTTAAAGCTGATGCTTCATTGTTTCCTCGTGCTGATATTAATCTCTCTCTGGCTCTGAAACTGGGGACTGTGGACTCCTGATGCACATCTTTAGCACCAGAGCTATTCATGCTGCTGCACTTCTCTGGTGTGCATATAATGAAGGATAGTTACTCTATTCCATTTCCAGCATAGCTTAGTTGTACATGAATGCTGAATATTGAATTGTTGCAGTTGTTCATAATTGAACGTGGTTCTTCACGTTAACCTGCAGCTAATATCATAAAGAAAAGCCATAATTAATAATTGATGGTTGAAAGATGACCTTTTTAAGCCCTTTATCATTGTGTGTAAATGTGTGTTGTGTTCAATCATAAAATATTTTTTTCTTAACAGTAATTATAGTTCCTCTTATGATGTAGGTTCAGGGCCACCGCTCGCACCACACGCACCACATGCTGTGTGTAGGGCACCAAGTGCCGGAGGGAGCACCACAATTATGATTATCATGATCAGGGTCCGAAATTAACACACCACCAAGCGCAAAATGCAGGTAGATTTTCCAGTAACTCTGAAGGCTATCTGCCACACAGGCAGGTCAACATTTGCACCAAAATCATGTTGGTCATGTTATAAAAACTTAGATTTTCTACTATGTTTTGGTGTCATTTATCATCACAGATGCACCACTTGTCTTCTGCTCTCTGTGTCACAGAGTCACACACACCCGATGCTCATTGAGAAGAGTAAGAACACCGGAAAAAGACACTAGATTTGTCGCTAGTTGCTGTTTTGAAAAAGAGTCACTAGAGGGGTCTGAAAACTTGCTAAATATAGTGACAAAGTCACTAAGTTGGCAACACTGCTGAGGTCTGCTGGCAGAACGGCAGTTTGATTGACACAAGGGGGGCGGAGTCATGTGTTCTACAGCAACAACACTGGACTGCCCACAGATGTGCCTGCTTGGAAATCAGCATAATATGCCCAGACATTGGCCAATGCCGATCATGGAAAAATGTTGATTAATCGGCCGATTGATCGGTCAACCTCTAGTGCTGACATATTTATTGTTCATTATACAGTACATGTATGCTGTGTGTGTGTGCATATTTAAAGGACTAGTATTAATGTGGAGGTTCCAAGACCAGTGAGACTACATTGAGCCTAATTATCTCATCTGCCACTCAGCAGTTTTTTAAGAAAACAGTGAGAGCCAGAGCTTGACACCACAGTTGGCATGTCATCTCTTGTTTTATTTCAAGTCCCCTTCATTGCTTCCTCACCTCCCATGGTATTCTCCCACATGCTGTGCAGCTTTCTGTTTTATTTTTGTTTCTGCTCATTCAGCTCAGCTTGTATTAAGCAAGAGATCTCACTGTTATGGTATCACACGCTATGCATTTTAATTGGAGCAAGATCATGTTGCACGTTAATTAAGGTTCATTTTGAGTAAATATCAGTGGAAGACATGAAAGTAAACTACTGTTAGCATAAACAAGGGCGAGGCAGAGGCATGCATGTGTGTGATTGTGTGTAATTGCGTCGATGGAGGCTCACGATCCAACCGTCAGCATTCCATGATGGAGTTTCTTGTCTTTTACAGCCAATACATCCTCTTGAGCAGATTGCATTCTGGGTAATGGGAAACCCCAGAGCTGCAACCATCAGTCAGTCCTGACATTGCACATAGGCAAGCAGCTCACACACATACACACTCACATTTGCAGCCACACACAGCACCCACAGTCTGAGCATGAGGCGGTTCCTGGTTTGCAGCTTGAGCATGACTGAGGGTTTTATGGGCAGCTTTACTACATTTCTCCTCTCCTGTTCTCACATCTCATGTCAAGCATCAGTGAGCCTCCTTCATGGTGTGCTTCTTAATAGCAGCCTTTCTGACAGGTAATGTGTTGGCCAACTCTGTATAGATCCTCCTGCACTCTATATCAGTGAAGAAGTAAGCGCCTAGAGGAAGAAAAAGTTCAGAACAACCACTTGATTTTAAGGTTAATACTGAGGTTGATATGGTGCCAGTTTTGTTATCTTGTAGTAGAATTATATCATTATAGTTTCCTCCTTTAGTGATAGTTACGGATTATTTGGATTTTCTTCCTTCATTCCCAGGGTGAAACTGTTTATGTCAGTGTGTAGGTAAAAGGTTTATGCAGAGTTGATGTGTTGCTCCGCTTTGAAGGTTAATGATATATTTCATAAGAATTTAATGATTTGTTTGATTTTTGCAGCAGTGGTACTTTTTTCAGGAAAGACGCTATGCCTCTGGTCTAATTGCAGTAAACCCTGCTGCTATTTATTTATATTTATATATATTGGGGTGGCAGTAGCTCAGTCTGTAGGGAGTTGGCTTGAATATCTTCTTCTTCTTCTTCTTCTTCTTCTTTCTATTTAATATATTCATTACTGGCAAAGTTAGCAAGTACAATGTAAATATATGTGTGGAAGTTATTTGACCAGCCATCAATCTTCATTTGATAAGTCAATTATGATAAACTGAACATATTATGTATTCTACTTATATTCTGAAGCAGTTGATTTACCCTCATTAGGAATGTTAATAATTAATAATTAACAACTGACATTACGCATATTAACTGATTAATGCTCGTGGGTAAAAGGGTTAAAAGAAATATTAATAATTAATTAAAAAGCTGAGCAAAACTCCGAGGAGTGGCTCATCATTTTAAGGAGAAAAGCTGGTCCACCTTAAGATCCCGCCTTAAGAGAGTCTCAGCCGGCGTTGCAGGATACAGACAGCTGGCTCCCGTCTTGAGCGGAGCACAGAGCGATAGATCGGTAGCCTCGTAGCATTTATAAACTGTACATACACTGCTACAGGGGGGGGGGGCCTTGGTGGGGGGCCGGGGCCCTCTTCCCCCCCCTAAAGTGGGGCCTTCCCCTCTCCCCCCCCCCCCCCCCCCCCCCCCCCCCCCCCCCCCCCCCTCCCCCCCCCCCCCTCTCTCTCTTTTTTTTTTTTTTTTTCTTCTCTTCCTGTTGTGTTTATAGAGTGTATATTTTTTTCCCCCTTGTGGGACTAATAATGGTAGTTCTTCTTCTTCTTCTTCTTCTTCTTCTTCTACACTATGTTCACAGCTGTAACGCCACTGACAACCCCACACTCACCGCCACTACACACAAAGTATGTGTGTGGTTACGGGGAACACAAGCCCCCAGCAGAGCTACAGCTGCTAACAGAGCGCAAATACAACACACTGTTCGATTTACAGTCGCGAAAGTTACACACACAGCTGACAACCTGCTAAACTAAATGATGTGGTGGTGGTGCAGACTTCTATTGGAAAGTAGCTGCATGTGTACGCACAGCACCGTGGCTGCTACAGTAGCTCTTTTGACGGGGAACTGCGGACAGTGAACGCAGCACCGTGGCTGCTAACTCTCCTGATGTGGGCGCTTCATGAGCGAGCCCCCATGAAGAGCGCCGGTTGTTGATCCCAACATGGTCATAGTGGCCAACGGTGGTACTGCAACTGCTGTCTGTCACATGATGCCATTGGGCCCAAAAAGACGGGTGTTGAGGTGAATCAATTGCCCAGTACGCTCTAAGAGACCTTATTTAAATCATTAGGTCCTAAAAGTTGTAAAACACACCAATAGCCGAAACCAGAGTTATTTTCTTCTTCTGTTTATGTCTATGGAGACCCAGACCACGACGACAGCGCAAGCCATGACGTTGGGACCTTGTGACCAAGTCATGTGTCTGGGCGGACACTTCTGTGCATATCAGATATGTGCACTAGGGCCCAGTAAGACCTGGAAGACCCAGAAGATCTGGGTACTTCTACAGTGCCAAGAAGTCTATCCACTGACTTCATGCACCACTGAGCAACTTTCATAGGAATGAACGGGGCCCCTCCTCCACGCTGTATCCAGTTCTCTTTATACATCCTTGTGTAGGAGACGCACTAATCTTGCCAGTTGACGGTTAATAATCAGTTAACGAGGGTTGGTTATCGTTTTTTCCCCCCAAAATTAGCATCCTTACCCTTCATAGATTATTTTTGTCATATTTGAAAACTGTAACTGTTTGTTGCACTGAAACAACATTGTTTTCATACTGACATTATGCATTATTGCTGGTTTTCTAATGCTGTCAGCATGCGGTTTGTTGTCCATATTTATTGTATTTTAATACTGAAACTGTTATCAGCAAGTCTCAACTTCACAATGCTTTACTCCAGTTCAAATAATAATATCCATATGTCACCAAAAAGACATTATGTTTGTGTTTTCATCTAATGGTTTGTTGGATTGAGTATGTGTCGAGCTGCCCCTGCTATGTTTCACTCAGTCACTTTTAATGTCTTTGCCTTGTGTTGTGAGAAAGATTAGCAGTCTGTTTTTGTTTTTCTAACTTTTCACTAGAGTAATTTTTAAACGTACCACCACCTAGAGCCTGTTTTACTGTAGGAGCCGAATGTAATACCCAGTGCCATGAGTTAATCTTTTTTTCATGGAGTATGCTACTTATTTTTAGAACATGATATCGCACTGTCCTCTGTAGAAATGTAATTACCTGCTCATATATTATTAGTTAATAATTCAGGACCGTTTGTCTGCCCTATGCTGACACAGAAAGCTATTGATCATGAATGTGTAATGAGTAGCTATGGATTAATAATGAAAATGAGGAAGCAGAATAATGATTTGTTCCACACATCAATATGAAGCCATATAGCAGAAAAGAGCTTTTTATTTTAGAAGTGTGCGGTTAATCACAACCCTGCATCGTCATTATCGTCTCTCACCCTGCAGTCAGTAAGAAGCACCGTTCATTAGCTTGTTAAAAAGCCTTGACCAAGATAGCTGTTAAGTTTGAACATGACCTTTACTTCATATTATGCCATTTAAACTGCAGCAGAAGCCTCTTCTCCCCAGCATTCGTATGTTAGAAGTGTCTGCTCTCCCTCCCACTGTCTCAGACAGACAGACAGGAGGCGTCCTTTGTTTTTCCAGAGTTTTTTATACAAGGTCGAAGCTTCAAGGCTGACTTGTCAGGATTTCTGTCTGTTTTGTTGCCCTGCTGCCTTTCAGAACAATGAGCTTGGCATTTGTGTGTTTGTTTGTGTGACTGAAAGCGCTAATGACCAAGTACATCAGTCCTTTTCATATGTGTGTTTAAATATAAATGTCAGGAAGATGACGATTATGTAATGAGAAAGTAGTGGTGCTTTTGTCAATGGAATGACCGCTTCTGTGTGTGTGAGTTTATCTCTGTGCAATAACTGCCTCACACATACTAATGAACACAAGCACAAAGTTTTTCATCTGCTTTCATGACTACCTCCTTGGGTGCGTGATGTAAATCAATTCTCAGTTATTGCCCTTGGGTTTGCCCGGAGCACTTGGAGGACACTTGCAGGCCCTTGAGCCGCGGCTCACTCCCAGAGCAGCACTGGCATTTAAATGAAAGCATTACACTTTGATGAACTTTTTAATGTGTTGTGTTTTCAGCCGGCACCTATAATTGCTGTTACATCACAGCTTCAACTGTTGGAGCTGATAGTCTTCTCAATTCTAAATTGACTTGTAGAAAATACAAACACAAATAAATACAATGAGGCCATTAAATGAGGAAATTTTCATAAATAAAGAGAAACAAATTCCCTATATTATACTACATACCATGCTACAGTACCACATATTGCTATATAGCTGTTGTTGTATTTACTTAATGTGGAGTGTGTTGAAACACCACAAACAACCCGTTTGCAGTGGTTGGAGACACTGCATTCTCTGTAATAAAACATCTGGCTGGTGCCAGTCATTTAACAATGACTAGTGGTGTCTAATTTGATCACTTTTAATGTATTTATATTCACGTTACGTGATCTGTAAGTTACATTTTCACTGCGTACCACAAACATCCATCCATCTGCAGCCGCTTATCCTGTTAGGGATGGAGTGGCGACCAGTCCAGGGTCGCCACTCCATGGCAGGGCACATAGAGACAGACAACCATTCATGTTCACATTCACACCTACAGGCATCAATTAACCTAACCTGCATGTCAGAGAACCTGCAGAAAGCCCACGCTAACACGGGGAGAACATGCAAACTCCACACAGAAAGGCCCTGAGCCGGATTCGAACCTGCGGAAGAACAACTAGCTGATAATTGTGACACTAGACGCTCCGTCATTATTGCCATGTTGATGTTGCAAATCTTTTTCTTGAGCAAGAATGATTCTTCTTCTTCTCCAGAGGGCTGTTGGATGATACAGTGTGAATATGTCAATGCCATAATTTTCACTAAGTACCTGTGGCAGCAAAGAAATCAACTGGAAGTTAGTGAGATGATAATGTCATTTCATTTAGACAGCTGGAGCGGAGTGAAAAAGAAATGGAATATGGTCAGATGGGAAATGAAGGAGGTTGTTGTAAGAAGGAGGAAAGTGAAAGAGAAGAAAGTAGAAAGCAGCAAAAGAAGTTGATCTGACAGATGCAACAAAGCTCAAGAGTTGCTCAGTGTGTTTTTGAAGATCAATCTGAATTTGGCCAACACATGGCACAGATAGATAGTCTAAAAAATGTACTGCAGATGAAACACAAAAATTGTTGAAACTAACCCAATACGATGGCTTTACTCATGCATGTCCCTTGTGTGTATGGATACAAACTGCCTCCCATTGGTAACGGCTGGTATGTTATGAATGGGACAGACGTGTCTGCATTTTATTAGCACGCGCTTCAGTGAAATATGATGATGCGTATTGCTGCATGATAGGCCTGTTTGCCTGCTGGACTGGAGAAAGGCACTGATGATCACTTTGTTCATGAATATGACAGAAAATCCCAGGAGATTGTATCGACATGTATTAGTGTGATGTGTCTTACTGTGTCTATATAGGTTTGAGCATGCTAGTTTCAAATACAGGACCTTGTTAGCTATTCTTTTTCTTGAATTATGTGTGTCAAGGTTAAAAAAAAGGATTGTCCGATTGTATGAGCTGAAAATGAGAAGCAATGCTACAGTGAAACTAAGAGAGAAAGCGAAAGATGGATTAGTATGCAAGTGAAATCAAGCATTAATGACCGTATACGTGAGGTATGTATGTATGAGTTATAGGTTGAGGCTCAGCATTTAGAGTTTCTTAATCACAGTTTGAAATGTTTGTTTGCCCTTGTATTAAATGACCATTCAAAATGTTCTCTCAGGTTTTGGTAGTGGTGGGGGCTGTTGTTTACATTTGGATCACAGATGGTGCTTTTAAGCTTGTTGTTGTTGCGTTCTCAGGTGTCTGGCAGGGTAGCCTGGCTTACTGGCAGACACACACTGAGTAGTATTTTAATGTCCGCTGCCCATTAGGTGTTCAGTGGGGATATATGTGGGGTGGATCATGTTTTCAACTGCCTGTCAGGAAGATAGAGAGCAGCTATCAAAAACAAGTCTATCAGGGGCTTTTAGATCTGCCTGTGCGCCACACCCAAGGCAAAATTACCTGCTGAGTGTGCCACTGGGTCTCCTCACAAACACATTTACTTCTCCTCCCAGCTGCTATTACAGTGTATAGTGGTTGGTTTTAATAGCTTCATAAAAGATGAATAGATTCACACCTTGATATGAACCATTCAGTTCTTTCTTTGTGTCCTTGTCAATTTCTCGTCACTCACTTACTAGCCCACTCACCCACCCTCCAGTCTATGGACCCAGGGGGTTACTCCTCTTTTATGTCAAAATTCAGGGAAATCCTGGATGTTTGCTTCCAAGACCAGGCTCACAGAAAGTCACTGTTACAAATTACAGTTAAGGGAGTAAGAAAATATGAGTAGACGGGTAACGTGATATTATGATTTGTCTTGATTCTCCAAAACGCTGTATCGATTTTTAATTAACCTCTTAAAAATTTGACTGCCTGCCTGCGGACCTGGATGCTCTTCTGTCTTTCAGAGGTTTTAGTGGGCTCAGGTTTAAAGATAAAGTGAAGGTAATCGCATCACATTAAACGAGAAGAACTGTGTCACAAAGGAGTCTAAATAACGCTTCAAAGTTGGGGTCAGTGGGCTCAATATGGTACCATGAGTCTCCCTTTATGCATACAGTTTTGGGCAAAAAACATGCAGTTTTTTGCATGCAGTACAAATATGTTATTTTCGCCTTTTCTTAAGAAATCTAATTTGAATATTTTTGCATACTGAGGCCTCTAAACTGTTTTTGAATTGCATGATTTGGGTGTGACTGAAAAGCCCAGACTTGTGGATCCAATGATTCCAGGTGTATTCATGTGTAATGATGTTAGCCCCCATAGCAGCCATTTCACATAACGATATTTTATACACGTGGTGTCTTCTTTATTCAATGAGATTTCCAAAAATTTGATTTGAAAAAAATCACAATATATCACCTAGCTTACAGTATCGTAAAGTATTGAATTCTTACCCATGTATCATGATACATATCATATCGCCAGATTTTTGCCAGTACACAGCCCTCGTTACCATAGTAACCTAACTTTGTATGTGACACATAATCGTAGCACTTGATCTTAAGATAAACAACAGTGTAGTAGTTGAAGTTTTCACCAACCCGTTTTACTTTGCCTTTTTCTCTCAGCTTGGTTACAGCGGTACCTCTTCCTGACCTTATTCCTCAAAAGTGAGCAGTGTGATGTCTGACCAGTAAAAACATGTTTAGGTGGAAGTCTACTTAAAGAGAAGTTGTATTGTATTGGAGTTCACCTGGTTGTTTCCTTACCTGGCTGGTTAGGGGGGCTATTAATTTCATTTTCAGATGGTTTCATTGTCAAGATAAATTCATAAATCCCAAAAATGTAGACAGAGTATAGCAAGTTGAATCTAAAAACTGAAAGATGTGTATAGACCGAATCGCTTTTTAGCTGTAGCTGTAATGTTTTAAGATGTATAGTTAAACCTGGTGGTCTGATCTGAACCTGTCATTTCTGCTGGTCTTTTTTGTACTTTGCTGCATCGTTAGTGTCTTTGATAAACCAGATCTACCAAACAGGGACATCTCACCGCCGGTCGGACACAGCTAGTTTTGGATAAACTGCCAAGATGTCGTTTTCTTTAGTCTGTGGCAGGTAAATTAGGAATCCAACGCAACGTTAAAGTGTTGTTATTAATGCTGGCTGTACGTCGGTTGCTCCTCGCCTCCGTTTGCTGAGTGCCGTTAAATGGTATGTGCGTGATACAGGGGTTTTCTACCCGGAAGTTATTGTAAACAAACACTGTGATTGGTTCTCCTCAGACGCTTCTAGGAAATAGAAATTTCTATGACATTGCAAACATTAAACAACGTTTTAGATTCATGGCTGAATCTTCTAAAACCCACTTACAAGCTTTTCACGTCTTCTTTTGTGAATTGGATTTTACCTCATGCATTTATCCCACACGCCTCACCAGTAATTCAGTAAACTGTAGAAAGACAGAAAGTAGCTTTGTGTTCTCCATGGCTGCTCTTCAGCATCTGCATTTACCAGTTTCAGTGTGTGACACATCGACTGCTTATACCCAATTTCACAGCTTTCCGCCTGCAAGGTGGACAAACAACCAGGGTGCACCAATCCATCACACCTACAGTCTTTAACCCCAACTGGTTTAAGGCATTCTCTTCAACCATTATTCATTCGTCTAAAGTTTAATGACCTTATACTTTTTTCATATCAATCTACCCATCATCTCCTATGTGGGACATGCAATCATTTTTTTTCTTTATGGACTTCACCCAACTGTAGGAAATACTAAAAAAATGTACTTTATGTATGATATAAATGTTATATATAGTGGTTGATTCCTAAGAAAGCAACTCTGCGATCAGTCTTCTGTGCTGTACCCACGCTCACTCATATTCAGCCACCACCCACCTACACAGGCAACCTTTTCCATTTCATACTTTTCAGCCTGCGTATGTTTATGGCACCATAAAGCTGGCACTGTGGCATGCAGAGACTCTGAGCCGGTGATCTGTGTCAGGGGAATATCGATCCGGTGTGACACGCAGAGAGAGAGCGACAGATAGACCATGAAAGAGTTGCTGCAGTTTGAGAGATAAGTGGATTTTGCCTCCATGATGCAGTATGGGACTATTTCTCTTTAGTCTTGTCATTAGATAGTTCCTGAAATTTCACCTCATGTACACAATACAGCACACAAAAATACAATCCTTTTTATTCACATAATTCTGCATTGTCTTTTGTATTTACTCAGTTACGCTACACTGTAATGCCTTCTCAGACATTTCTAGCTGAATATCATTTCACTTCCTTTTTTCCTCATCCCGTCACCCGTGTCCTCTTGCTGCAGCTCTCCTGCAGTGATGTGTCAGCAGCATGTAACAGGATGTATATGTGTGTGAGGGTGTCTTTCTAGTATCTCTGCTGGTGTGCGTGAGGGTGTTGAAATGTGAAAAAGTGGACATATTTTCCCAACAGGCCCGTGTTGCTCCATATTTTTCCATTCTCACATAAAAGCTCGCTGTCAGCTGAGAATCAGTCTGCAGCTTTTACTCAAACAATGCTGATTTTTGCTTTTCTGTTTATGTTTAATGACACTCTTTTATCAGACTCAAATAACCCGATTGTTGAGTATATTGTGTATTTGAATATGTACACAATAATATACGACACACATAATATTCTATGATTGTCTATATAATTACTTACTAACCATATTTTGGTCACATCTCTTGTAATGACAGTATCACCCATATCAGTGTTGCCATTAGCCTCTAAAAGGCCTCAGTAAAGTCATCCATGTCAATCAGGTATTTGAACTTGCTGTCTTACTAATGAGAGAACACGACTCCATGTTGACCTCATGAGACGTGCACAAAGCGTGAGAGAGCTCAGCCATTTATCAACGAGTATCCTTGCTGTTGGCCTTGTCGGGCATATTAACATAATAAGTAAATGATATACATCAGGAAGATTGATGCTTTTGGTTTTCACACACTGTGTATATATTGCTGCACAGCTATACACGTTCCTGTTTAGTCCGAGAGATCGTGGCAGAAAGGATGAACCACAGGCACGGAGTGAGAATTGTTTGATAACAGGATTCCCGCATCTCCCTTGTGATTTGCTTGGAAATCACTTTGGTCACAGTGGATGATAACATGGCACTGATTTGAGACACGTCCAGCACAAACAAACAGATCAGTCCAGGGTACCATTGCCACAGCGATGAAACGCTCTGAGATTCTTCGATGATGTATGTGCCTCCTTGTGCTCAGTGTGTCCAAGCAGCTTACTCTTCAAGCAACCTGTATTTGCATTAGTTTAATAGTATTTTGAAATATAGAAGCTACAATTTTAGTTTTTTTGGTAGACTAAAAATTATAAAAGGTGCAAATTCTAGTAAAACTGAAAGGTTAGCCAAGCCTCTATTACTGCATGTCTCACCTACTAATATCACATACAGTGTCTAGCTCTCTCTTTTGAAATATGGTCTCTGCCTGCAGTCCACTGTGAAAGGAGTACAGTACTCTCTATATACAGTATACTATATATATATATATCCTTAAAGTCCTAATCAGGTCCCTTGGGCCACTTTATCTAAATCTGGACGTGAGCAGACTGCCAAGCCAGTAAACCTGTTTATCTCCTACACAAACTCTGAATGCAAACGCTGCGTTGTTGTGTAGTTCCTTGTCATTTTTATTCATATGCAGTAAACATTTGAACTTGTGTGTCTGATGGAAGAAAATACACTCGTGATACATATTGAAATTTATCCTCTGGACTGAATGACACTGATACTATATTTAATTTAATTTGTTTTACTTCATGGGCTCCATATTCTTTTGAATGACCCCATCCTTTGCTGTTATCATGTGTTTCTGTCTTAGTTTTTCTTCGTTTGTCAAATTTATTGATAATGAAATTTATGGAGCTTGGGTAACAAGATGTTAGAATGAAGCAGAAATGGGATGGACAGGAGGACCACGCTCATTTAACAGGGTAATAAAATGCAGATTTAGAATTATATAGTTTATATTTTCCTCTTGGTATCAGGGTGTTAATATTTATTGATACATATTTAAAAAGATTAGTTTTAAAGTACATTATTCATTCATCGAGCACAACAGAATAACACAAAAATAAATCAATGGCATCACCTAGTGGTCAAATAGAGGCACTGTATGAGATGTGTCCATGTGTCCACCCAGCATCAGCGTTAACTACTAGTAATCACATTACAATACAGCATGAGTCACATGACATGCCTGATTCTCTCCTCAGGCCTTCAGATCACCGTGTACCTGTTATTATGTCTCTGTGTTTAAAAATAATTTTACAGCGAACAAAAGACGGGTTTTCTCGTGAGTACTCAGTACTAAAGAAGTTATAGTAGAATAACTGATAGGAAGTATTTGCATAAACTGTGCAAACACCTCCACTTGGAAATGCAATCATTCAACATCTCAAAAAATACAGTATGTTTTTTTTTCCAAATCCTGTCTAGTATAATAACTGAATTATCATCAGGCAATGTTTATTTGAATGTTTTACCCTAAAATAAGTAACTATTTTTTATCACAGTCGTTATTGTAAATACTACCGTTTGACCAGGGACATAAGCTGAAAAGGGTTATCTGATTACACTTTCAATTTGACCCTTTGCCTTACAGATGGTTAGATGGGCATCATACTGTACTCTATTCCATAATTTTAGTGGTACTGATTTTAATCCTGTTGCTTTACAGTATTTCTCTGTCTTCTGTTTTTTCTTGTAGGGACCAGTGACCCCTATGTGAAGTTTAAGATTGCAGGAAAGGAGGTATTCAGGAGTAAGACCATCCATAAGAACCTCAACCCAGTGTGGGATGAGAGAGTAAGCCTGCTGGTGGAAACCCTGAAGGACCCGCTATATGTCAAGGTACAGCAGATAAGTCCCGGACTTCAATGTCATCCTGCTGTGATATACTGTAAATTGCTGTTATTGTATTTTGGATGACTGTTAAGTCACAATGGACATGAGCTCACCATGTAAGCTTACTTTTTATACCAGGTATGAATCAATATGACAGACGACATTTGCAATGTTGTGTTGAGGGTCTTCTGTTGACAGTTGCTGTATATTTTCTCTTTAGGTTTTTGACTATGACTTTGGTCTTCAGGATGATTTCATGGGCTCAGCATACCTCCACCTGGAATCACTGGAACATCAGAGGTCTCCTTGTCTTTTTTTTTTTATTATTTCCTTCTCTTCTTTGCACTAACACGGTACACATCCTCAGTCTCTTCATAACACCTATTTTCTTAACACACACCCTCTTCTAGCTTCCTTGCTGCTTGATGCTGTCATTGTGATCAAATATGTTGTCTCCCTCTAGTGGCAGTTTTTAGTAGCTCATCTCAAACCTCCTGATCTTTTTCACTGTGGGCCTTTAGTCTTGCCAGTGTAACCAAACACTGAACAGCACCATAAAACATTCATAACTTTTGCTGTTGTTTAGTCTCTCTGTATTTAAAGGCCCGTCAGTCAACGTGGGAGAGATAACAGGTTACAATCTGGTGTCTTGAGTTTTGGTGGAGGCTGCCCATTTTGTTTACATTTGGATTAGGGGTTGTGATGTTAAAATTGGTCAGAATTGTCAAGGGAACTAACAGTACACACGAGGCTGACTGCCAGCACATCGTGTCTGCACAGAGCTGGTGCTGACATCTGCAAAGATTACAATGAGAACGCATCTACAGTGGATGAGAAGGGTTGAACAGATGCAAAAAAAACGATTTGGTTTTTGCATTTGTGCTGTGGATTTTGTATTTGTGTTTTGATATTTGCATTTATACTGTGGGTTTTGCTGTTGTAGGTTGGTGCAGTGGTTAGCACTGTCGCCTTAGTCACAGGTCGTATGTTCTCCCTGTGCAAGCGTGGGTTTTCTCTGGGTTTTCCGACATCCTCCCACACTCTAAAGACATGCAGGTTAACTGATGACTCTGTAGGTGTGAATGTGAGCGTGAATGTTGTTCTGTCTCTCTGTCAGCTGTGCTATAGACTGACGACTTGTCCAGGGTGCACCCTGCCTTCAACCAGTGCCAGCTGGGATGGGCTTCAGCCCCCCTGTGACCCCGAATGGGATAAGCGGTTGTGGATGGATTGCATTTGTGTTTTGACTTTTGCGCTTGCATTTGTTCAACCCCTCTCAGCCACTGTACATAACTGTGTGAGACGTACGAGTGTAAAACACGTCTGATATGCTTGCAGTCTAGGGGTTAGCCAATTGTGGGTTGTATTCATTCAGTCAAACATTACATCAGTGGTCAGTAGAGACGCATATGGCTGAGATCTGCTCTCTGCTACTCTAGTTGTCATTGTAACTCACTGAAAACAGCCAGAATGGCAGCTGGCAGGGAGAGAGGAGGTAAAGGAAGCAGAATGTGTAGTAGTCAGGATGCTTGGTAGCTTATCTTTCCACCACCGCTGAGTCAGACTGGAAGTGATTAAATATGTGTATCCACTTTATGTTAAGATGGATGGGATGTTCGTATAATGCATGCATTCATTCATATACATGTGTGGAATCCATGTTCTCTATGCGTATGAATGTAAGCCCTTACAGATTATGTACAGATTATAAAGTCTTATTAGTATGTTTTTAATGCATTATAGACAGTGTCAAAGTTTATTGTGATTATGTGGTTTACTGTGCCTCCTTGTAGGACACTGGATGTGATGTTGGACCTGAAGGACCCACAATACCCTGAACATAACCTGGGCAGCCTGGACCTAGCTGTCACTCTGTCACCGAAGGAGGGAGAGATGAGGGATGCTGTAAGAAAACTATATGAACTTTCAGTCAGATTATTCATTCATCTCTCTCTCTTCCTGCTCACACCCTATTTCCTCCTCATTCAGGGGAATCATTCCTTTCTATCTCACATGCCCAACTGTACATAATCTTTTATACATCACACCAAGATAAGGAATAATATGCCTGATATACTGCAGCCAAATATAACTCCTGAAGAACTAAGTTGAGCTTAAGTGCTTTTCAGAAGAACAAACAAGTCAATATAATGAGTTTTATAGTTTTATTCACAGTTGAAGTTCAGCAGCAGTGTTATTCCAGGTCAGTGGATGGTTTCTCCATACATCAGAAGGCATGCTGTGTTGAATTAGATGCTGGTTTTATTCAGCACCGTTGCTGGAAACTCTTCAACTCAGCAAATTACATATGCATAAACACAAGTGTAATTAATATGTTCTGTGGAAAAGTTGCATGTTCAAAGAGCACTGGATTCTCTTTGCTAATTATGTTGGCTCGTGCCTCTGCGGACGTGCTCAATGTTTCAGAGTTGCATTTATTTCTGTTCAATTATTTGTTTGGTTAATTGGACCCCTGCATGCTCGATCCGGAACAAGGCAGAGTCATGGGGGAAATATTTTATTCCTTTTGATCTGATGTCTTAATTCTGCTGCTTATTTAGTACCGTAGTTCAGAGAGTCCACATTTGACAGAACAAATAAACTCTATTTAGGTTAAGCATCATTTTGGATTTCTCCAACTCTGAAGAAAATGAGTACAAGGTTACACTAGTACATTGTGGGTGACCATCTCTGTTGCCATCTACTGGTGTGAAAGGGTAAGGGGAAATACAAAGCAAATTAATCTTTTATTGAACTACTAATAATCTTTTAATCATACAGCATCAGCAGTATTTCTACATGTGATGACCTGCGTTATTTACTATGTGTTTTCTAGTTCATGAGTGTTGGGTGGACACGAGGGTATTGTGTTATTTTGTATTTGAACCTTTTGCACTGATAATGACTTTTAACTCAAATAATCAAAAATAAGCAACATTTTCAGATTTTCAACAAAATCTCCTGCACTTCTGAGGTCCTGTTCGTAATCCTCACTTATTTATTGTTGTGTACAATGAAGTGCAATGTTGAACTGGTCTTCAAGGTGATTCTCCAATACCGGACCCAAACTAAGGAGTCAAAACTAAGCAAACCAAACAAGAAAGCAGCTACCAGTCCCAGGTCTAATCTTGTCTTTCTATGGGTCTAGGAATGTAAATGACATTTGTCGAAGTATCAAGTATAAAAATAATGGTTACACAGTATTAGAGGCACAAACTGCAGTTGTGTGTGTATGAGTGCATGTCTGCATATGCAAATACTTCATAACACCACATGACAAGTAAGAGCGCTTCTTACACACTCCTTGCTTAATTAGCTTGCATGAATGACAGCCCCCCCCCCACCTCCTGCACCAGGCCAGCGCTAACATCTGAACTTCATATACCCTATACCCTTTAACCTCTGACCCTGCAGCTCTAAGGGGGGGCAGTGGGGGGCGCTCTGTAACAGCTTTGTCTCATTTACAGACCATGCTTTTGAGAAGGAACTGGAAACGATCTAGTAAGGTAAACTAAAACAGCATGTAACCCCCCCACCCGCACAACTTCCGACTGTACTGTAACCCCACTACCGACTGCACTGCACCTCACCTATCCTGCACTCTTCACTTGTGTCCTGGTACGTGGATGGAGTCTCCCTGGCCCTCTCCCTTCCTCCCTCCTTTTCCTCCTTCCACAGTGGTATTAGCAGCTTTTCTGTCTTTAGCAGTTTTAAGTTCTCATTATCACCAGCTTATTTTCCACAAGCTGCAATATACCACCCGCAATTTACATCACCTGAGGGGATGTAAACCTTTTTTTTTTTTTTTTTTTTGTTGGGAATGCAAGTGCGAGTAAGCCTAAAGGTGAGCTGTATTTACTTGTGCGAAGGCAAGTCATAAGTCATATGAATATGCACCAAGGGTGGAAGTAATGCACTACAATTAACTGCCATTGTTGTAAGTGATTTTTCCTTCATTTCACTTTTTGGTTTACATATTTAGTGTTTCAGTTTTCGAACAGCTAGAATCTAACACTGTATGAAGTCACTGTATATTTTCCCTAACAATTAAAATAACGTATTGAACGTTGTCTTTTTAAGCTATTAGATTATGCTGTGATATATTTATGCTTCTTCCACCTTTGAGCTGCACAGTGTATTGCAGCTGCTGTGTGAGAAAATAATGCAATTGATTTGTTTTTAGGGGTTTTAATGGAGTCCTGTACAGAAAGTTTGTTGATTATTGACGATATAGAGTGATTATAGGACACTCTTAGACCCCTTTGCATCAAGTACAAATCTTTGATGTTTCACATTGTTTTGAGTTGTCATCTTGCCATACGTAAGAGACTGCTACCTTTTGGTTTTATTGTTTGTGATTCTCCGCTGTCGGTTTGAACAGAAAGCATGCTGGTCGAAGTTCTGCTTTTTTTTTTATCGGTTCATGCATGCATCACTTTACCTTGTTTTTCAGTCAAATAATACAGTAGTATTAGTATCAGGGGCACGTTTGTGAACACAGCTGGGTGTATTCACAACTTTGTTTGCCCATGTGTCACTTTTATTCAGGTTCTTTTCCTCTTTTGGTCAATAGTTGTCATTGAGAAGGTAACAAGGTTGAATCTGGAAGCTTTTTACTTTAAGTCAATCTCCTAAATAGCAGCTAGAGGCATCAAGTGTTTTCTTAACTAACAGTGAAAAATTTGATATCCTACCAAGAGACACACATTTGAAGTGTGTTGGTCAGAGCTGGGCCGACGTCCTGCTGCATCGTGCTTCCCCAAACTGAGCCTTTGAAGGCTTCAAACTGGGCCACCCCGCCTGTAACTCTGGAATTAGCTCAAACACTGACTAACTAGCTACTGTGCTACCCCACAGAAAAAGGCGCTGCTCCTGAGCACCTCCCTGCCTCCGTGCTTGACTGCATACAAGTACACAGTTATTTTTACACAGCCACTTCTTTTTAATGAAGCATCTATGAGTGTTGAACCCACAGCAGAAAGATGCTATTCAAGAAGTCATTTGAGATAATGATTATGAGTCAGATACATATTAAATCCAGGTCTCTGACGTCACCATGGGGCAAAATGCTTATTTTGGTACTTCAAACATTTTTTATTCTTTCAAAGGGCTGACAAAAGTTGTGTGCAAAGTTGTATTAATCCTTAAACTGAATGTTCGCATCTCTTATAAGACTTTCAGCCTCCGAACATCTTCTATGTATGATCTCTCTCCTGCTGCGCTCTGGCAGAGAGATGTGGATTCCCAATCCCATGGTTTTCTGTAACAACAAGTATGTAGCAACAAAACAAGGAAACAATTAGGGTTGTGCTCGAGTAGGACATAACGGCGACCTCTCATCATTAGCATACAGTGTAGTGTGTTAGCAGTAAGTGAACAGGAGAAATGAAAGATGTGGGAGTTGCAGTATGGGAGGTTGGCTGTATTGCAGGGAGCCATTCGCATTGTTTAATGTCTGGAGAATGGAAATTAAGAGGCTCCGTCTCCAGATCAAAGGCCTGCACTTGCGAGGCAGGGTTTGTTCAGAGTTTAATGAAATTCACCCGCAAAACAAAAGCTATGCTAATAAATTCTCCCTAACGAGGAAGGAGGAGAGGCAGAGGCAGAAAGAGGGAGAGAGAGAGAGAGAGAGAGAGAGAGAGAGGGGTGTATTTGTTTGACAAATAAATACCCTGCTCTTTGTTTTAGTGAAGGATACTGACATGATTCAAAGAGAGGTTAAATAGGCCTGTAAGTGCTGAGAAAACTGTTGGGAAAAAAAGTTAAAATATGGAGAATCATTTGTCTGAATTTGCAGCGCTGACAACTTACAGCACAGCCAGATGGAATCAGAAATTTACAGTTACACTGGAAGCGTCTCAGTGGTCTGCCCATTTTGGATAAGATCATGTAATGATGTGTGCAGTCTAGTGCAGACTGTAAGCTGTTTGACTACTGTTGGATTCTCAGTAAACATACAGTGGTTACAGTGCATGTTTTTTTTTTCAATTTCTCAGCATTTTAGTCTAGTTTGACTTGATTTAAGTGGGATACTATGTTTTGTTGTTGAAAGTGATGTTCAGGCATGTCAGGTGAGCTCACACGTCAGGTGTAAATTGTGTTGAATTATCTCATTTTGTGTTTTAAGCTTTATCTTGTGTGTTTTGCCTGCTCCTCTCGGTGTTGTCTTGATGTGTTTGGAATTGCATATTTTCCTGTTGACAAAGTGTACACAAGCCGTAATTCTACCTTGAGTTTAATTATTGCATATGTGTGTGTGTTTTGTGGGTGTCTGTGTGCGTATAAATGCACACATTTGTGTAAATGTTTCCTTGTGTGTGTGTGCCTGCTGCAGTATCAGAGTATGCGTCTGTCAGACGTGCACAGAAAAGCCCAGCTGTGGCGAGGTATTGTCAGCATCAGCTTGATAGAAGGTCGCAGCCTTCAGCCCATGGATGCCAACGGCCGCAGCGATCCTTATGTCAAATTCAGGATGGGGCATCAGAAGTACAAGAGCAAGGTAAACTCACTCCTGTTTGAGAATATTCAATTTGACGGTTATCCTCTGAATAAGGCCCTTTATATATGGCCTTGTGTTCAAAAAATGAAGATCTGTTATTGCAATATTTTATTCATTTCCATATTCAGCACACAATTAATATTGAGAACGGCCTTTTCAGTCATATAATTCATATAATAAAGACTAAGTTAGGCTTATTTGAACATTACTCAATAGAAAAAAACAGCTGCTAACATTGCACAATAAGCACATATGAGCAGTCATTGTATTTCTTTCTGTTGTTTACTCAGACAATTCCCAAAACACTGAATCCCCAGTGGAGAGAGCAGTTTGACTTCCACCTGTATGATGAACAGGGGGGCTACGTGGACATTACGGTCTGGGACAAAGATGCTGGCAAGAAGGATGACTTCATGGGAAGGTATGGTGGTCTTCATCAGGCTTTCTAGAGATGTCGCTAACTCAGTCTTTTGTCAGGTTGTAAGGGTAGAACAGGTGTAGCAAAATCACACATCTTTGACTTTTAGGACCTTTTCAGACAGATCTTAAAAAAAAAGATTGTACAATAACAGTATTTCCAATCATTTTAGTTCAAATGGCCATGTATGTAATTTGTACAGATTTACCGATTTTTTTTTTTTTTTTTTTACGTCCCGTTCAATATCTGTGAGTATAGCAGCATGGAGGCACTGGAGGAAGCCTTTGAACTCTATGCCCCAAGGCCAGTGATTACTGTTGCCATGCTTTGATATTAACTGGAGATACGTTAAGGGCATGCCAGAAAATCAATTCAGTCAAGAGAAGTCAAGTGCCTCCTAAAAAGTATTAATTGTGCCAGCTTTGTCTGCAGTTACTTATATACTACATACATGATGCTTGCTATACTATAAGCTGTAGGCTGTTGCTATGCTCCAGCACAATGTGTGACGTCTTTTTGACGAGATGATAACTAGTAGACACTATATATCCAAAGGGAAATTGGAGACCTCTTTCTCTGTGATTTCTTTGAGAGGTTCTGTGATGGTTATTACTTTGCAGACATTTTTTCTGCAAACTTCAGCCCCTCAAAATGGCTACACTAGCATTTCTTTAAGTTTAGTCTTAAAGTTTAGTCTTTATTCACTACAGTATCAGCCTGCTCAGCAGAGTCAGCTTCCCCACAAAATACAATACTCTAACTCTGTAATTCTGTTTCTGTTTGTTTGTGTGTGCACACTACTAGGTGTACCATCGACCTGTCGCATCTCAGTAAAGAACACACACATAAGCTGGACCTGCCACTGGAGGAAGGTGAAGGTGTGCTGGTGCTGCTGGTTACACTCACTGCCTCGGCCGCCGTTTCCATCTCAGACCTGTCAGTCAACATGCTGGACGACCCACACGAGAGACACCAGATCATGCAGAGATATGTGAGTTTGTTTCATGTGGAAGTGGCCTTGTGTTGTGTATGTTAGTTTAGGATAAGATTATGCAGTTTTGATACTAGAGGAAAGTACACAATGTATGAGAACTGAAAGACCAAAAATGGAACCACTATGCTAAAGTTTCCTTAATCCTTCATGGGAGTAAATTATGTCCTCATACTTCATATTTTCCTTTCAGCCCTTGTATTACTGGCCATATACCTGATACTGTGGCTTCTTCCTATAATTGACAGCTGTGTCGCACATGTCGACACGTCTAAGTCACAAAAACAAAGAAAAGTATTTTTTTGTTTGTGTCATGAATCACACTGTGTCGAACAGCAACTCCCTCCCACATTTATCATCAGATTGTTATTAAGTCACAATTGATTCACATTTTATGAAGAATCTCACTTATTCATCAGTGTCTTTTTTTTCGCAAGCTAATGTGCTGAGAAAAAATTAAATCCACCAAGTTGCAGCTGTGGCTTGAAGTTAGAAGACGTGGAGAGTGGTCGAGTGGATGAAAGGGGAGATGATGAGATTCGCAAAGGGAAAGAAACAAAGGAAGGAAAAAGAGAGGTTTGGGCTAACTGTTAGGAAAAGATGGAGGCTCGCATCGCTGGTTTGTTTCTGTTGCTGTGATTCACAGCACTAGTATTGTGTGGTATTTGCATCAGCATCCTGTAGTGAGTTGTGCATTTATGATTAATGCATGTGGTTTCATTTATGTGTGTGTAAAATGTCTGGGCTTGTTAGCCAGTTGTCATTGATTTGAGCTTAGCATTAGAGAGTGCGAGAGAGTGTGTGAGAGAGCAGTAAGGCCCCATCTGCCCCAGAGGCCCTCCACTCAACACAATGGTTCCAGTCTATGCCTTTGTCTTAGCCTAGTTAACCTCTCTCACCCTGTCATCTTCACTCCTGGCTACAAAGAGACACTCGCACACAAACTTTCAATAGGTTTCATTCACTGACAACCTTGACATGGGACATTTCTTTGCTGCACATCAGCAGTTATCACTCAATGCTGAGCCATATTTGCTTTTTTAATAGAAGGTATTTGTTCAGTTAATGCTTTTAGTTTAATTTAGGACTTAATAAAAAAAAATATGGAAGATTTGTGTAATCATTATTAGATTTAATTGTCTAGGAGAATTTTCCCAAGAGTACTTCTTCGTTATGTGTGCCTTTATGTGCGGGTGTACTATGCGTGTGTGTTCACATGCTGTACAGTGTACACAACAGTGAGTAGCTGTGTTTGTGAGATTATAATAATTACACTGATTTCAGTTAACGGTACATCCCAGCTGGTGTGTGTTTGCATCTTCCGCTCTGTGCATAGGCACCAGCGGCGAAGCTCCACAGGCCGAACACAGGTGCCGCGACCTACATAACCGTGGCGGCGCCTTATTGGCTAGCCACAGGAGGTTGACCACACTGCTCCGCGCTGCAGCAACCACCCAAGATCAGAGGGGGGAGCTCTAGGACTGGGACATGCACACGCTGTGCCTCTCGTCACAGCCACAAAATGAGGGCGGGGAGTCTGTCTGTGTGTGTGTGTGTGTGTGTGTGTGTGTGTGTGTGTGTGTGTGTGTGTGTGTGTGTGTGTGTGTGTGTGTGTGTGTGTGTGTGTGTGTGTGTGTGTGTGTGTGTGTGTGTTGTGTGAGTGTGTGTAATAGGGGGCGAGAGGTAAAGGATGAGGGTTGCACCGGGAAGGGAAGGCGTGTAAAATGAAAAGAAAAAGCTATTTCACCTCTCTTACAACTTGTGCAGACCCCGTTTTTCTGCTCGGCTGAAGGCGAGACATTTTCCTTCCTTCGCCTACCTTCTTTTCCTGCCTCCTTCTCTCTACCATCTCTGTCCCGCTCTCCCGGCAGCCTCGACTCTTTGTCTGTTGCTACTGTGGCCCTCCCTGTAGATGAAGGGATGGAGAGATAGAAGGTGGGGGGTTGCAGATGGAGGGGCACACTGAGGTCGGTTTGAAGACTTGAATGGTCCCTACCTATTAACATATTCCTTTTCCTCTGTCTGGCCGTCTTTCAGTTAGAGAATTTAATAAAGATGTACCTTA
This sequence comes from Pterois miles, assembly GCA_947000775.1. Classification (NCBI taxonomy): domain Eukaryota; kingdom Metazoa; phylum Chordata; class Actinopteri; order Perciformes; family Scorpaenidae; genus Pterois; species Pterois miles. Next base: position 8,421,166 of record CAMQGK010000334.1, on the reverse strand, counting down.
TCAAAGAGCCCTGATAAGGCCAAGTACCACCACTAATACATAACTGTGCTGCTCAAAGCCCACTAATCTGTCCAGTGTATGTATGTGTGTGTGTGCATGTGTAGGTGTATGTTATTGTGCTTGGGCACATTTTTACTGACTGGTATTATCTGCTTGAAATCAGCTGTCCAGCACAAGCCTGCACAAAGCATCCACTACTGCTAATCACAAACAGGCACACACATACAGACACATGCAAAAACAGTACCTTCCTGCGTCAGCTATCTAATAAAAAAGATGGGGCTTGGCGGAGCAATACAAGTACCATGCTGTCATCATCACAGCTTTAAAGAGCGGATACCTTCACAAATGAGAATGAGGAAGAGAAAACAATTGAAATCCTCTCCTCGTGCCAGCCATCAGCAGTGTGCCCCCCCCCCCCCCCCCCCCCCCGTTTATCATGAAAACACACACAAGGTTACTTTTAGTCAGTGGATTGCAAAGTGTGGATATTGTTAAAAAAAAAAAAAAAAGCACACACACCTACGTGCACTCACGTCTTTAATAACCTGAATCTCTAAGAACGCATTACAGATTGTAAATCCTCTGAATGTCTTTGTCACACACACTTACATACGCCACACCTCATGTGGTCACAGTGAGGTCACTGTGTTGTATTTGGCAGGTGTTTTTTCCCCATCCCAATCTGTGGCCATTGAAGAAAGCAGATAATAGACACCTGAGTGCCGGGATCTGATGCTAGCGCCGAGCTCATTAATGTCCCTCTCATTCTAGCTGCTCTGCATTGTGACGGTTCTTGTGTGTGTGTGTGTGTGTGTGTGTGTGTGTGTGTGTGTGTGTGTGTGTGTGTGTGTGTGTGTGTGTGTGTGTGTGTGTGTGTGTGTGTGTGTGTGTGTGCGCGCGAGTGCGTGTGCGCGGCAGGTTTGTGAGTGTCTCTGTACACTTGCATGTGTACCGCATGTATGCGTGTGAATGAGTACACATGATTTTCTACTGCAAACTACTTTGAATGCAGCTGACGGCGGAGCTATATGCAACACGGTGCAATACACTTAGTGTCAACTGCCTTAGATGTACTATTTCTCACCGTAACCTTTCCTTCATCCCTAATTACTGTTTCCCAGAAGTAGAGAGGGACAGAGAGAGAGAGGGAAAAGGAGAGAAAGAGATTTATGCATTATGATGGCAAAGGAGCACACACACTAATGGCTCTTAATGGGCCTGAGGTGGCCGCAAGAAGGGTGGATGAGAGAAGGAGGACATGGCGACCTCCGCTGAAGTGGTGGCACTTCACCACCCACCCACATGTATGCACACACTCACACACACCTGCAGTACCTCTCCCACCCACTCCAGTGCACTGTGAGGTGAAGTGAAAGGACACAACCTGGACAGGAAGTGAGATAAGGGGCTGCAGTAAAGTGTGGGACGGGCAGAAAGCAAACTTTGAGAGAGAATCTTGACAGACAGTGATCCCGAGTTGATGAACAGGAGTGGGAATTGAGAGGAGGTTCTTAGCATTTGGTTTGCGTTTGAGCATTTCACAGGCATTTGATTAAATGTCCCCTGAACTGCGCGGCTGCCGGGCAGACGCTTTGTGTGCGTCTGCGTGTGAAATGTTATATGGAGCGCTGATGAAAGGTGACACGATGCAAAGATGACAGCGAGTCATAAGCCTATGCCGAGGCTGATTCATCTGTGTGTTTGTGCGTCTGTTGAGTGTGACAGAGATGGGAAGAAGATGTCACGGTGACAAGATGTCAATCACAGGCAGGGCGGGGGTTTGTTTTATGAAAGACAACTCTGTCCTTCCATTTCTCTTTTTTCCCCTCTGTTCATCCCTCCTTTTCATCTCTTACTCGTCAATCCACCTGCATGTTGATGGGGGTGTGGGGAGACGTAAATGTGTTGGGGGGGGGGTTGGTCATGGCCTCCCTTCATCTCTCTACCTGTCGGTCTGTCCGTCTACTCCATCTTTTATGGTTTATCTTTCTGATGATGATTTCAATCCTCGTGGAGGATGGGTGCATTCTTACCACCCGTCATGGATTGAGGCTCAACCCTAAATGTCCCCTCAGGGAGCCTGCATAGTGGGAGGAAGGGATGGAGTGTGGATGTTAGGTTGGGGGCTGAAAGATATCTTTGCATCCATACTAATGTATGGAAGAAGTAATTCTGTGTCATTTCTTAGATCAGTCTCAGTGTTTACTCTGTCTCAGTGCCATTTTGTGTATCAGTGTATCAATACAGAAACTAATGCTGTGGTATTGTATGAAATTTTTGTATGAATACTTTTTTAATACTGTACTTAAAGCTGACTTCCAATATTTTGTCCACATGTTTTCACTTATCAAAAGAAGCCATACTTCTCAAATGTTCAAACAGCTGTACAAAAAACTTTGCCTAAACAAAATATTCTGAAGTTTGCTTGTGATTTAAATCAAGAAATGTCAAACAGTTAAACAAGATTACAAATGTTACCAATAAAATAAGTCTAAACTGGTGAAATTACATCACATTATATGATTCAATACTAAATAAACAGGATTATGAATCTGAGCAGACATTCAATGCCAGCTTTTGGTGTAGTTTTTGATACTCCTTGCTAGAGACACATTTAGGTCCAGACCTAGCGATGATTCCTAGCTAGGTTACTACTGTTGAACACTAACCAGTCAGCCATTATTTTGCCCTTCGGTTGCCTCCCTGATGCCCTTTCTCTGACTCTTTTCCTCCTTGTGCCTCTCCTCCTGGCTGCTCCCCAATAATCACAACAAGCAACTGTATCTTCAGAGAAATCGTGCCTTAAAATTGAAAGTTGTCCCCTCTCTCCCTCCCTCTCTCTTTCTATGTCTCTCTTTCTCTCTCTTTCACACTCTCGTTCCCCCTCTCTTTCTTTCACACGCTCTCCCCTCTCATCTCCTTTAGAGAGCTTTTGGACAATGATATCGCTGGAAACAGGCAGAGTCTGACAGAGTTGGTAATAATGAATTAAGTCTGTAGCCTGGCCCTGACTCTGAAATTTAAATTATAATTACTCCTGTGGGGATGGAAGGGGTTATTGCCAGAGAGAGAGAAATAAATTGAAGTGAAGTGCATTTCCACTTTGCTTTTAAGACACGCTGACATGCTACTCAATTTGGCCTCAGTGTAGGTTTTCTATGCATGTGTTTATACCTGGGTATTTGGGTGTGAACAATAGCATGAGTTTATTATGACTGTGCATGTCTGTCAGTGTGTCCATGCCTCATGGCCCAGCTGTTGATCTCCACAGGTCTCCCTTTATTCCACTGAATTACAGACTAGTTTTTACACAGTCATCATTCTTCCCCCTTGTACGTACAACATTTCCCTTCTCATTTCAGACACATTACAGGGCCACATGGCGTCTCATGACTGTGTATGTAAATGTATTTTTATGGTGTGTGAGCATGCAAGAAGAGAAATATCAGGGGTGTGAATATGTGAGTAGGTCTGTATGCTCGACTTTTTGTCTTACAGTTGGGTTGTTTATCAATCACGAGTCCTCTTTTGTCTGGATGTTATGTAAACCGGACAGTGTGTATGGAGCTCAGTGTGTGTTTGCCTCATAACGATGATATCACAGCCAGTCACGCTTCACTGGATGCGTCCACTCACCGCAACATCTCTATTATCATATTATCAGCTTCATGATCGGCCTCTCTATAAGGCAAGCAAACACTCAAGCAGACTTGTAGAAAGCATACAATAATACCACAGATACATTAATATCACATCACATGCAAATCATGCACACGTGCTGTAATTTTTGCACATTTTTCTCCATATTCCTGTTTTGTTAGATATTGCACATATGCATATTTTTGATTGTTGTAAGATCTATTTCACTTTCCTCCTCTGCTGACACTCATGCTGCTACTCACACACTATCTCAACACCTCTTTTTTTCTTACACACAACATTGTGACGAAGCTATTCATGTAGTGACTAAAAAAGTAAACACCAGCCAGCATTTTCAATTAAATCATCCAGACTGACACCAGGGAGTGAATCAAAATAATACCCATCAAAATGAGTTAAAAACTGCATTCAATTAAATAAAATTATTTTCATATTAGTTATGGAGAAGAGATGTCCAAAATCTATACAAACATTTTCTGCCACAACGATTTCCTCTCCTCATAGTCAATATGCAAAACACTGGGAAATACTGTTTTCCACTGAAACACAGTGGGGAACTCTTTCCTTTGTAACTGACTTAATGACTAACTTATTCATTTTGAGTGGAACAGTTAATGGAAAAGCACTAAAACCCCCTTACTCTAATTGAAACAGTTTAGAGTTTATAAGACAGTTTTTCATTCATTGTCAGCTTGAGTTAGCTTCTCATTGTATATTAGTAATAGATATAACGCTAAAATCTCTTGTTCTGCTTCACATGTTCTTGTTGAACTCGCCTGTTGTCTCCAATGACCCCTTTTTGTTCTACTTTTATCTGTGTACTGTATTTATTCGCTGTAACCTTTTGCGGTCTATCTCTGCATGACTCTTCTTCTTTACCAAAATCAGTGAAGTTCCATTTTATGTGAAAAGTACAAAGTTAAGACACATTTCAAACAGGCGAGCGCAGCTATTCAGTGAAATTAAATCTGGCCATTTGTCCTCTGTTATACTCGACTATAAATGCCAGCTCTACATTTTCAAATAAGAGGACTGATAAAGGACATAGTCTACCCTTTCCTCTCTTAATGAAATGTCAGGCTATTGACCTGCCTTTCTCTTCCATGCTAATTTGGCATCCTCTTTGACCTTTCACCCCTGTTCCTGTGCTGTTTCAGAGCCTGTGGAGGTCACTCCACAACCTGAAAGATGTCGGCGTGGTGCAGGTTAAGGTCATCAGAGCTGAGGGACTGATGGCAGCAGATGTCACAGGTAAGACCATGACCTTAAGCCCAAACAACAGGACTATAACCTCTGCCGTATACATTGTTAAAAGTATCTTAAAACTCTTGTATTCATGCGCATATATTCATGTACTTAAAAATAGTCTGACAGATAGCCCCCCCCCCATGTTTGCTGCTGTTTTGCAATTTCAGTTGGTACCTTACTATGTGGGCACTACACAGCATCTGAAAATAACAGTAATACTCTTAATAACAAGAGTATTTTTTGTTGCTTTTAATAACTTTTGCTTGAGTTTTGCATTTCGACATTGAACAATTTCTCTGGCGCATATTCCTCCACCAGCAATCTGCCATAAATCTAGCCAAAGATTAAGTCAGGGTGTAATGGTTTAAGGGATGATCCTCTATGAGAATCCTCGGAGAGAGTTAAAGTCTACTTTGTGCAGGACGCTAAATTTGTCTCTGCATTTTTTAGAAAAGATGCTGGCTGCTCATTTGAATAATAGAGAAAAAGTACATATTTGAACCAACAAATCTCTCTCCTTCCTCCTCTCTCCTCCCCCTCTTACTCTGCTTGCTCTCTCTGAATCCTCCTTTCTCCATTAATTCTTACTTTTAATTAGGTCTACAGTGGACAGGCCTAGTTTTTCACTCTGTATTATCTAGTAGAGAGAGAAGTGTGTGTGCATGTGTGTGTGTGAGAGAGTTTTTTTTTCTCCAATTGAACAGCCACAGTCCCATTAGCCAATACAAAGTGGAGCTGGTTGATTTGGGTTATTGCGTGGAGCGACCGGAGCAGCCGGAGTGCAGGGCTAATGGCTCTCCAGCTCTTGTATTTCACTCGGAGCAGAAATTTGCTCCGTGACCTCGTTGTAGAGCTCATCATTCAGTCTGAGCTTCATGAATCCTTCCCCAAAAAACAAAACAAAAAAAAAAAAAAAAACAGTAAAACTGAGGAAATATAATGTCTAGTGGCTGTTTGTTTGCCTTTTACTTTGTCTCTGCCGGTTTGACGTGGTCTGAGAGAACATGTTTGGTTTCAGAGCGGTGCCTCCACAGCCTGTGGTGGTTTGAAATTATTGCTACAGGCTTATTTCACACAGTTACAAGTGCAGCACGTGTTGTGGTGCCAACCAGGGCTAATATTTTACATAGAAAGCATTATGACTGAATACAAAAACGATTGGGGGGAAAAAAAGTGAAAAAATCAGTGCCATATGTGTTTCACATGGAAAACATGGATTTAATGTGCCAAAAAACAGAATACACGTGAAGTCCACATGGGACTTTTCATGTATTCACAAACAACCAAAACAAAACATAAGCTTTGGTTTCACATGTGGGTTTTCACCTAACTTTTTTCTTATAGCGAAGAGATCTCACATTTACACACTCCAGTTTGTAATCTTATTTGAGTTCATACATTCTTATAAGCAAGGACAAAAGAAAATATTTGTCTTTTGTCCCCCAGCAGATGATTTCTCTCAGCCAGTCTAACCCTACAATAGCAGTAGGCAAAGTGGTTGTTTCTAGATGGCTTATTCCTGTTTTGAGTCTGACGCTGTGTGTGTCCGTGAGTGTGTGTGTCACTGGCAGAAACAATAGCTCTGTAAGAGCCACATAAGGGCCCTCACCACATGAACACCCTATTTTAACAGCCCAGACCAAGAGAGGGTCAGGAGCAAGGTGAGAGAGAAACAGACGGACAGACAAACAGACAGACGGACAGAGAGATGGGTCAGAGAGAGAGAGAGAGAGAGAGAGAGAGAGAGAGAGAGAGAGAGAGAGAGAGAGAGAGAGAGAGAGAGAGTTCCCATTCACGCTGCCTGTCTCCTCTCCCGTCTCCCTCCCCCTCTCTCTCTCTCTCTCTCTCTCTCTCTCTCTCTCTCTCTCTCTCTCTCTCTCTCTCTCTCTCTCTCTCTCTCTCTCTCTCTCTCTCTCTCTCTCTCTCTCTAATTGAAGTGTTTTTGTGGAGTAGCTCCTCTCCAGCCCGAGTAGGATAACTGAAAATAGTCTCTAAAACCAACAGTCCCTTTTGTCTGCCAGCTCTTGTCCCTCTGAGTGGATGCTATACTGTTAGAACATTTCAATAGTAACACACACAGACACACACACATGCACCTTCAGCACCAACACCATAGCACGTTTCGACGTCTTGGATCGTCTTTTTTCGCTCAATATCAAAACAAAACCTGTCAGTAAAGTGCAGATTTTGCGCTGCATCACTTGAAACATGGAGTAATACCATAGATAATCTGGTATAGGAATAAATGCAGCAAAAATGTGATTGATTTACATTTTAAAGCCTGAATCATAATTAATTGTGATTATACAGGAACACGAGAGCGTGCGCTCCCTCTCCAACCTCAAACTCCCCACTAACTCTAAGCTTCCTGCAAGGCAATTACAGCACGCCACCTCGTCTCCGTACCATATTCATCCTCCGCACTTATCTCAGGGCACACTGAAATGAGTTTGAACCCGCTTCTCACTGCAAACCCTCCGCCAGCGCCACAGAGACGGGACCCAGAGGGGGGAGGAGCTTTGCTCGGACATTACCTGGATGATCTCTGAGTGGCGCTCAAACCTGAGCGTGTAATTGGTTAAGACAGCCGCCTCTGGTGCTGGCGGCCAATAAGGTGAAAGTTCATCACCAATGACAACTGGCTCTCTGCGGCAACACAGCCTGCCATGTCATTAAAAACAGAATATTAGAGAGAAAATGGGGGAGGGACAGGGTTCTGCAGAAATAATTTCCAGCTCTTAATTTGGATGATTGCATTTAAATTTAATCAGACTTGATTTGTGGGGACAACATTATAATCGTTTATGCTATGGACGCTCTGGGATGATTAAGGAGGATTTCAAATATTCACAAGTATAAAAAAAACTGCTGCCAAAATATATTGTATTTAATTGTTTAGAAATTTAAAATACATGTTTCAGTGTATTCACGACTCATGATACAATACATTGTTTTTGTACCATACAAGCAATTTGTGCGGCTAACAAAGTATGTACACAGATGCATTGTGAAGTAGGCTTTTGAGTCCATTGTCTTTTGTCTATTTTAATGCATTTTGTTTTCTGTTGTAGGAGTCATAGCTGTCAATATCCACTTCAAACACTCAACATCAATAGAGCCCCACAAACAGATATGAAAGGCAACACCTACGGCTCAACATTGATCACGGTGACATTTACTTTGCACACCCACTAAATGTCCTGGCCTTGTCACAACATTTGAAGAAAATCACACCAATCAATGACACTCACACACACAGATGACGGACACACCCATGCACATACAGAAACGTGGCGGGGGGCTTTGAACCCAATCCCAACTTTATCGAGTCTTATTATGCAACATTGCTGCTTTACTAATATTTCAATGTTCTCGCTATTTTGCGCGGGAATTCATGTGGGACATTTTTTTTAACTTCCTGACCCAGTCTTTTCAAGTGATAAGCTCGAACAAACAGCGCAACGGCTCCCAACAGTTATAATAAAAAATAATGATCAAAGCCAGAATTAAGAGTTTTGTTGTTTTTAGTTCATTTTGAGGCAGTGGAAGGGAGGTGGGCTGGCAGGCATGGGGAGCTGGTCTCACTCCTTTCTGTGTACAAAGAAACTGAGATGTGAGACGTTAGTAAACAAATAGAGAATATATAGGACATTACTGGTTTTGATTATTATAGTACAGTACGCTATTCTCAGGAGGAGGAAATAACTCTGTGATTATGTTTATTTCTCCTCTTGGTCTTGCTCACCCTCTCTCTACGTAGTTACATAACTGTAGTAAATTCTGAATTGAAAGTTTTATTGGAATGAATTAGCATTAATGAATATAATTTATAGTGAACCATATATCATGTGTTTTATAACATCTAAGGGTCTTTAAAGTTCTCACGCAGTGTATTAAAGTTTTATCTTTTGGCAGCGACAGGCCCCTCAAATTATTTCATATGTCATCCTTTTTTAAATGATTAATTATGGAGGATAAATCTACGTTTGGATACATGTTGTTTTGTTATTATTACTGTAAAATGTCACTTTAATATTGATGAAAACAGTTGCTGCCAGTGTATAAAACTCCCTGTAATAAACACAAGTTAAATTTCAATTTTAATATCCCAAATCCTTTTCACTGTATTTATTAATTTATATTGCTGTCAGTATAACAAAGCAGAAAGGCTGATCATGCTTTCATCATTTCATTCTCCCGTTGTCCTTGCTTTCACTCAATTTTTTTTTTTTTTTTTTTTTTTTTTACCACGTTGTTACCGGTACCGCCTCGCTGCTCGCTCGGAATCACTAATCACAAACCAGCTGTGTTTCTCACACGCCTGTTCGGCCGTCTTTATCTCCTACTTTGAGCTTCTCTGGCCGTCAGAGCCGCATCGCCGTCTGTGTTCTCCACACCATCCATCCTCAAAGTCTCCTCTTGCTTTTCACTCTCCCGCCCCCTCCTCATGACTGCCCAGGGCATAGTTGTCCTGGAGCTTATCTTCTAGTTGTCCATGTTCCCAGGGTGTTGATAGAAACGGCTCGCAGCTGTTCCACTGATATACTGTTTTATAATATATATATATATATATTGGCATCAGGGCTAAAAATGAGAGAATCATATTATTACGGTTGTGATAAGTCCAGGGTATTGGAGCTGTCATGTGGTATAAGGGGAGGATGCTATAATATATATTATTGTATAATATGAGGGACTGGAGATAGACAAAAGCTGTTGGAATTACTTAAGATTCTTGCTTTCCTTGAAACCTCAAAATAGCAAAAGTTTATTTTCTCTTGTATTCATGTCTTTTTCTCCACAAAGAAGGTCATTCTTGTATGCTTTTTATTTTTGCTGGGCAGGTAAGAGTGACCCATTCTGTGTGGTGGAGCTGAGTAACGATCGGCTACAGACGCACACCGTCTACAAAAACCTCAACCCAGAGTGGAACAAGGTCTTCACTTTGTGAGTGGCTCTTACAACACCCACATGCCACACACTGTTTGTATTCACTGTTGTAATGAAAATAATTTTTCTTTTGTCTGACATGTACCTTTGAATTAAAGACTGGTAAAGTCAAGGCAAAGGTCTCAAGATTTTTTTTTTTTTCTATTCATAGCATTCAACATTTTTGTGTTTTTTTTTTTTTTTTTTTAATTTTTTATTAATTCTGGTCCGATTGTGGTTTGATCTCACACTTTATAGTGTTTTAGTGTATTATAGTTGAATGCCTTTTTCATTAATGGACTTAAAACTGAAAAAACATGAACCATTATTATTAATACAACTGCTTATTTCATAGTATTTTAAAATATATATTTATGTCTAAAGTAAATCCAGGGAGACATTAACAAAAGAAAAAAAAGAAGGGTTATCATGTTTTCCCTGTTCAAAAAATATTTTTTTCACACATATAGTTACATTTTAGATCTAACTCTGCATAATTTCTTACATATATAATACAGTTTTATTTCAGAGTAGAAACCCGTGAATTCCCAGTTGTGGGACAAGATAAATTAGTCATTCTTTGAGTGCACATCTTTTTCATAGCCTCCTTTCTATACATAACATCAGCTATCCTCTTGCTAGCCTAGTTTTCAAAAGATGACACGTCTGAGCTTCACATTTAGTTCTACTTAGCGCATGCAGTAATGTAGTGTAATATCACATAAAGCATGCTAATGGTGATTTTTAAACGGTTTTGTAAATGTAGTTGAGGGTTTTCAAATTTACGGCATTTGTTATGCTCATATAGCCTTTCAGATTTTAAACAGTTTTCTCTTTTGAGTCTTAAACATTTAGAGAAGCTTTTGAATGATGTGATAGCTTTCACACTGCTTTAGTTTGTAACGCAGTATATACAGTATGTCACTGGTGTTGTCTTTGTGTGTGGTCCAGTAACGTGAAGGACATCCACTCGGTGCTTGAGGTCACTGTTTACGACGAGGACCGAGACAGAAGTGCAGACTTCCTGGGGAAAGTGGCTATTCCTTTACTAAATGTGAGTCAAAGGCAGATTTCTGTGTGTTTCTTTTCCTTTGGGGATAATAGAGAGAACATAGAGGAACGGAAAGAATGAAAACACACAGCGGAAGATATAAAAAGCAGAGGTTATTTTTGCAACTCCACAGATGAGACTGTTATTATTTCACACAGAGAAAGAGATGACAGGAAGGAGAAAAAAATGGATTAGAGGCTAAGAAAAAAGAGGAGATTGATAGGTAAGAAGAAAGAAAGTGAGAGGATGAGAGATGATGTGAAAATGACATTGATAGAGAGATGGAACGATGCAATTCATAGAAAAAAAAAAGACAGAAGAGCATCTCTTATATTTGAAAAATATATAGATAGCCTGTGAAAGTACTGTGTGTCTAATATATCCATGCTCTGCTGTACAGTATGATTCCCCAGGATAGTTAATTTCTGTTTGACAGAGCCGAGCTGCACTGGGTAATGAACAGGTACTTGTCAGAGTTGCCACAGTTGTTTTGGGTTCCCTGTCAGCGCCAGCAGCTGGGGTTCAAAGGTGGCCCGGGGAGCCGATTCAGCCGGGTATTGCCAGACAGACGCCTGTCATGTCCCTCTCCCACAGATCCAAAATGGAGAACGCAAAGCCTACGCCTTGAAAAGCAAGGAGCTGACAGGGCCAACAAAAGGGGTCATCTTTCTCGAAATAGACGTGATTTTTAATGCTGTAAGTCTTTCTTTAGCTTTTTTGATTCCCCTCCCTGATTTTTTTTTTTTTTTTTTTTTTTGCCCCCCACCCCCTATTATCCTCTCTCCCTCCATCTCTCTCTTGTTCTCTCCAGCACCCCCCTCCAACACTGCTGTTGTCTTTATTCTGTTTGTCCCCCCCTCCCTTGCTTCCATCTCATCCCTCGTCCCTTGTCCCTCGTCCTCGTTTTGGCTTTAATTATCGAAGACTCCCTCTCAACCGCCTTTGTTCGCCCATTCACCATCGCTGTGTGTGTCCTATAGCGGCCATCTTACAGCTTTCTCTCCCGTTTTCTAGCCTCTGACATGGGGTACGCTCTACGCATGTGCTGCCACTATCAGTACACAGTGTATTAGAAGAAATATAGTTCCTTACTAATTCAGTGTCATCATCTCTGTCCTTTTTTTTACCTGTCGTTTCCCTCTCGCCGTTTGCTGTTTATGAGGTTGTGTGTGTTCACTCCATCCTCCAGGTGAAGGCTGGTCTCAGGACGTTGATTCCCATTGAGCAGAAGTACATTGAGGAGGAGCCCAGAGTGTCCAAACAGGTACATCAGCCACCAACACTTATCTTCCACCACTTTGATTCATTTTTATCTGTGTCCACCATTGTGCCCCCTTTTCTGCTTAACTGTCTGAAGCAAAGCCAACAAGCCTGGAGAGTGGCATCTTGTAAACCACAACTGTGTGGGCAAGATACAACGGGATGATTGAAGGAAAAACAGCATTTCGTTTCTTTTTTTCTCTCCCCTCCTCTCTCCCTTCTCTCGTCTCTCCCCCCCTCACATCCACTCTGAGTGGTGAATAGAAATGTCAAGCTGTCAGCTCTGGGGTGCATAAGTAGATTGGCCATCCTTATAGTTGGCCCTCTTTGCCACTGCTGCTTTGCACTTCATTGTCACGCCGCTCAGTGTGGCGGCACCACAAAGGACTGAATAGTAGGGGCTGGCCCACATCAGACATGTCATATGAGTGACCGTTTGGGCTCAGCAGTCAGCGCTGCGCCATGCACAGCCCGGCACAGCGCAACACACGCACCAACTCCCATACCATGCTTTTGTCAGTCCTCCATCTATATTCCCTTCTTTCCTCACTGTTTCTGCTCTCTGTCTCGGCCCACTCCACGCTTTCCTCCCAAGTGCAGAATCGTTTTTTCATCTCCATTTCACCTCTGACTCACGGAGATGACCCATGTCAGCGTCTCGCAATGATGATGTCACTGGCTGCTTTAGGGGGATTGCCCCGTGAGGGCTCTTTTGTGTGGTAGCAGCTCCCCTGCTGTCGCTCGCTGCTTAGTGTGCAGACACACACATCCACAGTAAAGAAAAACACATAAGCTGCCTGCCAAACAAAACCATTTAATTATAATTATGACATTTGACTTAATAAATGACTTCACTTCTTCTAAGTGTTTTTAAGGAGTAACTCAAGGCGCACTTTGGAATAATTCATGAAAAATGAAATATTCTTATCAAGGCAGTTATGGCAATAATGAGCCCAGAAGAGTACAGCGTGTACATCAAGTGCATGCGCTGAGGAACGTGGAAATGGATGATTCACAGTCTTGCTGTCCTCAGGGTCTGTGTGTCCCCAGCAGGACACCATACAGTCATCCTCAGTTTGGCAACAAAAATCTCCACATAATTATACATAGAGAAGGAGGAATCCTCCTCTCATCTAGCATCAAAGCAGCCACGGCACCCCTAACCACATGCAAATCCACCCGGAAACACACATACAGTACAGACAATAGAGTTTACTGTAGCGCTACAAATACATACAGTATGCGCACATTCAAACACACACAATTTTCCAAAGAGTAAAATAATGGCCTAGAATTTTTGTACAGCAATCTGCAGAGACAGTTTGTCCTTTGGGAGCACTTTCTCCTGGTGGTGACCTGATTGGGTGGTTGGCATTCTGCGCTGCTGTTATGCTATTCCCTGAATGGTTGGCAACCCATGGGGAGGACAGCAGTTAGCCAGCTCTCTCTCATATCTGGCCAAAAATGCACGGAGAACCCTCAGGGAGGAGAATTCAGGGACTGTGTTGGAAATTGTTATTATTGTACTTAACTTTATCGCTTGGAGAGTCGGCTTAAAGAAACACTGTGAGTCAGCTTGTCATACTTAAAGCGGCTGTTTGTCCTGTATGCTGATCCACATCCATATATAGCTATCCAAAGAAGGAAAACACACTAATGTCCTCATGGTGTCCTTAGTGCTGTAATGCTGTAATATTGAAGCCAAAGTGAGGTCAAAGCTGCAAATCTCAAGTTGTAAAACGTAATGCTCCAGTTAACTTTCCAAAGTGACAGCAGAATGAGATACAATGGAATTTGAACCTACCATATTAAGACTCACTGTCAGTTTACCTAATGTGATAATTATATGATATAACATTACTAAATATCTAAACATAAATGAGGGGAAACTGACCAACAGTATGTCATCACAAATGTCTAGATCAGAGATGGGCTGTAATAGCTGTGCTCATGTTTGTAATAATAATTTTGCTCCTATTTACTTTATGTTTTGATGAAAATATCCAAATGCTAAACATGTGCAGCATATGTGGAAAAGTCACAAAACCTTGCTGTGCTTTTTCCAGTTATACTCAGCTACGTCACACAAAGTCTCATCAGTTATATAAAAGTACAGCATGCAAGGTATTTTTTTTTTTTTTTTTTACTGAAAGTCCATATGTTTATGTACACTTTTGCATGTATCACACCATGCTGTTTTATATGCTACAGCATGTTCCTAACCTCAAGTGTTTTGTTTTTGTCTCCTTTTTAGCTGCTGTTACGCAACTTCAACAGAGTTAGACGCTGCATCATGTTCCTGATCAACACCGGCTGCTACATCAACAGCTGCTTCGAATGGGACTCTCCACAGAGGAGCATCTGTGCTTTTGTAGTAAGTAGAGATACATTTAAAGTACAATTAATGGTATCATATCACATACATATTTTTATAGATACTGAAACAGGAAAAAAAAAAAAAAAAAAAAAGTTTTTGCATGCAATTGCTCTATTGCCACAAAAATTAAATGTTTTTTTTATTATTTATTTGGTGTATTAAGAAGAAACACAATCTCAGAACTGTACCTAAATATTGGGCACACTGTTCAGACTTATTATCTTACACTTTTTAATGGGTCAGGACCTTTCTAAATAGACTAAATAAGACATTCATATATTTTACCAATAACACTTTTTATGTCAGTTAACATCTGCACACACACAGCAGGAGAGCAACATGCTCACAGAGGCTGTAGGACCATTTCTGCTAACAAAGTATGAATCCTTCACTGGTAATTGCACACTCAAACACGAGGGGTTGTTGATGTCTCAAGCACAGTTAAGTACATTCCCACACTCTACAGACTGTTACGCACACACTCAAATATCTTGATATGATAGTCTCCATTAAATCTCTTTTCTGGCTTTGTGTTAGACGTAAAAGCACACATGGTATATACATGGCAAATGTCTGTTTTGCCACTGGGTTGATGGGAATGAGTGGAGAGTTGGTGTTGCAGCTTAAACACTATTTTAAAAGAGACCCTCAGACACTGAAATACTTAGAAAATACAGCTATAATCTATTGAAGTGTGATAAGCTGTTCCTGCAGACAGTGGAATCGGCAGCTTCTTTCTCTCTTCTGCCGTCAGCCTCCTCTTCGTCCTCTCTCTGTCTCTCTCCCTCCTGTCATCTGTGTCTGGTATTAAAAGGTGAAGTGTAATTGGACAGCAGAGCTATCAGTAAAAGACATTCTCCTGCAGGGCGGTGAGTGGCTGTATGGAGGTTCCTACCCTAAAGATGACAGAGCAGGCATTTAATCCTGTCTGGTTTAGTGTCCTGACTTAAGTAGCTACAGGACAGCTGGACCCGCCCCACCCTAGCCCTTTACCATGGGGGCACTAAGTGTCTCCACAGCAGACATTAGACATTAGCAGCATTTGGCTGTCTGACACCGGTTTCATCTCCGCAGGGGCTGTGTGTGTGTGTGTGTGTGTGTGTGTGTGTGTGTGTGTGTGTGTGTGTGTGTGTGTGTGTGTGTGTGTGTGTGTGTGTGTGTGTGTGTGTGTGTGTGTGTGTGTGTGTGTGTGTGTGTGTGTGTGTGTGTTGTACAGCAGGTCACAGTGTCATCACAAGACATGGGTCAGAAGAGACATAGTATTGATCAGTTAACATTTTCCCTCTGTGTGTGCAAGCGCGCTCATGTGTGAGCCGGGTGTGTACGTTTGCATTTTCTGTCATGTAAGGCTGAGCTGGGTGTGAGCCCCCTTATCTTTTAGAAATAAATGAAAATGTCAGACAAAAAAAAAAAATTGTCATGGAATTCACAGAAAACAAGGTCACCTCAGAATTGCCAATCTGCATGGTGAATAGAGAAGGGAGGATGTAGCCTTGGATAGCGCAGCCTCCATGTCAGCGCACGCAAACATGCGCATGCCTTGTATAGCCCTTCACCCTTTTAGAAAACACAGCGTATAGTACATCCATTTCTGAGTAACAGTGCCAACTATTCATATTCTCATTGTACTCACTTAAATTCAAAGTATTCAGATGACGATAAAGGATGTATCTAGGCCAAGGACGTGGCGTTTTATAGTTTTATAGAAAGTCTGAAATTTAGGTGTCATTGTGCCCCCACCCTCGCTCTTTTGGGAGTCTGTTATCGTAGGAGTGTGCACTTAGCTAAAAGCATCAGAGTATTTAGGGCCTCTCCTCTACCCAGGTACTCCCTCCCTCCTTCCCCTTCCATTTCTTCATCCCTCTCTCATTTCTGCCTCACTTTGAGAGGCCTCTTAATCACTTCGCTCATCTCTTTAAGTGGGTTTTTATGGGGGGCCATCTGGCCAAGGTGGTGTGTTCATGAAGGTGTACGGCTGTGTGTGATTACGGGCATGTGTGTCTGTTCACATGCGCACGTGTGTTTCTGTCTGGCTGTCTTTCTAGACAGATGTTACACTTAACTTTCCAAAACGGCTGTAGCTACAGAGGTGGAGTTGTCGGCAATTCAACCCCTAAACTCCCAAATGTGTGCACTTCTTAACTGCTAAGTAAGCCCGAGGGGCGGGAATTGAAGTGCGTTTAAATATTTGTGGTATTTTGTGAATGCAATAGTACATTGAAATGCAGCTGTCATACTGTGTCACTTCACAACATTTCCTCCATAAAAACGCTCAAAATATTCTTCATGGTCTCTTACTCTCCTTCTGCCCAGTTCTGAAATGCCAGCCGCATGTACACATCGCCCATTAGTGCCAGCTGTGGTTAGTGTGTATGTTGTGTGTGTTTTGTGTGCATGTGAGAGAACGAGAGCGATCGCATAGTCTCACATCTCTCTCTCACACCCACACTGCTGTCACCCACCCATCTCGACAGTGAATCAGCCACTGTGGCAGCTTTGCCTGAGGCGTTGGCACAATGGACGGGACTGGAGTTACCTCCTGTCCTGCATGATGGGTGGTGTGTGTGTGGGTGTGTGGGTGGGTCTCAGTGTCTCCGTCTCCCTGTCCCAGGGTTAAACGTCTGCTTCCTCTCTCGACACCTGCAAGCCGAGTGTCTCTCCCCTCTCTCCATCCATCCCTGTTCCTCTTTATCTCTCCCTCTCCTCCTTCTCCCTTTCCCTTCTCTCCCGGAGAGTTGAGGCCATTGTGGGGCCGAGCGGTGTTGGGTTCTGTTCTCCCGCTGCTGCCAGCTCTCCCCACGGCCCCTGCAAGACAAGGCTGTTATTGCCCTGGGGACCGCAGGCCTCAGCAGCTCTTCCTCCAAACAAATTTGCTGTAACTTTATCTGCAATTGGGCCCTGAATTGGGAGCAAATAGAGGCAGCTTTGTGAAGCTCGGTGAAGGGCGAGGGCAGCGAGCTGGGGGTTGTTGGGGAGGCAGGGGAAATGATACCGGGCTCTTTTATGTCAGGCAAAGTAGGACTCTTATCAGGAAGAGAGCCCAGACAAGGGAGCTACTTCTAGAGGAAACTGGAGCACCTATCACCTGCTTTGCATTTAGATAAAAATTCACCCTGCTGAAATAAAAAAGGAAAAAAAAAAAGAAGCAAAGACAGGTACAGAAGCAACTATTGGAGTGTGTGTGCGTGTGTGTTTGCACATGTCTGGCTGGCAGTTTGATACACATACACGCACACACAGTGCATAGCAGTCAGTGGTACACACCACTCCAGGTCTCTTTAAATTGCTCCTTTGACTCCTCTTCAAAGAACCTGTCTAACTTTTAAAAGTTTTAAAGTCGGGAGTACGTCTTTGCCCACAGCAAGGGACAGCTTTGAAAGATATACTTTCACATTTTACTGCTCTCCTGATTTGCAAAATGAATGATAGTTGAAATATGGTGGCATGACTACCAGAGAATACCAAGTCAGAGTTTAATCACCAGAGATAGAAACTGTACAGAAAATGTGAGGCCTTTTGTTGAGACGTTTGGGACTCAGCATCCTTACTTCTCACAGGTATTCGTCTGTGTGCAGTTTCATTACTGTGGCCATAAAATGGTGGCTGCTTTGTTTTAATTTTTCATGTTATTACAAAATGACTGGCTTCGACACATTGGGCTTAGTCATTGCGGCTGCTTTTTTATCGGAGGAACAGGATTAATTGTGCTGTAGATCTCTGTTCTGCAGGAGTACAGCAGGGGGCAGTCTAGCACCACTGAATGATGGGTAGGTCTGCTCACAAACAGGACACAGTCTCCCTCCCTCTCTCGTTCCCTCGAACTTAACAGGACTTCTAGTTGCTATCTGGCAACACTTAGTGCCAGCATGGAAATTGATGTAAGAGAGATAAAGGGTAACTCTGAAATCCAAACTTCAGTTTCACTCCACTGAGACAGAGCAGGGGGAAAGTTAGCCTAGTGTGTGGTTAATGTAAGCCAAAGTACTGAATATTACTCTCCCACAGTGCCGCGGCTCAGAGCCGTAAGGACTCGGGCTGTGTTTTGAAACAAATAATGCAAGATACAACTCTCGACGTGCCGCACTGAGTGCTTGATTAAATCATTTTGACTTCTCTGCTTTGTTAACATTTTTAATATATCTTCTTGTGTTCAAGGGATTTCTTAATATTAACAGAAAGCATCAAATATTATAACTGTAATGAAAATCAGCTACAGAGACTTGTCAAAAATAATTTAGTGTGCTGTTTTTTGTATTGGCATTTTAGCCAAAAACATTACAAATTATACTGCCATTGGTTTTACTTTGTTCATGTTTGTGATTGTCTATTTTAATTATACGTATCTTTTGAATTTCAGCTTGTGCCTAGATGTGAAGTTTGCCCAGTTCAAATGCAGCTTTTAACTGTATTTGAAATGGTTTAGCAGATTTGACAGTAGAAAATATTGTTTTACTGTGTTTTATGACAAGCGAACAGTTTTGTTCCTAGAAATTTCAGTGCATTTAACCAAAGACTTGTTGAAGCACAAATTATTTTAAAAAGAAATGATGATAGGATTTTATGTCAAAATAGATTTGCTGTTTGAAGGTAAATTGCTGCAAGCAGTTTTTGTGACGAAATCAAATGGTTTCAAAAGACAACTAAACTAACTTTAAAATGGATATTTCATGCAACTGTTCCTTAGTAGTTAAGACAATTACAGATAATATTTCATACAATAGTAATACGAGAAGGAAAAAGATAGTACATATCAGTTTTGTTCCTGTAACAAATAAACATTTATTTACATGCTCTCAAGACTGATTTTGAGAGTTTGCATAATTTGAGTAATATGGTAGAGATGTAAGGCAACACATTTACTGTGTTTGTATGAATATTTTTACCACGCAGGTAAGAATTCAGCAGTATTAAGCAGAAAAGCAAGAGTGGAGCATAGAGAGCTTCTGGATGTGTGCATGTTCAGATATTCACCATAAACCTCACCGACCAGTACATAATGAGCGTCTGACCACACAGAGTCATCGACAAATTATTCCCATAGACTACATCTGGACCTTCATTTAGCATTTCCCCCTCTTTTTCCCCTTCGATCAAGCATGTTTTCATCGTTGTTCCCCCCCGACCCCCCCGTCTTTCTCTGGTCACTGACATCCACAGCAGGCTCCTTCCCACTCCCTCTTCCCCAGGCGAGGAGCCTGCTATCTGGTGTAGCAAGCAACGGGGGGTGGCTGTGATCGCCCAGTCCTGGTGGAAAGGTCCAGGCACTGCAGGGCCCCTATTACCCAGCCGGGGGGCACGGAGACGGGGCAGGGCTGGCCACTGCTGAGCCTGGGTGTCCGGTTCCTCTAGCTGCCAGTCAAAACTTCGCCCTCAGCTACTATAACCAAATGGAGGAGGAATGAAGGGGGACGACAGGTTAAACAACCTCAGGCAAAATGGAGAAGAAAGCAAGATTTTTTTTTTTTAAACATAAAGGAGGGTTTTATGGTTTCATGTAAACATCAGGACAGAGAGGAGCAATTCATTTGTCTGTTCCGTGATAACGATACCATGAGCGATTAGAGAACCAGACACTAAATATTTTTACTACTTTGTATAGTATGCCTACTGTACAGTTTATTTATAGCAGAGCGGTTGAAAGGAGCACGGTGTGTATCTGCATGAAGGTTTTTGAAAGTGTGCAGGTATTTATAGCTTCTACCAGAATAGGTTTAAGACAAGTGAGCTCCTTTGTTTGTTTGACTGAAGACATGTTTCCACACCTCTATTGCTCATTGTTTAGTTACAGATTATTCCAGGATTTATAAGTGTTAGGCATTTGTAAATTGTACTAATTTGTAGGAAGATGGATAATTTTAGAATGGTTACATTTTGTAGAGAAAATGTGTTTTTGTCTGTGTGCAAGTTTCTGTTGTTGAGCTTACACAGTCCTAACAGCTTGTATGAAGGGAAATGGTTGTGTTGCTTATTAGCACATAAATTATTGACTAGTTTATTTCCAATTCTCCTACACAGCTGTATCAGAGAAAGTGAAGTGAAGTTGAGTCTGAGAGAGACAGAGAAAGATTTCAATTCTTTTGGGAGATTTGGTTGTTGCACCAAGGCCATTCAGGTTTATTTGAAAAACACATTTAGCTGTGAGCATTATGCAAATGTCCTGGACATTTTTAATGTTTAATTTACTTCTGATTTTGCTTTGTATACTCTGTGTCTGTTAGTTAATTTTACATGAAGTTTTAGCCTTATCTGAAAGTTTGGATATTTCAAACTTTTTTTTTTTTTTTTACGTGTGAAGGAAAAGTCGAGAAATTGTTTAGTCGTGTTTTTGTTGTTCTGAAGAGTTGTTTGCATTGATATTCAGATGTTAGTGTGTGTGTGAGTGAGTATGTGAGGAAGGAAGGAAAACTAAACACCGACGGCACAGTGCGAGCGTGTGTCCGACTGGCTCCGCTACAGTAACAGCAGACCTGCATACACACTCTTGAGGGGCTGTTGAACCTCATATTCACATTAACCTTCAACTGTAAACACAACGAAGAGCTTGTTTTTCATTCTCCCCCTCCATCCTTTTCCACACACACAGAAATAAAACAATTTGATTGTTTATTATTAAGTTTTCTCCATCTTGTTGATGTTGTTCAACTAAACAGGATAGATCATAATTGGTACACAGACCAATAAATCAGCTTTATGCAGTAATAGTCTCAATTTCACCTCTCTTAAAAGTTCCCCATCAAAACGGATGCATTGTCATGGAGAGAGTAATTAATTTCAAATCTTCTTTGCTCATATTTGAAATAATGGATTATTTGAAATAATGGATTTCTTGTACTTGAATTTGATAAAGATGTTTTTCTAGAAAAGATTAAGTATTAGGCATGCTTTGCATTTTCAGCATTTGTTATAATTGCTTCTGAGTCTTATCAATCAAGAAAAATCTCTGTATACTTGTACATAAAATTATTAGGAAAGATAAATATTCTTTTGTTCTATTTGTTTCTGACAGATTTTATTCCCACAAAATATGCCATTTCTTCCAGCTAAACTTTTTGAAACTGTTGACACAATGCTGTTTCACAATTGGCACAATGCTGTCAGAAAATAAGAAGCTTCATCATTAGCAATTTTACTTTCCCACATATATCTTCTCCCAGCCACCGCAGCAATCTGTTGTCAAAGGCTAAAGAGCCCTGCCAAAACCAGAATACAGGGTTTTAGGAAAGGTTAATTTTTAGATGGTACTTTTCTTGTGTGGTGATGAGAGGGGAGGTATAGAGGTTATGGTTTTGGCAGATGGGTGCAGAGAAGGTTAGAGATGGGGCATACGAGTCTTTTGGGCTAGGAGAGAGGGTATTGGGGCTTGGAGTGACAGGGTTAGGGACTCAGGGTATGGGGTGTGTGAGGTCAGATGCTGGGGTTTGAGGCTGAGTATGGAAGGGTCAGCTTTGACGCGCTGCAGCTGAAAACGGTACATGACCTCAGCCTCTGGGATGATTGGCATGGACGAAAGAGGGTCTGACGGCTCATACTCATCCTCTTCATCATCCTCCTCCTCAGCTGAAGGCCCAGAAAGCCTTGAGGGTCAGGGTGTTGAACCTAGGCTCACCGACCGACCAGGCCTGTACCTTTGTTGGAGCCCAGTGTTATTTTTACGCTTTGTTCTGTGGAGGTTATGATTCTGCATATGAATGCGTTTGAATGCGCATCGTTTCCAATCTCACATATGGTCGGCGTACGCTCTCAGGAGTTTTGCCTCAAGAGGGTCAAAATGGGGTCTTGAGTGTATACGTTCTTACACCCACACTGTTCTCACTTTTTTTGTTTGCACTTTTCTTTTTCCGATGGTTTTGTCTCTTTTCCTCTCTCTTCAGCTTTTTGTCATCGTCGTGTGGAACTTTGAACTCTATATGATTCCCCTGGCTTTGCTTCTGCCTTTGGCCTGGAACTACATCCTCATCACGTCGGGGAAGGATACCAGGCAAGATGTGGTGAGTAACCCCGCAGCTTCTTGATATCCCTCCGCCTTTCTTTCATTTCACTGTAAAAGCTGCTTTCTGCACACAATGCAGGGTTAAAACTTGGACGCCATTGTTTCAGAGACATGCTGTTGTTTTGATTTAAGACATTAATCACATTTACATGCATTTCATTTCTTTGATACTACACTCTAATACTGACAGTGGATATTTGTGCTGTAAAAGCTCGATGACTGGAGGTGATTGTGATTGCTCAGATGAGTGAGAAAGCATCATACTTTTTTTTTTTTTAAAGGGAGCATCATATAAACTCATTTAGAATATATCTTTTGATTAAATTGCACAAACTTGGAGCAAAATTAGTATTTCATTTATAAAAAAAAAATTCCTGAATTTTTTAAGATAAAACCCCTCCATCTGCCCGTTGAGCAGCTGCATTCTCAGTGCAATCTCACGTTTCTCACTTTGCCTTCTTTGAGGAAAAGGGAGAAATAATAGGCTGTCACCTTGAGCTACGTTACGCCACTTACCTGGTAGTATATTTATTTAATTCATTTATTTTTATCTCTTCTACCAATTAAATGATGTCAAAGCAATGTCATGGAGAAACAGACATGTTTTAATCATGGCTGGGCACATTTGGAGAGTAGAGAGTGAAAACGAGACAGGGAGCTGGACTATGGAGTGAGCGTGAACAATGAAGTGATTAATTTTAATAAGTGCCTTTTTCCAAGACTCAGTTGGAAATAACCAGTTAACAGACCTCAGATTTTCTTGCAGTCTCTCGCGTCTATATGTGTGTACAGTTTTTATCTCTTCATAAGGATTCTTTGGGTGAGATTGGATTTGGACTAGACATTAAATTCAGTCATTATAATAAACCAAATCTCATTGCTTTGAGTCATTATAATATTTTATATAAAAATGGAATTAGATGTGAACTGTACATAACTTACAATACAGATTGATTTGCTAAGTCTCCAGAGCTAAGCTTCTCTATTTATAAACTTCTATTTTCATATTTGTTAATTTAAAAATTTGACATTAAAATCAGCCCAATGAGGCAGACAGTCTGTTACTTGTCTATAACCTGGTGGTTATACAGTTGTTTGCTGAATTTGAAGTATTTTAACTGTATATAGTCAGTTAAGTCAAGAATTAAAGGTTTGCAAGTCGGTTCACCGACAAAACAATTAATTTTTTTAATTTGTGAATGACAGACTTTGGATTTCAGAGGATATTTTTCGTCGCCTGTAGATGGCGACATTGCTTGACAAAAAAATTAATAATCACATACCTTAAGACAAACCCTGCCATGATTTGTCCCCCCACCTGCTGCTTGTATTTATCCAGACCTAATGATATTCTTTTCCCATGCACTTCCTAATTAAAATGAGGCAACAAAGGTTACATATTCTTGTAATGTGCCACTCACTTCACACACAAGGACATACATGTAACTCCCACTTCATGCAGAATTGCTTTTCTCTCCTCCTTGAAAGTAACTATTGTTTCTCAAGTGCGTCAGGAATTGGTTGGAACATTAAGACATGTTGATATTGTTGATACTCGTATGGCAAGTACCTTTTTAAAATGACAATACGGTTCTGCTCAGTTCTACAAAGTTGTTCTGTGCTCAGAGACGAGAGGAGACATAGACACTTATTAGTATACTGACATAGGATCTTTAAAATATCTGATACTGTCTCAGTAGCATCACAGCACTGTAATTTTGATTGACGTACTTCCACGCACATTCAAGCTGAAGTTTTTTTTTTTTTGCCTCTGAAGGTTGCTTCAATATCATCATCTTCATCGTGTGGTGTGAGGGTGTTTGGTTGAATTCAAAGGACTTATCCGCCTGGGACACTGGGCTGAATAGTTCAGCAAGGCCAAGCATGTTTTTTAGCCATGAGAGCATTCCTGCAAAATTTCATATCTGACCTTCGTTCAGTTAAATGTCTTCACTCTCTAATATAAGCACAATTCAGCGATGGCTTAAAGTGAGTGTGTTGTGTACTTATAACAGTTTGACGTCTTTGATGCGTGGTGTGTAGGGTCAGTGCTGCTGTTGGCTAGTGGAGGGTAGGTAGAGAAGTTGGATTGGGGTGCTGGTGAGATAGTTAGAGACAAATTTACAGTGCAGGAGAAATGGGGGATAGCAATAGTGTATGCTGTATGTAGTATAAGTCAATGCGCAGGTGTATGCATGATGCATGCACATGAATATTGTGTTTGTTATTATGAAGATGTTCTGCTATCTGTAGTCTGGTATGTTAGCTTTTATTCCAAGGTTATGATTCAGGCACAACCAAAGTAACTACAGCTGCATGTGAGTCGCTCCAGGTCTGTGTTTGCGTCGTACTTCCATGTGTGTGGGAAAACACAGTGTGTGTACATAGGGATAACGGTTAAGTGTGAAATAAATGTGTGTATTTCCATCTACTTTGTGAGTGTGTGTGTGTTTGTGCACAAGTATGCATACACAAGCATGCGTATGCATGAGTGTGTGCAGACGTTCTCTGCAACAGTATATCCGATGAAAGTGGGATTAATTGTCAAAGATTAGCACCATTAATATTCCTTTTCTTACCGCTGTGACAGTAGTGCTGAACAGTACAGTGCAGCACTGGCAACACAAAGAGGATTCTCTGACAACCATCGTCTGTCTTGTCTTAGCGTTGCAATCTCACTGCCTCAGGATTGGCGAATGCGATGAACCCTCTCTCCTTGTTCTGTTATCAACACTTTGCCTCTTTCCGTCGTGGTATTACTATCTTAAGTTAAATTTGAACACATATAGCTAACGTAACATGGTGTAAGCTTTCATTATTTTCAGGCATTTGTGTTTGCAAACGCTGTATGTGCACACACTCTAACACACACATTCAGATACAAGTATCCCCCGAGTCCTGTCCCTGTTTGTTTTCAAACAGAGTTTCCCAATCTGCGTCAGTGCAGGGGGGAAGTGGGTACAGCGAGAGCACACAGTATCTGCGTTCCTCGCTTCCTCTCCCGGTCCCCTGGAATCCTCTTCCGAGTCTTTATCAAGCTGAAGTCATGGACGACTCACTGTTTCCCTCTCACACTTGGCAGAGAACAGAGAAGAATAGAAAAGAAAACAAGAGGAAAAGGCTTTCTAATTACTTTAAACAACACACCAAATTAAAGCATTGTGCTGAGCCGAGCAAGGGTCAGCATCCGGAGCGCTGTGGTTTTCCAGCAGTCTGGGGTGAGGGTAATGCCAAAGGAATCTCTGCTGAACTCACTCTGAAGGGTGAGAGAGAAAGAGAGGGATAGGGTGGGGGAAAAAAAAAAAAAAGTAAACGCTTGAGTACAGACTTCCTAATGAACTGAAGGGCCTTGCTTCATCTGATGGGTTCAATGTGAGGATCCTTCTCTGATTCTACACCGCAGCCACAGTCCATAGCCCTGTCCATAGCAAGTAAACAAACACAGTGTTCTCTACACACTGTAATTCACCACTCAGGGTCACTGAATGTTGTGTGGTTACATGCTGCTTTGCAAACAGATCTCGGATCAGTGCTCCTCACCCTCGCCCCAACCTTGACCAGTACCTGCTAAGCAGTCGGAGCGTCCTCAGAACAGCGATTAAAGGAGACGATGCACCAGCAAGGTCGCCGACCTCCTCTCTTATCATGTAGCACCCTGACCCGTGAACCCTGACTCTTCAACACTGTTAGTTGACCTGTGTGTCATGCTGTAACATGCTCACTGAAGCAAACAAACAAACAAAGAAGAGGAGCTTTTTAATATATGTGGAGTATGATACTGCTTTGGCATTCAAAAGCTAATAATGTAGCATTTAGGAAGGTCTATTTTGCATGTTAATGACATGACCCTCTCCATCTCTATCTTGTTTTGAAACCTGGAACAACTTGAGGCTTAGGCTTAAGAAGCTGCCAGTAGGCTGGGCTCGGTCAACCAGAGGACAGGCAGCTCTGCTGGAAGAGGAAAAAGGCTGCAAGGCGCATGTGTGCGCATGTGTGTACCTTTGTGTGTCATATTTATGTGTGCCTGCTTGCGCGGGTGCATATGATGCAGGTTGAGATTAAGGAGCTGAGACGCATCCCAATAGAAATCCTTCCTTGCTGTTCTGTTGGCCCAAAAAGGCCCTTACCAGATGTTATGAAGGTGTTAATTTCGGTGCAGGCTGTCGTAGAGGGCACATATGGAACATGGTGATGTCTCTTTCTACCACAGGATGATGGGCAATTAGGCCTTGTCACACTGGAGGACCATCATCTTTATCCCATGCCTCAGACCATTACATAGATTCACCAACCCCATTACAGAAGAGAAGATCTTAATGGCCTGAAGATGCTTCACGCCCACAGATATGCCTCCAACTGTCACAACTTTCAGTCCACTCTACACCCTGAGTTAGATAGCATTTCTGTAAGATCAAATGTAGTTTAATGCCCCCACTAGAACTCAGTTTGGAATAAAATAATTGGCAATGGTTTTCTACTAATTTTGTCATTTTGTATTTATTCAAATCCATGTAGTTCTACATGCGTAATCTTTACTTTCCTGACTGTGAAGCACTCAGTGTGACAGCAGCGTATTGTTCATTAAAAAAGAATCCTTCCAAGACAGTAATAATGTCTGATTTTATTGCAACATTTATAGAACAAGACTTCATTGCCATTTTTATCCATTCTATTTTATCCCCGATTTTGCATCTCACAAAAAAAGCTTTTCTGTGTCTCTAAACAGACTGTGCCTTGACATCTGCCCTCATTAAGAGCCACGCACAACACAGGTAGCGAGGAGTAAATATTAGGAAAGCTGGAAGGAAAAGAGGAAGCGCTGCCTATTATACCTCAACTCCTCCAGAAAGTCACACCTCCACTTTTTCCCTATAAAACCCATAACTCTGGAAAGAAAAGGAGAATGAGAACAGGAGATGGAGTGGGAGCAGGAGACAGAAAAAGACAGAGAGGCATTCAGAGAGATGGAGCGACAGAGAGACGGAGGCTGAGGAAAACAGCGGTGGATGGCAGGCACTCCTCCGTGCGGAGTCAGACATGGCAGTTGGTGACAGGTGACAAAATCAAAAGGTCATGTCACTTTTAACTGGGAGCGCCTGTGCCCCACTGATTTCCCCCGTGCCGCCCCGGCATCACCGCGCTCATCTCTGCTCCTCTCGCTGCCTCTCTGTCTCTGCTCAACTGGCAGATAGGATGGCAGGCTGGCAGGCAGAAAGACAGGCGACGGGCATAGTTTGAAGCGGGACGGGAGCACCGGGAGCATCAGGAATGCCACTGCAGAATCCTCCCAGCCTCCCTTTTCATCATGTTGTCGCTCCTTCTCTTCCTTTCCCTCCATTTGTCTAACTCCCTTCATCACACTGAACCTTTGTAACTGTCTGTGCTCTTTGCTAACAACGTCAGCAGCTCAGGGTGTTTGCCTCAGTGCTTGTTGTTGTTGTTTTGTCTATACAGTGCACCCGCTGTAGCCGTTTGTGAGTTTTTCAGTTTAAACCTTGAGCTTAAGCCTACAGCTGAGTGTGTTTGTGTGCGATAGATTGCACATCAAGTATGTACCAGCTCTTTTCCACAAGTGAATACAAGAAACAATAAGACTGCATCATCCATCTGAGAAGGACAAACATCGTACCACTGAATTTACTGTATTTACTTACTATCTCAACAATGCAAGTGGAGCATGTAAAACTGTGTTTTCCTCTGGATAGCTGCTGAATCCCTGACTAAACATACTTGCTGATTTGTCAGCAAATAAGCAATGAGAAATGTACATTGTGTTAACCATGCTTAAATTACTATCTCAAACTCAATCTTTTCCAATGCTCACAGATTTGGTGTTGCTTTCATGAATATGGAGCCGCCCTTCTCACCCCCACCCCCAGCCTCCAACTCCGGTAGCACCCCGGCCTCACCCCTCTCTGGCCCCCTGCTGGGTGAGCCCTGGCTGGGGCAGTGCAGATGGAAGGGCCCCCCTCTGAGGGCCACGGCTCTGACAGCTTGTGAAGGGCCCGCGTGGGTCAGCCAGGCTCAGGCAGCAGCCCTTATCAGACGCACAGCCCTCCCCCAGTCTGCAGAAAGTGTGGTGTAGGCAATATGCACACGCACACACACACACATACACATACACTCTTGGACGGTGCATACCAAGTAGGGCCTTGAGATCCCCCAGCCAGCTAGTCGGCCAAACCTCAGCAGCTGGAGAGGTTAAAACCCCCTCACGTATCAAAGAGGAAGAGCAGCAGGAGGATAGAGGGAGGGAGGGATGGAGGAATGGGAGAAAAAAGGAGGAGAAAGTATATCTTCATGTTCGCCAGGATGTCTGCCTCGGCGTCAGTTCCCACTGCGGCTGTCATTGGGAAGGTTAGGAGGGGAGATAGTGGAACTCAGCTCGGCCAGGGAGAGACAGGGGCGAGTATAGAGGCATGTCAGAGGAGGTGTGGAAATGATGTGGCTACTACTTCAGGTAGTAGATTTTTACTTTGCTTCTGTAGAGTGTGTGCGTGTGCACTTGTTTCAGTGATCCTGATGGTCTATTCTTTTACTTCCATAAAAGTAGCATTCATCCCCTCAATGTACATTTTTTTTTGTGCCTGACTTGTCAAGTTTTAAACTCTCTTATAAGTATCTTACAGTGTAGTTATTCAACTATGGATAGTATATCTAGTTAGCATTTTTTAATTATTTGGACTTGCTTGGAGTATATTAGCCTCAGTTTTGTAGCCTCTATTCACATTGTATTACTTAAGGTTCAGCCATACCTCTAATCCTCCAATATCAAAGTCAGAGATAACTTTGCTCCATTTAGGGGAGTAGAGTTTACAACTCGACTAGGGCTGCAACTAACGATTATTTTCATTGCCAGTTAATCTATTGATTATTTTCTTGATTCTTGATTCTTAGTAGATTAGTTGTTTGGTTTATAAAATGTCAGAAAATTAAATAAAATGTTGATCAATGTTTCCCAGAGCACAAGATGACATCTGCAAACGTGTTTTTGTGTCCACAACTCAAAGATATTCAGTTTACGGTCATAAAGGAGTAAAGAAACCGAAAAATATTCACATTTAAGAAGCTTAAATTTTCTCAATAATTACACAAACCAGTTAATCAATGATCAAAATAGTAATAGATTAATTTAATAGTTGACAACTAATCGATTAATCAGTTAATCATTGCACCTCTGAACTGGACAGGAATTAAGATTGGCCAATTGGAAGTTGAAGGCGCTGTGCTCCAGATAGGGCACAGCTGAAAATGCTGCCCTTATTTAAGTTCATTATTATCACGTTCATTACCACTGCAAAAACCACAGAGCTCTCTGTCCTTCAGTAGGCACTAGGGGTGCTGTTGTGCAGTTGACGCTGTACAAGAAGCTCCTGGAGGCAAAAGGAGAATACACAAATGTTCCTACCGGGAATCAATAGAGGAACAAAAATTTCGACCTGATGGACAGCTCTTGAAAATCGTTTTTTCCCCACTTTTCACTCATCTGAGTCAATCAATCTGTGCAGCAAAACATGAGACCCCAAAAGCACTCTGAGCTTTTGATCTACCTTATTATTCCTGTCAGACTTTATCCAAATTCAGTCCAAGAAGATTGTAGCTTGCACCATACACTTCATCTGGCACAGAGCAACAGTAAGGCTGAATGTAAATTAGTGCTAAAATGAAGATGCAAAACATGTGAGTCACAGCTTTGTGGCTGTCAAGTCACCAAATGGAGTAAAGCAAGGATGCATTAAGGAAGACACCAGAACAAGAGGATAGTACACCACCTCTGATTTGGTTTGGTTGTTTGGACTTGAGCATCATTAAACATTAAGTCATTCAAACACGATCAAAATCTCCACATGTAGAGTACGAGCCAGTCCGTCATCATAGCCAGTATGTTTGCATTGATGGGAAGTACAGTAAAACTCAGAGTGATGTAGCAGAGCATGTGCTGGGATCTGACCCAATGCAACAGAAATTTAATTCTTGCAAGTCAGCTTTTTAGGTACAAACTACTAAGGACAAACAGATGTATTCATACTTTCACAGCCATTTGAACTCTCAATGTCATTGTACTCCCATATATTCTTTGTGTGTATATTATCACCATCTTTGTATGTATTTATGGGGCACAGTGTAATCTGTGAGAGTAGCCTGCATCATCCCTGTATCATTTGAATAGGTCTGAATATGTTAATCCCCACCTCAGTAGATACTGAATTGACTGGAGCAGCTCTGCAGGCAACGTGAGCTGTATGCGATCCTGTCGACAGGAAGGCTTTGATGCTGCTGTGCTGTAATGATAGTAATTCAAACAACATGATAATGGGGGGATAAGCAGACAAATGATATCATGCACCAAACAGGTCTTAGAAAGAGCAAAAGAATGAGACAAATAGAGAGAGAGGTAGAGGGAGAGAAAGAAAGAAAGATGTTTAGAATTCATCGGCTGCACCGAGGTAATTTATATCCTCCCTTACTGAGACAGTAGCTTCAGTGTGCACATTTAGCCGTGGCAATCTTCAGGGCACATGACATGTTCCATGTCTTTTTATTTATTAATTTTACACTGTGTCTCATTGCAGGAAACATGACTTCTCTCTGTAACCAGAGGCAATAGAGGAGAGAGAGCAGAGCGGAGGAGAGCGGAGGGAGACAAACGACTCTATCACTCTCTCTGTCTCTCTAGGTCATGCTTCTCCAGCTAGCTCATGCTCATTCCCTTTTGTTTAAAGTTTGGAGCGTGTGCCAGGCGTGCCCTAGTAAAGCCTCTGTGTGGTGGAATCCATTATGTTTGTATTTTGGCACGGGTGAAAGGATTTGGGAGGAACCATGATGACTTTATAAACAGTTATAGTTCATTTGTTTAGAGTTGCCAGAAGGCTTTCATTTCACAGTATCACGTCTACATCTCTTGCCTCGGCTGAGCGCAAGTATTTCCTCTCTGGTGTTTGTATACTGTAGTAGTGAATGCATTCTGTATCAATAGAGTCAAGCTTATTTGTCTAGACACTGATGGAGTGCCAGTGAACTGGGAATAACCAGTTGCTGTACAGTCAGACAGTTAAGACGAGGGGTGCCTTACATACATACATACATGCACAACACTTCGCCCTAGTGACTCTGAGCTATTGATAGGACATACACACAAATACACACACGCACTATTGACTCTACCATCTCAACTCTGCTGTTCTGAACTCCTCTTTGTTTGTGTGGGAAGCTGCATTTACATAAGAGGCTTATGTCAGCCGCCACATAGTTTCCCCCCTTATTCCAATGAAAAACAAAAAGGACAAAAGCTATTGTCTTGTTAAGTAATGATTTTTGGATTTCTCCAAACTAGTTTGTGCTGCTCTGGAGGTGGTTAGGGGGTTGCGGCGATGTTGAGGCTGGGCAAAGGTTTTTTGGGGGTTGGGGGTTTGGTAACGCAGTACAACAATGAGAGCTGATGAATGCTGAGGTTGACAGCTGCGGGGCTTATGATATGGGTGTTTGTTTATGTAAATTTGGAGCATCAATGTGACCTTGTAACTTTGATGTGTGATCGACAGAATGATGATCTGTGGTTTTCGCCTCGCTGGCATCAGACTAGACGTGAACTTGTGCATGCTCAAACAACTTGAGCATTGTATCACCAAACACTAATCAGATATAGTATCACTAAACAGTAGCCCAAGCTGCTCTTGTTGTTTCAGGGTTTTCCTTGTATGCCAAGACATCTGCTTACTTGCTTGCTTTTCACATACAGATAGAGGTCTGTATGTGGAGGACTGCATCTCAATGCGTCTTAATGTTTGTGTAAAGATTCTATGATTGAACTGGCAAAGGAACAGATTGCACGTACCATTGTTGTGTCGTACGTAGCATATCCATATGTGCCTCTGTGTTTCTGACTGTGTGCACTGTGTTGTACAGTATGTATCGTGGTATTTGGGGGCTTCAGAGAGCTCCACCAGCTCCAGTTTCATCGGTCGTGGACCACTGAAGCACGTAGTTGCTGTTCTTTGTGGCTTGCTCTCTCTGCTGCAGTCTTTCTTCTCTCATGGAGCATCATTCTGTGAGAGGATATGAAACGAGAGATAGACGAATGTGTAGCGATAGGAAGGCTGGCGGCAGAGGTGAGAGACAAGTGCAAAAGGTTAAAGGGGTCGGATGAGACTGAGCAGAAACAGAAGGAGTTCTGAAGACTCATCCCGCTGAATAGTATAAGATCTGGATGCTTTTGTGCAATGCGATTTGACTAGATGAATCGACTAATCCTCAGCCCGTTGAAATTCAAAGCCAGAGCGTTTGCTTACATTTCCAGATGTGTCGACGCATTTGAACAACAGAATGTTTCTAAAATTAATTCTAAACCTTTTTGAGGCTCGTGACATATTAGCACACACCAGTCCAATAGTGGTGCTGTCTGCATGCTTTCCATATTCATTAACAAACTCTTGCCAGACATAAGCGTAACCAATCAGCTTTAGTATGTCTGTTCTGATGATGTTAACCCTGTGTTATCTGAGTTTATCTGCACTACAGCTGTTACATAAACATTTTTAATTCTCTTTTTTTTCTCTTTTTTTGTCTGTCAGCAAGCAGTGGAGGACCTGCTGGAGGACGAGGATGAGGATTTTGATAAAGATGACAAGGTAATTATGTCTTGTGTCAGGGATGCAGTCAGACACAAACACGTACACAAATGTGTGCACTCAACACACACGCATGTATACGCACACTGCCTCAGGAGAGGTTGACACTGCTTCATACGCCGGAAACACAAACAGACTAACGAAATGACTCCATCTTCCCCTCCCATCTCCTCCCCTGTTCAGGTATTCTCGCTGCCTGAGGCGCAAACACGTTTACAAAGATTGTACAACCTTTTAACCTTTTTTGAAAAGTTTTCTCTGAAGATATATACACAGCACATCCCTCACCTTTCCTGCGTGTGGTTTGCTTTGGTCTGTTACTGCCGTGTGGCACACTATCCTTATTTTTACTTTATGCAGCTATGTTACGTTTCTAACAATGTGCTTCAACCCTGCTTCCTGACAACATGCTTCCACATAAAGTGCTTAGTTAGCTATTTAGATCCATTCACTGCTCCTTTATGTCCCAGTAAAACAGCATCTGGGCTTGTCCAGACACTATCAGGTAACAACAGGTGGCTGCTTTACTGCCTCCGCTCGTTTACACTGTAGGAACAGCTACTGCAACAAATGCCACTGGATAGGACACAGTCCCTTGTCAATGTTCCACTTGGGAATGGTAATTGAAATGGTACAGCTCTTTATCCACCCACTGTGTTGTCTGGGTTTTGGTGAGGCACACTTGGAATGAAAACAATATTCTGTTTGATATTCCCATCTGATCAGACTTGAGCTGTGTTAAACAAGGACACAATTATAACTTCAAGCTTTAAAGTCCAAATCTTTTACTGTGAAAACAGCGAAGTACCTTGACTGAACAGTGTGGAATCTGAAATTACTTGAGCTGATACTCGATGCCTTACAGCCACACTCTAGCAATATAAAGGTTAGCAGGCTAAGATGTGGGAAATTGCACGGTCTGGTTTTTGAAGGAAAACTCTGGCTGTTTGCAATGGTAATTGTAAAGGCCTTTTGACCAAGCAATTTGATATCTGAAAATTATTTTCCCTCGAGGACACTGTATGCAGAATTTACTTATGCAACTGCAAGCTTGATACAAGCTCTCTCATTTCGAAAGGTCGTGAGTGCACGCCTGCGAGTTAAGGGTTAAAAAAACATTTTTAGTGCAGATGGTCAAATAGTCATCCCACCAGTAAGTTAGCCAGTCAGGCAATCAGTTGGGCGATGAGCACACAAAGATACGTGAGCATTACATCCTCTCCCACAGTGATGCAGAAGCGAAGTTTCATGGCTGTGAAGTTCAAGGCTGAATTGTACAGGGGGGGCACTGACTGAAGATATGCACCAGGCAACCTTGAACCTTTTTTTTTTTTTTCTCTTTTACTCCTCCTTAACGTCTGTCCTCCATCATTGCATTTCCCACCTCCTCTCAGAGGAAAAAAAACTAAAAACTAAAAAATACAGGCATTTGAA
This sequence comes from Pterois miles, assembly GCA_947000775.1. NCBI lineage: Eukaryota > Metazoa > Chordata > Actinopteri > Perciformes > Scorpaenidae > Pterois > Pterois miles. The sequence goes on along the minus strand of CAMQGK010000334.1, from coordinate 8,386,586 downwards.
AAGCTGCAGATTATATGAAATACATTTTGGACTTTCATATTGAAATGAGGTGCAGCAGCAGCTTTTTGCGGCCTCCGTCAGATTTGCTGCCAAACTGATTATTCCACATAAGAGGGCCCTGCTCTCTGTGCTCACACAGGGCTGGGACGCTGGATAGCACAGCCACCACAAAGGCTACAATTTACCAACTCTGGCTTCATACATTTTGATCTATTGCTCTCCTCAACTGTTAGCATTTCATTTGAGCTGTAGGGAAGTTGAAAGGGGGGCATTTTTCTTTTTTCTTCGCCTACATGTCTATGCCCTCCCACTCTCCTTCTACCCCTCCCTCAATCGGCCTCTTCCCTGCCTTTCTTTTCTTTCATTCTAACACTCTCTCTCTTCCCTTTCCTCTCCGTCCAACCTGGTTAAGTGCAGAACAAATGGACTTTCAAGGCTTAACAAATTTGTCTTTTACATTTGATGTGAGGTCTTTTACATTGGATATGAAGTATTTTACATTAGATATGAGGTACAGCCTCAGATTGTATGAGTAAGTATGAAGGACGGGTCGAAGGAGGCCTCTTTTATGGCACAGGGCTAGAGAGGGAAGAAGGGAGAGAGAGTGAGAGAGCAACAGAGAGAGAGAGGAGAGAGAGAAAAAAAAGATTAATAAATATGCCAAGGCCTCATTTTAATTGAACTTGAAGCATATGTTGCAAGTATGTACAATTCGTCCCAGATGTTTACTCCGGCCATGTGCACGGCTCTTCCCAGTGCACCACAAGGCAGCTATTAGCTGGATAACCTTTGCTCCAGAGGCTAAATAGGGTATTACATGGCCAAAAAGTAGAGCACCTGTTTTTCATTGCATGGAGGACCCCTTGCAGGCTTTTTGCCTTGGATCACCGCATGTGTTTTAACTTAACAGATTGTTGGGCAGACGTGAAAAGTGTCTTTCTCGTGAGCAAGCACTGATATTAGTCACTTAATCTCAATGAAAGTCCAGCATCTAGACTAATTGATGGGGACGACTCAGTTGTTAAAGCCAAGCAAGCAGGCAGGCACATGAAGGGTGAAAGAATGTTAGACACAAACTAATTTTTTTCTTCTTCCTCTCCCCTCTTCCTCCTCCTCCTCCACGCTGTGTGTTTGTGTGTGTGAGCGCTGACCTTCAACATGGAATGTTGCTTCATTCTTATTGCCCACACACATAAAATATGCTAGCAGTATAGTATTGCCCCAGTTTATAACCTCTATTTTTAATAAAACTAATTTTAAACAGTGGCAAGTTGCACATGCACCTTTTAGTAATAGACATTGTATACTTAGACATAACCATATTATATACAGTATGTATTACTGTATATCTGCTATGATCTATAACTTAATGTCACCTCAACCATTCCTACATCCCCAAGATATATATAAAAAACATCCCTTAGTACTTTTATGGACCTTTTCAGTATCTACCAGTACAGCTTGAAGTAACATTATGAGATAGCATTCCTATATTTACAGGCTACTGGCTGCAGGGGCTTCAGCATGCAGTGTAGTCTGTGATGTCTCCTCTCACCTGTGGGCTCACTGTCCAGAGCCGGCATGCGGCAATCACCTTAAGGCTTTGCATGGGTGTGAGTGTTTGTGTGCGTAAACGTGTTTGTGTATTTTTCGTGTGAGCGCCTCACTTATGTGAGTGCGGTGTGGCTCAGCTGTCTCCCAGAGGGGGGGCTTACTGGAAAAAAGGGAGAAAGAGAGAGAGTGAGAGAGAGAGACAGACTGAAGGAGTGAGGAGATTACCCTCACACGGTTGACTGGTCACTGAAGCGCTCGCGCTCCGCTCAGCTAGGCTCCACTAGCCTCAGGAGGACCTGACACAGATAAGATACACACTGCAATCATGTCCTGCTCACGGGCTTACTGCTCGGTGTACTCCCTCTCTCTTTCTCTCTCCATGTCTACCCATCTATATCTCGCTCACACACACACACACACACACACACACACACACACACACACACACACACACACACACACACACACACACACACACACAGACAGATATACCACATGAACCTTCCAAATCTCTCCCGTTTCTTACTCAATTTCTCCCTCCCTCATATGCAGAGTTGATTGTAAATATAGAGTTATATAGAGTATTCATTAGCTTGAACAAATTGGTCTGTAAAATCAGAATTATACCGAAATGAAAATTCATTGTCTCGTCTTATTTGCGGACCAACTTCCCAAGGCATTTTCATCCAAGACTGTGGTCAAACATTAACCTGTTTTTTCATTGTCATTTTTGACCTACTGAGGCACCAGCTGATTATTGTTATGCCTTATGGCATGAAAATACAGTTTTGACTCATGAATAACATGCATAACAGGCAATGAATAGTCTTGTAGGACTGTCCCGAATATTTTTTTGGGCTTTGAATCTTTCAACAGAAATATTTGAAGGTATTCGAAGCTTCGTGGCTTCTTTTCTTTCTGTCTCTATCTCCCCTGTTTCAGTGCTCAGGACAGTGCTGCTGCCACACTACTGTACACACACTCTACACTCAGCAAACAGTGCTGTCCATCTTAGAATAACTAATAAAAATTATGTAATGTTGAATATGAATAATATGGGATTATTCCTTATTTTGTGGACTATTTGGGGATTTATACATTATTATTATTACATACTTGTATATATTTTTTTTAAAACAAGCATTTGAATACTGATCTGGAGGATGATTACTATGACAAGAGTCAGAGCTTCAAAGCATTCGGGTCAGATGTATAGTCTTGATATGGTAACCCTAACCCAACCAGTGGTCCAAAAAGGTTAGCACAAGTTGGGATGCATGTCTGGTGTTATCAGTTTTATGAATGCTATCTATTTATTTTCCCTTTAGAAGCCTTGATGAGTCCACTGTCGAATAATATTATAAATAGTATTGAGCATACATGATCACCTTCATGTTTCTTAATCTGTCTTCCTACGCCACTATCTCTTTATCCTTCTCATCTATAGTGCTGAGACAGCCGTTCCACCCTCTACTGCATTCCCTGTAGGCATGACTCATGCACTTACATGTACATGTGCGCACACACAATCGTGCACATGTGTGTTTATCACTGGGTCTCTGGCAAGTATATAACTCCTGGTGAGCGGCTTGTATCAGCACACATATCCAGATTTCATCCTGCAGGCCTCACATCTGATTCTAACATACAATATCTCTCTGTTTGTACCTATCTGTCTCTTTTTCTCCCCATCTCTGTCTCAGCTACTGTCCTTTCTTCTGTGTGTCATTATGCAAGTGCCTCTCCGCTCCATATAATGTTAAATAAGGCACACACTTTGTCTCAGTGTGAATATGTTTAAAAACAGTATAAGTTTTCCGACTGATCTCCAGAAAACATATGGAGCTCTGCAGCACCTTCCCAAGCCCCGGCACTCCTCGCTCAGTCCCAGTCACGGCACCGTGCCGATTGCTCAGATAGCGACATGGCATAATGTAATTGGACTAAAGAGCGCACTGGGAATTATATCAAATCTCTGGAAAAAAAGTGACTGAAGTGTTGTTCTGTGGAGGCTATTGAGCTTGTGATTCAGTGGGGTTGTCCTCAGGTATCAGGGGGGTTTTCAACTGCTGAGGAGAATGGGGAAAGAGAGGCAGAAGGGAGGAGAAAAAAGTTTGAATGTCTGTATTCTTTTCTTCTCGCCGCCTGTGAAGGATGAAAAGCGTCACGCTGTAAAAGATGCTTTTGACTTTTCCGCTTCATTTTTCTTCCCATCTCACTATTTTTTTCCCCGTTGTTCAGCAGAGATGCTGGTAGGAATTGCATTTTAATCATGTTTCGCTAATAGAGGGAGGAATGAAAACAAAAAGGAGGGTGAAAGAGGCATGGAGGGGTATTGTCTCTCTATGCAAAATGCACTGCATTGTTTGTTTGTTTTTCCTCTTTGTCACACACATACATCAGGTGGATCATCTCTCGCTATCTCTATTCCCCCCAGATACATATCTCTTGCTTTGTCTTTTGCTTTCTCTCATTTCTCCTTCAATCTTTGACTCTCCGCCATCCTCTTAACACTTTTGCTTTGACTTTGGCCTTTGTTATTTAAATGAAATGCTGTTTTTGCACTGTGGGTCTTGTTCTGTAGTTTTGGGCACTATACATATAGGTTAAGACAGTTTACAGTGTACTCACCACTGTCATTGTAAAGATTATAGATATGGGTGCTTCTGTGGATACAGCTTTACAATAGTCTAATGGACCCAAGGAAATACAACCCATAAATCAGTCCAGTTTTAACCCAACCATCATATTCAGTTATATTGAGGTATATACAAAAAAATCAGTTATGATTCTTGTCTGCATTGTAAGACTAAAGCTGTTTTCAGTGCAGTACGTATGTTTACAATCTCTGCAGTACATTTGGTGAGAACAATGTTATTCTTACCTGCAGGCTACAGCCTACTTATATTGGCCAAAGCATCAACTTTAAGACCCAGTTGTAAAACATCCACATTTTTTTCTTTAACCCTCTCACCTTAATTTCTCTGGGTTGTAAAGAAAAAATCTCACTGTAATCTATCCACAAGGACCCTAAACCAGGCCCGTGGGAGGACAGCCGTGATAAAAACCATATCCTCGAGGATATGTTGGCTTCCTGGCACTTTGAGTGGATACGAGCAATGGTGGTAAGTGGGCATGTGTGTGTGGCTCTGGCACTGACTCCCGATGGTGTGTGTCGCTGTCTTCCGGTTTCCTATTTAGCTCATCGTCTGTCCGACGGCCTCTGTCTGCCGTCCTGTCGGGGTTTGTGTACAGTACTTGTCCCCTGTCCGCGTCTTAATCAACACCCACACACTGCACGTCCGGCCCGCAACCCAACCCTACCTCAAGGCCTCTGTCTGCTCTTTAAGGTGATTGGGGAAACTAATGGGGCTCCAGCATGGAAGGCTCCCATCTTTTTGTGTGATTTCCCTGTCGCACTGTAGACCTGTTACACGGCAAGGTGACAGCTGTACTGAGGTGCAACGGTGTGTTAACTGTTTTGCTGGTGGGACTTTTGGCTTTGGGTACTAAAGAGTGACACTGGGAGTGACTTGAGTGGAATTGTACCTGTTTGTGGTCTAATCTGTGCAGTGAGAGGGGCTATAAGGGAATAAAATTACCCTCAGAGTGGTATAGTGCATTTTTTTTTTTTTTTTTTTTTCTCCCCAAAATAGACTTTTAGATTCATTTTTTTGGGTTTTGAAAAGCACTAATTGCATTGCTCTCACAAATAATGATTGTTTTTACACCTTATGACCCCTAAGTCACTGATAATAAGCACCGAACAAACTAATTTTCTAATGAGTTTCAGAAAGTGTGTATATGTGTGCGCATGTGTGTGCGGTTGTGGGGTGATTTGAATGCGCTTGTGAGCTCTTTCTCTTAAAAGTTGCAACAGAAACGGCAGAAGTATTTCATATTGCTGGAGCAAATCCCAATGCTCATTATGCCTAATGCAGCAATGTCGACTCCCCAACTGTTATTGTTCTGAATCACATACACACAAGCGGATGAACCAACTGAACTATTTGACTGATGAACTATGCATCAAAGGATTACGACGAGCACTCGTTGCACTGTAGGTGAGGAGTTCTTGTGTGCTCTCATCCACCCAAAGTAACTCTCTCTGAGACTCTCACCAAATAGGATGTTGAAGAAGGCACACACTCAGCCCTCCCGGTCTCTCATTGGACAGAATGTGGAGCACAACACTTGACAGCAGTGTCGTCTGAATTTGAAAGTCAGACATGTTAGAAGGCAGCCGCCACCTTTTCTTTTAACAAGAGTCATAAATCTGTAATGAGCACAGAGAGGATGCATATTTTATTTACTTTTTTGAAGACGTGATCCCTTCACTTCATAGCAATGCACTCTCGCTCTGTCGGTTTTTTTCTTCTTCTTCCAAAACAAAGTTTAGAACAGTGGATGTTACAGCTGTTTCTATTGCCTGTGTCTCTCTGAACATGAATATGTAATTAAAGGTACGCCAAAGTTAGCAAGAGCTTTGTAGACATAGATGATGAATCAGGTGTGATTTTACCCAGAGTAAGAGATGATTTACTCAATTAAAAAAATAAAACATCGTTAAAAATCTAAATTAGTTAAATATAGAATAGACTTCATTTTACAGATTAAAGAAAACCTACATGTGTCTTAACAACAGAATATAATTTCTAACCCAGTTATGTAAGTTATGTACCTTTATCTAAAGATGTAAAAGCACATATGTACCTTCATCTTGGGGTATGTTATGTTATAAACCAACCCAGACTGAGAGACTGAGATGCACAAACCGATAGTCATACTGACAGACAGACAGATGGGGGGGTTGATGGGCTGCAGCAGCTAAACCAGGCCAACAGAGGACAAGAGTAATGTTGTCCCATTCATCACACACTGCCAGGCTGGATCCTGGGAAGGACAGGGGAAGGAGAGCACAGGAGCAGGGGAGCAGAGGTGAGGCAAAGTGGGGGAGAATTTGGGCAGGCTGGGGGTGCAGGTTGGGCGGGGGTCGGGTGGCGTTCAGCAGGAGGCGAGGAAGGGGAAGTGCAGAAGTTGTCCGGTGGTGATAGTCATTTTGTGTGTGTGTGTGTGTGTGTGTGTGTGTGTGTGTGTGTGTGTGTGTGTGTGTGTGTGTTTGCGACGCCCGACCTTGAGTCTGATGGAGTGGCTGGTGTGGTTGAGGTGATGAGAGGCCCCCAGGGGGAGATGGGTAAAGATGATCAGTGGCAAACAACCTCCTGCCACCCAGACTCATCAGACACACACACACACACACACACACACACACACACACACACACACCAGAAACCTTTCTCGTTAGGATAGGATGCAGAGGTCAAACTGAAAATAAGTCACCACCACCACCTCTTCATTTTATTCCCTGTTTCTCTCCTCCTCTTTTACATATGTGTATATTTATCCTCGCTATGGGACTAAGCTGGGTGAAGAGACTAATTAGTACTAGCCAGCATTGTGTGTGCTTGGTCCACCTTCAGCTGACAGTCTAAACTGGGGTTTGACTTTGGCTTTGTGGGAGCAACCCGCTCCTCACATTCACATTGGATCTATGGGAGTGGGACGCCCCCCTCACATCTCAGCGAGGTTTTTGTATGTGCGAGCCGCCTGACGGGGGCCAGGAGGACGTGCAGCACATCTCAACACCCTAGTTAAACAGATATTTATGTGTTTATGATGGAAAGAGAGGGAGGGAAATAGAGATGTATTCCCCACATTCGCTCATGGATTAGTTGTATGAGATAAATTATTTATTAAAACCGCAGCTTAAAAAAAAGGGGGGGGGGAAACATCTGCCTCTTTCATGTGGCACTGGCGAAGTGCCAGATTGCATGGTGGCATCGGAGGCCAGTCGCCAGGCCTTTTGTCTCATCTTGTTGTCATTTCCTGACAGAGAGGAGACGTCTTCTAGACCACTGGGTTCCCAGGTTTGGTTTTTTTTCCCCTAAGGGGCCTCTCTTAACTCCCAGTGGGTAAAATCTGTGACTCCTCGCTCCCCAGTGGAGTTGGTAATACTCTGAATAGACACAGATGAAACACATTAGTTTTAATTTAATTTTTGGCTTACATAATGTGCCTCTGTTTTAGGCACTGAACTATTTCATTTAAGTGGTCAACATGAGAGATAGAAAGTACTCCGTGCCGCCAAAAACTTTACAAAACAGTGGCTGACATTATCTTGAAAATATGCAAAACAAATTTGTGTCATTGTTCAGATTAACATCAGAATATCTTTCATAAATGAACTAATACAAACTTTTTGGAACATTTTGCAATGTACCTACTTTACATACTCTTGCTTGCTTCATTTTAGAGACAGGCCATCTGCCCGTTTGTCTGTTTTGACCCAGAGTTGTAAAATAAATATATATAATATCTATAAATATTACTAGACTGAACTGAATGGCACCAGTGAATGCTAATGAGCAAATGAAAGCCAAATGTCATGTTTAGAGTACAAAATCATTATTTTCTTACAGTAGATGCTAATTGTATGTGCCATTTATTATTTTGTCATTCCTAATTTTTGCACAGGCTTTGGATATTGAATTTGTGTCACCCCTAAAGCATTCCTCAACTCGCTCAACTTTTCAATGTTTTTTTTTTTCCTGGGGTGGAAATGGGAGGGATGCCGCCTCCCTCTGCAGTTACAAAATCAACAAGAGCGCTTTCAGATGGCCTCTGGGAGCCACATATTAGCATCCTGTCACGTTTTATATGACATTTCAATTTTTACTGTGATGTGAGGGAGGCAAAAAGAAAAAACAAAGAAAAACAGGTGCAATTTTAGCACAGCAGCAATGAGCAGCAGCCACTTGCGGTTCAGACTCATTTCATGGTGTGATGGGATGTATGGTGCTGCATTATAACGCTTAGGTTTATCATTTTTATGGCGTAACCCAGCAGGGAGAACAATGTGATCAGAGGTTAAAACAGTCTCAAATGGCTCTCTCTGTTTCCACCCAGTAGATATAGGACAGATATTTGAGTCCATCGTAATAGGCTAAGTCCTTAGTGACCTCTCTCTTGTTTAGCTCTAGGCCTTGGGTCAGTGAAGAACAAACTGTCTTTGCAAAGTTTACTACTGCTCACTTGGCATTTTTGCATATAGATGTGCGCAGATGCTATCTCTCTGAAAGAGAAATGGAGCAGTCGAGTACACAGAGGCATCTTCCCTTTGTTAAATATTTAATCAAGTGTTTCAAGGAGTTTACCACATTTGTTTACCACAATTTACCAGCAAGTGCGATGTGGTTAGCCTGACTTGGCTGTTTCTATGCATGTGTGTATGTGTGTGTCCCTGGGCTCCCTCTGGTGTCACAGAGGGTTGTTTCTCCTTAACGCATGCAAACAGCTCGCATCACTCTAACAAGCCTTTCCCGCCTTCGTCTTCGCTGATGGGGAGCACTCCCGTGATGCAGCCTGCTCCACGCACTTGTAGTGGCTCAGTGCTGAACTGATGGGTGCTTGGCTGAGATTTCACGTCACACACCGCACATCCAAACAATGATGCAAACTTTGGACATAACCACAAAAGATGCATTTATATGCAAACAAAGGACAGCGACTCACTAAATATTTCTGCTACAAGCCTGATGAGAGTTAACTGATGTCAAAGAATTTCTTCTGCACATCGAAATATTTCATTCACAGGATAAACACATTGTCTCAATGCAGTTTACTTTTTCCATTTAATTCACAGTAGTATGCAGTTTTAATGATTTAACCCTAAACTTGCATCACATTCTCAGTAGCCCTGACTGTTTGCTATACAGTTGATTATAGTCAATGGGAATGAATAATAATGACAAAGCAGTGTGTAAAGGCCTGAAGATCCCTTTGTATTAATATTAGATAGATACTCTGGAGTATGCATTATGGAGACACACATTCCTGATGTTTTAAATTAGCAAATCAGTAGAGTACTGATGGTCATGGGCATTCAGAAAATGAATTAAAGCAGAACATATTCTCACTTTATATATTCTGTCAACCCACAACTGGGAAATTATATTCAGTCTTTTGATATTCTTGCATATATTTTGTTTTCATTTAATGTTACTGCTCTCTACTATATATGCATTAATTTTGCATCCTTTGTATGAAGCATATGCTTTACTGTATAAAAAGTAGTTTTGGCAGAAAGCAAACCATAGACCTTTAGGATTAATCCAAGGATCAGATTTTCTTTATTTCTGCAGGGTAGTTAATGGCATTGCACGCAATGGTATATGTACTGTACTACACTATACTTCATAAAACATAGAGACAGAAAAGTGTACACGTCATGTCCACATAGATTCAAGCCTGTCTTGTAGATGAAATTGTCAATGTTCTGCCAGCCGACTGCAATGACAATTTGTAGTACGCAAACCAATCTGGTAGTTACTGTAACATGACAGTGTAACACATCGTAGATTAACCTACAGTTGCAGTCTATTAAAATACATGATGCTAAACTCATTTGTTCAACATGATTCAAGCCATGCAGCGCCATCTTTCAGAACACTGTTGTCAGAGGTGCTGGGATTTGTAGCATACTTTGAGCATTAACGTGACTCGCAACTGTAGCCAAAGTCAAAGCAAGAGGCCTCACAGATTTAATTTTATTAGCTGTGCCTTCAGGTCTCCAAACAAACCCATTTAGTCTTCCTGACAGACACAGGAAGAGACAGATGGGAGTACCGGCCTTGAGTCTCCTGCACAGACCATGCTCATCCTCCTGAGTGAGACTAGAAGCTAGTCAGGACTGGAAAACCATGGGGGCTGGTGGTTGACACGCATGCACACACATTCCTCATAAAACCACAGAAAGCATGACAAAACTGTCTTAGAGAGATTCAAATGTTTCACAGTTTTTTTTTGTTAAATATCTAAGTCAACAAAACGCTTCCTTTAACCTTGACTGTGATGTTTGAATGCCATGTCTCTCTCCTCGTCTTTCTGTATCAGTTCCCTCTCCATCGGTGATGACATTGCAGTCTAAAACAAGGAACAGCTTTTAGAAGTCAAGGGCCCTCATCGTTTAATCTGTGTCAGGATATAATATCGTTTGTAGAGTCACACAGCAAGACCAGGTGTGCAGATCAACCTTATCTAATAGCTGTAGGGTGTGTGTGTGTGTGTTTGTGTGCATATTAGGTTCCATTATAAGAACAGGTTGCCTGGCTCCATATGTGCGCAGTGTGCGGGGAAGCTGGGAAAACAAGGTTCTCCGTGGCCCTCTGTGTTATTGCTACCTCCCGCCTCCCCGAGCTGTGTTTGAAGACAGGAAATACGAGTCAGACCGCAGTCCGAGGGGCATGTGGCAATGGTTTATACTCCGATGACCCCTGACCTATCCTCTCCACCCCCGCCCGCTCTCTCACACCACTCCCCTGGCCCTCAAACACTCTCCCCGAAAATAAAACGTCTTGACCGGTCCCAGCCCGGCTCGGCTCGGCCTAACCCAGCCCAGCACAATAGATCCTGCGTTCTGAGATTTGTTTGAGCGAGCAATGAAAAACAGATGGACTCTGAGGAAAGGGCTGAGAAGAGGTGGAGAGAGAGAGAGAGGAAGAAAGAAAGGGAGTCTTGTAAAATATTTGCGAAGAAAAATAACCCAGGGACGCAGTCTAATTATATCTATTTGTCTTGTGTGGTTTTGCTGGGGAGGCCATGTGGTCTCCCTGACTGCTCCATGGTTCATTTTTCACATTATCTGATCCTGGATGGAGAGTAAAAAAGAAGAGGGTGGGTTTCGGGGCAGTGGAGGGTGTTTTGGGTCTCAATGGGAGGGTTGTGGTGGGGGGGGGGGGGGGGGGCCTTAAGGAGCGAACTGTGGTAAAGGCCTCTGGGGTCCTAGAGGTTTCATGTCTTTGACTACTTTACTGTCTACTATGGGTATAATGACGAGGATTACTCCGAGTTTTACTTCTCTAATCTAACAATCTCCATCCATCTTCATCAGTAACACAGCCATTGCTGCACATGCCATTTCTCTGACAAAAGAGAAATGTTTGGGTTGTGCCATAATCTTTTGGTTTCTCTTAAATCTTCTTTTTTGCCATTGAGTTCTTCAAACAGCTGTGTAATATCCTTGTTTTTCCCAGCTGTATGAAACCCAGATTCTTTCTCATCTGAACTATGAAGATTTCTGGCATCTTTTTCATTCATTCATTTTTCAAGTATTCATTTGTTTATTCATTTTTGAAGTATTCGTTTGTTTAACAAATACTCTCAACAATAGCTGAAAAGAACACATCAATTCATCCACTGAGAAAATACCAGCTACTCCTCTTAATAGAACAAAGCGTGTTGTCACTATATCAGCAAGAACATTTTATTTGGAGCTGTCTGCATGCTGGCGTGGTAACATAATACAACTGTATGATCGTATAATGAAGGTCTACCATAGCCATATTGTAAACTGACCATCCGTGATAGTACCACTGGACACTAACTTTCTTCTGATAATAGACAGTCCTCCTCCTTTTCTTGTTATGCCCCCCTTTTGTCTCTCGAGCATGCCCACCAATCACATCCAGCCGCAACCAGTCTGCGTGTTGATGTCCTCACTCAGCCAGCGGCTCTCGATCACTCTCTGTCACCTCATTCTGTCCAGATCCGTCCTGTCCCTCTGCTGTCAGTCGGTCAGCAGGCAGCTCGTTGACTGTTGCATGACTTCTTCAAGTCTTCACTTTGTCTCAGTAAGAGGGGGGATTGTAGATTTTAGATTGCCTGCCCAGTTTGTGGTCCCCCCCCCATCCCCACAGTATTCTCAAGTTCTCAACCATCAAAAGTTGAAAAGGAAGAGCTCTTCATGGTGGCTGACGACGTTTAATAAGGATGTTAATGATGTCACGGCTGGTGACATCATCACAGTGTGCCAGCCAGCAGAACAAAAGAGGGCTCTGCCTGGTCTTCCTTGCTGTCTTGGCAGCAGCAGAGAGAGAGAGAGCGCCCAAAGATTGATGTATCCATTCGGCTTTCAGTTTAATTCTGCCTCTCTATTCACATATTCAAATTTCCCTGTGTGAGCATTTTGATTTGTTCTGCCGACTTTATATCTCTATTACTGCCTGGAATGAAAGCACTCCGTCAGTTCATGCAGGATATCCGGTGATTTGGCTCCCCACCCCAAATCTTTGACGCTATTTAAAATGTATTGTCTTCACAAAGATGCCTGTGCCCAGCCTCTGTCTTCTCTCTCTCCTTCTCTCTCTCTCTTCACTGTCTCTCTCCATCTCTTCCTCCCTCACCCTCGCTTTTCTCTCTCCCTTGCCTACATTTCTATCTGTTCTCTTGCAGGACTCGGAGAGAAAGGGCTTCATGAACAAGCTTTATGCCATTCAGGACGTGTGCATCAGTGTGCAGAATGCACTGGATGAAGTGGCCTCCTATGGCGAGAGGATAAAGAAGTGAGTCGTAAGCCTGCTCCTCGGCACCGGGCCCGCTCCGCTCTGCTCCGCACGTCCCAGTGTCTTTTCCTGCAATGCCAGGGTGCTCTGCTTCCCCTTGCCAGCCTAACAGAGTATAACTCAGTGCTGCTCTCAGGAAACACTGCCAGCGTGACACCCTGCACTAAGAGACAAACACACACTGTCTGTCTTCATGTCGATCACATCTCACTTAACCCTGCATGACCTCTTAACTGACTCATGTACATAGCAGATTAAACACATCACTACACATGCACGCACACACACACACACACACACACACACACACACACACACACACACACACACACACACACAAAAAAAACATTTATTTATTGTAAACTTCTGCATACACCAGTGCCCTCACTTCTGAATAGATTCATAGAAAGCAAAGGGAAGGCAGGGAATTTAGTTTTAATTAAAAGCTGTTATACTATAAAGAGTCAGGCTGCAGGTTCCTTCTTTGGTTACAGGTAAAAATACATTTTAAGTCAAGCTGACACATTTGTGACCTTTGTTTCTGCAGAGTTGAGAGCGTTTTACTGATTAGATAGTGTGAATTGTATTGAGCCCAACTTCATCCTGTGACGCTGACCTGTAAGACTTGCGGGTGAAGTTATTTCCTTCTGCATGGTTCCAGTGAGCGTGATGAATTTGTAGTGCAGGGGCATCTAGATCAGCTTGTTTGGGTTGAAAGGAATTAAAATGCCCTCCCTGACTCCTCTTTCTACCCTATCTCAGAGTGTTTGCCTGGACTGAACTTTTGCCATGTTTCCTCTTTTTACAGTCTCTTTTTTTCTTCCCATTTCAGCACGTTTAACTGGACTGTGCCTTTCTTAAGCTGGCTGGCCATCGTGGCTTTCGGAGCGGCCACCATCATCATCTATTTCATCCCTCTGCGATATATAGTGCTAGCCTGGGGTGAGCTAATTTCAAATATATGTAATGTTCATTTACTTGTAGTAAAATATAAATACAGCAGCTGAGTGGCAGAGCAATACAATACAATTCAATTTCTGTGTTTTATGCTGCTTTCTATGTATTGGGGAAAAAGCACAATCAGCGAGTGTAATGCAAATATTCAGAGTACAACAATAAAGGCTTTAACAGCTTGTATGAGTGCTGATGCCCAACTCTCTTTCCCAGCTTTTCCCTACCTGTCCTCACTATTTTTCTCTCTCTACAGGGGTGAATAAATTCACCAAGAAGCTGCGAGACCCTTACACTATTGATAACAACGAGCTGCTAGACTTTCTGTCCAGAGTGCCCTCAGATGTACAAGTGGTGGGTGAACTTTCCATTTTCATCTCTGTCTTGTCTTTTATATCTTTTTTGACAACACATCTGTCACTTCCAGACAGTGGCAAGGGTTAGGGCTCCTTTTATTATCTCCTCCATCTCTAACTCTGTTTTTTTTTTCTTCTTTCTTTTTTCTCCTCTCAGCCATCGGTGCCTCACTGTTGTACTTTTCATTTAGGGTGAACTGACAATCCATTGTTTTAGCCGCGCAGACATCTAATCTAATTGTTCCAAAGTTGTTCCTGTGTTTTCCTATTAATAGTTTCCTAGTCTAATTCAATTTCCACGTACATAACTGGAGCTGTGTAATAAGATAAGGAGGTTAAGTGAGTGTAGTGCCCGGCGTATAACTAGGTTGATTGACTCCATGCACATACATTCACACACAATTACAGTTAGCTGTTGTTTCCCAGCTATGCTAGTAATTGGAACAGAGTGTAAACCAACAGTTAACCAGCCCCATGCGGTTTTGCTTCTACATTAACCGTGAGATCAGATTAACTTTGTGGCTGAAGAGTACAGATGCTTCGTTAGGTGAAATATGGGTGTGTGTCGTTTGTGTGTGTGTGTGTGTGTGTGTGTGTGTGTGTGTGTGTGTGTGTGTGTGTGTGTGTGTAACAGTAACGTGCTGTGCTGCTTGGGACAAAGTGCAGTTTAAACTGCAATTAAGCGGCAGCTTGTGAAAGTCGTAGTGTTATCCAGCACCGATGGTGTCCGCTGTGGCCGTTAAGCCCCGCTGTGCTCAGTTCAATGCACACACCAACGCACACGTAAACACACACACGCTGGCTGAGGCTGAACGACCCGGGGCCCCTGATACGACCAATCCCCTGCCACATCAGCGCTGACACACTTCCTCTTTGATCGCTTGTTGCCACAACCTCTTTCATCTTTACAGGGTCATAATCCTTGCTCCCCTACACATCCCCACCAACCCCCTGTGCCCCCCCACCCCCAAACACACACACACACACACACAAATGGCCCCCGTGCAGTTTTACAGTTTCATAGTTTACTGGGCCCTGCTGCAGCAGTAGGCACAAGGCAGGTAGCCATCGGCTTAAATGAGCCCAAGCTGTCCCCTCTGGTGAAGTGCAGCCACCTTACACACCTGGAGCCTGGAGGAGCGGAGCGGTGAAGGGGCCCAGGCCCGGCAGGTATGAGGCCTTTACAAGGCCCCTAATGAGGGCCTGCTGGCTAGGGAAGGTGGGGGCAGACACGCTGCTCTGGTCTAGTGCTCGTGCTGCTGGAGTTGTGCCTACTGTATAAGTAATACTGTAAGTGCTACTGTTACGGTTATTGCTGCAGCTGTCGGAATGGTAATTGTTGCCAGGTTTCACTGACAGTTTGGAGGCTTACAGAGTAATGAGGGTGATAGACCAAGGGAGAGGGGTAAGAATAGAAGTTGGGACGGAAAGATGAGGACAGAAATAGAGAAACAGGACAAGGATTTAGGAAAGAAAGTACAAGTAGAGTTGACTGAGTATTGGCGATTGCTGGTTGGGTTATTGAGGGCAGGGCTGTATTGTATTTCAATGAGATAAGATCAATGAAATTTACATGCACTGCTCAGTCAGCTGATAAAGAACTGAGCCCTGCACCGATCACTTTCCCACTCAATCCAAAGGTTAATTTTCAGCGAAGACACCCTGCTCAGCGGTTGCTAGCTAAAAACAGACCAGAACGTTCTGCTCTGTGATGCGTCCCGCTGCTGCCTGCGGTGGTGGGTTCACCTCATTGCCTGCCCCCGCCGCACTGGGTCAAAGCCGTCTGTGGGGATCAAGCCCTTTAGGCTGTGGGATGATGCAGAGAGTTGCTGGGGTCCAAATGGAGCGTCCCCTCACGGGCACGTGTCCGAAGGACCCACTGGGCATTGATGCAGGGGCCTACTATGGCTGATACCCTGGATGACTAATGAAGGGCTATTTCAGGGCCCCGGTGTGACCTAACACACACATACACACACACGCTCCCAGCAATAGTGCATGAGGCAGGTTGGGGGTGTTTCAGTGCAGTGTTCTGCATCATTTAAAGGTGCTTCAGTGCAGCCAGAACTGATGAGCTCCTAATGACTTTATATACAAAGGGCATCCACACTTGGCCACAGTCCATCATAACGTATGTCGCTGTGCAGCACCACAGTAAGTCTGGAACAGCTTTTGAAGTCTCATTGTTTTCTCTTCTTTCTCATTATATTGTGCATAAAAGAAAGTGCATTTAGTGGCGACAACACTCACGTCTCACCGCTTGTACAGTTAACTAAACCAAGCTCTTTAAATCAATGACACTGGGCCCCTAACAGCACTGTCAAACACCTTTTAAAAACTAAATCCCCACTGGTGCACAGGAGCTGCAACAGGCAGAGTTACCTTTTTACCACTTGAACAGTTTACTTAAATCATTATGTCCCTCTGTGAGCAGCAGTGTTAAAGTCTGGCATGGTACGTTGTGCATGTGTGCGTGAAAGAGTCCCTGTCTCTCCCTGGGTAACAGTTTCTTGTATCTGGTTTGGACCTTTTACCAGCTCAAGCTATCGTTATGGTCATTATTGGGGAATCCTTCATGTCCTCTTAAACAAGGCCAAACGGAGCACCTTTATGGTGCTAAGTATTCCCTACCTGGCGTTTGGGAGGTGTCAGTGCACTAGTATGTTTTACGACACCATTAGCCATGTGAGCTAGGGAGTGCGAAAGCAGGACCAAGGCAATTAGCATGCCAAGTGTCCCTTTATGGTGTAAAGGAGCTGGATCAAAACCCCAGTACAAAAATAAGCATGAATTCCAATTTAGCACCTAATGAGCAGTGGGGAGTTGGGTTAATATTTTTGGACAACATTTATGTTGGGGATGAAACCTCGCCGGACATACAGAGGGTCAAAGGCAGGATAGTTAAAGGTTGAAACGTTGCCAGATGCCATCACTTACATCTACCAGAGGTCTCTCTCTCCTCCGTTTTGTCCTTCCCCACTTTTGTGACAAATTTAAACATTTCCCTGCAAGTGGCCAATTAGTCACAATTCAGTGTGTCGTGCCATAGCAGCTAATAGGCAGAACTTTCCTTACTTTGTAATTTTTTGATTTATGTCACCTTGACATGCCTTTTCTTTCCCAGCAATAGACGTGAGTGCTGAATCCTCCGATCTGCAGATGTGTGAACTATACGCAATAGTGTTTTCCTGGAAACATTTAATAACCCTTATGCTCCATTAGGCGTCACATGAGATGAAACCCGCTGAGTTTCGTGCTCTGTGGAAAGGACTGCAAAACAGAATAACATAGTATCATTAAAATGTTGCTCCCTTGCCTTCTTTGACTTCATTTATTTACTCGCCTATTTGCCTTTTTTTTTTTTTTTTTTCTTTTCACCCACCTTGGTTTTGCCTCGTCTGTCTGCCCACACTGGCATCATCAAAACACAGTCTAAGGTTCAGCGTGAGAGGGAGAGAGAGAATGAGAGACAGGGAGAGAGGGAGAGAGGAGCAGGTCCCGGGATGCTTTGTGGGTAACACCGTTAAACGAAGCACGGTACACGGCGCCCCTTCAGCAGAGCACACTTCAAAGCCTGTTTTGCACTTGTACTGTCAACATTTGGGAGAGGAGAGGAGAGGAGAGGAGAGGAGCGAGGGTGGAGCAGCCTTTGAGCGGCGCTGGGTCTTTACCCACTGCATCTCCTGTCGATGTTCCCTTTAAGCTCCCTGCTCGCGCTACCAAATTGCTTATGTGCTCGCCGCATTACCACATTTTTTTTTATTTATTTATTTATTTTTAACTTTCACCCAATTCCGGTTTCTTTTCTTTTGCTAACGTCCCACTTTCTCCTCGCCTACTCTGCCTTTTCTTCTCTTTTTGACTTTAACTAGCTCTTGTTGTCTGCATGGGTTTGGTGGCTGTGTGTGCTTCTGTATGCGTGTGCGCTATTAGGTGAGGTGAGCGGGGAGCCAAGGGTATCGCATCAGGCAGGCCTGTCACCTGTAAGGTTGAATTGAACCTGTGACGCATGAGCACATCTCCTGGCTGGCAGCTCTTCACAGAGAAAACTCCTGTTTGATTGAGATATTGTTTTTTTTTCCCTGCACCCTTTGTTTTTGTTGATCCCCTTCGCTGCTCTTCATGAGAAACAAAACCCTACTTTCTACTGACATGCAAACTTTTCTTTGTTTTTTTTTCTGCGCTCACAAATAGTTTTGTTTGGACAGGAATGTCAACGCACAGAATTAAATTGCCGTGTTCCTTTTTTGCTGCTGTAGGTGTTTGGCCGTGTAATGGGACCACTAACAGTCAGTGATCCCGCAGAATACCTGTCCTACTTTTGGATCCATGCTCGCTTTGCTTGAAGCTTGCAGCAAATGAGTTGCATGTTTTTTTTTTGTGAATTTGCTTGCAATTATTTGACATTAACAGACATATGTCCTTGTTACTATGCTACATGCAGATGTGCTGTTAGTCTTTCACTCATGAGTGAATTAAATCATTCAACCATTCACTCACTTGTTCATCCATGGATGCACTACTGTCATTGATCGCAGTCAATGTGGGCACTCTGCCAGGACTGTCATGGTCCCCTAACCAAACTACCACCACACACTCACACAAAACACACACACAGACACACAGATGGGGCCATATAAAACCCCTCTCTGTCCCCTGGGTTTTTGCTCCGTTGTCTGCTTTAGTTGGCAGGGCTATAAAAGGATCCACACCCACATGAGAACAGTATCTGTCATCACCCGAGTGTCCACAGATCTCCCTCTGTCTCTTCTTCACTCTCATTGTTTTCTCTCTTGTCTCCTTTGTTGGTTTGCCCTGCTCGCTGCCCTTCCTCCCTTCATCTTTCTGTCTATTTCTGACCTGTCTTTATCTCGCCTCCCATCATTCTGTATTTTCCTCCCTTGTTTTCTCCACCTGGATTATTTCCTTATTGCCTTTCAGACTTACCTCATAGTCTCTCTTCTCTCTCAGTAACCGGTTTTATTTGTACAGCTGTTTAGTGGGATGTTAGTTTGCCTTGTGGACAGTGAGGAGATCTGTATCAGTGCAGTCTGGCTGCCTAGTGAGGCGTAGAGAGCAACACATGCTGGCCTAACCGCTCTGTAAGCACCTTAACGAGACATTGGTGACCACCACTGTGAGACAGAGGAACTGAAACACCCCACTGTATGTGTGTGTGGCTTTCTATGGGATTTTAATGATGCGGTGGCTGTGTGATGTGGGAGGCGTTGGGGTGTCTGTGTGTGGAATTCATATGTGTATGCATGTGTCTTCGTTGGTGAGCACACTTTGCATCTCAGGTTTTGCAGGCAGAGGGTACTGGAAGGCGTCATTGAAGCGACAGTGGGAACCAGTACGAGATGGGTGATAAAGGCTCGTTCCCAGCCAGTGCTGAGAGACGCCGCTGTTCCCGTCCACAGCAGACAGACCCACCATGAGACAGAACAGAGAAACCACATTGACGTCAGTTTGTTGTCTGCCTGGAGAATCAGAGAGGGTGTCAGTCAGTCAGACAGGTAGAGTAGCCTATAGTACATCAGTCCTAGGAAGGATCCCACAGACGATACTGGCTCTTTGGTGCTGTGACTGGTAAATCTTGTTTTTTTTTTTTTTTTTTCTTCTATTAGTATTCTGATTCAGTGGCTACTGCTTGTCAGTGTCTTGAATCTGTCTAGGCTAGCGACTGTATTTGTGTCTATGCACACACATCTGAAAGTGAGAGACTGCCAGAGTGACAGTCTCTGGTTGTTGACGCTCAGCCACTGTGATGCTGTTGCGTCTGAGTGTCCATCACTTAAGAGGAGCTTCTTTCTAAGCTCTGCTCACCAGCTTTGCAAAGCATCACATGAAGTGGGAATCAGTTCCCTTTAGGAGAAATAGGTACGGCTTCCTGAAGTGATTGTAATGTGCCACTAAAATGTCTTTTTAGCAATAGCGATACAAAATACTCATTAGATATTCAAAGACATTAAATAACATTAAATTGTAGGATTAAAGGAATAGTTTTTACATCTTTGGGAAGTCACTGTACTGTACACAGTACTGTATGTTTCTGTTAATTATGAAGTTACAGCCAGGTGACTGTTAGCAACGCGGAATGAGAAAAATACAACAGGGGCAAGTCCTATATGCTGCATTATTTTTCTGGCTGTAACTTCCTGGAGTCTCTGCTTGTTGCCTGGCAAGCTCACAGTGACAACAGAACTCCAGGAGGTCACTGCTCCTGATCTAGAAATAAGTCCACAACATAATCCCCAGAAATCCACAACATGTCATTTTTACGCTAGTTGGATTTTGTTACCTTTGGACAGAGTGATGCTAGCTGTTTCCAGTCTTTATTAGAGGTCGACCGATTAATCGGGCCGATTATTTGACATTTTTGCATAATCGGCATCGGCCAATGTCTGAGCATATTAAGCCGATTATCAAGCAGGTGTATAAATGCTGCTAAGTGCACTAAGATTTTATTTTTTCATCCAAAAGTTTATTTGACATAGTTTAGTTTTTTGATTACCTGTTTCGTGTATTCAATATTTAGATTATATATTATTTTTATTTAAAATACATAAGCAGTGCAGACACAAACTGTAGATTGGAGAGACAGACCATAGGTGTTGTTCAATAAATGTAAACTGAAGTTCAGAAATTTAGTGTATCATTTGTTATTATTAAGCTGTTATTTTTTATCAGATGGAGGAAAAAAAAAAGAAAATCACCCAAACACATCGCCTCTCTAAAAATCGGCATCATATATCGGCCATTGGCTATCCTGATTCTCCAATAAATCGCCATCGGCCATAAAAAATCCATATCGGTCGACCTCTAGTCTTGATGCTAAGCTAACCAGCTTTTGGCTATCGCTTCATATTTAGATTGCTCTCTTACAAACTGTTTAAGTTTAGGCTAAAGTAGAGCCACAGATTATGTAGACATGTAGCACATCTAATCACTTGAGTGTTAAAAAATATGCAAGCGAACAAACACAAGGTCTCAGACAAAGTAAAATCCAGTTTAAAAACAGGTACAGCATGACATTAAGATTGTTTTTGTGGGGGCTTCCTTGTTATTAGGGGTGTTAAAGTATGCACACATACTGTAGCGCAGTGTGATGCCTTGAACTAGGGTTAATCAAATACCTTGTGTCACACTTTGTGATCAAACCATGTTAACATTGAGGAGTTTCCCTCTCATGTGCTTGAGTTAACATCTGAACAGTGTTTTTAAGGAAATAAGAAATTTGGACTTTCCTCTTTTCCTCCTGCCGTCTGTCAGCTGAACTGATCCAGAGCAGTTATAAAACACTCCAAGATGATGTTGATCTTCTGCACCTAATAGCTGACAGGTCCTCCACCTGAGTACAAGGAGAAAGCAGCCTCATCAGACCAGGCTGTCTTTTCTAGTTTCCACTTATTGAAAAAAGGAACGCTCCACATAGACGAGCTGCAGTTCAGCCAGCCTGCATGGAGATGATGTAGAAGAGATTGTTGTATTTTTTTGGTTGTTTTTTGTTTTTTTGTACCAGGAATGATGCAAACATAGTGAAAATCTCCAGCGTGCTTGTTTATTAATTTCTTTGGGTAGTAGATAGTATACATTTTCGAATGAACATTTGGGTTTTTGTCAGAGAAGACAGGCTCACATGAACTGAGAGTTAATAATGTTGTCCCTAGTTATATGTTTGACCATATAAAGCCCCTGGCATGCTCTTTAGCACAGTATTTATCAATCTGTAATGAGATCATATTAGTAAGCTATAACTACCAGCCAAGCACAACGATTGGTTTTGTTTGGGTTACACTGCATTTTTTTGATCTTCTGTCTCCGTCCCATCTCGCTGCCCTTCCTCTCCTAACCATCTAGCCATGCTGAGATGACTCTGTTGTCTCTCCAAGCTTTCCCATGAGGCCTTGCCCTGTTCTGTTTGTTTGTGTGATCCCTTCCCTTAGGCCACTGCCCCACATATGTGGAAATATGTGTGTATGTGTATATTTGTGTGCGTCTGGGTTTTGTATATGGATTGTGTTTGTGTGTGAGTGTATGTGAGCTTCTGCATGTGCGTGTGTGTGTGTGTGTGTGTGTTGTAATCAGTGTGTAATCCCTTCCCCGAGGCCACTGTTCCACACAGCTGGACTCAGAGAGCCTCTGGAGGGTTTCTGTGCTATTCAAGCATCCTTTGCTCTTTCCACCTGACCGGGTGGTGTGTGTGTGTGTGTGTGTGTGTGTGTGTGTGTGTGTGTGTGTGTGTGTGTGTGTGTGTGTGTGTGTGTGTGTGTGTGTGTGTGTGTGTGTGTGTGTGTGTGTGTGTGTGTGTTGTGTTTGTGTGTGTTTGTGTGCGTGCATGTCTTTCTGTGTGTTTTAACAGGTGCAGTACCGAGAGCTGAAACTGGATCCCAATCCCAGTCCAAATAAAAGGAAGAAAAACAACCCCGGGTAGATGACTGTGTCCGCCCACCAACTCTTCTCTTCTCCACTTTTCTTCTCGTGGTCTATTACTGGACACTGAGGAGCAGAGGAAGCAGACGGCTCCCGACCAGCTCGGCTCAGCTGTCCTTCCTTCTTTTCTTTCCTATTTTCTTCTCTTAAACCTTTTTTTCTGTCTTTAATTGCTCATGACACAGTACAGTACCGTTTCCTGAGGTGTAATTTTTGTAAAAAAAAAAAAAAAAAAAAAGAGGAGAACAAGAAATATTCTTATCACCATTATGCTTTAATTGATTTTAAAGGTGAGTGGGAAGGATAGATGGAATGACCTTTTTCTCCACCATGTGCACCACTGTCCTTCCTTTCTTCTTCTCCATCGACAGCTTGGAGGACTCTGTACATCTGCTTGCCACTAGTGACAAGTGTCACAATGAGTAAAAGGAGTTCTAGCATTTATACTCACCGTCCTAAAAGAGGCATTTTCAGTGCATCCGTGTTTATCAAAATACAAGCCTTATACTAACACTCTGCATCATCACTGCAATAGACTTTTTAGCTCATATTGTACTTATTAAATGGTTTTGGTAATATGTTCATATTTTCTAATTGTTTTTGTACTGAAGTATCTTTTGTTTTCTTCCTCTCTTGGATGTGGTAATGATGTTATGTTCACTGGCAGTAATTTGGATTGTTTCCACTTAACTCAGCCAGCCAAGTTGATTAGCAATTATGGTAGTAGCCTCCAGATATGTCCTTCTACGCAAACACAAACCTGGACCATGAGGCTGGAGGCTTGTGCTGGTATCTGTCTGTGCTTTAATACAATGGCCAAATTAGCTTTTTAAAAGACATCAATCCAAATCAAACCACAGTGGTATTAGTTTACAGTACAGTGAGTCTGTTTTTCTTAAAATAGATTGTGGTTACATAATCATTAAATAATACCCAGAGGAAAAAAGAACAGCACTTGCTCTAACCTTTATCACTACTAAATGTCTAGATAATTTAGCTGTAGCCTCGTTTGACCCCTTAAAAACATGTCAAAATCCCTAGTCAGTCAATCAGTGAGACACCTTCTCTGTCTGTCAGGAGGAGCAGCAGACTGGGCCTTCTGCTGTCATGCTGGTGTTAATATAGATGTCACCGGGTCTATGCAGTGTCGCCAGGCAGGCAGGCCTTTAGGCAGCCACAGCCCTAATCTTGTTTGAAAGGCTGGTCTCCTTTCCTCTCATCTCCCCGTGTGTTTGTCTCTGCGGCCACACAAGAAAGCATTCACACGCACAAGCATGCATGCAGACACACAAAAAAAATTCCTCTCACGTGAATACGCTGCTTCTTTAAGAGATCTCGCGTACACACTGTGAACCTACTTGCTCACAGATGAAAGCATAACATCCCATTTGAACAGGCACATTTTCTCCCTCTCAGGCACACGCACACACTCACACAAACATGCTTTCTGTGATGCTGTGCCCCAGGCTGGCCGCCCTCTCCATCTGCCCCACCTCCTGCGCCCACAGCTCAACTTTGATCCGTCTTTCCAGAGACAGAGGCTTGTGTATGTGGACTGTGTATGTAAGAGTGTTTTAGTATACACGTTTATGCAATCAAAGACGCGTTGCTGTTCCCAGCGTCGGTGTATGTGTTACAATTGTGTCTCCCCCTCCAGCTGTAGACTGATGCGTAGATTCAGTCGGTGTGTGTCAGCATATATAAGTGTGTGGTGCAGCAGAAGTGCCAGCTGTTACGCGGTGCAGAGTTTGCTGGTGGAGGCGGCCGTCAGCAAGATGAGCAGCAAGTCGCTGTGTGACAAGATGAGGCTCTGAGGGGACTTAGGTCTGAGATGTCAGCAGGGATGTGTGTGTGTGTATGTGTGTGTTATGCTATTTCAGATCCCTTTTCCCATCATGCTTCTCTCCGTTTGCTCTCTCTGCGGTTCCCTCATTCGTCAGTGAGCGGGGTTGCGACCCTGTCTGAAGAGACGGTCTCCTGGGCTTCTTGCTGAGCATCTGTTGAAAGATCACAGCTCAGGCTACATTTGAGGAGGTCTCCTCTCATCCTACTGATCCATGCCTCCATCTTTCTCCCCCTCCTCCATCTTTTTGCTCCGTCTTTCCCCTTAATGTCTGTTTGTCTGTCTTTATCTCTACACCCCCTCCTCACCCTAACTAGAGCTCTCCTCTGCCATTTTGTCATCCTCTCGCCCTGCCTGTCTGCTTGCCGTAGCCTGTGCAGCCCCTCCCTCCCCACCCATCCATCTCCACGCTTAAATATCAACAGGCTCGGATCTGTCACTCCAGAGGGCCATTGATTTTGTTTTGTTGTTTTGAGGAATCCACTTGAAAGACAATAACAGACTGTCCCCCAAGAGCAGCGTCGCAGACTGATTATAGCCTCCTCAACAAACACACTCTGTGGCTCATGAAGGATGGCTTTTTATAATGCCTGAAGGGACTGTTTGAATACCTGATACGTACTGTATGTGTCTACCACTGTATGTAGTTATTTTACAGCAAATTGTGGTGACTATTGTGTGGTATTGCATCCAAATACATATCTTATTTCTGTCATTTATTGGATTTTAGCTCTGTTTGCAAGCAAACCAAAGTGTTTTTATTTTGGATGATGCAGAGGAAATAAATTATATAAAGGAATGTATCAGACTGTCAGCTGTAAAGGAAAAAAAAAAGCACTTTTATTTGCACCGAGTTGAAATGAGACTATTTATTTTTTAAAATAATACTGTACATAGCTAACTACTTAATTTATGTCTGTATTTTATACAGTATGCCTGCTGATGGTCTGGTGGTGATGTTGTAAAGTAGGTTTATGCCTGCCTCATTTTCTAAGATGTCTTTTTCCCGCCTGCAACGTTGCCTGCCTGTGACATCATCTTCATGTGCCCAGTTCTGACCAATGACATTTCAGGACAGGAATAAGGAGCTGAGACATGAGTTGGTCAGGAGAGGCGAAAGAAAATATGATGTATATTTCCAGTTTAAGAAATTAAATGCATCTGATGTATGTTGCTTATTTTGAAAGGAAAAAAGAAAAACACAAGATTAAATATTTTTTATCATCTTCAATGTCTCGATTATTGCGAAATTTGTTTTCTGCTTCAACAATCTCGCTTCTGGTAGCAGCAAAGGAAATATACAGCCATTCATCTCAGTGTGAGATACGGACTACTTTCACATTTCAGGTTCAAATCCCCCTCTCCTCACCTCTGCTGCTCCGTCGCCCACTCGACCCGCCCCAACAAGCAGGCCTAAGCCCCGCTCCTCACTCATGTTTAGCTTCAGGAAGTGGCTCATTCCTCACTGCCGTCTGTGTGGCTGAGACCCCAAGTGCACATCAGCGCCTCGAGCATCTCCGAACAGGAGAACTTCTGCCAGAACTGGTTTTTCTCTCTGACTGCGAGGCCCCCCCACATGAAGCCACTCCATTTGTTAGAGCACCTTTCAGCCTGTAGTAGTCATTCCCCCTGATTTATTGGTGTAAATTACTTCATGATTTAATGCAATCAGAATGTCTTTACTTATTTTCATTTATTTTATTATAAATAATGTTAACATATGAAAAAAATATCTTTGTACATTAAGAAAATTGGCTGTAGAAAACAAGAGCTTGAGGTAGTAACAAATTGTGTTGCCATAAAAGCATGCAACTGAAAACACTCAACATAAATACATTTTTCAGGAACATTTTTCCATCTGAGAAATATAAAACAAAGCAGTGAAATATATCCAAACCATGTAGAAATGAAAAGACAGCCAACTTTAAATACACACGCTTACCCAATTACCAAAATGGTAATGGAGGCCTGAAGGTGTTTGGCGCTGGTGTCGACATTTAAGGCCTTGGTGAATTGTATGATCATATAATAACAGCTGCATGTACCTGACAAAGGTGCTGTTTAGCGTTTCAATCAATGGTTTCATATTCTGGTCTTTTTCGGTGTGTTGTCCATGGATCGTGCGTCACAGATCGGCCACTAGCACTTTCCCTCGAGACTTGAGATCCTCCAGTATCTCCAGTAGGAACCGCGTATTCTCTCCTTTGCACTCCGTCACTACCTGAGACACCTGCCCCTGGTAGCTCCCTCTGCCGAGCTCCAGCAGCGTCTCTGCATCCTCCACCAGCCTCACCGCCCGCTGGTCTGTCCAGCCCAAAGTCACTTTGTGGTGGGAGTGCATCTCCAGGGCTCTGACCAGCTTGCAGCCTGGGCTGTGGGCCTTGTTGCCGGGCTGCACGAGGCCGGGCAGGCCCTTCTCTTGCTTATAGGAGAAAATGAGGTGGGCCAACAGCAAGGATCCGGCCTCCAGGAGGGGCAGGTTCAAGACCTCTGTCGAGTTGTTTTTTCTTAAGGCTGAGTCTCCGACATGTGCGCTATGGAGGAGCTCCTCCCTCTGACTTGTTGCGGAGACCAGATCCAGTACAGTCCGCCCATCTCTATCAGTCTGCTGCAGGAGAACTGAGCCTGGAGGGGCAGAGGTATACAGGATCAGATCACACAACTCTTACTGCAGTCATTTCTATCACAACTCAGGCCTACTGCTTCCACTTCTGCTCTTGAAAAGATCGCACGCATGTGTCAAAATGCTGCAGCAAGAGGAAACAACCTGCGACAAGCGTGACTCCAAATGTTTGCCTGTAAGTACTTTTTAAAACGGCGCTACAGAACAAAACTCAACTCAAGTTTGCTCTGTTAGTGCTGAACACTTCATCATCATTGTGCAATGACACAAAGAGCGACTTTAAGAGGATCTGTCAATGCCTCTATTGAAGT
Source organism: Pterois miles (assembly GCA_947000775.1). Taxonomy (NCBI): domain Eukaryota; kingdom Metazoa; phylum Chordata; class Actinopteri; order Perciformes; family Scorpaenidae; genus Pterois; species Pterois miles. The sequence continues at coordinate 8,359,116 of CAMQGK010000334.1, read as the reverse complement.
GACACAACTCTCCGTATGGAAGCACAAGGACAAGAGCGCACAGTGTATTCAGTTTGTGGAGTACTCGACACAGTGCGTGCACGTGACAACCTTCACACACACCATGACAAAACAGAAAATCTACATGCAAACACTACTTAAGCATGAATACACTTTGACCCCCCCCCCCCCAGTGCACTTCTACCTTCACTAAAGCTCATCTTTAAAGTTCCTCCCAGATTGAAAGCAGTGAAGTATGTGTTCGTGTTCCGATCACCTCAAAGTACTTGTTAGGAAATAAACTACTAATGAACTTTAATTGGGACTAGAAATTTTAATCCAGCTTTAGTTTTGGGAAGCTGTGATATAGTACGATTTGGTTTTAAAGGGCCTGTATGTAAGTTTTTACATGTATTAAATTTAATTGCCAATGTGTAATCAACCTAAAAAATGAGACCTGTGGCATTCTGGACTAGGATCAACATCAGCTGGGCCTTTGATTCGGATCTTTGCTTGGTAAGCTAACATTGCTACCAAGCATGTCAAATATACAGTAGAGTGATACTGTGGTTTTAGCTGTCAATCATGTTCAGTCTCGTGTGCTGTCTCACGGTTTTGACCGAAGCTTGCTCACGTCTGAAGTGCGAGCGCAGGACACTGATAGTCATTGACTTAACGGCCACAGGTCTCACTGTTAACAAGCAATTTCTGATTCTTACATAGAGCCCCTTTAAATTTTAGATTTTAATATTGGCCTGAGACTACAAGGTTAATGAGTCTAATGTAAACAGGCGGCTGAGGCATCAGCGATAACATCATGACACATGCCAAGCTACTGTAGGCTGCAGCGTGATTATCAAATAAGGCGGAAGAGACGCTGCATGGGTCAATGACAGGACGCAGCAACAGATATAAATAGTGCTCACACACAATATGCTACACAGACAGAACACACACACTTACAGAAGCCGAGGAGTTAAGTGAACAGCTGTTTTCCCACTGGGCCTCAGTGCCAGCCAGAGCTTTTAACTCACTTCAGCTCTAACTTCATCTGACACCTTGTCCTAACTGTGTGACTGGTGGGTCACTTTGTGTTTGTGTAAAAGGCACTGGGTTGGTGACCTGATGGAGCTTTCCTGTTGGCTTTTTTTTTTTTTTCAATGTCTTTTATGTAATGCTGTGACCGAGCTCATCGCTATCATCAGAAACTGTGACACTGAGAGCTACTGGGGGTGACGAACTTGCAACAGACCTTGACTGTGACATCAGAAAATGGCTCTACTAAAACTTCTTTACAGAGATCTACAAATGCTGTGCTCACTTTCAGTGGCAGTCTTTAATATCACTTTAGTGAAGGAGGCACATTGATGTTAAAAGTTATACAAAACAAATACCTATACATCCAAAACCTCTACAATGAACTTGACTTTACCCTTTCAGCACTGGCTTACAGTGCTGTAAGCACCCCCCCAGTTACATTTACTGTGTACTCTCCACTCTTCTGCTTTGTCTGTTCAGACTGAAAGCCATTTTCCAGTGTCAGACAGGCCCCTGTGCACTTAGCCTACACGGAGCGGGTCGAGTCAAGTGTGAGCCCTTTGTTTGCTTTTAGATAGACCCATTTCTATGGCAAACTGCTCTTGATGGCACTTGACTGTTCAACCTCGGCAATGCTGCTGCCACACGTGAGTTTACGGCTCTGTGGAGGCTCGGCGTGTCACACAGACTGCTGCTTGATATACCACTGCTGCCAGTTGTTTCTGTTTGACAGACATTGTGGGGCTGCAGCATTATGGGGACAATCATCACTTACTAAGCCTCCCAAATGCCATTTTGACAAAAAGACAGCCCAGTTTTAAATGACACTGTTAAAAAAAAAAAAAAAGAAGTTCAAAATGGAACAATATGAATTGTGAAATTGCTCTCCATCTCTCTGTCTGCCTCTGAACTAACACTGTGAGTAGCAGTTATGAGATAATCGGTGAGAGCTCACGTAGCTGTTGGCGGGGAAGGTCAGCACTCATCTACCTTTTAGTGCTTCAAGCCTGAGTGGCAAAAACTCAATCTGCATAAATTGTGGCATTAATCTACATAAACTTTTACATAAGCGGGGAAATTTCAAATGCAGGGGTCAGGCAGTGGGGGCAGCAGTCAAGGACGTAAGAGCACAAATTTGATCAAAGTGGCCACGAGAGAAAGGCAGAGGGGAGGGAGATGGAGCGACGTGGTGTGTGAGAGAGAGTGGGGTTGTTCACAGCAGGTCATAATCACCAGGTTTCTGTAACAAGTTGTCCTCGCTTTTATGCTCTTGCAGTAGCAGTGGCTGTAATGTGTGAAGCCAGCCATGGCGAGACACAGTAGAAAAGCTTCAGGTCCACCAGAATGTGGAAAAACCACAACTTTAGTACCCCATGCTGACACATGGGAACATGCAATGTCTACTGGAAAATGAATCCATCTTTGTCCCTTTCTGGATGAGCTCTAAAAAAAGATGGGATGGCTTTTGAAGACTGAGGCTGTTTTTCTTTACAATTTATCATGTTCTGCGCCTTCCTTTGAACGAACCAGCCTCGGACTGAGCTCTGCAAGGAGCCTTTAAGCCTGAACCCAAGCACCCTGTGCAGTGTTTTTAACTTCTTTCACTTCTTCAGTACTTTTCTGTCCCTGAAGCTGGCACAATACAGCACGATAAAATACTCGATATGTGCATGTAATACACACATACCAACTGTTTTTAAGTTATGTTAGTGACTCTTGAAACAAGATGAAACTCCAGTATGTTCACGTCTGGTGGGAAAATGGCATGTGGCAGCAGCAAAGACATGGAAATGATCAGAAATAGGGATAATATCAAACAGGACATACACTACAAGTCAGATTTCCAGTTACAACTGTACTGTCAAACAGTGGAAATCTTGTTGCAGTAGTTTTGTTGTGAGCCATAGTGAGCCACCGACTCTGCTCTAGTGAATATCAGAATTGACTATAAAACATTCGCTCACACACAAGATGCACATCGTCAGCGCGAGAGAAAGAAATGCAAGTTCGACAGGCACAGTTTTCCGGCGCTTCCCTACCTCCCCTACGTCATTGTGTCACACCAACCCGGCTGACAGACAAGCTCCAACCACAGAGATGACACTGGTGTTGGGGGGAGGGGGGGCCCTGCAGCGCGGCCCTGGGCTGGGTTTGCCTGAAAGCTTGTACGGCTGTGTGTTTGATTGTAGATCTGTCTGCCTGAAAGCTAACTGTGTGCGTCGGCACGTGCTGTCTGCCTTTTGTCAAATTTGCATATTTACCTGCTTGACTTTCTCCCTTTTATTTCCATTAAGCATCAGCTTGTGTCTTTTCCTTTTCCAGGATTTTAAATCTATATTCCTCCCTTTCTATTACTGTGTGTTTCACCCTCTGGACGAGAGAATCGCTTATTATCCATCCTGGGATATAAAACACGCTCTAATGCTCTACCACACGGCTCAACTGCACTTAACACAGATGTCAACGGTCATAACCAGTGCTGAATTACATATTCCCTAACAGAAGACATACAAATAGCATCACGTGCTGTTTATAATGTAATACACACACACACACACACACACACACACACTGTTATGAGACTAGAGGCTGGGGAATGGTTTTGGTGCAGGGACAGCGACTGAAGTGAATCCAGGTATTGGCGCTGGGTGTCAGATATGCTGCAGTGGAGATAAATACAGCACCTGGGGGATTACATGAGAGCACAGGGTAATTACACCATCCTTTATGTGCATGTGTGTGTGTGCGTGTGTGTACACGGATGTGAAAATGCCCCGCTAAGACCTCGTCTCTGAAGCTACAGCAGAGGGAGGAAATTCATATGCCGAGCAAAAGCCGCTGCCTGATGCACCAGCCAGATGCAGTCTGACTGCACATACACACACACACACACACACACACACACACACACACACACACACACACACACACACACACACTCACACTCACACTCACACTCACACATACATATACATACAGAGTGCAAAGCCCTTTGGCCTTTAGAGGGCAGGCGAAGACAAGAAATATAAAAGCGAGAGTGGAGGAGGGGAAAATTGGCGCAAAAAGAGGGAGGGAGGGAAGGAAAGAAAGATGCAGTGCTCCCTCCCCCTATGTCTCTCTGTCTCTGGTCTGATGCTGTGGCTAAGGCAGACAAGCTGGGAAGCAAGCAGCTCCACAGCATGGTAAACATCCTCTCTCTCTCTCTTCCCCCCATCGCTGCCTGAAAAAGAGAGGCAGGGTGAGTGTGTGAACTGCAGCCAGGGGCACGGCATCACATATCCACAGGGAGCTGCTAGCTAGCAACTAGAAACCACAGCAAAAACAACAAGGCCAACCAAGTGAGGCACCAAAGCAGCCAGCGGAGAAGCATCAGACGCAGGAGGAAAAACAGAAAGACCAGCCAGACATGTGAATATGCTAACATCCTTCTGCTTTAGCAACAGTGTCTGAACACTCCACTTTTCTACCTTTATATTCAGAGTGTGAAAAGCCTGTGGAGGTTACATCAGATGAAGCAGTCGGGTCAGTATCTGTTGTCACAATATAGGTCATACCGCTTCTGCTATATTTTGAATTCAGCTTAAATTCTACTGATGCTATTACAGCCGGTGACAGGTTTTGTCCTCTCAGTCTCAGGTGAGCGCCATCTTTGTGGGTTGTGTCTAATTAATGTGCCCCTGAGCTCCTCCTCACCCAAACACAGCCTGCTCAGGCACAGATTACAGTTGGAGGTGGGGCAGATAAGAATAGGATGGAGGATGTAAAAGCATGGCACCTCCTGCTAGCTTTGAGTAATCCCCTGCCACTCCAACACCTCTAGTGTGAGGGGTTATCAGATATACTCTTATTTGCTGGATGCTGATCAGCAGTGGGCGATAAGCATCTTAAATAATCAGAGTGGAGCCCTAAATGAACTCTTAACCGCTCTTGAATCAGAAAAGGCTAATCACTGCCATCAGCTGTTAGCTCTAATGATATGTCATGCACTGAATCACCACGTGCAAGCAAATAAACAGTTTCCTATGATGCCATTAGCATCCACACAACCTTGTTGAGTTATTCAAACTATTTGGAAGTTAATTTGATAGAAATAGACTGAACCACTCCAGGACATGTAATCAACAAATACATACTGATTTTAGAATTCAGCATCTGCAAAGCTTTCATGGGCACAACAATTTCATACAAATTTAACCCACTGGGTTTTTATTTTTGTGGCAATGACTAGTCCAAGAAGCACTATGACGTGTTGGCATTTTCCTGCACTTAAAATGCTCTTTTTCATGCTTAGTGTAACACACTTTGTGCGAAGACATGCAAGTTTTGTGCAGATGATGGACAACACAAGATGATCATTTAGTCACAGTAAAGAAGAGTTTACAGCCATACTAGCGATTCTGTGAGGCAGCACTTATTAAAGGAGCTAAATTCGAGATTTAGAGCATTTCTATTGCCTCTGCATGGCTCTCAACATGGCGACAGCCGAGTTGCTGGCTCACAGCTAACGGAGCTAAAATGACGGCAACAGTGCTGACAGAGACAACAGTGTTAACTTAAAGGGGAACCGGAGGGTGAGTCTTCCACAATGGCGCCATGGGGTGGGACAGCGTTATCGGCTATAACCACCGTATGACATCAGTGCAGAGTGGCGGTGGGGAGCTAGCCAGCGGGGAGCTAGCCAGTGGGGCACGCTCACATGCACTAAAAGTATGCACGGCCAGCCCATCTATGTCTACAATGCAAGGAGAAGCTTGGATTACAACACACAGAGGGAGAGTGACTTCATTCTCTGCTCAAGTAGACATTACTCCTCTGTATCTTTACATAACAAATGGCTGTTTGTTGCTATATTATTGCTCTGAATACCATATAGAGCATTTATGTTTAAATACTACTTATCACAAGTACTATTTATCACAAGTACTGTGCTACATTTCAAGCATCTACAAGCACCGCATCAGTTACTGAGTGAAAACAAAAGTCAGATAACAGTCCTGATAAAAGTTCAGACATTTGTGTTTAGTTAATTATTTCTCTGTTGTTACACTGCTGATTGGCATTATATATTACATTGTTGGAAAGCCTGATTATTTACCTTCACAATGATGTACAACTTGTATGGATCATGCATTTGTGGGATGAGAAGCACAGCTGATTATGTGGGTATAGCCCAAGTGAAATTTGCCAAAATTCTCTGCCAATGCTAAACAGTGTAGGCACCACAAGACAAATCCACAGGATCCCAAAGTGATCCATTTCATTATAAAAAGTCAGCTCAGTTCAAAATTTTGTTTCAAGACAAAACTCCTCATCTCTTCTCTGACATGATTTTGACATCGGATGCTTTGCTAGCAGTCAGTGCTGCCCTTCAGGCACCTGATGTCAGAGAAGAGATGAGGAGTTTTGTTGTGAAACTAAATTTTGAACTGAGCCATGTTGGATTTAAAAAGCTGACTTTTCAGAATGAAACGGATCCCTTTGTGATCCTGTGGTCTCGTCTCAGCACCTGGAGCTCAAAACAAGAGTCAGTGCCAACAGGAGAATACAATGTTCACTGACAAAGAATTTCGGCAAATTTCACTTGGGCAGCCACATAATCAGCTGTGCTGCTCATCCCACAAATGTATCCTCGATGTGACAATAGAGCTGATTCAGGTCAAAACATTTTGAATTGTAGCAGTGCAGTGGGACCAGAGAGGCTCAGTGGACTGGGTATACTGGGACAAAGTGGACTGGTTAAACTGTGCTTTGAGCTTTAAGGGAAGTTAAACCTGGGGTGTAAAAACTGTGCAGTCTCTTCAATATATGCGTTTGTGGCTGCAGTAAGTGTGTAGTTTATATTGTTTACATGTCATGTTGTGTGTTTTAGTTATGTTTTACTCTGCTGTTGATTCCAAATGAAGGCGTGGTTGTATCTGTTGTGTGTATTTAACTTTAACTGTATATTTATAATTGAAAATCAGTTGTATGCACAGACTCCAGAGCGCCGGTCTGTTGGTTTGGACAATAAGTTGCTGATGGTGTTCCACATGTGTATAAACTGACATTTAAACATACTGTATATCAGATTTATCACAATCACACAGTACATTTTAACTGACCTAATTTTACTTAAGTACATTTATTTTTTTTACAAAAGTACTTTTACTTGAATACAATATTCCACTACTCTTTCCACCTTAGCATCTTAGCATGCTAACACTTACTAATTAGCACTAAACACAAAGTACAGATGAAAAGATGAATAATATAGATGAATAGTTAAGGAATACAAGTAGAAGTCAGGGGATTAACAAAGACATCAAGCGCTGACATATCTTGTCCCTTTTACTTTGGATAATCCACAAAACACAGTGTCAACTGTTCTCATAGGGACTATTCTTTCAGGGTCTGTGGCTAAATGCCACAAGGAATTGATATATATATATATATATATATATATATATATATATATATATATATATATATATATATATATATATATATATATATATATATATATATATATATATATTTTCTTTGTAAGTTCAATGAATCAACGTTTGTATTCAGTATCCTCCTGGTGTTCGTGGCCTGTGTCAAACAGTGGACACAGTTCACAGTGAAAAATCTTGAGCAAATTAAAAGTGTCGTCTTGCTCTCATACATCTCAGGGCCACGTCCCTTTTAAACTGTGATATGGCAGAATTACAACTGAGAACGTTGTAGTTAAATCTAATAGGACAGAGTCAAGAAGCAAATCATCTCTGGATAGTTGTGTAAACAGGATTAGTATGAATAATAGTCAGCTGATGTCATCATATAAATGCCTTAAACAAGCTATTGCTTATCTCACGGTTTGGGCAGCAGTAATAACATTGTCACATTTGACTGCTCCTTTAAAACAGAGACAATTGTCTCTTTGTCATCACAATGTCAACTTATTGAAAGAATGACTTCAGCAAACACACTCGAATGTTGAATGTCTTCATTTCTACTGTATGACTTCAAAACACCAACCATTGTTGACTTTCAGCACCCACTGTTGAACTATTTTCTTGCCTGTATTTGCTGTCAGGATTATTAGTTTTTTCACTATACTATGTAGTTCCTTCCCGAGTCATTTAATGTTTCAATTTATGAAATTGAATTTAATGTCTGATTAGTTCAGTTCAGGGCTGGAACGCAGAAAGAGAACAAACTTCATGGCCAACAACACAGTATCATCTCTGGCCTGTGACCATGTTGTTTTTATTTTCTATGGCCCGCACAAAAGAAATAAACTAAACCTTGAAACTTGGCACTGTGGATGGAAGAGCATGTTTTTGACACTTCCAGATTCACCACTTTCGATTATTCTGTGGTCCTTACAAAAATATATATATACGGTATTAAACTCCTGCTGAACCTTGTAGGCGAAAGAGGACAGCAAAATACATAAAAATACTTGGCCTCTGCCCTTTCTTTTTCACTGAAGCTAGCTCCCTGCTGCCTTCATGCTCACCAACTGCTGCAGCTGTTTAAAAAGGAGAAAAAAGGGCAAGGTATGTACACTATAAAAAGGTGGTGCTGGGCATAAGTAGTCTGCAAGAAACCTTTGGTAACAGATCGCAAAATCATCATCTCCCTCCTTTAATCCCCACGGTCCTCATCTGTATAAAACATAGGGCTCGTGAAAAGAGGTCTCTCCCTCCTCTTGGAGCACGTTGAGAAACGACCGGGGAGACTTAATCCTGGCAACCACCCCAAAACACAGAAAGAAAGGTTTGAGGGGGGGAGAATAGCGAGAGACAGGCAGGAAGAGAGAGAAGAATCTAGTCAAAAATTCCCAGCGAGGGAAGTCCTTGAAATACAGCCTGGAGAAACCCACAGTTAAAACATCAACACACCCGAGTGTAGCCGAGGGCTCCAAATACAGCCTCACCTCTAATGGTACGAGTGTTCAGCTCCTCGCGGTTGCCAGTTCAGGACCCAGAGGGAAATAAGTACTGAGTAGGATGAACTTTCTTTACTGTGTTGACAGCGAAGAAGCCCAAGTGTGTCTAAAGCACTACCTGTGTGTGTGTATGTATCTATAACAGAGATAGACAAACTGACAGAGACAAACCATGACTGTCTACAGCGGTCCGAGGGGACCATGCGTTTCCTGTGCCACTGAGCAAATGACATCTTTCTGCTCCACAAACACTCGTTCACATTAGGATCTGCAGGGACCGCGGCATGCTATGCATTAAACCGACCGTGTATGTGTACAAGAGATGCACAATAACCCAAAGAGAAAATGGAGAGCCAGTCATGTAGCAACCTCTCCTCTGAACTTGACTCAAGCCAAACAATTCGACAAACAAGAAACAATGAAAACACTTTTACACATATCTGAACAATTCTTTCTATTACAGAGAGGCAAAGTCCCGCCCCTTCCGGTGGACCACCATGGGACGTTATTTCTGAAAAATTACGTACGGCAGTCAACGCCGAGACACATTTTTTGATCCCGTTTGAGTTGCACCATGAATCACACGTTTGTCAATTTAAAAAATAATTTTGCAAGTTAAAGTCACAGTTTGTTGTAAAACTGTTGGAAGTACGTGAAAATATGTAATGAGACAGACTACACACCCAAAAGTCGCGTAGTAACGTCTCTCCTCTGAAGCTACGATGCCTGTGTGTTTCCTACTGGGATGTGCTCACACAAGCAACAGGTCTCGCTCGTTCTTGTGCTTCCTGGCTGATAAAAAGACCAGGAGTCACTGGATAAAACACATCAGATAAGACAACATTACATCTGAGCGTGGTCATAGTTAGCTAGTGTTAGTGACGTATATCATAAGAGACGAGAGTCTGAGTGAGTGGTTTCACATCAAACTAAATGATAGTATGACAAACGCCAAACTTCCACTTTCTTGACTTGAAATTGTCTTTTAACTTGACAAACAACATATGTGTGATTCATTGCACAATTCAAACGGGATCAAAAATCTATTTGTCTCTCGCCGTTGACTACCGTTCATATTTTTTTCTGAAATAAGGTCCCATGGGGTCCACTGGAAGGGGATGGACTTCGCATCTCTGTACTCTTTTCCCATCCAAGCATCTAAATGAGACTGTGTGTGTGTTTACAAGTCGAGGTGGACTGGCTGTGCTTACTAACACGGTGGGCTGTATTGAGAGGACGCCATCAGCGATTACGGTCACAGGGCCGAGTGGTGACAGCTTAAAGGCTCTTTTCTTTATTTCTCCACCCCCTTTGCTCAGTGACACGCCTCCGCTGTGTGTGTATGTGTGTGCGTGCATGTGTGTGCCAGGTCTGAGCTGCACAGCTAAATGCTTCGGGTCATTTTCCATTCCAATCAGGGGTACCGGCTGCCCTGGCCACCCTGCAAAATTTAAACACTCCTACCAGCTGAGGAAGGGGCACAGGGAAGCATCAGCACACACACTCTTACAGATACTTAATTGCATGCCAGCATACACTCATTATAGCATTTGAGATTCAAGAAAATATTTCAGCATGCATACACATAAGCCAAAATATATAGCCAAGGACACTTCAATACGGTGTAAAAACAAGCTACACATACACACACACACACACACACACACACACACACACACACACACACACACACACACACACACACACACACACACACACACACACACACACACACACACACACACACACAGGGTCATGTGGGGCAGCCTTGGGCAATTGGAGGAGGAGGGGAGGAGAGCCGAGTCAGCCCTGCCCTCAGCCATGGCATCCTTTTCTTGCCAGCTCCATAAGCCTGAAGGGACTGAGGTAGAGGGGGGTAGGGGGTGGGATCCATCCTCTCCTTCCCCCTACAATTCACCCCTAAAAATGCACACAGAGAGACAAACTCACACACACACACACACACATACTCGCAAACACACAGAGCCCAGGCCTCCAAGCAGACAGGCTTACAAAAGGGGTGAGATCACTCCCAAATACAGGCTTTGTTGGTGTGCCAGTGCCAGTGTTGCCCTCTCTGGCCTACCAGAGCCTTGGCAGCGAGGTTCAGCCTTTCTGTTGGAAACAGCAGGGTGAATGTCTCAACGGAAAAATATAGTTTCAGGAGACATAGCAGGCACTCAGAAGAATAAAACACAAGAATATAATAAATAAAGACAGAGAGGAATGGAAATGCATCTGGCCCACTAGCCTGTTTTCCTATCATGGGACGTTGCAGCGAGCCTCCCTGGCCAAAATACTAAAAAGTAGTCTGATGTATGGGTGTTAGAAACGCTGCCATAAGCACAAAAGTCCTGCTGCTGGAATGAACAACAACATACAGATGCTTACAGTAACTATGCGCGATGTAGCCCCAAAGCCCAAACTTTCCACATTTAACAGCTAGGACTTAAAGATCTAGAAAAAAAAAAAAAAAACACAACAGAAAAAAATGCTAGGCCTATTGATGGTGTCCATGGCAACCAGATGGAGATCACGGACAAGAGAGACAGAGTAGCCTGGAGTCAAGAGGACCACCTCCACACCAGCTCCCTGCTGTAGCCTTTAGCCAACCCGTCATCAAGGTGTGAGGAAACAGCAAACAGTCAGGAGAGAGAGTGAGCAAAGAAGTATAATGTACAAGCCTGCAGGTGTTTCAATTTGGGAGTATTCTCATTCCTGTTGTTCTGCTCGGTCCCTAAAAGAGACCTGGCCTAGACGTCTGCTGCGCGCGCGCACACACACACACACACACACACACACACACACACACACACACACACACACACACACACACACACACACACACACACCTCTTTTTATCTTCTAATTTTACAGATACAGATAGCTGCTTCTTCCTCTGACCTCTTTTAATTTGCTCTCCCTCCTGTTACTGAAGAAGGGAGGAGAAAAAAAAAAGGGAGCGCTCTCTTGTTTCCTCTCCGGGACTAAACAATCCCAGTCTAATTTATTTTTTGAGGACAGAATATGTACATGTGTTAATGGGAAAGTCGAATCAAATTAACTATAATTAGTCAAACTGAGAGGTGAGCAGAGGGAGGTACAGTATTTTACATGGGAGACTTGCTCAACGCTGGCAAACAGTGCCCCTCCTCCCCACCTTCCCCAAAAAATGCACACACATTCCCTCCGCCACCTGCTGCCGCACACCCAGCGTCGCCACCCCTCTTTCTCCCGAGCCATGACACCCGTCACGCTCGCTTCAACCCTCCTGAGCTCAGACTCTATGTGGCGTGCAAACATGCCGACACACAAACTAGTTGTGTTGTGACATATTCCCACAAAAAAACCTGTGTGAATTTCGCAGGCGGTGGATCCTGACTCGTCTAATCTTGTCAAAACGACTTTAACAGACATCTCATGAAGTGATGCTGTAATCTGTTTGGACAGACACTGCAATGCAGGATTGTATGAGGATTATGAAGACAAGCAGTGGGGGCAGAGGGAGAGATGGTATAGATGATCTACAATTCATGGAGTGAAGAAGCAGAAAACCACTACGACCTCTGGGGTCCAGTACCAATTCGGTTTGTCTTGGGCGCACTGTGTGTGTGTGTGTGTGTGTGCAACCCCTAATTCTTTAGGTATCATTATCTGAGGGTATATTATAGTTACCAAAAATTGTACATAACCCAAGTATAACCATTGAAGGGATATTCCAGTAAGAAATCCTAACATTTAGTCTTAAGTATAGATCAAGCCTCCATAAAACCCTAGATCCTACATTTCCCATACTGCAAATTAGTACCACATTTGGTTAGATTCTCCACAGCGGGTAAATGTAGACTCTAACGGTAAGTGTCCACAGGGGCGTTTTTCATCGCGAGGGATCGTCTCGCTGCCACCAGACATTAGGCACTGGTCATCTGATTTGACGAATGCTTTCCCTCGTGGTCCGTGCTCCCAACTTTTATACCGGAACCAACATGGCGGCTCATTTGGAAACTTTATTCTCTTATATCCCAAAAATAGTTAACCAAAACGTGTTTCTGAAAACATTTTATGTGAGAAATAAGGTTGTGGAATCTGTCTTTATTTTTGGATAGACAACTGAGTTTCCAGAGGCAGTGAGTCGCATCAGACACCTCTGTTTTGCATGAAGTAGCCTACCTCAACTTTATGCAAATGAGGAGCAACCAACATGGCGCCCTGTCTCACAAATCGCACCACCACACTTCCAGAATGCATCGCACGGCTGCTTACGTAGACAATGTATGGAAAATGTGGAACGGACAGAGGCTGTGGACATGTACCACGACACAGGCTCCCTGCTAAACAATTGCCGTCCCAAGTTGTGACATCATCAGGGTTATTTTTTTCAGACTTTGGGAGAGCTGCCTCCAAAGCCACAGAAGACATTATACAACAGCTTTCAGAGGCTGAATAGTCATCTGTGTGATAAATGACGTGAACTTAGTCTGTAAAATTGGAGGATTGCCCCTTTAAAAGCCCCACCATCAACAGGTCCCCCACTCTACCTACCAGGAGGCTAGTTAAAGATAAAACTGGCCCTGCTAATAAAATAAAGCAGCATTCAATCTGTCAGTAAGCTCTGCCGTATTTGTTGGCTACATTAATCGAAAGCTCGTCTTGGCTGCAGCAGCAGTGACATGCGGCCCACCGCTGTACTAAATCATTAGCTAAATGGCTAATTCTCCAGATTAGCTCTCTTGGCAGCCGACTGGATAGACAAGTTAAAGGTGTTTTATTTTAACATTATATGATTCCATCAATGTGACAGGGACCATTTGGTTTAATGAATCGTTTCAAGGGAGATGGATTACATGAAGACATATGAAAATAGCTGAGTGTATCCCATCCAATTAGGAAATGTAGCAGAGTTAGTGTGTTTTAATTGAACCTGCCTGAGTAATGATATTAACAAAATACAGCAGTAACATTGTCACAGTTTCAACTTAAAAGGGTACTGATTGGCCGAGCCACCTTAAAAGCATTAGCCTAACCTAAATGTGCACCTGGATAGAGAAAGGTGTTAATTTACTGACATGCTGCTTAGCAAACACCTTAAAGACCAATATGATTTAGTAAAATAATATTATTTGACAATTGTTTAGGTGTTATGCAGATAAAACTAGAGTTAATTCTAATTATATAAAAATAAAAATATAAAAATATAAAACCGTCATTCTTTACGTCGTCAGCTCGCACTCTCAAGCGCTGAGTCTCTGGGTGCATTGGTGAAGTTCACTCACCTGCTTGCTCCAGTAGCATTTTGGCGATGTCCATATGTCCATTTAGCACGGCGTCATGCAGCGGGCTGACTCCACCCACCTGGTTATTAAGCATGGGGGTGGGGTGGTGACGTAGCAGAGCCTCCACACACGCAGTGCTGCCGTGGTTGCAGGCTTCATGCAGAGGTGTCCAGCCTGCATGGTCTACATGGTCAACAAAATAAACACTCAGCCTTTAATTATTAAATCGTTTGAGATCAAAAAGCTTAGACATACCTTTTAAAGATCTCTGACTTTGCTTTTTGCCAAGAATTTACCTGGAAAATAGTAACTGAGGAGCAAAGTATGGTATTATGGTGCCTTCAGATGGGGTCGTGTTTACCGTGTTTACGAGATGGGAAGTCATGTACACAATATACTTGGTGCTGAAGTGGTTAAGTCGTGAAGAACACCGCTGCTAAGCAACAGCAATATAAACATTACTGTCTGAGTCTAGACGCCACAGAGGCTAACAATTTAGCAAGCCAGCAAGTAGGTAATATAATACAGGAAATATAAAGGCATAATGACAGAGGAGAAAGATGAGGCCGCTGAAAATGTCAACATTTTCCTCAGACACATTATAAAATTACCAAGAAAAACAATCTATGACTAAAACATAGTGTACAATATTATGCATCAATAAATGAACTTCCATGGGCTTCACCATTTCTCACAACGCCAACAAACACGTCACAAGTAGTGAACGCAGAGCTTTCAGAAACTTTCCACTTATGAGGTCGTGAATACGACATGAGGGGGCGTTCATATGGGCCCAACTCCTAAACATGGTAAACAGACCGCATTTGAAGGCACCATTAGACAATTCAGAGTTTGACCGAGCGGGCTACCTCACCCTGTTGTGGCTAACTTGTTGGTTAGCTCTGACGGTTAACAACGCTGCTAGCAAATAAACTAGCGGGGCTAATTGGAGGAACTCCGTTAAAATTGGGAGAAATTGACGAGACACTTTGCAAAGTGATTAAATAAGTTGTGACGCAGGCATCCGCAAGAAGAACTTAACTTGAATTATTTTTTTTTTTAAATCAGCGACGTGTCTGTCTTTTCTATTGCCATAAGACAAAGGACATCAACACGACTGAACTACGGATGCTAAAGACAGTTTAGCTATTATGAATGTGCCATTAGATGTGCTTGAAATTATTGTTTGGAAGTTGCAAATAGGTTACGAACCACCATCCATGTACGTCTTACAAAAATCAGCATTTCCGAGAAATATTACACACTTCAGTCCTTTGTGTTTTACAGCGTTCGTTACGAAACTAAAAATGGTCATGGCTAGACAAGTCCTAAAGAATAAAAATTAGACCATTTGGGGAACATTTTAACATCGATCAGTTTTATCTGACAGAAAAGGACTCCAACCGAAAATGTCGGGCCTCGTTTAGGGACACAACTGCAAAGTGTCTGCGGTAATTTTACCATTTCCCACATAGTTCAGCCTGATCACATTTTGGACATCACCTCTTTCACAAGCCCCCTACTGTACCTACATGCAAGTTAACTTAGGCTGCTATTAAAGGACTATTACAAAATTGGAGAAACCTTTGAAACAGCACAACATTTCCACAAAGGGAGGGGAAGTCATTATATTTGACCTAAAGGGACAAAAAGAAAGTCACTCTGAACTATCAAAAGACATTCAATTCACTAAGCAAAGTCACTGTAAAGCTTTAAATCTGAGCTTCCAAAACCCATCCAGCTCTTTCTAGACACACCCTTCACATTTTAGCTAAAGGTTAACCTCACTGATGACGCACTCCTATTTCTTCTCGCATCTTTTCTCCCCCCCAATGTTAATCGCTCTTCGAAACCCTAGAGCAAACAGTGGGAGTTGGAGTCGGGAGACAGAAAGGGAAAGCGAGAAAGTCTTACCTTTAACGTTGACGTCCGTGCCAGGAAGCGCCAGGATCTGAAGCACTGTTTCCACTTGGTTCCTCTTGCAAGCTCTGTGGAGGAGGGTCTCTCCTTCGACCAGGACACACGCAACGGACAAACACACCCAAAAGAGAGAAGAGGCGGAAGAGAAGAGAGCAATCCAGAATTAGGGTGTGCCCCGATGTCCTGCCCATTGTCCCCCTCCATATGCTGAACACACCAATAAAATACCACAGAAATGTCCCCAAACACCAAAAAAAAAAAAAAAAACCCTGACCTAAAAAGTACGACCCGCCAATGAGGATGCGATTTAAGAAGAGTGATGAGAAAGGGGGGGGAGGAAAAAAAATTAAAGATGGAGAGATTAATTTGCCTCGCTCTTTTACTCTTTTATAGACACAGAGATTTTCCACTTACACCTCCAAGCCCAACAAAGTTAACATCGGGGCAGTCGGCGAGTGAATGGATGTAGTGGCGTGAATGTAGTCTTGCTTCCTGTCCGCTCATCCCTATATTGTTACTTGGGAGGAAGTAATGGTAGACAGCCCACGCACAAAGCCTTGAAAAGGATTCTTCACAGATCCAGGGTTCAAAAGCTCCGCTGGGCATTGCCAGTGTCACCACGTGATATTTAATCAGCAAACTACCAGTGAACAGGCGCGGGAAAAAAAAACTCTTGAGGATTCCATTTACATTTTTAAACACAATTTTCATCTCCCCTCTTCCCTTTTTTTTCTCATCTTTACCCCGTCCCTCACTTTTCCCAGATACAATATTAAACCAGGAATATATTAGCGCCCCCCTCTTTTCATGTATGGCTGAACTTCAGAGGGAAGTTAAAGGCCAAGCATGAGTGGCTCTGTGCTTGCCAGTATAATACAGGACTGCAAAGCCCATAATAAATGCTTTACTAGCTCTCCCCAGGACGCCACGCCTGTACAGGGGCTCCACTCCAGCACTCCAGCACGCAGACTGGGGCAGAAAGGAGAGGGAAGTGGTGGTGGGGTGGGGGGCAAGAAAGAAGAAGCAGTGGAGAAGAGAGTGAAAAGGGTGTCCTGCATTTCAAAGCATATAGGGGAAATATTGGAAATCCTGGATCCTATTCATTGTGAAGAATTCCTTTCTTCCAGGAGGTGTCTTTGAGGATGCAGACGACGCATTAAATGTCATCCGCCGGTAGTAAAGAGGTTGAAGAGTGGAGAAGAAAAAAAACACCAAACGGGGAAATGGGGGGACTGTTTGTCAAAAAGAGGATCATTTATGTTCTCCCTAGAAATGTGATGCAAAACCTAACAAACAGAGGGAAAAGATTACACATTATACATGCATGCTATACAGTATTTTATAATATTTCTCCACACATTTCTGTCATGAATATTGCATAATTTTATCGTGTAGTTGACCTTGCCGCTTTATATAATAAGAATATTCATACATTGAATAGGCTGTTGAAGGTTTAAAAAGCATAATGGAATAACGCTGTTCAAAAGCCAACGTCAACTAGGCTAGAAAGCCATTAGATACAAAATAAGTCACTTATTTTCTGTATGATTTCTGAAAAACAACCACTCAGAAGCAGTGAGGACACACAAACAGGCTGATGAAGCAGGTACTTAACAGCAACTTATTCCAAGCACTTCGTCAGGTTGCGTGTGTGTAATATCGATATATAACTCCATAAAAACTGAATGAAATCATTACAATAACAGAATTTATAGTACAGCCAAAAGAAAATTAGGGTCAGTATCCAGTGCAATAAAACACTATTCTATAATGATATTTTGCCAATCTGATTTTCATTCTGAAAATATGTGTTACACTGTAAAAATCACATTAACTGACATATAAAAGTGCACACTAGTGTTTGTCCAGTATTTGCATCAGAAACAAAGCGGTCAATCAGTGAGACCGATATTTCTTTTCTAAAAATCAGAAACACCCAAACAGAGGGTGGAGCCCCGTCCAAACTACAGTCCCTAATGAGTTAGCAGTACTGTGTGGCACGTCACTGTTCTACATGGGCTGCTCTGCTATTACTGCGCTCTAAAACGCTGTGATTAAACAGCCATTCCACTACACCCCATGTGTACACATCCTCGCAAATGCCAGGGCCAATCCACGCACTGTTAAATCACTTTAATGGCTCCAATTTGGACACAACGCCTCTATTATAGGGGTAATTGCATGCTCAGCATTTACAAGCACGGAAAGGATAAATCCGCCTGTCCTTTTCTATAAATCCCCCGTTTCACACTTTAATAGAAAAGTTAAATGTATGTGTTGCTCTTTATATCCCTCAGTCTGCTCGCTACACTACTCCTGTAAAGTGTCGCTTGGCCCGCCGATCCTGGACTGAAAAGGTTGCTGGAAGCCAGTAACAATGCTATTTGGGAGGAATGTGCTAGAAAAGGTATTCAGTGCCCGTTATTGAATATATTTAAAACTATTTAAAGACTACTGCTGTCGCTAAGAGCAACATGTTAATTCCCCCCAGTCGAGATTGCTGCAGCCTTCACTGTGCCTCAAAAGAACGTACTGGCATCGGTGCAAGTGATCATCATTTTTACATTCCACTGGTGAAGATTTTGATGTAGGATACGTCCATTTAATCAGTCAAAACCAACACTGGGCAACAGCAGAACCCTTCAGTGCCAACAGGAAGTAATAAGACACAAACACAGTATAACAGTAAGTAAATCCATTGTAGCTTGGACTGTATATTGGACAATGCTGTCTGCCAAAGGAACAAATGCATAAGTAAACAGATGTAATATGAAAACCAGGCTTACAAAAATCTTTTGCCTCTGCCATCTTTTTGTTGCAATGTGGTTTATTACTGATGGCACATACTGTAGATGTGCAGTAGGAATGTTGTGATTGATCAGGCACCGCTCCGAATCAATATTCACAACAAAATCACTTGTTAGAAAAACAGATCATAAAGTAGATGGGGCAAAATATATTAATATCGCACACTTTCTTTTTACTTTTAGTACTACTGCAACTGCCCTTACAAAGTCCATACTGTTGCAGGTAGTATGCATACAGTTGTACATACTACTTCATCATAATTTTGTGTCTTTGACCCCTTGCTTATACTGTATATCTGCTGTGCAGAGGATTGTGGGGTCATACGTGCAGAGGACTGTGGGTCAGAAAAGCATGCTGGCTGGTTGGATATAGTAGGACATCCTAGTACTTGTGGCATACTGCATTTGCCATACTGTGTACTGGGACTTACTAAATATTTTTCTAGCATACTAAATAGCCGTAGTATGGGTACTGGAATGCATTGGTGCCCAATTTGCACCACATACAAAGAACGTATATTGCCAAGAAGTGAGAGTCAATTGTTTGCTCTATTGCAACATCAGTGCCCAGCAGCAAAGGTACCCTCAGGATGCCAGTAAAACGTCTGCCAAAAAAGTGCCATACAAAAGTAAAACTAAATTATTTCTACTCTATTATCATATTCTACCAAAATGGCCTGTGTTGAACAATACAATGTTATAAGTATAATAAGCATTTTCATACTCCAGATAGCGCTGCTGACCAGAATAGTTTGGTTACAGTATGTTTGAAGTGATCAGACCTCGACTCAGGTTTAAGTTGAGAAGGTCACCAAACTCTAATATGGATGTACTAATATGTATCAGGCACAAGTTGTTGCTTCTGTTAAGGTAAGACAACTTCAACCTTCAAAACAAAGAAGGGAAGAAGAGTATGCCATAACTTCTGACCGTGTTAAATATATTATAGAGAAGAAGAAGAAATAGCACGCTTTGATTTGAACTTTTTACATAGTTATTTCTCATTGTTGGATAAAGTTGCCTGGAGTACCTTTACACTCCCAAGAACAAAGAACCTAGCTTTTGAACTGTGCTGCTTGAATGTTGACTTGGTTTGTTTCAAGCTAAAAGCAAACAGATTTTAAGCAATGAAACACACACACACAGCAGCTCTTATTTGATGATCTACATACAGTAGACTCAGGCTGATTTAGATTGAAATCTCTACTGAGCCTCCAGAAGCAAATATGGAACCGAAAAAAAAAAAAAAAAAAAAGTTCTTCCCAAATCCCTCAACCCCTCTCAGCTACTTTGACAAAGATACTGAGGTTCCAGGAGGCGAGACAGATGCTCCAAAGCAAAGAAGTGCAGCATATAAGGAAGCGAGCTTATACTGTATATGTGGGTGAAAAAGCCTGTGAGAGAAAGGGAGGAAGGGAGAGAATGGGATGGGATGGGATGAGAGGGCGAGAGGGGAGGATGCTGTGCCGATGGTTCATCAAAAATTAATGTCGACCGCATCGGTATAGAGATCACGTAGTGGAAAAACAACACATGCCAACAGCCTTGAGTCCCCCCACCCCCGACACAGGGCCTTTCTGATCAGGTGGAGGGGGGAGATATGAGCTCTGACACCTTCAGGAGTTCACACAGAGTGCCATGCCTCTAATTGCAGGAAGTTCCACCAGTGCAGCCACTGTATATCTGCAGCTCTACCCTAATTGCTGCATTTAATATCCCTAAAATTGAGATCTGAGGCGCACTGTGCGTACCAATGTGTGTTATTGTCTGAGGAAGCCATTATTTCTGTCCGTGCCATTTATTTATTGTCTGTTACTTTTTTAAAAAGGTGAATAAGACATGAGGAAAAGGAAAAACAAAGCAAAGAGCAGAGCGTTGAATTTCAATGAATAGTGGAGGAGGAGGCTTGATACGGCCTAAACTCTGCCCCAAACAAACACCACCAAGCCAAATTATGCAGCTGAGTTGCCTTTACAGCTGACTAGATGGAAGCGTGGTCCGATGCAAATCAATCACTCTCTCCATACATTATGTGCTCTTCATTAAACTGAAAGTGATGACAGAGCCATCATGTCCCTCTTTACTGATGACCTAGTGCAGTGCATCAGTCCATTAAAAGTCTGCACCTTGCAAATGTGTAGCTACACTGTCAAGCAGTGGTGTGTGTGTGTGTGCCGTACCTGCTGCGTTGATTCTGTTCAAACCCCTGGGGATGTTCTCCTTCTCCGGGCTTGTTTCATTCACCAAAGAGCTCTGAGCACTGTATGGAGACAAAAGACATGGTCAGAGGGGTCATGAGAAAATAGGCATGTATGTGCTAAACCTTATCCAATAAGAGATTACCCATGATTTACATAAACAAGTCCAAAGTTTCAATGACTGACCAGCATGACAGCATGGAGACCTAGTGGTACAGAACGTGGAGTGGGCTTTACTGTATGTGAAAAGTGCCATTAGCAAATAAATCCCTCTTGGCGTATCATTTCATATGAAATCTGAAAATATCTGTCAAACCCCTACTGTGTTGGCCACACACACACTCACACACACTCACACACGCCCAATCCTCCAATCCCGTCTCCAAAGCACTTTTCCTCCCACTTAACGCCTCAAACGCAGAGACGGAGAATTCAATGTGAGCAAGCACATTAGGAGGAATAACTAGTAAAAGAAAGTGAAGCCTCTTCAAAGTAGTGGCGTGCTAATAGCTGTGGGCTGTCACTAGTCCTGCGAGTGGGTATGGGAGATCTGCCTGCATGAAGCCTGACAGGTGTCTGGGGTGTATACGTCTGTGCATGTGTGCGCGCGCCTCGTCGAAGCGGAGTGCCATCCGTATTACAGGGAAGAGGCTTGTTCCTTGGTAATTGGCTTGTTCAGAAGCCAGGAAGGAGCTCCCAGCAGTGAGGAGGAAACACACGTCCTGTCACGTTGCTTGTTATTAGCAGGGACAAGGCTGAGAAGAGATGAGACGAGCTCCGTGTGTGTATGTGTGTGAGAGTCCATAAGAGTGCCTGGTATAAGGGCGTACCACTTCTTATCTCAGACCACTTCATCCAAGTGTCCCCTGTCCATATAGCCTGGCAGCAGAGGAGGTTGACAGTACTTGGCTTGTATACGCCCCAGTTTCTCCTTCCCTCCTGGTCTACTTTAGGAGGCCAGCATGCTGTCAGTGGCCCAGCTATCAATTCTGGGCCCGGGGCGGTGCGTGCCCTTGGAGGCCGACACTCAAGAAACTTGCAAGAAATACTGGAAGTAATGGGGAAGTGCATGTCAAATGCCACAGCAAGAGAAATCTATGCATTACATTTTCCAGTTGCTTTGATTGAGGTCATAGCAAAAACAAAAACTTGTCCCTTTTTTAAAGGGAACCTTTTATGTGTTTGCGCTTTTTCCTTGCTTCTTTATATACAGTGTTTTGTGCATGTACACTGCTCCTGAACTGCCTGAAATGCCTTGCTTAAGTCCTGCCTTGTCTTCTGTAATGTGGTGATGTCACCATGTAATACATTTGCATAACCGAAGAGTTTGGTTCAGTTGACCAATCAGAGCAAACTGGGCTTTCGGGAGGGCGGGCAGGAGCTCAAACAGAGCGTTTCAGACAGGGGGTGAAAAGAGGTGCTGCAGCAAAGCTGGTATGAGAAAAATAAAGCATTCTTTAAATATTAAAGCATGTAAACATATTCTAGTAGGAACCTAAAATACAAGTATGCACCTGAAAATAAGCATAATAGGTTTTCTTTAATATTAGTGGCGTTAATGTAGTTAGAGGCTTTTTTTAAATCCAGCTGATAGTGACCATCTGCAGGTCTGGTCAGAAACGAAGGAGCCAAAGTAATGACATAGTTAAATGGCTTGAAAAGATAACAGCAACACACACAGCTTGATTAAGCCAGCAGGAGAAAAATTGTGTTTAATTACAACTTCCCTTCTGCTAACAGCACTCACTGCCACGCAGCCAGCCGGCAAGTCAAACAGCCATCTAAACAGTCGGTCAATCAGCCGGCCTGTCGGCTTGGTATGGCTTGGAGGTGTGCCCTGATGCCAGCCTGTCTGCTGGTGCAGAAGAAGCACACTCGCCATCTCACACACATTACAGCAGCCGTGAGTCACAGTACAACAGCCTAATGCGTTCTAACAGCCAGAAATGAAAGATAAAGGGGTCATGTGGCTCCTCTCAACCTGTATGACCTGCTCCTGTTCTTTTTATAAATCCAATACCAAACATCCGGCCAGGATTTTCTCTTATGTTCTACCGACTTTTTGAGAAAGCAGATAAAAAAGAACTGGAACCATTTTAAACCAATACGTTTCTATTGAAAGCACAATCACATTTGTGCTATTTAAACTCAGACTTGTTGTTTTCACGTCTTATCCTGTTAAGGACTGTGAATTACTGACAAGTAACAATAAAAATAGTTGATTTCTTTACATAAAATATTTAAATTATTTATAGCAGCTCCAACAACATTGAGGGTTGTATTGAAAATGCTTAGAGATTGGGTGAGCACAGTGTGCCAGGCTCATAAACGCTTCCCCGGAAGATGTGTTAATTGATTAAGAGTGTCAACATCACTGAAAATATGTATAATATCATAAATTCAAGCGTGAAAAACGAGGAAACAAGATTTCCTTTTTGGTTTCTGTTCTCAATTCATCACAGGCTTTGTCATTTTGATTTCATTCTTTCTTTCAGGGTCAAATGATTTTACATGCCCTTTGGCATTTCTTTATCTCATCCGCACAGATTGCGTTCCTTGTTTTATTCCGTTCCCCTCACGTCTGTGTCAAAACAAACTCAAGCCTTGAAACTGTGGGGGAAAAGCAGAGAGTAGAAAGCAGCGATGGAGGGAAGAGAGGGGATCGGGTCAGCGCATGAACCAGTAGCCTTCGCATGAACCCGCTCCCTGGAGGCTCCTGCCCTTCTCCAGGCCAACTACCTGCTGGTGGAGCAGCAGATGTCTGATACCAAGTATGGAGAGTGTGTGTGAGTGTGTGTGTGTGTGTGTGTGTGTGTGTGTGTGTGTGTTGCATTCAGAGAAGGATTTAGTATGCAAGGGCAGATCAAGAGAGGTGAGGAAGGAAGGGGGGTGAAGGCTTAGAACTGGCAGTCGTAAGGGAAGACACAAAGGCCTGATGGGATAGCCTAGTCTGTCTATCTGTCTGCTTCCTGTCCATGCTCAGTGTGTGTGTGTCTGTGTGTGGGGTCGCATGTGTGATGAGGGGGTCTAACCTCCCTTTGCACCCCTCCTGTCAGCCAGCACACACTGATAGGATCAGACCTGGGCATGACCCATCACATGCCAACTCCTCACGCTCTGTCTGACCTCTATTTGCCTCTCTCCAGTTTTCCCTCAGTCCCTCCATTCATGCATCTCTGCTCCTCACCCCTCTCTCTCTCTCTCTCACACACACACACACACACACACACACACACACACACACACACACACACACACACACACACACACACACACACACACACACACACACACACACACACACACACACACACACACACACACACACACACACTCCAGGTGTTCCTTTGTTCCTTTTCACTCACATTTCTTGTCGGGTCTGTACATTTGCACCCGTTTTGCCCTTAAATCTTTTGGGTGGAAACCTGACAATGGACGCGGAGTAGACTGCTCCTTGAATAGTTCTGTTATTTCAGACGCAAACAAGCTAAGAAACAAGATTCAAAAATAAATGAAAGACATATGCAGCTAATTTGACAGGATAACAGAATGTGGTGAGTTTATTATTACATAGACTGAGAGACATCTGACCAGCACTATGTATAGAAATAGAATAGAAAACACATTATTGTCTACTTTATGAGAGCAAAAGGCATAAACTTTTCTTTGGTTTGCATGTGAAAATGTGCTATTAAAAGGATACATATATACATTTACATAAAAACATATTACACAATAGAATCTACAGGTACGTGATGGTGAGAACTGATTCCAGGTTAAATAAATAGATTTAAAATGTTGTGTGCTGATGTGGAAAGCTGGCTTCAAAAAGTAGCTGTGCTTTCTAACTCAGATATTTTACAGCAATAGGGACAAACTTGCACTTTGCCTTAAAGAAACTTTTGGGGAAGCAACAAACCACAATGAAAGAGAAAGTGTTTGATTTGACGCAGGATTAGGCAACTGGGAATGTGCAAATACTCAGGGTTTCACCTGCCTATCTAAACCTAAGGCAGTTAGCCTCAGACTTACAAAAGAGAAGAACTATAGATGTGTAATGATCTGAAATCCCCAGGCTAATCTTTAATCATAAGTAAATTTACTTAAGGTTTGGTAGTTTAAAATGCAGTCTAGAACAAGACACTAAAATGAGAAAGCACCTGCAGGGTCAAAAATATGTTCAAGTTGGTTTAAAACGTAGACTAACCACCTCTGCATGTATGTCTTCACATGTTCTGCCTCAGGCTCTCGTGGAAATGTACCTGAGAGACTACAAGTGGTGTAGACGGACAGCTGTGTGTAACTGACCTGCAGCCGGTCCCCTGGCTGGTGCAGCTGTGGGAGGTGGGTTCGGTCCTGAGGCGAACACCGGTGGGACTCTGAGCTAAACTCCCCAGAGCAGGCAGGTAGGACAGCACCTGTCAGACACAAACACACAAGGTTAGACAGTGCCTTTATACTGGAAGTGGATGTCTTTAGGGGACTGAAGAGGCACAAAGACATCAACTGTGACTGAGAAAGCCAGATGTGCTACTGCTAGGTAATATAATGAGTAGACCACAGCAGCCATTTTGTGTCTGTAGCAGAGCACTGTAATACAATCTATATCAATTTTCACACTGCTGAGTTAACTAATGCAGAACATCTGTGTTTTATGCCTTTTTACCGCAAGCACAGAGCATAAAGGAAACAAAATGATCAAAAGTAGTGTATTTATTGGAAACTTCTTCAATCAGTTAGTTTCTTCAGTTACTTTATTTGCTGTATTTTCACAGTGGTGTGTGTGTAGTTTAATTCAAATTTTAAGACCTTGTATGCTCTTATTTTGCCAAAATTGTTTTCAAAGCGACATGATTTGAACTGCAAATGGGTGCCAAATGAAGTCTCCAACACTTCAGTCTACTCACCATCTTCATGACTCACTGATATAAGCAGCACATGACTACTGCGATTAACACAAGTAAGATGTGCATGCATGTCTCAAATTATGACAAAGTCTGTCAATGGCAAAATGAATACAGTCGGGTGAAACTGAGTAAGGAAAAATAAACAAACATGCACCATTTTCTTAAAAGAGAGGGGTTCATCTCCAACTGTGAATCCATTTCTGCAGCACAGACTCCTGAATATGGCATCTGCTATCACCAGCTTAAGTCTGGTAGAGCGGATGCTGACAACCAGCTCTACTAGAACCACTGGAGACACATCTACAGAACCAAACACAGGGAAAACACGTCACATAACATACTGTCAGGGATGAATTGATTGACTGATTGATTGAAAGAAAACACAATGTGGCTTGGTCAAAGACAAAAAAAAATACTTCCATAATCCAAGCATTGCACAAGTATAGTATGTTTAAAAATACAAAAAATAAATAAAAAATAAATAATATTAACTATTCTGCTAAATACTGTGATTGAATAACTTGTATATTATGTATTTCACTGCACATTCACATTTAATTTTCATACCCTGGCTGATAACAGCAAAGTGCTCTGCAAGGTCTTTTAGGCCCTTTTCCACCAGGTTCTGGTTCAGCTTAAAGTGCTGCTGACACCAGAACTCCACCAGAACCGACAGCAGGTCCAGCAGGGTGTCCGCCAAATGCAGTTTCTGCTTCTCAGTGTAGTCCTTCAGTGGAGATAAACAAGTTAGCTAACTCTAAGAGCAGGAGTGACTTTGTTTTTCTGGCCCAATCACAAATCTGACCCAACTGGCAATTGTCTGGCTGATGCAACACACCATCCAATGACAATAGCAATGCACAAGTACCACAGTAATTACCTCAATGACAGCCTGTACCAAGAGCTGGGTTAGTTGTTTCACAGCTCGGGACAACAGAGTGGAGCGCTCCCACACAGTCCAGAAGGTCCCGTAGAGCATAGACTCTGACGCTGAAGCCTGAGAGACTCCTGTTCCTTCGGGCAGCACAAAATCCCTGAGCCAGAGAAAGTGTAAATTGTATAATTTATTATAAGAAAAAAAACAGTGGCATATTTAATTCAATGTGTAGCCAATATTAAATGCAGTAAATGCATACATTAAATGCATACAAGTGCAAACTGAAAAAATATTATACATCTAGTTTCATTCAAGTAAAAATGTGGTGCAACTATGGCTGTCAGTTGATTTAAATATTTAATTGTTATTAATCACATAATTATTCATGATTAATCACAAATTAATCCCTTGAAGGGAGATTTGTCAAGAATTATCATCATGGGAGTGGGCAAATATCCTTTCTTTATGCAAATGTATGTTTATATTTATTATTAGAAGTCAAATAACTCAAAACACTGACACATATTGTCCAGAAACCCTCACAGGTACTGCATGTAGCATAAATAATGTGCTCAAATCATAACATGGCAAACTCAAGCTCGACAGGCAACAGCAGCAATCAGTGCGTCAGTGTGCTGACTTGATTATGACTTGCCGCAAACTGCATGTAGTTATTATGAAGTGGGCATGTCTGCAAAAGGGGAGACTTGACATATCTTGAGGTCGGAAGTCAAGGAACCCCTTTGAAAATGGCCATGCCAGTTTTTCCTGGCCAAAATTTAGTGGAACTTTAGAGCGTTATTTAGCCTTCTTCGTAACAAGCACCGCACTCTAGCTTTAAAAATGAGCCCGCTACAACCTCCAAAAGATTGACTGCATTAATGAGTTAAAGAAATTAGTGGTGTTAAAACAAATTTGCATGAACTCATTATTATCGCATTAACTTTGACAGCCCTAGTTGCAACACCTTCGTGCTGCGGCACACACCAGTCAAAACACCTCGATTTCTAGAAGATTTCTGGAATAGGCAACTCATATTTGTGAGAAAATCCCCCCACATCTCCATGTTCATGTCATGAACTTCCATGACCATGAAAGAAGGATAAGGAGCTTTTTTGCCGAACATAACGCAGAAAAAGCGTGCCCCATCAAAGTTGTTACCTGCTGGTGGCAGAGTGGAGTTCCCCCTGGAAGAGCTTGAGGAAAAACGCCAGGAGGTCACTATGGAAATGTACCAGTGTTGGCAGGGCAGGTCCAGGGAGCGGGTGACAAGTGACCTCACTGGACAGGCAGTAACTGAAGGAATACACACATATAGAGAAACAGTAACTATATGAGAAAACTGTTTTTTTTTTTATGGAAAAGAAGGTTCCTAACATCTCATGTGACATGATGTGTACCTGATGGCTGTCTGTAGAAAAGGCCACAGGCCCGTCTTACACCGAGGACACTGCAACACCTGGGTAAAATATTTTTTCACTGTGCTGGGAGCCAGCCAGGGAGGGTTGGTAACAAGCAGGATAGACAAGACCTGCTGTAAATTTCTCAGGAAGACAGATGTGGCATTACCCTGTGACATAATGAACAAATAACAGTTACGTGGTTTGGATATTTGGATGTACAGTAAAAATATCAGATTACAATTTAGTCCAATGACAGGCAGCTACAAAAATTGTACAAATGTAATGAAACAAGTTATACTTTCATACAGGCCCTGAGGCTCCAGGAGGAGGTGGAAATTTCTGCAGTGTGGTAATTCTGGTCTTACCTGCTGTGCATATTCTAAGAGGGAGATCAAGTATGACGCTGGTGGCAGGAGGCCTGGGAACACAGCACTTCTGATTGAGTCCAAAGCTTCAATGAAGAGGCCGCACTCTAACATACTATCAACATTGCTGAAGTCTGTTTCTGTAGCCTGGAGGAATAAGAGAACAATGATGAAGCATCAGCAGGATATGAAACGAGGAGACGGACAGCAGAGAGAAGAGGGCAGAAGGGTAATGGAAATAGGAAGTGAATGAACATCAAAAGGTCCTGGAGGTCACTTCTGACTGTCTGTTACTGGCAAATAGCATATGGATTCAGAAAGTACTGAATGGAAACACAAGAGCACTTATAATAGCAATCGGATGGAGATCCACTTGGGTAAGGTATGGACAGGACAGTGGAAAGTATTGCTAATAGGCCTGCCAATCAAAACTCTCAGATCAGCTGACAGTGGTAGTTAAATCGATGACCTGCATATGATGCGCCCTTGCTCTACATGTCACTTTCCATGGAAACGTTTGACATAAAAGAAATTGAATGAC
The DNA here is from genome assembly GCA_947000775.1 of Pterois miles. NCBI lineage: Eukaryota > Metazoa > Chordata > Actinopteri > Perciformes > Scorpaenidae > Pterois > Pterois miles. The sequence goes on along the minus strand of CAMQGK010000334.1, from coordinate 8,329,893 downwards.
CTGATCTTCTTGATGAAACACAGTTATTTTAGAGATGTATGGCAGTGATCAAGGGTGGGTGGGTATGTGCATGTCTACCTGGGACTGTGGACGGTACGGGTCATGGTAACCCAGAAATTCAAGGAAGCGAAGTCTCGGTCGGCCCTGTAGTAAAAGACCCATTAACTGTCAAATACATACAGCACAGCCAAACAAAAGTTTTTTAAGTGAGCAGAACATAGACCAACTACGAGCTTCTCACACACAAACAAACACACACACACACACACCTCCTGTTTGATGACATAGTCCCGGAGCTCCATCTCCAGCTTAGAGAAGTCCCCATCCACAAAACTGTCCTTCTTCATCTCTGCTGGATCTTCATCAGTGATGTTGAACTTAATATCCACACAATTGCTCTGCCAAAGAATAAAATGGCAGACAGTTTTGGACTTTTAAACAACATTTCCAAGCCAATGCTTAATTATGGCTGTCAATCAATTAAAATATTTAATCACTATTCATTGCATGATTGTCCATAGTTAGTCATGATTATTTGCAAATTAATTACACATTTCTTATCAGTTCAAAATGTACCTTAAAGGGAGATTTATCAAGTATTTAATACTCTTACCATGGGAACATGGTAGTAGGCAAATATGCTTGCTTTGTACAAATGTATGTATATATTTATCGCTGGAGATCAATTAAAAGCACAAAACAATGGCAAATATTGTCCAGAAAGAATAATAATAACATAACATGGAAAATTCAAGCCCAACAGGCAACAACAACTGTCAGTATGTCAGTGTGCTGACTTGACTATAACTTGCCCAAAACTGCATGTGATTATCATTAAGTGGGCATGTCTGTAAAGAGGAGACCAGTGGGATCAAGGAACCCTTTGAAAATGGCCATGCCAGTTTTCCCTCACCAAAATTTAGCATAAATTTGGAGTGTTACTTAGATTCCTTCCCAACATGCTAGTATGAAATGGATGGATCCAATGGATTCCTTGGGTTTCATATGATACCAGTATCTTCACTCTAGCTTTAAAACTGAAACCGCTACAACCTATAAATCACAAGTTGTGTTAATGTGTTAAAGAAATTAGTGGCGGTAAGTGGCATTACCGCGTTATTATCTTGTTAACTTTGACAGCCCTAGCTTTATATAAATTATTAAAGTAAACAAATAAATGTCTTTAAAACTTTACCACTGACTGCACACATGAAGACCACACATATTAAAAATTAAATGGCAAAACTGACTTACCCCAAAGAGGTGCTGGACAATGTGGCTTACAGGGTAGCATGGTGCATTGTGGGATTTTGAGTCCTCTGTGACAGGTTTAGCCATGACATGAGTGACAGAGGCATGAGAGGGAAGAGGGCAGTGATACACTTTGGCCATGCCTGCTTTTAGGAGCCTGGTAAAGATAAAAGTAAAACTCATTTTATTCATACTGTACATGGATGGATCGTTGTGATTGGTGATTTTTTTGTGTGACACCTCACCGTTTGAACATGGCCCTACGGGTGGGCTCTTGGACCATGAGGAGAACCCTCCAGCCCTGGAAGGCCCCTGTTAGCCTCCCACTGGCCACCTTCTCCCTCCACTGCCTGACAGGGCAGAAGGAAGACATGGTACCAGTGGAAATGGTGACTTCATAGGGTCCCTCTGGGAGCCAGGAACCATTTTTAAAACTGTCCAGCACATATTCTGGAGTCACAACCCACTTCCCTGGAAGGGACAAAGAGAACAGTGATGCTGAGTCAGTAGTTCAGGTAGATGAGCAGTCTTGATATAATCTGAGTGATAAGATATTAATTACTTTTCATCATTAATAATAATAATCATGACTGACCTGCAGCACAGGCAGCCAAAAACTTCTCGCTGGACAAAACCTGAGGGATTATAAGATGGGTGCTGGCCTGCTGATAGACCTAAAGGATGATCACTGTGTCAGTTTAATGACATGTAACACACATTATATATGGCAGACCTGGGTTTTAATACTTATATAAATAAGAGATATTCCTTTTTGTGGGGCTGGGTGATAAAATAAAATAATCCAATTGATGCTCATTGCAAAGAACTGTGTTCCACTGTAAGTACGGTAGTACACCTGTTGTACAAACTACATTATAAAGCACATCTTCCTCGGTGTGAGCACATCGACCTGACGGGAGCTGCACACATTGACAGAAAAGAGGAGCTGCTGTCAGCCAGAGGCAAATTTTTCTGTATGTTTACCAAGAACACAGAGACCAAGAACACAGCATTTTCCCACCTCTAGCTACACATGGCAGTTAACAGATGATGCATACAATAATACAACCATTCCCTGTGAATGAGTACAGTTCAGCAATGTCATCTGATTTATTCACTCATTTATAGTTGGTACTGTAATATAATGAAATGATTTCACAAGAAGTGTCTGCCATAGGAATACACAGGAGACCATGATGTAATACCTGACAGACCGAATACCCGATTGTGGTCAGACATTATTCATTGGATTTTGTTAATAATCATTGGACACACATTCATCATGAGCGGTTGAAACTCTGCCTTTTCCCCTAAAATGTGGATATCTCTACTCACTGAGCCTCCTATGTACTTTCCACCCAGCTGCTGGATCCTGTGGACCAGAACTCTCTTCTTATCCCGGATCTTGATCCCAGAGATCTGGAACACGTGTGTGCAACTTGCCATCCTGACGAGGAAAATGAAAACGAGACAAAGTGAGGCTCAAGTCTATAACGTGCAATTTACGGGGTAAGTACGCTCATCCCGTTCACTGGAGAACATAATGCTGCAATTCTTGTTTGACTGGATGACTTGGATTACCTACAAGTTAACGCCACCGGGACAACAGGAAGGAGAACAATTGCGTTGTATAGATGACATTTAATGACATTCCCGGACACTTAATTTCACTCAGTTAATTACACAACTCGGTACCAAGTTACTTGTCCGCAAACAAAACAATATGGGTCCACCGTGCATGGATTAAAACTTTCTGCCATATGAATTGCTTTCAACAACCTTGCACCTTTACAGTCTCAGTTTTGACTTAATATAACCAGAAATCGGCGCTGGTTGTTGTTTATTCACCAGTATGATACAGTAATCCCCAGTTATCTTAAACACAGCTGGTACCTTTCGTCACACCACCGATGATGACTCCCAGTCCACCCAGTTACGTACGGGCGCGCCAAAACTCTGACACTGACACCGACATCCAATAACGTGAGCAGTGTTTTGTATCAGCTGCTTCTTGCAAAAATCTGTTCAACCTCACGAACGCGCGTACATGGTGACTTTGCTCATAAGTGTTAATAAAAGATCGTTATGTGTTGGATCCTTCGGCGAATTCACCGCCCATCCGCCATGTGTTGACAACTTCACGGCATAGCCAACTATTTTGGAGAGGGGACTTTAGCCATATGTAGTATATTTTGTGCGGATTAACAACGTTTAAAATAATACATTTTCGATTTAAAATACGTAACAGGGTATTAATAATACGTATTGTATACAGTTTTATCTATTGTTAGTAAAATGCACGTATATTCCTACCACTGTACAGTAATCCCCTCCCACCTTTTGGTTTGTCAGTTGGACTCTTCCATCAAGCGGAAGTTTTCATAGAGCTACTTCCGGGTTGTTGTCACGGACGCTTTCTGTCCCCGGAAATAACGGCAACAACTGGATATCAGACAGCAGTGACTGATTAACGAGGGTGTTTGATCGATCGATATCAACAAATTGATTCTGACAGAGGCGCTGCTTATGAAACCGCGCGGCTGTTTACGAAAACGGTGCGTTTAGTGACAGCGATACATTAGCTTCACATCACAGTAATTTAACGTGGTGGCTTATTTGTTACCGTTTTGGTATAGCTACAAATCGCTGCCTTCGACAACTGTCAACAAGAAGTGACTACACATGACGCTGGTCATATTTCCCCTACCTGTCATAGATTGACGAACATAAAGGAGCAGGTGAAAGGTAAGATGCACTTAGCCTTATCCTTCATGTGCTGTCGCTCAAAGTAACGCTGAATCTGAGTTTTATGTCACACGGGTGCCCTCATGTAAATCCACCACATCTTGTAAAATATACAGAAAACCTGCCAAAATCAGCAAATAGTGGTAATTCCTTGTTATGCAGAGACTAACTGCCTTAATGATCTGTCACGTTATTTGTGTCACATGGTCAAATCCCACAACAAGCAGGTAAAAGTCAACCGCTCTGCATTTACAATCCAAGGTATCTGCCTCTGATTGGTGTGTTGCTTACATCTATAAACACATGTTTATGTTTCATACCAGAATATACTGGATAAAACTATGAGAATGTGTCAGATGAAACAAATATATCCCAGAATTTCCCTCCGGGGATTAATAAAGGTTCATCTTATCTCTTATCTTATACCAAATATTTACTGGATCCAGCTTTTCAATTGTGATGATTTGCCACTCTCCTCTGTTTTATATTTTTGTCAGTTAAATACATTTTGGTTTTAGAGGCTGTTTTGGACAAAACAAGAAAATCCAAATTTTAATTTATGGTTGCATAAATTATGATGTGCTTTTTCTGATGCTCTGTGGATGAAATGATTGATCAGTTAATCAGAAATTTGATTCAACTGGATGTGTCTCACTAAGTCAGGTCACATGGCCAAATATCACCATGAAAACTGTGTTGCTTACACATATCAAATTATATTAGTGGTTCATACAAAACATACAAGAGTGTTTTAATATTTAAATAAAATGTTACCAGATGAGAATATGATGGATTTCTAAGCCCTAGTGCTGAAATAATTAAGATGATAATGTATTACCCAGTTTACAAACGTAATCCACAACAATTTTCAGAATCAATCATAAAAGTCATGAGTGAAGTATTATTTGGTATTGTATTATTGTAAATTGAATACCTTTATTTATTATTATCTGACATTTTACTGACTAAAAGACTCATCACTTTTAAGATTTTGATAGTACAAATAATTGTTAGTTCTATTCCTGTTGAGCACTATGCATCGTTGCAGTTCATGATGTATTGATATATTTGTACTTGACAGATTATTCGTCACCTGTGCAGTTATCAAATACTACCAATATAACTGTGATTATGTCAGTTCTCCTACAGAAAATGCATGTTCACAATAGGAGACAGTTGGGATGCAATAAGGTACACAATATGAGCTGCTCCAGTGTGGCAATATTGTCTTGTTTTTCAATATTAATGTTAATGTAATTGACGCATTGCTCAGACTACTTTAATACTGTTGAATGATGGTGATTATTCCACAAAACAGCAATGACAAGTAATATCAGGATTAAGTCATGTATTATTCATTCCCTCAGTGGAGGCTAATCACACAGCCATTTGTTACGATGATGCCAAGTTGTTGCAACAATCTTACACAACATATTTTAAGAATACATTATGTACATATATTTCCCAACAGTAAAGAAGTAAGTGACCAATATGTTTTAAGAAGATTAGTGCCTCCTAACTTGAGCAGAACTATCAGTATATCAAATCTGATGAGACTAAAGCCCATCGCTAAGCAGACAGGACTTATTGTAAAGACGAGAATCTGTCAAAGGCAGCACAGTGTAGGAGGACCACAGTAACAGTGAAGCCATGCTCCCCCTGGGCATGCATAAGATACTTCTCAGCAGTATTGTGATCTAAGAATATGCACCTATTTAATTTATCATGTTTCTTTTACAGCAGACTGTTAGGTACCCCCCCTTTAAAATAATGTTGACTTTAACTTGACATGCTCTAAGTGGCTTTAAAGCGACGGCCTGGGGGACGTGCTGCTAAATATTTCAGGACAAACTCATTACTGTAAATGGGCCTGTGTGTTAGCCTAGCTGGAGTAGACAGGCAGCAGCAAGAGAGATAGAACTGTGTGTGTGTGTGTGTGTGTGTGTGTGTGTGTGTGTGTGTGTGTGTGTGTGTGTGTGTGTGTGTGTGTTCTTCCCCTGTTCTAATAGCTGTGGAGTGGATGTCTGAGGCAGGCAGCATCTCAGCGCCTGGCCCAGTTGTCCCTGTTGCAACAGTGTGAAACACACAGGGGCTCCTCCAACATCTGCTTTGTAAAGAGCTAATGACAAGACAACGGAGACCGGATGATTTAAAGTATAGTACTAATGAGGCCCTGTGTGCTGCTTGGAGAATCCTGACACACGCTCACTTACATGTACACGCTCAAGATAACAGATGATATGTTGGCAGACCAGGAGGTAGACACCCAGCAGACATACAGTACACGTTCAGACCCGTCCATCTGTCTGTCTTTCGTAAAGAGGAGTATGGCGTTGTAGACAGCACATACACAAACTGTATTCAGAATTACACATACACACTGTCTGGCTCAGCCCAAATAATTACAATGTTGAGTTCCTAATCCATGGATTTAAATTTTTATTCCCTTTCAGCAGTGGCTGCTGTGTATAGACCCTCTTCTCAGACAGTGGCTCAGAGGGAGCGTGATGATGAGGGGAAACAGTAAGAGAGAAGAAGAAGAAGAGAGGGAGAAATAATAAAAAGGACAAGCTTAACTGGCGAGGCTGTCAGCGGAGGAAAATAATATTTGTCCAGCTGGACAGGCCTCCCTTTGTGCAGGCTAAATGAATGTTGAGCTTCCTGTCTGCCCTGTCAGGGAGAGTGGCACAGACTGTATGCAGCGGCGGCGAAGAAGCGGAGCGGAGTGTGGGGAGCTGTTTGGAGTTTGACAGGGATTATTAAAATCAGAGCAGATGACGAGGGGAAGGGGCGAGAGGCGGAGGAGTGTGAGAAAGCCAAATTGACACAGACACTCTCCATTACCTTCCACTTGACTCGTGTTGATGACAATGTTGATATGAGACCCAGCAACGCAGCACCGGCGTGGGATTGGCTGTTAGCATGAGCGTTAAGCACCACAGGGTAGAGGATGGGGTGGGGGGGTGGCCCTCAGTTGTGGCAGAGACGTAAGGAGATGAGTTGTTTATTTAAAGCCTCGACTGAAGAGCATCTCACCTCATTGTTTATTTATTTGGTCTTTTGTTGTTTTTTTTGCTTTGTTAACTCACTGTAGTGTCAGTAGGTGGAAATGGTTAGAGGCTGAGGCAATGCATTTTGATCAGGGGTCCTTCTACTGCAAATGATTGTCTGAGGAAAAAGGAGGGCAACTGGAAGAAACTGTTTTTGTTGATGATAAGCTTCCTTTTGTTTCAGGTGCAATTGATTTGTGCCTCCTAATAAGACTCCTGAAATTATTATGTGCCACATGACTGTGCGTGTGTGTTCAGTTTCTTGACAGACAGCTGTGATAATACACTCCAAATCTCTGTTGTTTTGTGTCAGCCTAAATTGTTGATTTAATCCCAACACCAGTGCTGTCTTTCTCATTATTTTGCTTTATGAACTGGTACATGTCATGCGGAGTGTTTTCTGATGTTATACAGTAAGGTCATCTTTCTCTCTCTCTCTCTCTCTCTCTTCTCTTTCTCTCTCTCTCTCTCTCTCTCTCTCTCTCTCTCAGTGCGGTATGGAGTGGCCGGGGGACTTTCCTGCAGACCATGCCTTTGTGGAGCTGCTGGTTCCTGGGGTTTCCAGTGAGCTGGACTTTGAGCAGCTCCTAAAAGACACGGAGGAGAAACTCAATCTCAATGCCAACAGGTCAATCAGAGCTGAAATTACAGTTTTACTACTTTTATTTGACTTTCACTTGTCCCCCCCATCACTTTTACATCACTTTAAGACTTTAAACTTTAAAATGTCAAAGCCAGATTGAAATTAAGTACTAGTGTCCCAGCTGACAAATACGCACCAAATAAGAAGACACGGACGTGACAGTAAAGTTTTTAAAGCAGACTGTGTTTTTGAGGGATTATTTCTTGGTATGGCCTTCCATTTCTTTGTGTGAATCTCAGGTGAATGGCAGGAAGTGGAGCGAAATATAATTTGCAATTTAGTCTGGGAACACAACACTCGCACAGTAACATAAATGTTGAACAGTGACTACAAAACTAGGGCTGTCCTCGACCAAGGAAATTCTTAATTGACTAACATTTATACAACTCTGTCAACTAATCAATTCACATTTCTTCATTCAAGAATCACACAAAACCACAACTTTAAATATTATGTTTACCAGAGATGTGTTTATAAGTTTCATGGACATAAGCCATTTCTTTATGCTGACTGTGTGCAGACGCTAGCAGGATTTTTTTTAAGAGAGGAGCAACCTGCATGACTGAGAGACATAGAAAAGACACCAGTAATATTGTTTACAATGGCAGCAATATGATTAGTGTTCTCTCTCTCCTGCTCCATCTTTCTATTTATTACTCCACAAAGTTCAATTATGTCCATCTCCTGAATGAAGATGTCCACTTTTCCAATTACGCTTGAAGTACCTTCATCAGTGTTTTTGTTTTTTTTAATACATATTGCAGACTCATTTGAAGAGTGAATGGTAAATTTACTGACTTACTTCAAATGCCTGCATGCTTTCAAAAACATTTCAGCATTGAAACTTTTCATTTCATTCACTTTCAACTAAAAGAAATCCATCATTTCAGCTGTCTGTCTGTCTCCTTAGTTGGAGTAAAGGCATGAAGAGAAACCTGGTTAACACAACTATCAGAAAACTGCCAGGGGAAAAAAATGATTTCCTGATGGTAAATCAGTTGATTTCTCTCTCTCTCAAAAACTTGGTTCATCCTGCTCTTTTAAATGTAATTTGTGTGTTCAGGGTTGATCTGATAAGAGATGACTGGATTCATAACAAGGCCATAATCAGACTTTAAGGATGCTCTCACAATGTTCCTAAATGTAGGGTCAAGTATTTGATAACAAACTGACAGAGGTGGTTCAGTTTCATTAATTAACAATCTTGTCATCATGTGTTATGGAGGAAAATGCAGTGTAGAAACTTAAATTGGATTTTTTTTTCCACCCCTGAGCAACGTCACTGAAGACTGAAATATGGACGGCTGTCAATGATGGTAGACGGGAGTAGTAGGAGAGCACAAATAGACTGATAAAGAGAGAGACACTGGGGGAGAAATCTATATTTCAGGTCTTTTGGGGGCGGCAGTAGCTCAGTCTGTAGGGAGTTGGCTTGGGAACCGGAGGGTCACCGGTTCAAGTCCCGACATGGACCAAAAACTGAGTGTGAACTGGTAGCTGGAGAAGTGCCAGTTTACCTCTTGGGCACTGCCGAGGTGCCCCTGAGCAAGGCACCAAACCCCCAACTGCTCGGGGCGCTTGTCTGGAGCAGCCCCCTCACTCTGACACCTCTCCATTAATGCATGTATGTGTGTTTCAGGTTTGCATGTACCATGTATAAGTTTAACAGAGTGTAAATTGAATTTCCCCATTGTGGGACTAATAAAGGTAGATCTTCTTCTTCTTCTTCTTCTTCTTCTTCTTTTATCGTTTGTGGCGTTGTGAGGCTGAGGGCAGATGATGAAGGACAGGCTAAATGTAGCAAGTGAACAAAGCCTCACTCTGGCACCATTAGTGTCTGGGACTCATCCCTTCCTCTCTCTCTGTCTCCCTCCCCAACTCTCTCTTTCTTTCCTTCCTCCTTCTAAATGGGAACATAATAATTGAAGATTCCACATCTTGAAACGAAAACCCTTGGGTAGGTAATTCAAGGCTTATTACAGAAGGCCAGGCCATTTTTCTGCTTTCTAAGCATTAAAGGGTTATTTTGTGTTCCTACAGATGGGAGTGGGATAACCATTATGAGAACAAAGCATCCAGATAATGGAGAACGGGGCTAAAAATAAGGCAATCCTCCTCTCGCCGCAGGGGACCACTAGTCAGTGTCTGTCAGGCTGCAGCTAACTTCTTCCCAGACTACTCCAGGACAGCCCTTTTACTGTCGTGTCACATCCAAGCAAACAAAATCTCGCAAAGGCCTCTTTTTTGCCTCAACCAGGGTGGGCTGCAGACACACACACAGCTCACTCACCTGCTGCCTAATTGACTTATCAGTGTCTGGGACAAATTACGGAAGTGGAGGAGAGGAAAGCCGGGAGATGGAGGAGACAGAGCTGCCCACACCCGTGAAGGACTTCAGCCTGTTTATGGGTCAGAGTGACTGGCTTGCTCCCAGTTCTCAGATGTCAGAGATTTGCCTAAGAGCTGCACCCTAATTGAAGGAGATTAAGATAGGCTGACAACGGTGCTGGCTCCCCCAAATTGAAATGCTGTAATCCATTAGTTTTCATCAGATGGGACAGTGGCGCAGTTCAGGGCGGGCGGGGAGCGCTGGGCTACCAGGAAAAGACCTCTAATGAAGTGTCGGCACAGGCCTGGAGACTGCAGACAGGCCTCTGGTTTCACACTGGCAAGGCAAATGGCTCTCACTGGTCGCCTGCCAATCTTGATCAGTGTACAATATCAATACTTTTAAATTTGATTCCATGTGTGTGTGTGTGTGTGTGTGTGTGTCTGTGTGATTGTGTCTGATAATCAGAGTTCAGTGCATGTGTGTAAGTTGAAAGCCTGCCACAATAAAATATCATGCAAGGTTCCTTCCCAATGAGCAAAAATACTGATCTGTAGTCCTCACAGTGTGTAGCTGATTTTGTGTTTAGCTGTGCGTGACACGTGTGTTAAGTTAGTATATCAGCTGTATCGCTTCTCCGGTGTCATTGGCTCGGCCGGGCAGCTGGGGGGTTGAGGGCTGAGGGCACTAAGTGGGCGACAGGCTGGGCCAGGACGGGATCTGTTTTCAGCCTGTTCATTCAAGCCCATTCACCGCTCTTCCCCTCGCAGAATGGGGCCCTTTGATGGAGGAGATATTTAGTTCTCAGGCGGCTGGTTTGGCACCGACTGGAGCTGGGGCTTATTTGAAAGGGATCTTCCTGCCCCCGTTGCCGCCATCCCCCCCCCACACCTCCTGTAGGCGAGCGGAGCGCGACAGACAGACAGCCCCACAGCAGCCCACCCACACTAAATTAATTCTGACAAGGAACTTAAGATAACGTCAAAGCGCTGACTAATCGCGGGATTGGGTTTCTGTAAGTCAGGGAGCTGTGAAATGTGCCATCATATCTAATAAAAGACCTCCGGTTGTTCCCTTTCTCTCTCAGCAGTGGTGAAGGTTGGGGGGAGCGCGGTTTGTGGTGTCGACTGTCTAGCTAGACCGGTCTGAAAAACAATTAGATTTCACTTCAGCAGTGAAAGTGTGTGTGTGTGTGTGTGTGTGTGTGTGTGTGTGTGTGTGTGTGTGTGTGTCAGTTAGGGTAAGATGATTGACATGTTTGTCAAGAAGCCAAAAGAATCCTTTCCTCCCAGTTTCCTCTACCTCTTTTCTCATTCTCCAGCTCTTTTGTTGAGCTCTGCTCCGGCGTTTTTGCCATTATGGGTTCGTCCATTGTCGTCTTTACTCAGGTAGTTGAATGGTTTTATTTTCTGTGACTCCTCTGTTTTCCACCCATTTTTACCTCCCTCTTCTCTCATTCTCTTTCTGTCTCCTTCTTTCCTCGGCGTCTGAGCTGCCGGCACTGGAAGTCATCAGGTTCGGAGCTAATCCTGGCCAAGTTGATTAGGGCTGCAGGTAGCTTTTACACCGGCGGGCAAAAGGTCGCAACATTGTAGAGAGCTGGATGGACTTCTTGACACAGACCATCCACATTGACTTTATAACTTACAGCACAAGGCCCTAAGGAGGGGTAATTGAAAAGCGAGAGTAAGGAAAAGAAAATTAGGAAAGTAAGAGTTTGGAGGTGAGGGAAAAGAAAGAGGGGAAAATAGAGAGAGAAAAAACTGTGGAGGTGAGGCTTGAGGATGTATCTGAAGAGGAAAGTGCTGTTGCTGTAGCCATTAGAATACATTGTTTTGTTGAGTGAAGGCAAGAGTGAGATGAACTAGAGAATGAAGCCCAGAAGCCATTCTCCTTCCTGTCCTAGTCTATGGCTTCATATGGGTTTCAAGTCAACAAACCTCTCCAGTCCACATATGGCTAAATTGAGTCCAGGAGACTGCTCTAAACACCTCACAGAGTCCCAGGCTATCACGGTGGATGTCCTATAGGAAGCTTAATCTGAAATTAAACCACAATTCTGTTATAAAACTGCAAGAGCAACCAGAGAAAAGCCACTCAGTTTAAATCCATAGCATAGTCTACTTACATTTTCTGCTTTTAATGAACTTCAGAGAGCCGATGAAAAGTGAGCTATACAGATGGAGGCCCATTTGAAACCTGCTGTCTATGTGAAGTCCTGGGGTGGAGCCCAGAATGAACAGCCACGTTTATGACGTACTATAAACACACATACAGTGCTCCCCACTGCCATTTAATCTACAGCAGGGTTTCATTGCAAAACAATGCATACGACAAAAATATATGCTAAAAATTGAATTTAGAACATCACGTTTGCATTTTTTTCTTAAATTAATATTTCTTCTTTTTATATTTTACCTACATCAAGTGATTTTAAAAAATGTTATTTTATATAATTTTTCTCAGAGAATATCTTGTTTATTTGTTTGTTTATTTACACATAAAAAAATAAAAAGATACAGTATATAATTTGCGAAAGAGATGTGAAGGAGAATTGCCTAAAAACCATTAAGGGGCTTGAAAAGTGGCATTCTCCAGGCAGCATATTACATGAAATAATTTATTAAATTAATTCTGATTTGTATGTATCTATCAATAATTTTAGACATAATTAAAATAAAAAACAACAGAGACTTACAGTAATTTACCAAAGTACTTGACAAGAATGCATCCCATACACACCCATCGGTTATGCAGCTATCAGGAAGGCAATTCACTGTCAGAGACTAACTAACAGCATACACTCTTGTGATATGGCATACAGTTTTCATAAGCAAAGAAAGATGAATAGAGAAAGAAAAAATATAAATATAATAAATAAATAAATATAATAAAGAAATAAACACAATAAAAATGAGACTCAAGCGATTGTATTAGGCCTTTAGACCTGTATGACAAAGGAAATATTGGTTGGACCCAGCTTACATATTCAGTCCATATGGAAAATAGTGGTTGGTTTTAAGAAGTGACTTCGGGGATCTTTATGAATATACTAAACTGAGATTGATATATTGTCCTTAGAGAAAGCAAAGTCAGAGGATGCACAAACAAACCAGCATCTAAATGATTCTTTGCATTGTTTAAAGTGGTGTCTATTCATTTTACGCACAGTGCCGTTGGCGATCCTGAGCCACGGTGGTTATGCTTTGACCTTGCTGAAGCTGTGTTTTACAGATAGTGAGCTTCGGGCAACCATAGTTAAGAGTTGATGCACTCTCACAGTCTGTCACAAGTTAAGGCAATATCTTTTCTACACAATGTTCACACAAAAAGAAACAGGAATTTGAACAGTAACACAGAAACACACACAGGGTAAAACAAACAAACACGATAAAGGCCCATTTTAATAAAAAGTCTGCACTTGTGTAACAAATATTACCGGGCATCAAATCACTTGAAACACACACACACACACACACACACCTTATAATCAAGGTTTCTGTCAGTCAGCAAGTTGAAGAGAGTATAAAGTGAGTTGCATCATCTGGCCTGCCTAAAGATGAGAGAGGAAGAGATAGTTAAAGAGGGAGAGAACGATAGCATTAGGCAGTGTTCAACCTAGAGGATGGCGGTTTGTAACAGTCTATAACATTTTATTCCCCTTGCGTTTTTCCCCCTCTGAAACGAAAGTGTGTCAGATTGAACGGTTATTTAATGTGTTGCCATTGCAAGACATCTGGATGCGTTCATGGCCCAGGAGCAGGCAGGAGGTAGTTTATAGGGCTGCGGTAGGGGATGAGCTGTCTGAAATGGCACTTTGGCTCTGTATCATTTACACTTACACACACGCACATGCACACACACACACACACACACACACACAGTTTGTGGGCATAAGATATGTAGTTCTGCAACTAATTAATATTCTCATTTATTTGAATATTTGATCAATCATGTAGTGTATAAAATATCACAAGTGCTTCTTGCAAGTTCACAGTGACCAAAGTGATGTATTTAACCAGCCTTTTACTCTTATTTGATTATCAGAACTGTCATTCACAGACTTTTCTTAATTGATTTTTGTTGATAAATCAATCGATTGTGAGATTAATCATTTCATCCTACGTCTATGGTATGCACACACATAGTCACACAGCGTTCACAGCAACGTAACGTGTAATTATGCTGGTATGTAGGCCTACATACACACACACACACACACACACACACACACACACACACACACACTCTGTCTTACATGGCCAAATATACACGCATTGATTTGCATGGAAATGACTAAACATGTCGAGCCCGAAGATGTCATTTCTAATCTGTCATATTAAAGGGGGAACGAAATAGCTGATGCAGTCTGTTAAAATCAAAAGAGCTGTGTGTGTGTGTGTGTGTGTGTGTGTGTGTGTGTGTGTGTGTGTGTGTGTGTGTGTGTGTGTGTCTGTCAAGGGGAGGAGTAAGACGTGAGACGGCAAGAAGCGCGTGTCTCAGATGCCTGCCGATGCCACTTCCCAACCAGATGCTTAGCACACACTCACACACTGATATATATCGATGTCTGTGTTCATTACTGTTGATGCTTCTGTATCTGTCTTGTCACGGACACTGAACGAGAGTGAGGGGTAGCCAGACATGATGATGTGGTGTTTGTGTGTTTGTATGTCTTTTAATGTGACTGGTTGTGTGTATTGTGCTTGTGGGTTTGTGGTGCAGCAGCAGTGTTCATTTACACTGTCCCAGCAGATCTTGACAGTCAAATGCTTTGTCCAGTCCTGACTGGGTAAGGGAAGAGTTTAGATTAACAGGAATATGTTGGCTGTGTGCTGGTAAACTTGGCATATAGGAGAATATTGGATCAGCACTCCAAACCAGTAATTCAGTCAATTTTTAAGACATATTGTAAAATAAAATAAAAAAAACAAGATTTGGTTTAAAATGTCATCTTTCTGTATATTGTACTCCTTTCTGTCGTCAGAAATAAACATAAGTGGCAAAACTGGGGGCTATTTCCCATTCAGTTTCCTAAATTAACATATATTTTGCTGAGTGCTTTAATCTTCTACTCTGAGCTTAGTAATGCATATTGTTTCATAGTCCTTAGCTTACACATTGTTTCTCCCTTTCTCTCAGCATTGAACAGCAATTGAAGGAGCTCCAGGCCAAAATGGGAGACTCCCGGGAGCGTCCGCCGAGCCCCTCAGACTGCTTGCAGTGGTTCAACCTCAGAGGGCACAACAGTTTCCGACCTGTCGCCACAGGACATCAAGAGCTTATGGACTTCTTCAGAGCTTTGGTAATAAGTAGGAGTGATTACTACTATTACTACTACTACTACTACTAATAATAATAATAATAATAATAATAATGATAATAATAATAATAATAATAGTATTTATTTTAAATATTTAGCAAATGATAAAACAGTGGAAATGTTCTGAACTGGTGGTGGTTATGTTCACACTTATTGCATCAATCTGTGCTGATATTGTTGATATTATTGCTGAGTTTCCTCAATTTCCCATTTAATTACAATCTGTTATTAACATTTCACAATCTGACGATCTGCAGCCCTGTTATTAACAACACCTTCAGATGTAAGATGACAGCCCTGGATCTGGCTGAATTTTTTTTCATAGCTTTATGTATTTATGCTTTTAACATCTCCATTCCCTCTCTGTTCCACTCAGAAACAGTACCTGAGGTCTGAAGAGGACGGGAAAGAGGAGCTGACACTACAACTACTGCTGAATGTGTCTGCCCAGTGTGGTGTCTGCTTTCCCTGTACCCCTTCTTCTTCTTCTTCGTCATCCTCCTCCTCACTGACTGCTCCCTCCGTCCTCTTGGTTCACACAGTCAGAGATGACGCCTCATTAGAGGTAATATGCTGTACACGTGTTAATTCAGTTGAATGATATCTTACAATATTTAATTAGATCATAAATTACTTATTATGTCTGTCTTAAAACAGTACTCACATGTCCATATGTACTCTGAACACATTATTGGACATTGTAACTGTTTCTGTTCTTTATACTGGCCACAGAGAGATCCCTTTTTTATAAAAGTGATTTCAATGTAAGTGATGGGTTCAAATACAAAACTTCAAAAATTCGGCCGAAGCTATTATCTTATCTTCAGTGATCTGAGTTAATCAAATCAAGTCGGTATCTTTCAAAGTTAATAATAATATTTAGAACAATAACACATTTCATTTATATACAGTAGTGCTTGTTAAGAAACTTTTTAGTACCATAGAAAGTGTTTCCTTGAGTTGCAGTGGAGGGAAATTATGAATGAATGATTAAAGCATTATTGAAGCATTAAAGCATTTAAAAAAACTCACACATTTTTAAAAAAAAACTGGCAATGCTCACATGCCTATATATATATATACTGTGTATATATAAATATATAGGCATGTGAGCATTGCCAGTTTTTTTTTTTTTTTTAAATGTGTGAGTCAGTATTTCATATATGCTAAAATAATGACATACTCACCTGCACAGGCTAAACTTGTATACTTCACTCCAAAAGGTTATTACTCGGATCCCCTCTCAATGTGTTGCTGTTGATTATCAATGTGCTTTTGTACTTTTGTTATTTGTTTTAATAGATTCAAGAGGCCTGGGATGATGTGCGTCTCCACCTGCGTCGCCACCTGCTGGACCGGCTGTCTTCTCGTAACCCAGATCATCCTGGACCCAGACATATATCCGTCCCTGAGCGGGTCCACTATCTGCAGCAGCTGTTTTTTCTTTACCCTGAGTCTGAGGCCCTCACACATTACCAGGTAAAATAGTGAAGATACAATGATGAAGAGTCTAAATAGTTTAGTCATGAACTATATTGTTCTTTTAAATTCCAGATCCACATTGTGAACTTGCTGTACCATGCAATACAGTAATACACCAATGATTTTACAGTGCTAAATTATTTGAATTTACTGATCCAGGGTTTGAGAAGTCAATCCATGCAGGCCCTTCTGCTCTCTGCGCTGAGCTCAAACCCAGGTGGTGAGACCGGCTTTGACAGACTGACTATAGGCTTCCGCTCCACGGTCCCGGCTCTGATCCGAGCCCTCACAGAGGAGCTCCATGCCCTCTCAAGACTAGCAGAACCACACATCATCCTGGGTTTCCTTAATGCAGCCTACCTCAGCCCTGTGGCCCGAGAGCTGGCCTCCCTGATGGAGAGAGAATGTGAGACGGCCCTGAGGGACAACACCACGCTCAGCAGCAAGATCAAGAAATATTCAGCCAGGTCGCGGGCAACCGTCGGTAAGTGACTCTTTGTGGAGATTTTTTTTAATCTGATAGCTCTTTCGGCTCAATCTTTTCTCACTCTCGTAGTCCTTGGTTAGTGCTTAGATGTACCTCATAGCAGTTTTTCCTCTCCTCTCGCTTCTTATTGTTAACCAATAAAGGCTAACGATTTTCTCTCTCCCTCCTCTCCATTTTTACTTTTCTGTTACTTTCCAACTGTATTGTGTAGTGATCTGAGCCAGGGCCAAGGTCTCTGTAAGTGATTGTCAGTAACTGCTGTTCCCATTGTAATTGCTTTCTTTTTACTGCCCTCTCTCCCCGTCTGCCTCACTTTCCTCCTCACCAACAAAAAGAGAAGAGCAGCATTTTCCAGGGCCACGGCTTCTTTTGAAACTACTTCTAAACACTATTTACCACACAGTTTATCTATGACTGTGATGAGCCCCGATCCCAAGAGAGGTCCGAGCCGTATCCAAGGTCTGCTGGCGGCGTGTTTAAGACACAGTTAATTCACTCCTTCACCTTGAGCCTGAGGCAATTATGCACTGTGCCATCTTGGAGGATGGTTTGAATTGCGTGGATAAACATAGCTATGCTGCCCTCTTTACAGGAATTCCATAAAAAAAAAATCTAAATCAAGTTTATTAAAACATAACAAGGGCAGAGCAGCTGCAGCAGCACCTTCACACAGTCTCATGACCTTTACAGTGGAAATGAAATTGATTCATCTTAACCTTCGTCTTGCATTTGATACAGCCAAGAAAGAGTTGGTGCAGGAGCAAGAGCAAGTATGTCACACAAAGGAGGTGTGGATATTTTAGAGAAAAAACTATGGTGAAGTACTTTCAATATTTGACACTAATACAGAATGTGTCACTGTCATGGAGCGTGTTATACAGTGAGACAAGAGAAGAGTTAGAGACCTTCACATGCCGTGTCACTTTTGATACTTAATTCTCCCCATATTCTCTTTGTTTGTTTCATATTGGCCTATTTACAGCTTGCTGAGGGTAAAGATTCACAATAAAAAAAAAGTAAAGTATGTGAGCCATTGTTTACTTTTTCAAAAATGGTGCACATGTCAGCTTCCCTGCGGAACGAGGAGAAGAGTGCTTTTACATCTGCCATTCTTCGATAAACACACCACCAGCCCTGCGTCTTTTTCTCCCTCCCTCCCTCCATCTCTTTCCATCTCCCTCTCTGGTTTTTACTTTCCCTCTCCTTAAATGTGAGATGAGAGGAGGCAGCCAGGATAATTGGCCATGCGTCAGTTGGGCTGTTTGATCACGTAACGCGGTGGAGGCTACACACCTACGTGCCGCTCAACAAACCGTCAAATGTAGCACCGGAGGCAGAACACGGCTCCAAAGGGAGCGGGGGACCCGTGCTGTGTAATGATGGTAAAATGGAGCAGTTTTGCCTGTGCTGGTTTTACGTGTGTGTGTTTGTGTATGTGTGTGTGTTTGACTATCAGCTGCAACACCGCTTTGAGGGCTACAACTGGGATTACATTTTTGTGTTGTTCATGTTTAAAGACCCCCCCCCCCCCAAAAAAAAAAAAAAAAAAAAAGCTAAAGAACCCACATACCCACCACCCTAACGCCCATGGCTCCTTAAGAGCCAAAGCTTGAACATTAATGCATAATCTGCTTTCACACTTTACTGTCTATACTGTATGCTATGCCCATAATTGTCAAGACAATTATGACAGTGGCAATGGGGAAAAAAAAAGTGATTCTATTTTCATAAGCATCCTGTGAGTCCTTAGATCTCCCCCTCCTTCCCCGCTGTGTTATTGTTTATTTCTGCAGTGGAGGCAGGCGGTAGGTATATTTTGATAAGAGCCATGCCTGGGAGACTGTGCAGGCTTCCCAGGGGAGCAGCGCTGTCTGTAGCATCAGCCACTGTCAAACCACTGAACCATTTAACAGCGTTCACGGCGAGATCTGCCTCCTCTTTTAACCCCACCGGCTCAAAGGCAGGCTCTGACATTGTACCCAGACAGATGTGAAGGGTCTCAGCCCCCTCTTTTTCTTTCCTCTACTTCTTTTCTCCCCTTTATTCCATCCCTCCAGCATCCACTTCCCCTCCTTTTTTTTTCTTTTTCTTGTCTTTTCCCATTTTCCTGTAGTTTTCCGAGTGTAATGGGGTGAGCAGCGAGACTGGGGAGTGTGCTAGACAGGTTGGCTGGTCAGGAACAATACAGGCTTTAAACCTTACTAACACACCTCACTGAGTTTGCAGGGGAGTGGGTGGGCCAAGTCTGCATCTGTGTGTCACTGTACAGTGTGTGTCTGTGTGTGTGTGCTGATTTAAGCCAAAATAAAGCGAATACTCAGATAGATCAGTGGCCATCAGTTCAAGCAATGTTTGAAATTCTCTAACTTAAAGTTTTTTTCAGATTTAAATAATTAGATACAGTTTGACCTGTTAATACAAATATTAGTGACCACAAATTGCAAAACCTTTTTTCGAAGCTTCTTTGAGAAATGTTCAGAAGTATTTGAGTCGAGGTGTGGAGCAGCAGGCTGACATGTTCTACCGTCTATCTGTCTTCATCTTCCATATTTCAGTGCGTGGGACAGTGCAGCTGCCACACTCCTGTAAACACATGTACCTCTACACACAACAAACAGCGATATCCTTCTGAGAATAACCAATAATTATTAATGAGGACTATGAATTATGAATAATATTTTGGGATTATTCGTTATTTCATGGGCTTTTTTGGGATTTATGCATTATTGTTTATTGTTTAGCATGGCAATGGTCGAAACTTCGAAGTCTTCGAGATGTCATGCTGAGATGCATCCGACATCGGTGCAGAAACGCCAACACAGCAAAAACCATTGTGCTGTGTTTTTACTTTTTTACTTATCGTCCTGATGCGTGTGTGTGTGTGTGTTTTGTGTGTGTGTGTGTGTGTGTGTGTGTGTGTGTGTGTGTGTGTGTGTGTGTGTGGCTATAGGTGGATGCGCATGTGTGTTTTCAATCACCTTTGAGCATATGTCATGTGAACATGTCTGCCCATCTGCTTTTGAGGTGATGCCAGTGTGTGTGTGTGTGTGTGTGTGTGTGTGTGTGTGTGTGCATGTGTGCGTGTGTGTGTGTGTGTGTGTGTGTGTGTGTGTGGCGTGCACTAATTGCAGACTTACTAAGAAAATTGTGTGATCAAGAGTCATTTAATACCTGCCTTTTAAAAATGCATCATTAAATTACCATATGGCATCAGTAATTTCCATACATATGAATAGGACATCCGTGTTTTTGTAGGACATCAAAAGCTTCCATTCTAACTTCTCTGCGAACACACACATACAATTTATTCCCCAGCAGTCGACCACGGGGGTGAAGCCGAGGTTGTGAAATGCTGTTCAAACACTGTGCAACCCCATTCTGATGGGGCTGATTTGAATTCCACTTCCACTAATTTCCCCATATGACGATGTCGGCAGCTCCCTATAGATAAAAAAGGATTGAGTTGGAACATGTATAGCAAGCACATTTACTCCCACCGTGCACCCCCCTCTCTGCGCCCTTTCTGCCTCTTTGAACTCTTTCTTCGAGGAAGCACAGCAGCCTATTCAGCGGGGAGAGAGGTTCTGTAGTGACGGAGATAGCTCAGCTGAGGCTCTGACTGGCGTTGGAGGTGCTTGTGGGGATTGCGGCTGCTCGGAAATGGCGTTTGTTAATATTTATTAAGAGCAGCCTCCTCACTAGATCATATCTCTGCCTGGGTTTATACACACTGTCAGCCGGGGACGTGCACCTGCATGCTGCCATGTAATTATGGGCTAGGTAGGTGGGTTTGTGTGTGTGTCTGTGTACACGTGGGCTTCTGGTTGATGGATGATTCATGTTTTCGTGCTGCTCTCTTCCTGTCCTTGCAGACGATGAGAAGGCCTTGTTTAAGAAAGTTACCACACAGAGCAATTGGTTGTTTACTTATCTAAATGAGAGGGGTCTTTACGCTGGCTGTGTTAATGTGTGAGTGTATGCCAGTGTTCATTTTCTCTAAATCATGGCTCCACTGAAATCACACAGAAAAATATATTTCATGGGCCCTCGAGAATGTGTATTATGCGTGCCATTCATATTTTTCCCCCATTTCCTCCGAGTGGTCACAATGGCTTTTGTGTATCACTCTTGAAAAGCTCAAAGATATGAACATTTTCCTGGCACTTCCTATTGAGAAAGGACAGACAAAAAATGGCTGGCTTATTGAGAGCAGCGAAGCACTTTGTGATGAAGAGTCAGTGTGATTCGCCGAGGGCTTGAAAACAATAATGCAAACAAGGACACTAAACAAGTGGGTTTTAATGAAATGCTCCCATCAAGACAATACATTCCTCTGTGTTCCTCATCCAGGCAGCCCAGTTCAAGTACGTGGAGGAAGAGCCACAGAAATATTAACTGTTGCTGCAATATTCACCACAAAGAGAGCCAGAAACAAAGACAGACTCAGAGGAGGACAGAACAACAAACATATAGCAGAGAAAAGTTAGCCCTGCTTCTCTGTCACCACCAAAACCACCACTACACCTACTTCTTTGTAAAGCAACGTAATTGAGATATCAAATATTGCTGCTTTCCCCTTCTGTGAAGGACAGGTAGCCCCTGCTGTAGCCTGGTTGGACAGCACCCAGGGAAAGGGCCACGAGAGACCAGGGCGTGTGGGGTTTGTGTGCGTGTGCATGTGTCAGAGTGTGTATTGGGGAATCACAGCAGGAGGCTTCCCATAATAACGCTGTCTGAGTGAGCAGTGGGCCGCAACTGACGAAGAGGACCCCAGCTGTCACAGGGCCTAGCGGGCGGTCTACAGTGGCTCGTAGCCTCCTCACATGCACACATGCATACACAGATGTACCCCAAAGGCACCCACACGACCCGCTTGACACCCAGTGAACACGCAAGACGGCATGGATACACAGAGAGCACATGCGCAAAAGTAAATGCACAGAAGTGCTCAACAGCCATGTAGCATTATGCTCCAAGAGCATTACCTTCATGATAGGAATGAAGCGGTGCACAAATCCACACTCATACACACGATTGGGATAGGCCAGCCCATTTTGATATTTAAGTCCCTGGGTATGTTGGATAACATCTGCATCAATGAGGATGGTCACTTCGGGAGAAACTTTCTGAGGAGTTGTGTTGAGTCATGTCAGGTTGTGAGCTGTTGCTGCTGCTCTGCTCGTAGTACTACTTCTTTTATAATTTTACTTTAATTGTTTTAAAGAATGTTGTGTGTGTGAACTGTTGAGTACACACTGTTAAGTTCAGGAACTGTTTTAAATTGGTTCTTATTCATTAGGGCTGTTTATTGGCAAGAATCTAGCAATATGATATTTATCATGATTCAGGGGTTACTATTCAACATATTGCAGTATACTGTACTGTGATACTGTAAGCAAGGTGATATATTGTGATTTTTTTAAAGTCTATATGTCTTGTATAAAGAACACACCACCATATGCATAAATTCTGAGCAAGAAAATGACTTTTTTATGCAATAAGTAGAGTAATCTGCATTTGCATTTATCACAGTCCCTTTAACAACATCATAGCACTACTTTTGTGCAATCTGAGCCACTTTCTGCCACAAATCTTTGCATGCAAACTATTCATTAAAAGCGATAGTGTTTTTGAGAATCAATACAGTATACAAAACATAACTTAAGTGTAATAATAAGTGTATCAATATTATTTTACACCCTTACTATTTATAAGAAACATGTCAGCCATTACGCCCTGTGGAGTTCCACAAAGATCAATACTTGGTCCCCGTCTAGTCAGTATCTATATGCTTCTGTTTAAGGGGGAAGTGCTGCAATTTTACACATGAAAGTCTGTTTACAGGTCTGTAATACTTCTGCATATGCAGAAAAAAAAAAAGTTGTTTAAAACCTTTTGTGGCTTCAGCAGGAGCTGTGTGGAGCCTGATGAATTGCATCAAGTGACTTAGTTAGTTTGAAAATCTGGGTGTGTAGAATTAGAAAGAAATGGACTTACCAGACCTCTGTAGTCTGCTCCTCATCTCTGCTTGAGGCTAGCGGCTCAAGGCTATGTTAGCTGATATGAGCACATACCTGAATCTCTGACAGAACTGCTTGTGGCCATGTTGCATTATGGGCAATGTAGGCAAAAGGATGTTAACAAAAGTAGAGACACGATTTATTTTCTGCTTTTAAAACTGTGTGTAATTCTGTTTTATGAATGGTATGCTATATGTAAAGCAGGTTGAATTTCCATTATTTAAGATGTGTACTTGTCTTGTGAGATCCCCCCTTCTTTATCTCTCTGGATCTAATGAAACCAAATGCTAACTTCACCTGTAGAGGGTGTTGTACAACACCCACATCAGCACAAACGCAGAAAGCTTGTCTGTTGTGATCATACGATAAGAGACGGGAGGCCAGTTGGGTAGTGTGGTAAGAGAGAGGCAGACCACCCATCTGATGGTCTGATTTACACTACAGAGAGACGGAATGAGCAAAAGAGAAGAAAATGAGGGGCAGAGGATGAGAGAGGGAGAGATGCTGGGTTGGAGAGAAATTAAATCAGTGGCTAAATTATTGCATGATTGCCCATTCCCCAAAGACTTGGGCATCATTTGGTAGAAAGTGTCTAATAATTGGTTCTCGGCCATGTCAGACACATGCAATTCCCCGTACTAATGGCTCTGTTTGGAAGAACTGGGCCTCCTGGGTCAGAGAAGGACAGAAAATAGCCAGACGGCAAAAAACGCCCTACGCCCTTCTCCTTTTTTCCCCCTCTCAGATAAAGGAGGGAACAAGAGAGAAAGAGAGAGACACAGAGACGAGGAGAGATGGCGAGGAAGGAGTGAGTGTGTGTGAGCAAAGAGGAAATGAAGTGGCAATAAGTGCAGCCAAAGGGGAAATGCTCTTCACCGCAAGTTTAATACATCAGACTGGGGATTTGGCAGCCCGCCACACAGCAATTGTTTACCTTTTTGCTCACTGGCTGCATCTGTTCTGTTTTGTAAACGGCACTAAACTATTCGCCCGTAAACACCGGAATCAATAACAACTGCTAAGGGAATTCCCTTATCCCGCCCCCCCCCCCCCTCTTTCCCTCCCTCTCTTCCCCATGTTTTCATCCCTAACCACCACCCCTCTCCCTTCCTCTAGATCTCCTCCTCTCTCCTCTCTCTCTCTGTTCGCTGCCAGTCAAGAGCAGTGTGTGAATGTGTGAGAGACAGAGCGAGCTGTGGAGCCGATGGTGGAACCCACAGGAGAGACAGACGAGAAGAAGACTGATGGCTCGCCAAAAATACCTGCTCTGTTTGTTTTTTTTCCTTTTGTGTTACATTGTTGTCATTGTTAAAAGCTACAAACTGAGACTGGCCACTGTAGACTTGCAGAGCTGGGTATTTTCAGACAGCGTTTTTTACAATGTTCCTGCCCCATAAAGGCGTCCACACACACTGTTTTGTTGAATGACACATTGCTTGACATATGCTTGTTTTATTTGAGGGCTTCTGATGAGATGCATACTGCTTTTATGGTTATCACAGTAGGCATTGATTTTCTTTTTGTTTATAAGAACACCCTCACTATAATGTCATACGGGGGAGTTCTTATATAAACATATCATTTTTGCCCCGGCTTTCAGCACCTGTCCTCCTTTATTGATTCTCAGTACATTGACCTTTGGTTGAACTCTTCTGTCTGCCTGCTAGTGCCCTTCCTCATTCCACTCTATGAGACATGCCATGCACTACACTATATGACACACCTGGGTGCTTTTAAGCACACCCTCTCCATCAACCGGCTATGAGAGCCTCCATTTGGCCCCACTGTTGTGACAAAGGTATAATGAGGTTTAGATGGCTGTGTACTAGACTGCTATGGCTATAGGGCTATTTGGCTAGGCAGACGACTATAAATACCTATATAGCCGGGGTGGCGGAGCTCGATGAGAGGCTGAGGCGGAGCACTGCTAAACATCAAGGTCATGTGCGACTACTTAGAGTGTGAGTTAGTGAGCGAGTGAAACAGCCATAGGGTCACAGGTTGAGGGAGTGAATGGTTACAAAGGAGATGACGCTCCAGATGAAGCGGTGGTTAATGGGTGCTATGCTCAGATGAATGCCCAACAGAAGGTGGGATGGGGGGGTTGTAGTGCTTTTTATAGAATCCACTAGCTCTCTCGCTAACGTGTCCCCGTCTAATCCGGTTTAGATTGTTTACTCTTGAGTTGTTGACAGTTTTACCCCTGCGTCGAGGCATAGAGGGCTATGCTGATTTGCTGGTGACTTCAGAAATAGACATGACTGTTGGTGCGTGTGTGAATGTGCGAGGTAGAGAACGAGGCTGGCACGTGGGTGTCAGCCGGGTCACGCGTGTACACATGCAGAACGAGGTAGTCTCTCTAGCACAGACTCCCACCGGACCCCATTACAGAGGAGCTGCCGGGCTGCGGACCCATGCAGCTTAATCACGCATGCACACAAACGCATGCGCACACAGTCACACCAAATAATTACACCGCTATACACATGTGATTTCATACATGCATGCTCACGCACTTGCACATAAATACATGTATATGCTCAGACTTGCAAACACAAACAAACTTGAGGTCAGAATATATCCCACAGTGACCACAGAGTCTGGTAGCAGTGTGGCAATTATCCTGCAAGACTGACATGTGCAAATGCGTGTGAAAGTGTCTTCTACAAAATCAAGTTATTCATAATGACCTGCATTACATGGACATAAACACATGTGCACACCCGGCAGACACAAACACTCAGTGACTCTCACTCATAAACACTCATGTAAACAAACACACACACAGAGTCAAGCCTCATGCATGATTAAACTAGGCATCCTCAGGGACAATGTGTTGTCATATTGTCAGATTTTGTTTAACAATATAGCAAAATTACATTAGGATCCAGAGGCAATAATGTTACAATTATTGGAAAAGCCCCCCCCCTTCTTCCCTTCCCAACGCTCAATCATCTCTGTGCTTTCAGAGTCAAGGCTAATACTGAGCTCATCCATTCCCAAATGCCTTTGCAGTGGAGGAGCTCATTTAAGCGGACACACAAAAGTATTTGTGCATGTGTCTGGGAGTATGGCAACGCATCTCCCAGCCGCCCATTCTCTGGCTTAATGCGGAACATCCCCCGGGTGATGGCTTTGGCAGCCTCCAAAATGGGAAATCCATATTTGCCGAGGGGGTCATCGGCGGGTTAGGGGGAGAAAAGTTTTGTGCCGAGAGAAAAAGGATGTGCATGTGTGACTTCTCGGGGAGCAAAGTTTTGCATATATTTTCACTGTCTCTTTGTTTATGCTGTGTATTGGGAAAACATGAATGGGTCGATATTTATAAGAGGTGCCGCGCAAGGCAAGACTTGAGGAGAAGGAGGGAGGGTGTTTTCTGATGAGTGCATGTAGGTTAGGTTGAAAATTTCAAGAAACTGTTCATGCCTTTACTGAACTGTAAACTGTAGTGCAGCTCTCACTCCTCTGTCTCTCTGTCAGTCATACATTCACGCACATATTCATTGTTTATTGTTATGCTTTTACATTCTTTTTACCTCCTTCACAGCACCAATGGAGCTCCCCATGAAAAACAGGGGCTTCAATTTAACTTCCCACCAGTTGAGGGCGTTAACCCAGCTGGCCTGCACCCTGCTGAGGTTTGAGAGGACCGTGAAGGAGCTGGTGACTAATATGACCTTCATTGATTGCACAGGAGAGACTCCCTGTGTTAAAGGTATGACTCCATCCATATGTGTATAAATATTAGACATGTAATCAGGGCTGTAGCTACTTCTGAGATCACCAAGGTCATGCTTTATTTACTTTTTATGGAAATTTGGGAAGATGCAGTTTACATTTACAATTTATAAATTACACATAGAAGATACATGAAGGTTGATTCAATATTCTTTAAATCAAATGTCCTTAAAATTCAGTTTTAAGGCCAAAAAATAGTAGAGTATAATCAGTGTTTCCCCATAAGAGTGTTTGCCTGACTGCAAGGAGAAATTTCTGAAGCCATATTTAGACCATCATGAAGGGAGCTGGATTTTGCGGAAAATTATCAAACATAATGAATAAATAAAACGATAATGATGACGATAATTACAGTCTTTCTGTGAGTGTGGTGGGGTGACAGAGGGGGGACTTGTTACAGGGCTACAGCCTTGCATGTGTGCCTCTCCTGCAGGCATCAACAGTCCAGTTATACCCACACACACACACACACACAGATATACACATTGTTATGTGTAGCGGGAAATCTGACTTGTGTCTGAAGAAGTGTTATTTTAGTAGGGAATTATCTCGGGTATTATATAAGCCTTTAGTATCCTTTTCCTCTCTCCCCTTTGAACTGCCGCTCTAGAGATGTTAAATGAAAGCTTTTGGTGCATGGAGTAATTTCCATAAAGGTTACATTTACAAAAACAAGACTTGCAGAAAGGCTCAATTTACAGAGAGGTAAACAGCCTTTAAAGGGCAGTTATCCAAATCATTAATTCCAGGCAATCAAACGGCTTAATTACCAGAAATTCATCAGATGGGCTTAAAGGTCAAAAAGTGATGCGCTTGCTGCTTCCTCCTTCTTCCATTCCACGCGGTCTTGTTCGGCTAAATTGCCTCGCCTGGGGTCTCACTCTTCGCCTTGTGATTAGGAAATTGTGGCCTTGATGTTCACTCTTTTTAATTGCAACCCAACCCAGCGTCCTGTATGCTTGTCTTCACGCCCCCCCCCCCAACATTCCCCCATCTCCCCACACATCCACACAATCTCCCCTCGTGGAATTACCCCGTATGTGGTTGATGCTATCTGGGTTCAAATCAGATCTAAGCCCCAAATTTAGCCTAGTAAAGCCGTCGCCATTAGCATTTACTGCGTGCTTCTGCTCCCTCTTCGGCATGTACGGTTACATTTCGGTCACTGTCTCATGTTGGCTAGTGGGGGAAAGATGGGAGCAATGTGACCCATATCTGGCTCTGTTATATACAGTTGCTTTCATGTCAATGCTCTTGGCTTTTAACACATAATATGATACAGTATGTTATGTGTGATATGGAAATATTCATGCTAAATAATGCATAGATTTAAAAGATGATACACACCACATAGCTTTTCATTTCTAGCTCACGAGTTTCTGCATCATTGCTGAAATTTCACTGACTTGATTTGAGACATTGACCAGACACAGTCACTGTTTAATGCCTTTTAAAATGTATTATATGATGTTTGCATTAAAATAAAATATATTGGTCATTTAGGCATCTTGAAAAAAAATAGAGAGGATTCAGACATGACAACAGATGGTAAGAAATCCCCAGCAGAAATACTTCTCCACACGCCAGAGGTGAGACTTTTCTATGTGTTCATGTGTAAAAATGTTTCTGTTCTATTACAACTACTCAAAGGCATTCAGGCTTATTATAATTTTACAACAGGTGAAATACTCCTTTCATCATTCAAATATTTATTGGCTGTTGGCTTGTCTCCTGTTTTTGCAGGCACAGGTGTTAGAGTTTGATTGGAGGTCAGCATTTAGAGGGCTGGTCCCTCACATGGCACACTGTGTTAAAGTGGTGCTGGATGATGTTTGTGCCAAGAGCCTGCAGCAGGAAGAGGCCTTACATTCTTCAGGACACACATCAGTCACCCTGAGCTGCACTACAGGACACACTTCCATCACTGCTGGCAACACACATCTCAGAGAAGATTCCTTCTACACCTACTCAGAGAGGGAGACTCCCAAAATGGTAGCCAAGGTACTCCCGGATTCAGTGATGTTTTCACTTTTATATATGTTTCCCTAATGAAGTATACTATAGCTGTGTTAATGAGAAGGAAGTTAGTCAAATTATCATCATATGGGTCAACATCCACCATGTCTGAGTGCATCACAGTGAGTAGTGTGCAAACTGGGCCATCTTGCAAGTTACACAGAACAGAAGAGGGAAACCATATCTGACCTTTCCTTTTAGTTTTCCCCTCAAATTTACAATCTGTAATCATAATGTAAATAAAGTGGAAGGCTCGCAACAAAGTCAGTTGCAAAGACAAAAGTCCACACAGCCAACTGTTTCTTTTGATCAATGGATTTATCATTTGATTTCTAAGTCTAAATGTCAGCAGTTGTCAGATGACAGTAAACCCGAATTTTGAAGATTCATCAAGTTGTGTTCACATGTACATTAATAATCTGATTTTGACCAGCAATTAGAGTGAAGTGTTTGATTAATCCGTTTAAATTGGTTAATTATGGACTAATCCTTCCATATAGTTTTCTGCATTGTATGGAGCTTACTTAATTAAGACGCCTCCTCCACATTATTTTACAGCCTCAAAGCCTATATTTCTCACACATTGTTATTGCTGAATTACCTTGTGGCTTTTTGCAACTATTGAAACAAAATAGTGCTTTAAGCAGTTCTTTCCACACAGTGCCTACTGATAGTAAAGAATACCCAGAGATGCTTTACTAAAGAAAGACACACCACTCTATTGTACCACTGTAAATGGCCACCAGCACAGCTGGAAGCACAAAAAACGTCTGTGGCCCGGAGAGCGTTTGTAATTGATGAAACATGAAAGTGACAGTGAAGAGTCTTACCAGAGCTCTGAGATAATCTTCATCAGATGTGTGTCATCTGTGTCGTTAGATACTTTATTAGGGAGAAATCCTGTGAAAGGCCTGATAGTGAGGATTAAGGTTTTTACTTCAATTCAGTGCACTGCAACAATACAGCTGGAGTTGGTATGAGTACCCCCACATATTCAGAAAAGTATGTTCGATGTTTGAGGAAATAGTTTATTTTGATATAACCTGAAAATATTTACCATTTGTGTCACAAACTTTTTTTTAAATATTTCATCAAAAAAAGTTTTATTTTTGGAGGAATTACTCTGCTAATACAGTGCAAGGTCTCATGCCTGTTAAAGGGTAAGTGTGTAGGATTTGGTGGCATCTTGTGGTGTGGTTGCAGACTGAACCGAGTACCCTCCGCTCACTCCTCCCTTTCCAAGGCGGTGGTCGTGTTAGCCACTGAGTGCAAAACCGTGGTAGTGGCGTTGTAAGGCCATCCTTACCATAATAACACTACTTTAGGGACAATGGAAGTCAGATGGCTACTGGCGGTACCACGCTTTTGTACTCTGCGTTTCACGTTATGCCGGAGAACTACAGTCGCCTTCAGAAGACATAAAAACATGAAAGGCTCTCTAGAGCCAGTGTTTGGTTTGTCCATTCTGGGCTACTATAGAAACATTACAGAGCAACATGGCAGACTCCATGAAGAGGCCCGGCTCCCTATGTAGATATGAAGAGCTCATTCTGAGCTAACGAAAACACATTGATTCTTATTTTCAGGTGATAATACACTAATGAAAACATACTTATGAATATTATATTCCATTTCTGCTAATGTAACCTCCAAAATGTTACAAACTGTTCCTTTAACAAGTTAAAAATTTCTTCTACAGTATTATTTACCCCTTCTGTCTTTATTTTTTAGTCTCTTATTAAGACTAAACATTTTCAAATTTTAATAAAAAAACCTAAACAGCTGAAATTAAAATTCTGAATGTTGCACCAGTTTAGTAAATCCCCTGTTGCACTGAAACACACATACACACACACTAATTGTGTGTGCAATTGACCTGTGTATTAGACCCCAAGTTGTCACTCCTCACCCTGTGCATGAGCATGCTTTGCCGCCCCTGCCCTGTCCTTCCTGCTTTATTACCACCTGGCTGAACAATGTCAGTCTGCACACATCACCCAGACCCAGACCCAGGGAGATTAATAGTTTTTGTAGCCCCAGTGGAAAGCACCCACTACAATAGAGAGCCCAAATGATTTGGGCCTGACACGGTTGACACCCTTGATCAGAAAGGGCCTTGGAAAGAGTCATCAGTATTACTTGAGGGGAGGACTCTGAGGACAAAAGAGAGACAGGAGGAAACCAAGAAGCAGTACGGGTGATATTATGAGGGCTAGATGGTGTAGAGAAAGGTGTTGAATAGGGGGAAAGTACTGGGTATACAGATGATAGAGGGGTGTATCACAAAGGCAAAGAAGCGAGGGTAGAGAGCAGGATAAAGATGGGATAGTTTGAGAGAAAAGATGAGAAGAGGGGGCCTGGGAAATGGCAGAGTGAGGTGAAGTAGTCACCAGAGATTGACTTTTCTCAGGAGGAAGACCAGTGTGTGATGTGAGACCAGGCTTAGTGTCTAACTCCACAAAGGTTCCCCAGTGTTGCGGGCTGGACTGCCATATACCATTTAAAATGATGCTGTGCTGTTTTTCTTACCTATTTTACCATTGCTGAACAACTTTTCCCCCTGAAACTTTCTCCAACTCACTTTTCTCCAGCTTCCTCTAGCTTGTCTTCTACCTACTACACTGCACACTGTACAGTCTCTTATCATTACTGCCTCACCTCTCTTCTCCTCCTCCTCCTCCTCCTCCTCCTCCTCCTCTCCTCGAGCCCTTTTACACTGACAGTATTTGTGGCTCTCATTGCTAACGAGTGTCAGAATTTGTCTGTGCTCAGGACCTGTACAACGTATTTATGTGTAGGTCAACGCTTCAAAGATGAGAGCCTTTCAGCCCAAAGGTTATACATGCATGCATTTGCATTCAATAACACTGAGCCAGACAGACTTCCAAGACCAGACTGTTAGATATTATATGTATATTTTTTACCCCCCTTGTCTTTTTTTGACACATGCCCTAGTGTTTGAGCAGCGAGCAAATTACTATACAAGACATAAGCATGAAATATGGCCGGTTCAAAGGCATTATGATGGATCAATATTTCACACATTTATATTCCTATGTTCATACCTCAATCCTCGCTTTTTTCCATGTGAATCCACTTCACTGTCTGCATTACCATACATATGCAGGCTGCGATGATACTGTTCATCCATCAGAGTACTTTAGATAGGGTTTTTTTTATTGGCAGTCAGTTGCGTGTTGAATGCCAAATACACTCGGTTCAACAGCTGGAACTCGCCCTCTTGTCAGAACCTGGGATTGAACTTTCCTTGTTTGGGTGGGCCCCTCTAAAACTAGATGCTGCCGCTCTATTATAGCAATAGAAGTGCCTTTTCTGTATTCAGACTTCACCTGCGTGTTCACTTCTCCACTTGTCTGTCTACTACTCCAAATTCTGCGCACACAAACAGGCCTCCCTTGCACTTAAAAAACTTTATACAATCTCTTTCACCTTGCTGCAGCGGTCCTGGTGGGATTCCAGGCTTTGATCTTAGCTAGTTAAGGCTTCAGCCTGACTTCAACGTGGATGCATGCGTGTGGTTGTTTTTGCACAAGTGTGCATGTGAGGATGACTGCCTGCTCAGTGTGTGCGTGTTTGTGCCGATACTGTATGTGTATGAGATGCCTCTCCAGGGCCTCTCCATCACCCTGGTAATGCTGAGCGTTGTGTCTGCCTCTGCTCTCTCGCTCTCTCTCTCAAACCTAAGCTCCTAATGACTACATACAGTCAGATATTGACTTAATTGCCCAAACGACCATTGTTCCCAGGCCTTTTAACCCCACTGGAAGCTTTTAAGGAGAAAATTGTGTAAAGAGATTGCGAGATTGTCAATTGTGTACACACACACCGGAGCCCCGATCTGACAGAATGTCGAACTTCCCAGTCAGCTCCTTTAGTAAGTCAAGTAATAGAGTGCGTGACTCTGGAAGCAAGTAACACATGCTGTGATTGATTGATTGATTAAACTATAGCATAGGGTTTTCTGAGTTATGGTGATTATTGTTTTCCCTCAGTGTGACCTGGCTTAGTAGCTCCAGGGAATATGGGAAATATGCTTTGTTTCAAGACTTTTTTAAGACTCATAACTCAGATGTATAGGTGTATAAATTTGGAGGTGCATGAACTCACACACATATGTGACTCCTCAGCACTTGCCTGATCATCTTTCACTGTTCTCAATGTGATGTCAATAGGAAGCACATGAGGAGGTGGTAGAGGAAGTGGTGTTGAGGTGTCCTTGTGTGCATCTTGTTCTCCGCAGTAACAGATACAGTACATGGTGCTTTTTAAAAGAAAACATATTACACTACAGTACATGCATGCTGTGGGTTTATTTAGTGCAGTCCTCGTATGTTGTCATATTTTATGATGTTATCACCCTAAAAAAAGGGGGAAAATATAATTTTGAGATGGTTATATAAATGTCATTTACGGTACTGTTAGATTGCTGCTAGGCCGCCCCATTAATACAGGTGTGTGTGGGAGAGTAAACAGTTTTATGACAGTGAAAATGTTGCTTTTGAAAGGCTAAATGCCAACAAATATGGACTGAAGCAGACAATTTCATTAGATAAAAACATGTTCTGAATCTCTTTTCTATAAATTTTGACTTTAGGACTGAGAACTGAGACAATTACAGAGACAGATGGAGCGCTGCGTCGCTTGTTCTGTGTTTGTTTGAAAGGGAGGGGGGAAGAGAAGGTAATGTTTCTGTAAGTTATTGATAACAATAATTTGATTGTCAGTGTTATAAATGAATCCTCTAAGCTTCGAACTACTCGGTTCAGCCCTACTTCATCATAGTTTCTTTTGATTTACCATCAGATGAGCACATTGTCTTGTCCGTCTCCAAAGCATTGTCTGTTTTTCTGTTTGTCCCTGTCAATTATCTATCCATTCTGTAAACCTACCTGTCTGAACCATGAATGTATAAAGAGCTGATTTTTACTGTTCCACCTTTAAAAAGATTTTGATGCCAAAACACGTGCTCCACCTATCATGCCTCTACAGCCCACACACTTAATGAACCGCTACACTAGATGAGGAACAAAGTTTAAGTATAAAATTATGTTGACAATGCTGATTGACACAGTGCTATCATTATATTTATCTAAAATGTTAAATATTTAGAAGTAAATACCAGCAAATACCCAGACTGGCTCAGCAAGCACATACAGACTCAACTAAACTAAAGTGCCTTGATCAGCCAGTCCCCCAGCCCCAGGAGAGGGAGAGGTGTAGGCAGCCCTGTCCCTATCGGCCTTTCTCCAGAACAAATGTGGATACATTAGATAAGTCTGGCAGTTTATAGAATAAGCTGTAGGTCTTATATGTTGCTGAAGCAGCTCTCTTTCCCTTCCTCTCTCCCACTCTCACCTCTGCCTGACCTTTCCTTTTTCTTTCCTCTCAGCACGTCTGACTCCCCACCCCTTCCTATGTACTGTACCATTTCTGTTTGAATGTAGTTGAACATGATGTGTGCTGTTATAAAATTAGACAAGTGCTGATGTACTCTCAGAGTTAAAGGTTTTTATTTGACCTGATACCAATTATGCATGTTCAGCAGCAGAGTTTATGTAGAGTGCATGTCTTTAGACATCTGTATTCTGCATTTGCACTGATGTTTGCTTTTCAGCTATAACGTGGCTTGCACAATGTTAGAGGAAAAATTCATGTGTAATACTTGGCTCAGTCTGGAATCTTTGTCATTCTGATGACTCCTCGCAAATGATCCATTATTTATATCTAATGAGGTTGCTGTTTTTCCTCTTACTGACAGATTCCTCTGCTATTACTGAGATCTCGTCTTTGCCATCTCTCCCCCTCTCAGTTCTGTGGAGCAATTGTGACTGAGCTAGATGCCTTACTACCCTTGGCGGCAGCCTGCAGGGATAGCTCTCTCCTGGAGGTGCGATCCAGCTTTGTGGAGGCGTGTGGCAGGGCAGCGTTTGCCGTGCTGGGTCGTCTGCAGGAGAGGGCCCTGGAGGTGCCGTCCTCTGCACCCCTGAGGAACCTGCCTGCTCTGCTGGCCACTTGTGTTTATGTGCACCAACGACTGAAGCACTACCACGCCAGGCTGAAAGATTCAAATACTGCCGCAGCTAAAGTGTAAGGAGAGGGTGTGTGCGCTGGTGGGTATTGTGTCAAAATGATCAGACAGGCCTTGTTTCCAAAATTATCTATTGTTCCTCATCTTTAATATTACTGAATCATGTCAAAACTGGTTATTTATCAACAATAACCAAACCAGACTGTCTGCTCAATGTATAATAAGCTGAGTTTCATGACAAACAATTTTACGACAGACTGAATCAGTATGTCACAGCTCACTCCAGATACTTTGTTTAAATTGTCACGATTTTTGATTCTATTTAAATATTTATTAAGCAAACAGTTAAAATAAATTAAACAAAAAAAACAAAAAACAAAAAAAACAGAAGAAACATTTTGAATTGTACATTTGAGATTAAGAGGAAGGGACCAGAGTATTTAAAAAAAAAAAAAAAAAAGAGTAGAAATGATTGACAGAAGGTAATGACGCCCATATTGCGTCGACATCTGGTGAGTTTTTATGCCCCGTAATACCCCCTTAACCTCTGCTCTCCACACATCCTCTCTAAAGGCATCCCCGGTGCCCTCGGTGCTCCTGTTGTCCCACCTCTGGCCCTGTGCACCCCTCCACCTGCACTCACACTACGGCCCCTCCGGTCATAAAGCACTTTTTTTACTCCCTACACCACCCAGTCCCCCTGGTTTTAAGTCTCCTGCACCCCTTGTTAAACTCTTGCCTCTCTCTGGAAAGTATCAAGGCAGGTTTAAAGGATATGAAATGTCACACTTAACTTTTAGAATAAATCATCCGTTTCTTTCATCTAATCATCTCACCTCATGTTTGTTTGATAGCTTTCTGGATATACAGTAGTCAATCTGCATTGTGGCCTATTGGATTATTGACCCCAGCAGCCCCTTTTTTCTTTCTTACCGTATGTACTATGTATTGTCTGTCATTACCTTTTGTTTCTTTCCACCATGCCCAGACCCCTGACCCTGCTTCCAATCCACAAGTACCAAGACACAGTAGAAGCCTTGAGAGACCAGCTGACCAGCTACTGTATCCAGGTTTGTTCCACCTGCATTCTTCAAGACGCAGAGAGTCACCACTGGGCTGATCCCAAGCCTTTTTATGAGGTAAAGTGTCCTCACATTTCTAAAAAATCTATCTGATTGAATTTTCTTTCCCCCCCAAGACACCTTGAACAAACTTTGCCACACCACGCTAAACTGTTATATGATATAATGTATTTAACTGTGACTGAGTTGAAGTTTCTGGTATTTAAGATGTACAAGTGGAGCCTATTTGAGTTTTACTTATTTACCCCCAAATCAAAAAGACAGTAACACATAAAACATCTACAGTATTGTCTGGTGTTGATTTCGTTCCTTTCATTGTAAAAAAGTGGAAATTCTAATGCCACGTGTCTTAGTAGGCTCCTTTTCTGTAGATTTTGAGGAACTCGAGGAATTATACTCTGGAGCTTT
Organism: Pterois miles; assembly: GCA_947000775.1. NCBI lineage: Eukaryota > Metazoa > Chordata > Actinopteri > Perciformes > Scorpaenidae > Pterois > Pterois miles. The sequence goes on along the minus strand of CAMQGK010000334.1, from coordinate 8,293,270 downwards.
CTCGCACCTTCATTTCATTCCCACAATGCACCTTTACCTTCCACTCTTCCTCTTCTAACCAAGCCTTCTACTCTGAGCTCCCTGAGAACATCTGTGGCTTCCATGCTGCCCCGGGGGCTCCAGGGATTCAGCTGTCTGAAGTCTGCAGTCTACGCTGGGACTGTCTGGAAACAGCATAGGGCCTCTGAAACTCCCCTAACTTTATGCCCTTAAACCAATCTAAACCTCTTCTCTCTTTCATACTTTACCCTGCTTTTGCCTTTTTTTTCTCCCTTTGTTCCTCCCTCCCTCCCCGGGTCACTGGTGTCAGACAGACCTGCTGTGCACAGGTGTGCGCTTTTGTTCAAGCATGCCTGTGTGCATCTGTGCAGATGAATGCATGTGTGGGTGTGCAGCAGCAGCAGCAGCAGCAGCATCTCAGGCTGTGCGTTTCATTTGGTGTGTATGTATCTATAGTTGTGTATGTGTAGTTGTATGCATGAAGCTTCCATCTCCTGGATCCCCAGCCCTGTGTCTTGCCTCTTTCACAGCTCCACAGAGACCCTTCTTTTTGTTATTTTAATATTGACACATGAAAAGTTGTTGGCAGAGAACTATTTAATATGCTGTAATAACAACACATAAGGTCAGGTAAGGCGATTAAAGGAAATATAGAGCTTGACCTTGGCCACCTTCCTTGTCAGCCATCAGAGCCAAATGCTACATTTCATTTGAGTAAAAAAAAAAACGAAGCTGTTGTGAGTTTCCAATTTTATTCCGCCCTCAGTTCCCCATCCCAGATTCAGTCCTCACTGCTGCCAGGCCAACATCTCTAATAGGAATTTGTTCATAGTCGACCTGGCTGGTTAAATAAAGTTTGACTTGAGTGAACGGATTAAACAGTCCAACCACACACATGTAGTTGTGGCCGCTCTTGGTTTGGATCCAACGTCTGCGTCTGCGATTGCTCTGCTAAGTCCACAGGCGGAGGATGGCGACCTAATCCCGGACATAGAGCTCGGTCACGCTCCCCATCAACCACCGATCCCTAAATGACTGGCTCCAGGGAGGAGAGGAAGGAGAGAAGTAAAATACGAGATAGATGAGGTGAAGTGGGAAGAAAATGAGAAGGGACTGTGGGGCATGATGAGTTTGTTGAAGACGGGAGGAAGTTTTGGATGTGTCAGTATCTCCGCCACACATGTGCCGTCCGCTGGAACAGTTTATTGTTGGAGGTTAAACATGAGCAAGAAGAGGTAGAAGAGAGAGGTTTAATGAATTAAATCTTTTCCCACAAAGCTGCAGGATGCCAGGATAATAATCTCTTTTTCTCTCTCCATCCTCCCTCTCTCTGTCTGTCTTTTTTCTCACTCTCACTTGTTTTTGCTGACTTAATTCTCCCCTTCTCTCTCTCTCTCTCCTCTCTCTCTCCTCTCTCTCTCTCTCTCTCTCTCTCTCTCTCTCTCTCTCTCTCTCTCTCTCTCTCTCTCTCTCTCTCTCTCTCTCTCTCTCTCTATCGCTGTCTCTCTCTGTTCTGTGCGTGTGTGCAAGTGTGTGCCTGTGGTGATGTGTTCTCCAGTTCAGGACTTTAAAGCAGTCTAAAATCCCAGCGGGGGAAGAAACCCAGGTGCAGAGTGCAGGTGGCGTGACCACTGAGACATCCTGGTGATGACAGACCTGCTTCTGTCTCTGTCTTTCTTCTCCTTCATGTTCTCTCTTTCTTTCCCTCTATTTTTTTTTTTATCTCGTCTTGGTTTTCTCTGTTTTCGCCTCACTGTCAATATCCATATCACAATATATCTTCATCATCTGTAACCCTCCTCCTTCATCCCTCCCTGCCATCCACCACTTTCTTCCACAGGGCGAGCGCTGTTCCTTCTCGGTGCAGATGTGGTTCTACTTCCTGTGTGGGCTCCGTAGCGACCTGTGGGCGGTCCTTCCGGCAGAGATGGCCAAGGATGTGCTCGGCCAGGTGCTGTTGGAGACTTTACAGCTGTTGGTGCAAAGATATGCCAGGGCCCGTCCTTCATACAAGAGACACCTGCAGATCAGGTACTCGATCATACTGGCCTCAGCTATATTCACTTGACAATTCTTGTCACTTTCTGTGATATAATTTAGGCTACTAAAAAAACAACATCCAAAAGTAGGCCTATACTTCCATTTGTGTTTGTACCCATTGTTTAAACACTTAGATATAATTGAACTATTGATGTGATCTGCATTAAATGTGCTATTGATAACATTGATAACATTTAGCGACTAGATGTTCTCCCTCCCCTGTTTAATGTAATGAAGTACCTTGCTTTCTAGGTATTTAACTCACTGGCTTTCACAATTTAAATTTGGAAAATGTAAATACAAGTATCAATTCAACATATAACATATACTGTCATAGAAGATATTTATCCCTACGGCATGGCACACATACACCAGTAATGGGAAGATAATTGAGAAAACAATCTCACCACAAGGTCCATTAGCTTTTAGGACTATTCGTTCATGTTGGCTTAACAGCTGAGGTTCAAAGGTTATTCTTGATCTTGGAAACAGTAGTTGAGAAAACAGTTTCAACCTCACATTTTAGGCCAACCTGGACAAGAGGAGCTTAAAGTGCTTAAAATGGAAATTGGGGCAACTATATTCCAAATAGACAAGTAAAAGTTCGCTCTAGAGCAGAAATCAAATTGACCTTGTGGTGAGATTGTTTTCTCAATCGCTGTTTGCAAGCTCAAGATTAGTAATGATATTTGTTTTCTTTCAAAATAGATTATTTTTGTTATCTGGAATTTGTGATTTTCCTGACAATTTTCCAATGACAATTACATGTATGTATGTACCTCTGCTTTTACATTTTAACTCCATAATTCTCTCATTACCTTTCTCACATGTATTTGTATAGCCTCCATGAACTTTGTTATATACTGTATAATGACTAGGTTTGACTATACATAATGGTATCCAAAATTACATCAGAAGCCTTAGACATCTTTCTCTCTGTTGGCCTAATTTCCCTCAGCTCCTGTGGATCCGATGGTGGAGGTAGTCTAACGTAGTGTTAGCGTGTCATAGACACACTGTCTACACAGTCTCAGGGGTCGTCTTCTCCATCCTCTGTCTCCTCCTAATAGCTGAACGATGACAATGAACAGGCTAAACTGTTACACACGGCAAGAGGATGAAAGGGTGACAAAGACAAAGTGTATTATGCAGTACATGTGTAGCACGGCAGGATGTCAACACAAAGCCTGGTTTATGTTGCATGTGTTTCTGGAGGGACAGTTGTAAAGTGTATGGCTAGCCTAAACAGATGGCTTTTCAAATGTTCTTCCAGGTTTCCTATGTGTATAGCACTCACATGGGTGCTCTTATGCTACCTCACCTCTCCTCTATCAGTCCATCTCTGTGTGTGTCTAATAACTATTAAGGCCATGGGAAGAGCAAGTATGAGGAGATGCGATATGATGAGCAGCTCTCCCCAACCAACTGAGGAAACAGATTTAGGGAAGTATAAATGTAACAGCAATGACTTTTATTGTGAAACCCAAAGCCCTTAGTATACTTAACTTTCCAACAGTAAAATCACCAGGAGGTTGTGTTATCTGACTGTGCGATGAGGCTGTTATGTCATGATGTGATGTGGATGTCAGCCTTTGAAGACGGGGATGTTTGCTTTCAGTGACTCTCTCTCTCTCTTTGTGTGTTCTTCTCACATATTCTCTCACATCTCATCTGTTTTCATCTATACATTTGCCTTTTTCTTCTTCCTTACTCCGTGTCAAAGATATGACATCACAGCAGTGTTGCTGTATGTGGAGCAGCTTATGTGGAGCGTGTGTGAAAGTCCCGAGGCCTTGGTGTGCCGCAGTCCTTCTTCAGCAATCGCCATAATAGTGGGCAGATCAGACTGGCTAAACCAAATCCACAGCCTGTGTGAGCAGCTCCTGACGGTCCTCGTCATCGTCACAGCACCCCTGTCTTTGCTGTATAGGTTGGTATGCACAGTAGGTTTTATTGTCAGTGCTGCTGACTTGGTGACTTTCTCACTAGATTTAGGGACTTTCGAAACTAGTGCTGCTAGCTACTTTCATTGGAAAAGAGTTGGCGACACTGGGCTGGGTTTTTCGGTAGGATATATTGTTTTTAAATACCGGTGTACTCTTCCTGAGATTACTAACCCAAGCTTTAAGTTAAAGTAAAATATGAGCTAGACACAACAACATGTTCTACTTTTCACGTGGGACTAGTGAATAGATATAGTTTTTTAAAATTGAATTTCCCCTAGTGGGACTAATAAAGGAATATCTTCTTCTTCTTCTTCTTAGTTACTTGATTATAACTACTGGCTCTGAAAGAGTGCCAACTGTAGTAAATAAAGTAAAACAAATGAATACTATGCACACAGGAGGATGTGTTTTTTTTTATCATTGCCTGAAGAAGTATGACCACTAAACAATAGATTTTTTGTAAATTGAAAATGCATTGTTCAATATTGCCATGTGTGATCCCAGTTCCTCCTTCCAGGGTATTTATGATTAATCCTGTGAAAGAGTCCACACCACATCAGCCTGACAGCCCTGTTGTCCACTGGCTGAATGCCATCAACCCTGACCTCTTCACAGAGCAGGCCATACGGTATGTAAAACACAGCCATCATACCATCCATCACCCATCATACAGTAGGTACACACTAGCATGTTCACGCACAAACTCACATACTGTGCACTTACACTCTGGTGTGCTAAGCCATCATCACACACACCTCCACCCACTGTACTTTGTAAAGAACCATGTGTGTGTGTGAGTTACGGCTACATACTGTATGTGCTCAGGGCTTCAAGCTAGAGTTGCTGCGGTAATATAACACAGATGCAAGCTGGGAAGGAAAAAAATAATAATAAACTACGGCAGCCGCTGACACTGATTTTGTTTATGTTGATGGTTGCTGAGGGCTTTACACATGAGGCGTCAACAGGGCACACTGTGATGTGTGCGTGAATGTGTACATGCATGCATACATGTGTACATGTGTGTCCAGTTACTGTTATGACCTCCAAGGTGCAGTCAATCACCCGCACCCTTGACTCCACCCTCCTCCCCTCTCATCTCTCCCGCCGCCAGAGGTGATGTCATTGCGTGCTGATGGAGCACAAATCAAACTAACCCCCCCGCTCTCCTGCTCCTAAGTATTGGAGAGCTGAAATTAGTTTATTTTTATGACCTCTTTATTTCTTTGCTCCCACCTCCTGCCTGCAAGCGAGGGCGCCAGGGGGCCTGCCAGTGGCCCAGGGCCAGATCCACAGGTCCTCATCCAGGACCCCGGCCGCTTTGGCCTGATCCCTCCCCAGCCCATTAAAGTAAAACCCATTGTTATGGTTATTAAATATAACAATAATATAATCACAAAGCACATACATAAATCATCCAGCATTGCAGGCTATAAAGAGAGTATCTGAAGTTAATGTTTCTGGCCTTATATGTGTTTCTGAAGCGTTCACGCTCTGCATTTTTCTTCTTGCCTTTGCATGTGTGTGTGTGCTGGTTCTGTAAGCTGACCCCGCGCTGTAGCCGGGTAGATTTATCAGAGCAGTTAAAAGAGGATTTCTTCTGGATTTGCGGTCCTGGTGACATCATAAATTGCACTGTCAGATTGAGGCATAGTTTTCCTCCGTCAAGCAGCAGGGTGCACCCTGCTCCAGCTTTCTGGCTCAAATGGAATGGTTAATTTCTGGGCAGAGGCCCCCCCTGTGCTCCCTCCCGCCTCCTCACTCCTCAGACAAACTCTGTCCATTCCTTCCATTAGATTTTATTGAGATGTATAAAGTAATATGCAGGCGCACACATTTCAGCATGCCCTCACACTTGCACACCACAAGCACAGGCTCTGAAGGGCGCACACACACTTGCACGCACGCACACCAAGGATACGGCTCATTACCCACAGCTGGCTTCAGCCTCTTGGTTATACAAAAGATGTAGGAGGGGGGTACTGCTGTATATTCATGTATTTGGCTGTCTCCCAAATGTTAATTTGGTTTTAGCTGGCCAAGATTAGAGCTAATTCCTTCCCGGTGCACACTATAAGTAAGCGAGAGTGAAAGCATTTGTAGACTAAGCTCATATCAGGAGTGAATGACACTCAGGGAAGTTACCATCGCAGCATAAACACTGTTTCTTCCCAGACTGTCATCTAAGACAACTGTGATTTCAGTCTTTCACTTGTGAAGCTTTTTCCCCCTGCTTTGTTGTCTCTTTCTAAATGGACTGCTATCTGTGCGCTCACCTGACACTGCAGAACTGTCAACTTTGTTTTCCTTCTTCCTGCTCTCAGAAACGGCCTTGTGGGCCAGGCGGCCTCTACATGTCAGCTGAGGCTGCTGACCTCTGACCCCGGACGCAATCCCAGGTTGCTACTGCGAATGCTGCTGCACAGAGACTGTCACCTGCCCAGAATACTCCTGGAAAACTCTTGTAAGTCAGATTTTTAATGTATATGGACTAGTATATTTTAATGGATGAAGGGAATGATGTATGTACGTGTGCTGTTCATGCTTAGCTGTTTACATTGAGCCACGTGCATTCATTTTTCCATTTTTATACTACTGGACCCACAGAGTTGATCCTGCAGATGCCATGTGTGGGACGATGTTTACCAGTGTCTTAATTATGGCGCTCTACGCGAGTTATACGGACCTCAGATGAGCTCTATCCATTTTATGAAGTTATCATCAGCATCTTTGCCATCATCATCATTTTCACCTTGGTCGCCATCATCACTAAATCAATAGAGAGCAGTAATAAACACTCAACAGGCCTGGGTGGAGCACACACGCTGACCTTTAAAGATTTTCCCTTCCTTCCTCTCCCCTCCGCACCGGCAACAGTCTAACCTTTAAAGACTGTTGTGCACTCGCACATTAATTCACATTATAGCGACCTCATTAATAACAACTCTCACTGTCTCGTTCTCTCGCTCGGTCTCGAGTCTGGCTCAGAGGCTCTGCAATGCTTCTCCCCGCACGCTGCCGTAAATCAACGCTGGAAGCGCTGACTCTCGCGTGTTATCACGGTGACGGGCTAATTAACCAGGAAGCAGACAGACAGAAGGAACGGCTTGACTGAACGCCTACACTCTCACAAGCCACTGCACTTCCCCATCCGTGTTGTGTACTTGGGTGTTTCTTGGCACCCTAGCGATAGAAATTCAAGGGTGACTTACTCATAGATAATAGTATGGTGAGTCAAAAAATACTTCAGCTGGACAAATTCAATTACTTAGAGTGTTACTGTACAGTTACAGTGCACTTTTGTATATAACTAACTTTGTTTCATCAACAGAATTTTTTCGGCAACGGTGTTGCTCTGATAAAATACAGTATATCTCATATCTATATCTCTATATAAAGAGCTAGCTAAATGACTAACTAAATGACTTACCCATTGTCTGACAATTTGAAAATGTAACTATTTGCAGAGGGATAACACCTCCTCCACATTTACAATAACAGTTTTCACTTTTGCAAAACTCACTCTAAATCACAAGATACACTACCTCTGCTATACACACACACACACACACACACACACACACACACACACACACACACACACACACACACAGCCTTTTTATGATCATCAGCGTGTCTGCTTCCAATTACAGAGGTTTCCAGAGAGGGCCTTTGTGACTGGTTGACTGGTTGTCCGGAAGATAAACAGGTGTATGCGTTGGCCGTGTATCAAGGTTGGATAAGCTGAGAGACAGAGCGTGAGGGAGAGAGAGCAAGGAAAAATAAGAAAAAAAAGCAACCGAGGAATCAACATAGAAACATAAACCTGGACTCAGTTGGAATCGTTGTGTGCTACAGAGTAATGGAAACTCCGCAGAGATGTGCCAACGCAATGTCATCAGTTTTTCTGAAGTCATCTGCTGCTCCATAATAGGATCATTATTAAAAGGCACCTAGTTAACCTGCCATGCTCTCCAGCACCCCAAGTGGAAATTAATGTTAGTCCCTCCCTGTTTCTTTGGACAGCTGCAGCCACAGCAGTGATATCCAGAACACTTTCTCCTTAAGGACCAATTACCAGACAGGGAGAGAATAAGATGCTGGCGTAACCCACAATGTGCCGCCTAATAGACTGATTGTAGGTCAGAGTGGTTGACCACTTTTTGAGTGTATGTGTTAGACATGTTATTGTGAAAGATACATAGAGGGACACTTAGGGATAGAGATGGGGATGGAGGATCAGTTCTCATGAGTGGTTGGCAGTGCTTCCTACCTGCCTGATATTAAAGTGGTTGTTATTACTGTTCCCATAATGCAGCAGCTAATTTACCCCTGTCATTTTAAAATAGTCCAGCATTAGTCAGAAGGAAGCCGCCGCTGCCCTCCATCGCAGCGCCCCCTCATTGACTGCTGCGTTGCATACACTCTTCTATTCAAATAGCTGTCATCTCCCACACAGCAGACTGACAGACCGCTGGATGTCTGCCACCTCTGGAGCAATGGGCCTTTCCTCAGCAACCCCTGTCAGTTTAACACACACACACACACACACACACACACACACACACACACACACACACACACACACACACACACACACACACACACACACACACACACACACACACATTGTAACTAAGCACACAAAACACATATAGACATCCATATGGTTTACACACACACACCTCCATCCTCAGCCCCATGCTCAGACAGCAACCCCCACAAGGACACGCTGTCAAAACCTCTTCCTTTTCACTTCCTGTCTCCGTGTGCTGTGGGGGCTTTGAAATCTGTTCCTTTCTCTGTTTTTTTTTTCTGCTCTGTTTTTTTTTTTCTCCATCTAACACAGATGTGGCTTTTTCCTTTCCCTTCTATTTCACAATGCCTTTTGTTCACCCTTTCTGTTAACATGTGTCAGGTTGGGCAGCCTTGACATTTTCCAGTGTGTTTTTGTGTGAAGAAATCAAGATGCTATTTCATAGGATGGGGTTTTATATCTCTCACTACCTACCTCCATAAGGTTGATATTTGCTGAATCGTAATTCAAAAAACAGCCAGGTTTTACACTCACCTACACACCCTCTAACTGAGAATATGTGTGCGTACGAGTGAGCCACTTCATCTCTTTGTGTATCCTGTTGTTTGTGCATGTCAAGTATCCATGAATATCAAGAGTTCATAAATTCATTGACATTTTGATTGCCCACACATTTATTTGTATTGTGCACAGAAGTGTCTCACTGACTCAGACTGACTCTATTTTTCTCAGACTTTTGCCAAGAGAGCTGCTTAGAGATGTCCACTGAGAGCTGCAAGGCAGGAGATGACTTCATAGTGGCATTGTTCAACCTCTTCAGTTGCCTGAATAATGTTCCTAAGGCCTTGACTCAGGTCCTTCAACCATACCTGGAAAGGTCACACATATGGGAACATCTTTACACACTGGCAGGTAAAGTAACATCCAGTTACTGCATAGTGTCGTTCTTACAGGGGTCTTTGCTACAGACTGCACGCTAACCTTAACCCTAGAAACTGTACTGTACTGTATCGTAATACTGTCTACCCTACATTATGTGTTTTCAAATCCAATGCTGTTTTTATGCTAATAGAAATATAAAAATGATAATATGTTAATTTTCATGGGACAAAAATACATTTTTGCTGCAGGAGACTAACTTTAATCCTCTGAGACTCACAATAGATCCCTTTTTGTAATTTTTAGGGGTGTCAGGGGATCTTTAGGGGGAGATGGCAGGTCAGTAGTATGGGTAACAGAAGTGGTGTACATCTTCTGAAAGCTGGGAACCTGACGATTAATTTGAGATGCAGCTCAGCGCTGTGTGTCAAATCAGAAATAAACATGAATGAATGAATGAATTAAAATAAATTGTGAATTGTGTATTAGGGCTAAGAATATTATGATAGAAATATATGATGGCCATTCCCATGCTCTATTATGCCTCATAAATTGTTGCAGTAATTTTTGGTTGATACCTTTTGTTACACAGATTTGATGCTAAATACAACCATCTTTTACCATTTAAGAGTTGATAAAAATGATCAATAATTCCTCCAAAATACCACATTAAGACACCTAGACCTTGAGGAACACCACAGAAAAGCCATGCTGTGATTTGGTATCAAAAACTTTTGACATTTGGAGATTTTGGTAGAAATTGCATGTTTTTGCAATTGGATGGCGAGCACTTCTGTTCTGGAAACTGTACAGAAACCCTTTTATTGTCAATCTACCTAGCGAAGCCATCCATCCTCTGAAAGCACTAGGTCTCTAGTTTGTGACTGTAAAGTTTCATGAGGCTGTGATTATCCTACAGATCACCACAGGTCATTTTATACAATGAGATCAAATTTTAAAAAATGGTCTCAGTACACTGAAATGGCTACAGTAGAAAGTAACATCATCACACATGAATACAATTGGCTCATTGGATCCAAAAGAGTCTCAGCTTTACAATCATACCTAAATTATGCAATTCGAAGACTGTTAAAGAACCGCAGTATGCAGAAATATTCAAATACACCATTTTAGAATTAGTGAAAATAGCACATTTATACTGCATTTAAAAAAACTGCGTGTGGTTATCATAAAGTGGGCATGTATTAAAGGGGAGACTTGTGGATACCAATAGAACCCATTTTCATTCACATAGCTTGAGTCTCCAAGCTAGCATGGCATGGTTGTAACCAGTGGATTCCTTACGTTTTCATATGGTATCTCTACCTTCACTCTAGCTCTAAAACTGAACCTGCCACAGCCTCTGAAAGAAAGTAAAGTCGGTCAGGATCACCTACGATTCCACAGGTCTCAAGGGGTTAATGCCGTTTTTTAAAAATATTTTCAAAGCTCATAGCTCAAAATAGCAAGTCTCATTTCTTGATAAATCAAAAAAACTGATTAACTGATTAATTCTATCACCTTCCAAGATATTTTACATTTTCTCAAAATGCATTAGATATGTTTCTAAATATATGAGTAAATCTCCCCACAAATAATATATAAAATTAGAAAAAAATATCTAAGACCGGTCAGTGCTGACATTGCATGCACGTGAGCTAAAGCATGACTTTAATATGCTGTCACAGAGACTGCAATTACTCCCAAACTCTGCCTTTCTTTCCGCCTCTCTCTGGTACAAGCTTTGATACAGAGCTTAATCAGGACTCCTGCAGAGTATGGAGCCCTTTTTGGTGGAGGTTTTTATATCCTGGGTGAGTGGTAATTATTGTAGCATAAATTAGGGTGATTGGAGAAGAGTGTTTGGATGGAGACAGAGCAAGGGAGGGGTCGACAGAGGGAAAGAAGGAAAAAGAGATAGAGCAAGCCAGAGAGAAACTCTCAAAGTCATCCAATCATCATTTATCCTCACAGGGTAATTAGTTTAATTATTGGACTGCGCCAAATCTTTGTATTATAACTTTGGTTACAGGATACCCCCGGTGCCCCCATTTCTATTTAAATTGTTCACTGAGTTAACTTTCATAGATTACATTGAGAGTTTCACTATTTCTCCACTTACACTGATGTTTCATCACACGGTAGCAGGTTGTTTCAGATCAATACACCAGTCAATACACTAGCGGGCGGTATAAAGTCTGAGAAGCAAGTGACTTTGAAAAATAGGTCTAGGTCTCACCTGCCATGGCGCGCTTCTCCCTTGAAAAGCTATATCATTTTCTGTTCCGCTTTCCTCTTTTCTTCAGGTCTGAGGTCACACATTTGTTAGGCGTCCCTGGAGATTTTAGCGCACTTCCAGTGCCGTCACAGCACTATATCTCTCTGTTGTAGCCTTTGGTTTTACAGCCAACGCTGTAGGAAGTTTATGGGTGCCATACAACTTCACACTGCTCTGCTATCAATATGAACGGGATATGAAAGGGCAGAGCGACGAAAGACATAGTGCACCTGGAGAAAGGTAGTAAGATTTCTACTGTCAGGCCACCTGGGTTTCATCAAGAACATCTGAGTTCAACTTGACGTTACTCGCTTGTAGTGTAGACATTTCAACATTTCAAGGATACTTGTGGATATACTGTATATCTGTAGATGTGCACACTATTCATGTCCCTGTGTTTTCCCACTGTTTGAAAAGTGGAGTCATTTGTGACAGACTGAGTGTGCTGTGGCTAGGTGGATTATTGCATGTAGCCCTTTCTAATTTGGTAGCAGTCATAAAATTTCATCTACCCTTCATTTTTATGTCAATAATATGGCATGGCTGTGGGTCTTTGACAAGTTTACAAGTCCAAACCTTTTATGATTTAAGACCTAGTATAGTGATAAAAGTGTGCATTTTAATAGAACAGTATTAAATGTTAGTTGGAGGCCTTACTCTTCATTGTGCACTAAGAGAATTCTTTGTACTGCATGTCTACTTTTAAGCACAGTAGGCAACATGGCTGCTATTAAATTCAACTGGACATCATTTTCTGCAGTTAATTTCTATTCATTCTCCAAAGTAAGTAGTTTCTCTGTCAGATGGTGGTCTCCAAAATAATAATAATAAAAAAAAAATGTACCTGCATGTACCATTGTAGGACATAGCTGCAAAAACTGAAAAACTCTACTGCGTTACATTGACTTTAGTTCACATGGTAGAGCAGAGATTTTCCATGCCAAAGTTGTAAAACTAAGCCAGCCAACTTAGCCAGTTTAGTACTTGCGCTTTGTAGCCTGTCGTCTGGATCTCTTCTTCTTCTGTGGCTTCGGTCCTTCTTACAGCACCACACTGGTCACAGCCTAACATTTATGCTTGTTCATGTATAGCTCAGCTTGATACCTTTATTTTTTTTTTCCAAATTAAGTCTTTTTTAACCTGCATTTATTTGCCATTTTTTATCAGACACAACGCGGGCTGTACCTGTAGTGATCAGCTGTATCCGGACAATAGTCACCAAGTCTACCAACAGCCTCCTGGTACACCTGGTCTCCATGGTGATGGGCTGGCAGGCTTCGGAGGAGCCCAGTGTAGCTTTGTTCAAGCAGAACGTACCGGAGAGTGTCCAGGCTAAAATACCCAAGGAGTGGAACTACACGCTGCTGGAAGCACGGGGAAAAGAGACTGCCACTAAGAGTACGCTGCACACACTGGGTGTCACATTTTCAAGTGAGCTTTAAAGCATTTTAAGGTTGTTTCCCAAAACTAACACGTCTTTCTCCTTCCAGCTGTCATATCTGTAACTATTCAAGCACTGTCCTTCATTTTCACCAACCTGCCCTTGGCCATGGCATCCGTGCCTCTCCCCATCCGCTTCCTCTTCCAAGAGGCAGAGAAGCACCTCTCCCAGCATGCCCGGCAGCTGCGCTTAATGGGTCTGTTACTCTGGGCCCTGTTAAGCTGTCTGATCCAGGGCCTGGAGGACCCAGACACACTAGAGCAGACCAGTGGTCTGGCCCTGGATCGTGGGGCGAAGGAACCCCTGTCCCTGCTGGCTGAGTGCCTACATGCTACCATGGGCATTCAACAGAAGGTAAGGGCTAAGGTTAATAGTATAACAATAATAATACTATTAATAATAATAAGTAGAGGATGGTTTAGAATAAGGTAGAAAAACCCTGTTTAAAAACCCTGATGCCATAATTTCATCATATTGATTGTTGATTTAATGTGTGCCAACAAATCATCTGACTTGTATCAAAGTGCATCTGACTCCTTCACCTTAATGGTCTGCTGTTTGTCTGACAGGGTGTTCCTAAACCCACTGTGCAAAAAGTGCTGCAGGCTCTGGAAGAAAAAAAGACCCAAGTGGACGAACATGCAGCTGCAGAAAGCCCGCAAGCTCTGCTCAGACAGGTGAGGGATCAACTGCAGGGATTTAGCAAGTGGTCAAGGTCAGAATGGTATTGATGTAGTTTATGTTGCTGTTTTCACATATTCAGAAATGTGATAGCCATCATTAGTCTCAATTGATATTGATTGTTCATGTTTAACAAAATGAAGTGTCATTTTATTCAGATAATTTTGATCATAAAAACAACTTTTTATAAAGTGAATTTCCCAGTAGATAATTTTAGTGATTTATCAATAGTAAGATGGTTGAGGGTTGATAGTCTGATGAAGGAGATGGTTCAATCTGATCAAACTGAGTGATGGCCTAGTTGGCTACTTGACATTCAATACAGATACTGAATAAAACAATGAAGAAGAACGCAGCTTAGATATGCTTTTTTTAATTGAGCATTCAAATTCTGATGTATCGCGTCATCAAGATCATTTTTCACTGAAAAGCTCCATGAGTGAGATCAATGGATCTCAGATGTGTTTGTTGTGGTAAGTGATGGACGTGTCGTCTGACTGAGCGGACTGCCGGCTGGAGTGATGGGAAAAACAGCTTTCACTTTGGGCCGAGCCGTTGACCTTTTGGCTCGCCGTTTTGTAGCTTGTTCCCAGAAATTGCGCTGCCGGTCGCTCGCTTCATCATAACAAACTCTGGATGCATCCATCCTCATAAAAAGGTGATTCAGTGCCGTAACACAACATGTACAATTAAAAAGAAAAAAAAAGAAAGAGTTAAATAAATGAAAACACTGATGGCCTGTTCTAGGAAATGCTGCCTTTTTCAGTGACAGGAAGAAGTTACGAGATGATGGGGAGAAAAAAGAGATGGGTCGGCAGAGGGGTGGGGAGGGGGTTGAGTGGAAAAGTGAAAGAAGAGTGATTATGTATCACCTGTCGGAGGCATTCAGTGGGATCATTACTATTCATTAAACTAACCTTCACAGGGAAGTGACGCCTGGCTTGTAAACAATCAGAATACAGTGTCAGAGAGAGAGGGAGAGAAAGAGAGAGAGAGAGGGAGAGGGGTGTAATAACTCCAAAAACAACTGGTACTCGACTCACTGGCACACACACACACACACACACACACACACACACACACACAGAGCAAACCCCCTCGACACAGAACGTTTGCCCCCTTGCAAGCCCTCCCACCTATGTTCCCTCATCCCACTTTCCCTCCTTCCTTTTCCAACTGCAACCCCCTCCCCATGCCACCCACCTTGTCTTTGCAAAGTAATTTGTAGAGGAGAAGATTATTGTTCTCCATCATGGTGACCCTGGCTGGGCTGACGGGATGCATACACAGATGAAGATGAATGCAGTTATTCCTTGGCGGAGGTCTGCCTCTTTCAGGGCACATTGGCCCTAATGACATGATTGATAGGCTGTCCCAAATCCGGAGGGGCCCTCATTAATCACCCCGCTGACTGAATCCAATCATCTGCTTCACCTGCACAGTGATGGACAGGAAAGGATACAGCGCAGGTGCTGACACGGATGCACAGCCACCGTCGCCGCTGCCGACAACACCACTGCCGGGCCGCCAGGCAAAAAAACGAATGAGGGGGATATGAACGCGGACGAGTGGGGGACTCCTCTTCCTTCGCCACTCTCAATGTCAAGCAGCCAATGGCTGGCTGACAGGCGACACCGTTTCTGCCACCTTATAATTACAAAGGGGAAGAGAGAGAGAGAGGGAGAACAATGACAGGAAGTGTATGTGAAGGAGAAGGTTTGATGGACGGTAGTGTGATATCCATCCATACAGGAAGGGCAGGAAAATGACGCGGGCGCCAGGGTTGGGGGCCGTACATGCGTGAGGACCTTGACACACAATTACACACACACACACATACACGCTTAAGAACACACACACCAATCACTTTTAGTGTGCCGGCATCCTTTGGTCAAAATCCCCCCATGTATCTCATGAATGGTAATGAAAATAGTGAAAATTATTTTGTTATCAAACCCTCAATAATTTGTATTTCTCACTCACGGTTTTCAGAATGTTTAGTGGAGCAAATAGATATTTCCTTCCTTGCCACAAATTGCATTTTAAGTTGATTTGCCCTCTGGAGCGAATGGTTTCTCTAAAAAATTATTAACTCTAAACTCATTTTCTAGTGTATCGCAAATTCCAAATTTTAGCAACTATTCTTCTCCAAACTAGAAAATGCTTCAGCCAGAGGTGGTATAGAGATACAAGCTGACACCCTCCCTCTTCCTGTTTCCTCTTCTTTCTCTGCTTCTTCTCTCTTTGTGTTTACTCTCCCATCTCCTCCTTTTCCCATCCCTGTTCCTCACTCAGTGTATTTGAGCGAGGAAAGGAAAGCGGAGTCACTGCGGCTGAACTGACTGAGCAGAAAATAGGCCTGATGCTGCTGGAGGTCTGCCACAAACCAGGTGGCAGCGACTACCTGAGGCAGATCTATCACATCATCCAAGGCAATGAGGTAGGGAAGCACTCCCTCTCCCCAGCAATTAGGTGGCTGCTGGCCTGAGGCCGCAGGCTGTTCAGGAGGGGGAGACGGAGGGAAGGGGGCTGCTGCTCGTGTGCAGTCTGCTTGTTCTGATCTTCTGTTGTTCAGGTGACCTCCAGGGTGCAAACCTACAGTGATTTCCTGTGTTATACGCTCACCACGTAGAGGAGAGGGAGCCACATGGAGCTACCATATTCACTATAGAACGCTTTAAAGGAGATCTGAGTGAGAAAGTGCAGTGGTTCTTTAAAAAAAAAAAAAACTTAAGTAGCTGTTAAACTCACTTCAGAGAAAAAAAAAGTTCAGCAGAATGAAAAGTAGAAGTTCTCTAGAAAGTACCCAAGTTAATTGAAGTACCGAATACACCGTATATAGGGAATATGTAGAGAGTTTAGTGATATTTTCCCTTAAGCACACAGCTGGTAAAACAAGTGCTTTAAAGTGAAAGTGGAATCTTATGTTATGTACAAAAACTCAAAAGAACAAAAGTTGTTTTAACCGGTGGTTATGTCCCACGAACAGGTTGCTGCCACTGTATATCACAAAGACACCAACATATGCTGCTCTGTACACTACTTCACATGTACCTATGGATTATGAATTAATTAAAGGGTGATGCTGGCAGCATTCTGTGTTTTTGTTATTGTCAACAAATTATGTTTAAAGACCAAAACCAGCAGTGTATTATTTAGTTTCTCAATACTTCCCCACCCTGTCTGTGACACTGAGGCGCAAACGCTCCTACTGAGGACATAACTCTTTTGAAAAAGCTGAAGAAGATCGATCTCTCTAGATCGATACATCGATGCAAATTGAAAATATCTATACGTTATCTTTTAGGTACGCCTTTATTTTGAAATTCACTCTTTATATTTACTGTTTTTGTTAAAAATAATACATTATTTTTCAATTAAATGTCTGGAAGAGTCCAGAAATAAAATTGTCAAATTATATTTCGGTTGCTTTTTATAAGTTGAAATAAATGTACCTGATTGCGTTAAATGGGCATATCATATCATCTCATACTGATCGCAGGCCACTGAATTGAATCAAATTGAGATTGTATCATGGCAGTCTTTGTAATATCAGCAAATATTGTATCGCTCTCCAAAGAATCAATATAAAGTATTGTATCTTAATGAAACTTGAGATTTCCACCCCTAATGAATATACAGTGTACTTTATTTTTTAGGAAATGATAAATAATATTACTCTTTTTGTGGAATTTGTTGAAAAAAAATATTATCACCAGACATCATTTCAGAGGAATTAAGCTTCTTTGAAGGGGAAATTATTCAAAATTGCAAAATGCTATCAGGAATAAAATTCATTACAGAAAATAAACAATACAGTTTGAAAAATCCTCAAATGTTTAATCAATGACACTAATAGAGAGTGACT
This sequence comes from Pterois miles, assembly GCA_947000775.1. Classification (NCBI taxonomy): domain Eukaryota; kingdom Metazoa; phylum Chordata; class Actinopteri; order Perciformes; family Scorpaenidae; genus Pterois; species Pterois miles. The sequence goes on along the minus strand of CAMQGK010000334.1, from coordinate 8,275,600 downwards.
CTTCACTGATCATCACAGTATACAGTATGTATATAGGTGGGTGTGGTTATAGAGTAGTCTAAAGAGCTAGGCGACACGCTCCTCCTATAGACTCTCTATTAGGACGTAGCGTGGAATAACACAAATATAAGCACCATATACATTATGCTGCTGTTGATGGGATCCGTGAACAGCTATAACTCTGCGTAGCAATTGAATAGAATATGAATGGGATTCCCAAGTAGGCTCTGAGTTACCCTCCTGCCAGCTCGAGCATCTCCACCCTCCCAAGGTCGAGGCAAGAACACGCAGGTCAGGGACACACCGGGCTGCTGGTGAGGTGGAGGGATAGGAGGTCAGAGGCCATGTCAAGTTGACGGATGGGAATACAGTGAATTCACACTGGGATGCCCATGTACACACACACACAGACGTACACATACTCATTACTTTATACTGCACTTCTTGCAAGACACCTGTACTGAGCAACCACAGCAAAGATTACAGAAACAAAATTGTTCTTGTGTCCTGAAAACCCTTCTGTTTCTCTATATCTACACACATTATCTATATACGGTATGGTCTGTGTTTTTTCATTACTCTGTTTCTGAACAGCTCTGATTAATTAGACTTTTATGAGGCTGATTAATTAGAAATATGTGGATGGAGAACATTACTATGCTTGTCTGGAAAAAAGTGCTGTATAAAACCTGCCTGAACTTGATTATTTTATCAGTCAAACTGGAGTCAGTGAATACAAACTTTCAGAAGTGCATTATCATTATCACAATATTGCAATAGTTAAAAATGTCAATACAAGTGTCAGTATATTGCTGCTGTATGCCAAATGTCCTTGAGTATGCTCCGTTGCGCTTTCAGTTTGAGGAAGTTTCTTGTAAATAACTTTTGGCATCTCTCTGTGTTGGTCTTAGTTTGTCAGCCGTTTCCTTTACAGAATATATTCTGTCAGTCTGTCAGTCATAAGATTCTCTCCTGTCTGCCTGTCTCTCTCTCCTTCATCTTGGTTACAGGATCTATTGATGTTTAAACTAAGCGGAAGCAGCACAAACTCGCCCGGTAATCCTCCTCACTTAGTGAACTTTGACCTCAACTCTGAGAGTCATGCGAATGCTGACGGTTTCAACCCTCTCCACCGATTTGACCTTGTCAGCAAGAAGAAGCTGGATCAGGTTTGTCAAACATTTTAGGTCATTATTACAGTTTATTTTGGTGGCAGATCATGTATTTATTTTAGCTCTATAAAATCTTTGCTATTCACCTGGTTATCGGAGTTTCTTCATGTCTCTAGACTTTGTACTGTGTTGGTGTACTTGTGACGTGCAGGGTGGTGTCATTTTAACTTCCTCCCAAGGCCAGAAGCTTCATGTTGAAGGTTAGGAGCTGTTTGAGTCTCTAGTGAACTGGATACTGTGGCAATCTCTGAAGTTGTCAGGTCTTTCTGGGGCTCGGCTTTCCTATTCTCCATAGGTCGCTGCCTTTTCCAGGCACGAGTTTCAGGCTGGCAGGAAGAAAAGAACATTGAAAAGGTGAAAAGATGAGACAAGGTTTCTTTTTTCATAAAAGACTGAGTAATGTTGAAGGAGAGTGCAGTCTTACAGTGCACTTCTTTAGGGGCTTTGAACCATGTACCCTCTTACCCCAAATTCCCAGGAGTGCCACTGTGATGTTCAGTTAATTGTTAGATTTTTTTTCCATAAAGGGGATAAGTCTAGCTACAGGTAGTTTAACTCAACGTGAGAGTTTTTCTCTCCTACTATCAAGGGAAATACTGCTGATATCACACAAAACAATCAACAGAAGCTAGTATTTCCTCAAGACAGGCTTGTGTGTTCCTTTTACTTTTTAAAAATGGATTAGATGTACTTATACACACATTTCATCGCTTGTAATGTAGCTGTGTCACCGCTATTGTTTCCCAAGAACAGACACATTTTAATCCTGAGACTTGGCCTGTTTTTGGCTTATCACAGGAGGCTGCATAGCTTTGCATAGAAACACCCTATTAAGAGAATGATTAAAATGCCTTCTCCGCTTCAGGTGCCTGTGTTGTTTGTCAAATAAAATGGAGGGGGGAGGGGGAGTGAAAAAAGTTACATCCATCAATCACCTATGAGGAAGGAGTAAGGGGGGGGGGAGAGATGGATGGAGGGAACGAGTGGAGTTCTCTTCCTTTTGTCAATAAAACTCAGCCTGGAGTTAAGAGTGACATTTTGGCAATCAAAGCAATCTGATTTTTATTTGCTTTCCCAATATGGTGCTAGTATCAAGCATGTTTGTTTGTGTGTGTGTGTGTGTGTGTGTGTGTGTGTGTGTGTGTGTGTGTGGGTTACAAAAAAGAGAGAGTTGGGGGGGTTGGCGGGGTGCCATTGAAGATGGTAAGAAAAAAAAAAAAAAGCCAAGCAGTCACAAGAGTAACGACTCCCTCCCAAAATTGATTTATCTTTCTATAAATGATGGCTACATCCCCCCAAATGGATTTATAAATTAATTGCTGTCTTATTGGAATAAAAACCTTCTTGTGCGGACATGATTGATCGCCTGATGTCGGTAGCCCACGCTGGGGACCCCCTCCTCCTTTGTTAGTGGGTCCCAGCTGGAGCGGTAATGCACTGATGGTATTAACCCTGATTAATAACTAACAATACGCTATCCTCATACATCAACAGAGTGCAGTGGTCGGCTGGGCATGGGACTGGCCGAGACTGCTGCCAGCCTATCAGGGCATGAGTCGGGTCACCTTCAAAACTCTGCTGACCAACAGGTAAAACACTAATTTCACTTGTTACATATACACACTGACAGCGGTGTGTGTGTGTGTGTGTGTGTGTGTGTGTGTGTGTGTGTGTGTGTGTGTGTGTGTGTGTGTGTGTGTGTGTGTGTGTGCGCGTGCGCACGCAAACGCAAGAGCTTTTGTGTTTTCATGTTTTTATTATGATCCTCACAGGTGTTTTTGAGCAGTCTTTTCATGAAATAAAAGCCATGCTCCATAGAGGCATGTGCTGCATCATGCAGTGTCTTTACCTGTTTAAAATGAGCCATTCACTCGAGACTCAAGAGGCAATTTTTCCCTCCACCCCCAAATTCCCTGTTTGACTTAACATCGGCATAAGCTCCAATCATTGGGGATTGTATAGCCTCTTCATCAGCGGTTCAAACTTCTACTTTGTTCAAAGGCCAAGGGCTCCTGTGGTTTCCACAATGGAGACTTGGAAAAAGGATATTGGAGTGCTATAACATCCTGTGTGTGTTGAATCATGGGATCCTTAATGCACTTGTGGCTAAATGTGTGCATGAACAGACTGTTTGCAGACTTTGGTAATTGAGTTATGCCTGTTCTTCGGGTACTTTTCAGGCCTTGAAACGACCAGAAAGGTACCGTAGTTAAAGATGGAGAAAGAGCTGCTAGCTCAGATCTTAGTGTCACCTGATTGAAGAGTTTTTTGTCCACCACTCCTGTCCCATCCTCCCCCTCCTCTCCTGCTCTGCTCTGCAATGGGTATAAATATTTATGCAGGTATGTGACACATATTAGATGGCAATACTTCAGGCTGTTCCCCGCTCTCCATTCACAGCTGTCACGCTGCCAGCAATCGGGGAGCCATGGGGCTACTGCACCTTGTCTCCACGCCTATACGCCCAATACATTCTAAATCACCACCATTGTAACACACACACACACACACACACACACACACACACACACACACACACACACACGCACACACACACACACACGCACACACACACACACACACACACACACACCTTTCTAACAAAGGGCACGCTCTGCATCTGCCAAGGACACAGGTCTAATAAGGGTGAAGTAGCTCCTCTGTGCTGTGCTGTGACGAGCTTTGTCGCCTTCGTGCCTCTACCCCCTCTCCCACACACACACACTCCATTCTTCCTCCCCTTATATGCTGCTTTGTTGCATGTTAAAACAGATACTGTCATTGCTTGACTGAGCCAAATTAGTGTTGGGGCATACATGAATAGAAACTGAATGAAGTGGATGTGAAGTCAGATAGGAAGAGAGAGAGAGAAAAAAGAAAGACTGGATGCATTTTGAGTGACACGGAAAGAGAGAGCCGTCGATACTGACAAGGAAGGATGGGAGTGGGAGGGGGGTAAAGGTTATATAATTCACCCTAATCTCACAGTATCAAAGTGTCTGAGATTCTGCCATTTGCCTCATTAGCCTCTCTTTGTTGGGCCAGAGCAGCAGATTTCATGGAGGATTTTGGAGAATGGCTTTGGTTCTGCCTGAGACCCTCGCACAGAGCAGGAAGTTAGTTTCATGGCTGGCGACATGTAAGCTGTCAAAGTTTTCCTCAGATCCATCTCCGACTCAAAAAAAAAAAATCTCTCTCGAGCTATAGAAGACCATTCGTGGGATAAGCGCACTGATGTCGGATCCACTGATCCATTTGTTAGTGCAGATAAGGATAATGCTTTCTGCATAACTGCAGACTGAAGTGCCCTCGGCTGTTTTCACAGAGGCTTCACAACAATTACTCTTTTGCTCCCTCCAGTTGCCGGACAAACCAGAGGATAAAATCTCACACTCTTGACAGTGTGAATAGTAACAGCGCTGTCTCATACTGTATAAAAACACCTATCATTGTGACCTTGCGATGTTCTGTATTTCCTGTCTTATGAGTTTTAGTCTCCTTGAATGACTTCCCCTCCCCGTGCACAGCCACTGTGAGAGTTAGCAGCGTGGCCCATTGGCCTCCTATATATTGTTACAGTGGCAGGACAGTTATTGTGCCCAGGGTTTATATCACATTCTAATGGAGCAAGGCTATGAGTTAAGGGCGCTAGGCTTTTACACCGGGGCTGTTAAATCACTGTTCAGATGACTTCATTAGCAGAACGGGACACATGCTGAAACACTTGTGCCTGCACACACACACACATAAACACACACACATATAGACACTTTCACCCAGCTACCTTGACAGTATAGCCAGACAGGAGGGAGAGTGGATTTATACAGGTGTGTGTGTGTCCTTCTTTGTCACCTGTCACTTTGGTTCCCTCAGCACGATGGCTCATCCATCATCTGCAGATTGAGCTTTTCAGCAGAAACCAGACTGATTAATACTACCTGAGGACCCCCAGGGTTGACTGGCTGACTGGCTGACCTGGCTCCTTGGCAGGCTGCAAGTTTGAATGGATAGATGGATGACTTGTGTGTGGGCTTAACTTTTTAGCCTGTTTATTTGCTGGCTAAATGGCCAACTAACTGGTGGACTGCCTGGGTTAGGTGCTGTTAGTGCAGAAGCAGTGATTAGTACAATAGTTTAGGTGGGTTAATGACAAGCTGGAAGGTATTTTAACTCAATGGTTAGGATGCTGACTAGCCTGTTGGCCTTTTTTGATAAATGGCAGGTCTCTAAAATAGATTGATGGATAGATGATGGACTGACTGACTGACTGGGAGGATAACTGGTTGACTGAAAGCCAGACTGAGGCTCCCAGCCCAGTTTTACCCACAATGGCAGGTCCTATGCAGAATCTGTAATTGTATCTCTGTAGTGTTTTATTTCTTACAAATTTTCATAGAAAGACTTGTAATTATTATTAATTGTTTCATTGGCTTCTACACATTTTTTTCATAACCCAATCTTAACCATAGACTACATAAAGATGGACGACGTGACAGCTCCTCAAAAGTGAAGCTAAGACGTCTTGATCGCCCCTTGGCTTGGTGGCTGGCTGCAGTGTAGGTCCTAAATCCCACCCCCTCTATGTTAGCAGATGGGAGATGGGCCAAACTAAGAAGTCAAAACACCCGTCAATAATGTTTTCCAAAGATGGTCTCTGTCATTTTGGGTAGTTGTTATCATGCCGTTGCTTGTGTTAAGTGTTAATTGAGTGTTATTTTAAGTGTTAAAGTGTGAAGTTTTCTGACAAATTTTGTTTTAGATATTTGATGCTATATAAAGGGGATGAGTCTCTCTAGCTGACAAGCAGTGGCCGTACTTGGCTCGCGATTGGTTCGGATGGTTGGCCTCGATACCGCGACTCCACTGCACGATCAATACTGCACAGACTCTGGCTCCAAATTACGTCAAAATTTCAAGATGGCAGCTCCCGTATCTGGGATACTTTGGCTTCACTTCTGAACAGTGGGAGGAAGTGGGGACATGTTGTCCATCTTTATATACTGTATAGTACTGTACAGTCTATGGTCTTAATACTTAGACAAAAAAGAAGCCCATTAAATATGTATGATTGTATGATTGAAGAGAATTTTAAAAGCTCCTAAAAGTTTTACACAAACTTCCTGCAGTTCTTGCATTCACTATTTAGGTTAATTGTACATTTTATCAGTTTTTCCTGTACTGTTAAACTATTGTTATGCATTGACAATAATATGAAATATCCAAAATATATGTCAGGGGTTGTCAGGGTCCTTCTGGAAAAAGGGTTGGGCAGCGCTTAGCCTCTATACACCATTGTACAGAGGTATACTGCAGTAACGTTGCATCGTATAGCATTCAATAATCAAGGTCCATGACAGACCTCAATAGGACTGATATCAACCATCCTGATGTGTATTCACTCAGTTCTTTTATCATGAGTCTATGGCAGCTTTAAAGCAAGGCTCTTTTATGAGATGCCAGATTCAATCACATTACATACGCAGGTTAAATATACGCTTGACGTTTCACCTTGAACAGATTGTGCGCCAAGGGTTTTGTGTTAATTGTCATGATCTACAGATTGAAATGTGTCCACATTGTCTCACTCTTTGACTTCAAAGTACGAGCCTTCATTTGCTGTAGAAGCACAGTGTCAAAGTGCTAAGTGATTCAACTGATACGGAATAGCATCTCTTCAACCAACGATCTATGGATAACTCATCTGCTTTGCCCTTGGTTACCTTTTGAAATCCTCTTTTCTTTAGCGAACACTTGTAACTCTATCAGCGCATACTTTTGTACGGTGACAGTAAAAAGCAACACAACCTCTACGTACTGTAGGTTGGAATTAGTGGCAGCAATGCCGGCCCTTTCTCTTTCTTATTTTAACTCTCATTGTGTCACAAGGCCTTCATCAACCCTGAGTCTTCTTCTGTCATTTTTCTTTTCCGTCCGAGCAAAATAGAGCAAATCTCTGAAAGCATTGAGGAGTATTGCCACAGAAGAAAGTCACATTTTAACTGTCATCTGCCAAGGTGACTTTCCGAGACACTTTCCCTGTGTCTGTATGTCAGAGAAGGTCCTCTGACCTGGTTGATAAGGGGTGGCCAAGTATGAGGGATGAAGCTTGATGTGTCACAGGGCGGCTCCTCCACTCCATCATAAGGACCTAATATCATCCAAGGACATTCATGCTTACATCTACAATGCTGGTCCACTGCTCCAGGTACCGTTTCCTAGAACCAGCATTGCACAACATTTCGTACATTGGCCAGTAAACAGTAGATATGCTGTCTTGTGTTATCTTTACAACACTTTGAGTAAGCACTCGTTCTGGCGGTTTTATTTCAGATGTTGACAATAAGAAAGTACTAGCAGCATTGACCCACAGATTTGGTAGCTTAATATGGTAAGCCTCACTGTAACTACTGAACACTAAAGCATTTCCCCTGCATTGTCTCATTGTTGCCGTTACCCCTCAGGTCCATAACAATAGCAGTTTGTGGAAAAATGCCAGTCTGTGGCATTCTCTTGCTTGAGCGGCTCCTTAAATTGCAGCGATAGACGCTTGTGCTTTCAGGAAGTGGGCAATCGCCATCTGTTCCCAGGCTCTGCCATATGGCGGGCCTTTTTCTCGGGGAATAAAATAAAAACAAATATGTCAGAATGTTCGTCTTCCTCCACGGACGCTGATCAACCTGGGGAGAAGCTGGATCTCAGTGTGTCTGGATTAATGGTCTTACTTTACGCTTCAGGGAATGAGGGGAGTGTGTGCTTGTGGTTGGTGGGGCTTTGTGTGTGTGTGTGTGTTTGAATACACGAGCATGCCTGTACGAGGGTATGCACACGCTAATGCACATTTATGTACCTGGAAGTATTTCTGCAATCATTTATCTGACTTAAAGGGGCGATGTTACCATACCATTTGGAGCAGTTGGTTGCCCTAGTCTTGGAAGCATTAAACAACACAGGAGGAAAAGAGCTTCAAGGTTAGCCAGAGTGACATCTCATGGCTGCCACTGCCAAAGAAACAAGAAGAAATGCTCTCAAGCCATCATCAGGCTCTCCGTCTTGCGAGGCCAGGAATTCAAAAGACTTGTCACTTTTGAAAATCAGGAGAGTGTGATGTGTCATTGAGGAAGGGCTTCTTTCTTCTCTCGTCGATCCCCTTGTGTGTGTCCCCTCCACTGACTGACAGCTAGGGATGGGAGTTTGTGTTGGTGGAGACAGAATACATCTTTTGTCTGCTTGGTTATACATGGTGTGTTTTGTCTTCGCTACCCCTGGACAGCGCTGACACATTGAGGTTTTCATTAGCCGTAAGCAGGTGGCGGAGGAGTTTGTGCGCATGAGTCTGTTTCCAAAGCCTGCCCGCGTGCGTCTGCACTGCACCAACTTGCATACTGTATGTATATCATGGAGGGCGTACATGTGTCCGCCTGCGTGTGTGTGAACCTTCACTCTTATATTTCAGTGTGAGTGTGTGATATTTGGAGGTTTGCTCCAAAGGCGAATAAATCAGTGATGCCTGGGATAAGGCCGCGGCCCCTCCTCAAACTGCACAGACAAGCTGAGAGGCTCATTAATCAAACGGCCAGTCACAGATGTGATGGCTTCCACACAAACCGCCAGCAGACTGTGAAAGTCACATCCAACAGAGTCAACTGTCAGCCAGGCAGGCAGGCCGGCCGCACTTTTCCTGCCCCCCCCCCACCCCCTTTCCCTCTGTTGTATTCATCTCTCAGTCTCCCTTTACCTCCTCTCACCTCCAACGTGATGCCTCGGTGTGATACATCTGAAATATTTGTCTTGTCCCTCTAAAAACGATCTGCAGGGTCGAGGCAAATCTATCTTCTCAGAGAGTGGTCATGGTCAAACCATTCTAGAGACACGAGACATCAGTCATTACTGCACACTGCTCTGTTCTCTGTGGTTACAGCAGACTATACTATGTGGTGCAGTACACTTGAACAATGTATTTTTTTTTTCAATCTGAGCTATCCAGATTAGCTTGTGACCTAATAAATCCTAATTCATTGTACTATGGAAGTTGATGGGTAGGGCTGTCCTTGACCAAAGAAATGCTTAGTCTACTAAAGGTTGGCCTACACTAAAAGATATTTCAAATCTTAACAGATATTGAAAATGTGAGACCCCACACATCATAATATGTTATGTTAAATGCAACAATTTTGTTCCTACAGTGTGTGGTGAGCAACGATTTGGCCAAAACAGCACACCAACCACTAACACATTCATTCATGAACAACATGAGTCTCAACTAAGACAAATCTCGCAAAATCTCTCATGATCAAACATGACTTTTGTATAAACAAACATGTTGGGTGATTTGCAGGGAAAAATTAGTGATGTCAGTTTTTGCACAACTTTGACTTAAAAGGGTGGACAGATGAAGTCATGGAGACACATTAAATAAACACTGGTGTTGTTGCCACAAATTAAGAAGTTGGTCCATCTTGCTACTACTCCCTGCTTCACATTTTTCATTACTGTAGCTCATGCATTAGCCAGAGCCGCCATGATACCAGTGATTGTTTTTCCCACTTCAGTCAGCTTGGTTTTCAATTGCTTTCGTCCTTTCCCATGTGACTGTGTCATCGTCTGTCCTCGGGGGTTCCCCATCACAACACCAGATCCGGTCGTAAATATTTAACATGTTTAATGTTTGTGATTTGAAATCGGTGCGGCCAGGATGGACTTCTGAGCCAATCGGGGGATGTAAAAAACACTCTTAACATACCTCACACCTCTGGAATACCTGGAAAGATAATCTTTAGAACCATCAAAAAATTGTGGCTTTGCTGACGATTGTTGAGAGGGGGGAATCGGGCCCAAAAACGGCTTGATTCTTGTGTAGTGTGTACCAGGCATAACACTAAGTTAGTAAGTCCTTCAGCATGAAAAAAAGCATTTCAAAAATGGTTAATTGACTAAATAAATCTTAGTCGATTAAGACCAAAACAACCAATTAGTCGACTAATCGATGAAGAGGGGGCAGCCCTAATAGAGGGGCAATGATTTTACATTGGTAAAGCCTAGGAATATGTTAACTTTGAATAATGGATATTATAGGCAGGTTAGTACAAACTGTTCACTGTGTCCAGCCCTAAGTGTATGTGCTGACAAAGTAAGAACATTTTCACTTGCCATTTCCACTGTACAGATCATTCAGGGGTACATTCATGAGTAAAATCTTCATGCCTCCTTCATGGATATGCAGCCATGTGTAAATGAGTTTTCCCATCTATTTCTGGTTATTATATCACACATCATATTCCAACCATTTCACTGCTGCAATCTCCGCTCCCAAAGGGTTTGAATTGGTTACAATTGTTAACAACGGTTACAATAATATCACTATTCACTGACAGGATTGTCGGTGCACAGTGCTTATGCCACGAGGCAAGCTTCTCAACGGGATTATCTGGTTATCCCTCGTGCTTTGTGAACTTTCTGCAGTTTCACCTGACCTCCTTTTCACAGATATTGTGATTTTGGATAATTTCATAACATAAATAGCAACCTCCCATGATTGTTCCAGCTTCTAACCGTGGATGGATAAATAGTTGGAGAGACTGCATAACACCAGAGCTAAATGAAAATACCACTTAATCTACTGCAAAGCCCTCCAAGGATGGAGAGAGATGCTGGATGGAACGGGGACAAAACAAAGCCAAGCGTTCCTGATTAAAAATGGCAAGTCCCAAGGCTTCCCAAATTCACTGGGGTATTTTAATGGTACAAATATAAAGACAGTGCTCCACGCGTCAATAGAAAGCTATGCTTTTGTCTTTGGCGTGTATAATGGTGGTGGAGGGGAAGAATTTCTGTTGTTATGACGCCAGGATTTTGAGGCTGACACCAGTTGGAGCATCACAAATTGGAATTACTCTCTTGCAAGATCATTGTTTGCTACACAGACATTATGAGCAGCTATTTAAGGCACGTTTTTATAAATATGAGCCATGATTCAGCAACTTTATGGCCTATTTAACACTTTCTTTGTTTTTTTTTAAAGTGTGAAAACCAGAAGGAAAAACTACTTACAACCCAGCAAGCAGCGTACTTGTCTGACCACGTGAAGGAAGGGTTTATGTTGTTGTTAGTGGATTAAGATCTCTGGCTTTCATCTCAACCCGCTTACTCAAAATGTCTCAAGAAAATGTAGATTGCCACATTGCACTGAGTGAAATTATGGGCTGTCATAATGAGCCTTGTTCAGTTGTATATAATCAATATCACTGCAATACCGCAATCAAACACAAAAATGTTAACTGAGACACTTTGCACTTGTTACCTTCAGGCATTGTGTTACCACGCCTGACTTTGGGAACTTTGTGGAAACTTTTGCTCAGAAATTTTAGTAAGTCCACTGGGTATTTGTTTTTTCTCAGCTCTGTCAGCAAATAATTCCCTATTTTGCCCCTGGAACCAGTTTTGTCAACCAGTTAAGACAGACTGGGACTCAGTTCAAGACACAGTGGACTGTTTGACGCTGTTGCCATGTTTCCTGCTGATTTACTGAGTTGACTTTTTAGCTGACTGCAGCAGTCCATTGTCAAGAGCCAGACTGTGATCGTCTGTTCCAGTCCATCATATTGTCACTATTCTATTCCGTGTGCCATCTTTATTCAGACCCTCTGGAGGTGACGCCGAGTTAGGCTCCTAGCTTGCAGCATGTTTGATTGTTTGATGAGCGTATTGAAGGATTATACTATGAAAATGAATAATGACATTTGTGTTTACTGAGTCAATACTGCAGTCAAGAAGATGTGCTGCATATTAGTCATACAGTAATAGTGGTGGTGTTGATATTGCTAATGATTGAATGAGTAATAGTAGTTTAAAACATACAAAGGCAATTGTAAATGTGTATTTGCATATACGTGCGTGCTGATGCACCATTGTATTATGGGTTGGAGAGATCATCCCTTTACAAAAAAGTGTAAGACTTTAATTTTCTGCCAAATATCACGTTCAAGGCGGTGTAAGACACTCTCTGAAATGGCATCATGCAACTAAATGGCTAAAACATAAAATGTGTGTGTGTGTGTGTGTGTGTGTGTGTGTGTGTGTGTGTGTGTGTGTGTGTGTGTACTCCTGTGTGAACGGCTTGTGACGGCGAGGGTTTGTTTTGGTGGTGCATCACAAGGTTGTATCCTGTCGCCAGGCTCATTAGCCCGTCGGCAGCGCCTGGGCCACCACAGCCAATCGCTGCTCTCTGCGCGGCTCTGCCATTTGCATGTGGTCCAGGAAGAGATAATTAGAGGGATCTCTGCCTGTCACTGTTAATCTGGGACTTAGTGAAGGGCTGTGACGCCGACATGCTGATGGACTGACACACACACACAAACGCACACGGTGCAGCATCATACACACATTGGCATCTAATACACACATAAACGGCAAACACAGTCTACCTGCAATTTTTATCAACTCTTTCTTTTTGGCCTGTGATGGATGCAGTTGTCTTTTTGTCCTCTTTTTTTATCTCCAATACAGCAGCGTATTACACTAAAAATAAATCAGAGATGCTTCTCTATTGATATGTGAATGATAGCATGTTGACTCAGTGGCTGTTTACACCAGTTGTACTATGCTGTTGACACAGGTTTTAGATCCCTGTTCAGATAGACTGTGTGCTTGTTGCTTCCCAAACAGGCAGAATGCTCGGTAAGCCTTTTGAACAAGCCCAGCTGTCAGCCCTATATACTTTCACATACACACACACACAACACACATATCCGAACAAATATGTACATGTGCTCATGTGCTGGCACGTCCCCAGCCACGCACACACACAAATGCCGAAAACACACAAACATCACTCACACATTGCTGATTGGCAGGCCTCCTGTTTTCCCATAATTCCTACTGATTTATCCAATCAATCTCACTTGGAGGGCTGCTAAAGCGTTGAGTAATATTAAGAGTAGAACATGTGACAATTAAAACATCCTTGAGGTAATTACAGAGCTGGTTTAGCAGCAAACAACTGAGGCATTTTATACATTCAGCGTGTTGTGTTTTATTTGTACCTGTTTGATAGCTAATCGGAGGAAACGAGGTGCATCTGTGACCGTTACCGCCTTTAATGCACATGTCGCACATTATGTAAAATATCGTATCATTAGCTGAATGTGTCTATGCAAATATTGATTCTGTTCACCTAATTGAATATCAGAGACAGTGTCTCATCCAGTACAAGAAAATCCTGTGTAAAAGGCTTGTCACTGCAAAGCCCATTTTCCACCCAAATGACAGCTAGTCCTCTTTGCACACTGTGGGACTGTTTAATGGTGCATGTTGAGAGAGAGGGCGAGCACCGTCGCTGACCTCACCCGTCCCGCTCTGTGACCCTGTGTCACCGCTGATGACACATAATAGTTGACACTTGACTTTAGGGGCTCTTTAAGTGCCAAGAGTGCCCGATGCTCTGGATTCATATTCTAATGCGGTCATCTTCTGCGCCTCCTGCACCTTTCGTCCAGAAGCTCTCTCTACACTTGTTTCCACTTTTTCTTCGCCTTTCTTCATCACTCTCTCTTTCTTTGTCTTGTCTCACAGACAAAACACACACACACACACACACACACACACACACACACACACACACACTAACACTTAGACCTACTCAGACATACTTTCACTGAATTGAAATAGCCTGTCCCGCCCTCCTGCCCTGTGCCATTACAGGTAAGGACAGAGGTGCACTCATCTTGACACTTGTCTTGACAAATCTATAGACAGCCAGAGAGACCACATGTTCCTCTCCTCTCCTCTCCTCTCCTCTCATCAGTATCCTCTTTTATCTCTACATGCATGTCATGCTTTTACATGCCTACACTACCTAGACCCTATATATATATATATCGAAGATTACAGTTAGCAGTTGGGTATTATCACAATGAGTGACGACAGTTGGATGAACCAGCATTAGCTAATAGGGCATAATGTCGAAAACCATTGCACCATGCTGCAGTAAATGCTTTAGCATGTCACATTGACTGACTCTCTTGCATGATATCATTTTCAGTACATTTTGCTGTAGCACTATACTGTAAACTTAGTGACACTTTTCAGTGCAACAGTAGTCACACTAATCAGATTAAACAAATGCACTGACACATAGAACCCCTGATAGATGGAACCACAGTCTTTTGTTATTGTCAAGAATTCAAAAAGCACATTCTTGAATGTGCTCTATGTGATATCCAGAGCATTAATATAGCATAAAACAAATATTTGCTATGTAAAGATATAGTGGAACAATGTCTACCTCTCTCTACCTCTCTCTTTTTGTGTGTTGTAATCTGAGCTTCTTGCTTTGTTGACATAGTACATGCATTTAGTGCATGTTTGTGCATGTGAGCATGCCCCACCTCAAACAGTGTGTATGTAGATGTAAGTCAGTTGTTCATTCCATTGCAACATCAGTGCCCAGCAGCAAAGCTACAATTCCGCGATTTTGGACTGAAAGCGACTACAGGACACCAATAAGACAGCCGCCTAAAAGTGCCAAACAAGCAATGAAATATCATAAATATAAGAAGTGTTTTCCCCGCAGGTTAACGCTACACTGTTGTGCTAACTTGCTGTTAGCGTCATTAGCTACGACTCATCAGCTCAGACATTGCCATGTTGAAAGCCATCCAGAGGCAATAGAAATGCTCCCAATCTTGCATATAGCACCTTCAACAAATCCCCGGTAGTTATGAATTTAAAACCCAAGTCAAAACAGGTTCTTGATGTCCGACTTTAATTATAATCCAAACAAGCAACATCAGTGTAAACTGTACATGTGGTGACCAGGTAGTTCTGTATATCAGTGGCAAATGCTAAGTGTGTGCTTGCACTCTTCATCCCCTTGCCTCCCACTCTCTGTTTCTCCCACCTTTTGCAGATTTTTACTCAATGTATCTTTCAACCCTTTCTCCTTTTACCTACTCTGGCTCACCCCTCTCTCCTATCTTCTCAGAGAAACCATCATGGGTCATGTTTTTCTGAGTCTTTGATCACTGAGTAGTCTTTCAGCATGTTGACTACAAGGCCTCTCACCTCCCCAGTGGTTGTTGCAAAAGAGGGGGCACACTTATCCAGCTTCTATGATGTTAATAGTTGAAAGCATCTGCTGATGTTGAAAGCGTGTGTGTGTGTATGTGTGTGTGTGTCCACTCAGACATGATGAAAGACTCTGTTATAGCACTGGGATGTGATCATGATGCAGTTACATTGTAGCTACGTTCAGAGTTGGTTGATAAGCAATAATTCTTGCATACTGCGCCGTATCTGACAAATAACAATCATGTGACACTGTAATTTTGGAGGAAAAAAACGCTTCAAATTCGTACATAAATAGCTTAAAAGGTTGGAATTTAGATCTCCTACTACCCCGAGCATTTCATCCTTATCTATTTGTTCAGTTATTGCATAGAAAACTTCCTTGACTGCTATAATGGGTTTGTCCTTAGGGCACAAACTCTGGTTCAAATGGAAAAAAAGCCTTTTCTTTCCTCAGTCTTTACACCTCCTGTGTGTAAACGGTGGTTGGTTGTCTGAGAGCTCTGCCGCTCCATCCAGCTGCAGAATTCCCCCCTTTGTAAGATGCAGGGGATGGCCTTGATGTGACAGCTTGCTATGTTAGCCCAAGTTGTTTTTGACAGAAGACAAAGAAAAAGGGAAGGAGGGGAGGAAAAAAAATTAAACATAAAGGGAAAGCTTTTGGAATTTTTTCCTCTGAGGTGAATTGCCTTTGCGGGAATCAATTATTTCTCTCCTTCGTTTCTTAAAAAAAACATCTTTGTTTTCCCCTGTATTGCTTTGTCATGACTGTTAAGAACCGTCTGTTTGATTGAATTTGCCACTGGAGACATTTAGTGATCTTGATGGATTCTTTGGATACAGGACCTAGGCTTGCATCTTTTTTAGATGTTTTTCCTTATGACATTATGGAAACAGGTCTACCCTTTACAGCAGACTTAACGGTGAGTGGTATTGTCTGACATATTGCACTGCTACATGCCAGTCTACAAGAATGCCAATGACAATCATAGGAAAGGACATTTAGATTACTGTCGAGCCTCCCCGTCCTGTCTCTTCCTATCTGGCCTCCTATCACTCCGTCTGTTTTCTAATGTCTTCTCTTCATCTTGAGTTTGACTTGTAAAGATGAAGAGCTGGTCAGAGGGGTATAGAGCGTTTATGCGCATGCGAATGGGTGGATCCTGGTATATGTGTGTATGTATGCATCCAGTATTTCTGCCCTCACAGAGTCAGAGTGTGACCCGTGGGCTGTATCGTGCAATCAGTCAGCCTGCCTAGCCCTCCTGTCTGAGTGTTCCTCCTCCAGCACCTTTTGAAAGAGCCCTTCTTATCACAGTGTGGTAGACCTTCCCTCTGCCCCTCACTGTTCTCAAGGTCAGCCTCACTCTGTGGCCTTTCTGTTTCCGCTATCCTCCATATGCACCTTTACCAGTATCTATCCATACACCGCTTATTACAGTCTCATACAGGCGTCTAGGTGTTCGCTCTCCTCCTCAAGGTGAGTCTCCCCCAGTCAGTGTTCTCCACATACCGTAGCCCGCCACCAGCTCTCTATCCAGTACTTATGCACGTCTGACAAATGTGTGGAAGTTTAAAGGTGCTCCCTCCTCCCTCTCATCCTCACTTTCTCTCAAGGTGAGTCCCTTCCTGCGCTCGTCTTTTCTGTTTCTCTTCTCAAACTTGTCATCTCACACACACACACACTGTTAGATCCTCAAGGAAAAAAAAAATCAGTATGAGTGAAAGTTTGGCCGCTCTACCATCTCTTTTCTGCTCTTTTTCCTCTTGTTCTGTCTTGGAAGGCCTACCCACCTTCGCCGACAGTACCTGTAGGGTCTGTAGTTTTGATGCCCACATGCCTGGTGGAGAGGTCAAAATGCCTGCGGTAATCTCAGAGCCTGCCAACAGTAAAGACGTTTCAAGGAGGTTCACCTATACGTGCACCTATCCGCGTGTATGTGATGTGAATCTGAGCGTTACCAGGACTAAACATCTTGGAATCCTTGCCAAAGAAAGCTGTATAAAAATATTCCTTCTTGGGTTATGAATTAATGATGCGTGGTTTGGTTGAAAGTTGCCTCAGTGTGGTGTAGTTATTGCTATGGTGGATTTTAGGAGCACAAATTTGAATGTTTTTGAATAGTTGTGAAGGTATTTGTAGCACTTGCGGTATCAACAGTGAAAAAAACAGCATTATTTTGCAGGTTCCAAGATCTTAGTGCTCGATTGCACATGAAAAAGATTGGGAGTGAGGCATTTTTAGGAGGAAAAAATATATTACTGCAGCAGAGAAGCAGAGTTCAGACAGCAGGACAAATTGGGCTCATGTCTTTCATATCAGAAAAGAAGCATATCACTGAGCCAAAGGAATAGTCAGAGTCTTACAACATAGTCAACTCTTTCACATCTCTTGTAGCATCCTCATTCAACCCTGACTCCTAGAAATCATTTTTATTTACTTCTAACAGTGAAACATAATGGCTGTCTGAATTATGTTGACAGAGAAATCTTTTTCCAGTGAGGAAAGTGACACGCTTTCTTAACACATCTTGTAGGGTGTGGTGGATGGTGGGCATACAAATCACTTGACACAGGAGACAGGAGTTTTCATTTTAAGTCTCACGTGGAGTTAGCTTTAGGCAACAAAAGCACTTTGGTTGAGGTTAGGGAAAAGCCGCGCTTCAAGTCACTCGCCATGTTTTCGTTCATATATTTTTATGCACATTTTGAAGTATCGCATTAGCAATGCTGCATGGACAGCAAAATTCGATAAAACTTCCTGAATTGTGAAAAAAAAAAGTTTTTACACTCGCTTGAGGTGGTTTTTGCCTGAAATAGAGTTGATGCACTAAATGGATTATGGAGATGCCTTGCCGATTAAATTCTGTTGTAGCGATCATTTAACTCACATGACTGATCTGCTGTTTCTGCTGTTGTCGTCTTTTATGATATTCTCATAACGTGCAAATGCTTGTCTTTGTCTCTGGACAGCATGAAACATGGCCAACACTAGCTGACATGAAAGAACAATTAAAACTACCTGAAACATCTTTTCATTTTTCTCTCATAGATGCTTAGATGCATGGCCAAGCCAACTTGTCTCTACTTGCCTCTTCTACTCTGTTTACTGGCAGATTCTAGCCATGTATAGCCTATAGCACCAGCTTCTGACCAAACTACGCTGTAACCAACAAGCAGAGTTTCTTTGCTCCCAACCAGCTGATGGAAATGGGCCTAATTCACATTTCTGTTTTTGTGAGATTTAAAAAAAAAAAATGCTTAAATTTCCTTGACCACTGAAAGGACACACATCTACTATTAAGTTTGTCAGAATCAAATATAATTAAGTGCTATAAGTTCCCAAACATCACATCTAAAATGCTGAATCATGCTTACGGTGCTATGAAGAGTAGCTAGAGGAAGAAAACAAATTGATTATACATACAAGTATCAGCATTTTGCAACTTGGCAGATAAGATCATGACCAATGTTTTCTCATTGTATTGATAATATTTATATTGATATTGATGTGTGTATTATAACCCCCAAAAGCTAATATTTTGACTGTCATCCATCAACATTTTCAACAGGTGTTTTATGATGGAAAATGAAAAAAAAATAAGAATGAGAAATACCATTTTTAGTACACAGATGTGCCATTTGACATCCAGTAACGGCCCTGGATTCTGTTGGCTCATCACTTCCTCTTGAGGTGGTTGCGTCCGTGCAGTGGGAGGCCAGTGTGGGCTGATATCTGTCTCTCTGTATCTGCATCACCGAGAGCAGATATGGCTGATATCTCTGTCATCTCGGCATCTCAGACTTGACAGCACCGATCACAATCAGCACCCCTCCGGCTCTCCCTCCTGCTATCTGTTTTCCTCTGTATCACAACCT
This sequence comes from Pterois miles, assembly GCA_947000775.1. NCBI lineage: Eukaryota > Metazoa > Chordata > Actinopteri > Perciformes > Scorpaenidae > Pterois > Pterois miles. Next base: position 8,256,488 of record CAMQGK010000334.1, on the reverse strand, counting down.
GTATATTATACCAGGTGTATCTGTATTTTTCTGTTGTTTAGTGTTGCACCTCACTCTTCATATCTTCTTTCTTACACGCAGTAATGGTGCACTTTGGGAATTTACACTATATGCAAAGGGAGTCAGTGTTGGGAGTGATTCTTCTGTTATTTCTGTACAGGGTTCTGTGTTTGTGTGTGTGTGTGTTTGTTTGGTGTGCATGTGGGTTGGTGGGTGGGTGGGTGTCAGAGAGCATTTACAAAGGGATCAGCCCTGGGGGTGTCGATGCGTCGTTACAGTGGAGGGAGAGCAAAAGGAGGGTGGAGGCGAGCTAGTTCACAGTAAATGTAGCAAACAGGCAACTATCTGGAAAAGCTTGCCTCACTTGGCTCTGCACTGCACAGTTCTGCACTTATTTATTTATTTGGGGTAGGGGTGTGGGGGGGCAAATGTATATTCAGTGGCGTTGGATATCAGTGACAGGAAGGATCAAAGAGCGATGCCACAAATGAAGCTGTCAAAGTGGCCCGACAGCTGGGTCCCGAGGCGAACATCCCTCGCTTGTACATTTTATTATGATCGTGGTGAAACCTCACAGCAAGAAGGAAAGAGAGGAGAAAAAAAAAATCATCATCTCCCCAACCAGAGAGAAAGAATAAGAGACAAAACGAGCGAGCGCTGTATCATCGCCGTCCATGATGGAATGAATTATGAATGTGTGGAGGGGATTAGGAAACAATGGTTGAAGTCACTAGGATCCTCGCCTAGTTTCCTCACTCTCAGCCCGGCAACTAATTAGCACTTTCAACACCAGTGTATGATCTCATTAATGTGATTTCTGCTTATGTAACGCACATGCAGTCTCATGCACTTACATGCAAACACACACTAAGATATTGCAGTAGTATTACATAAAGCAAATGAACGTGTGAGTGAAAATGTATTGTTTACTGTTGAGCTAATGCAGTTAGAGTGATGAGTCAAATGTCTTAGATCACAGTAATGTTGTAGGTTTAGTGTTTAGGGACATTTATACCAGGCTTTCCTCTTTATGTTTCGCAATTATCTGAGCAATTTGATAATGTATGATGAATATCATCAGTCATGTTATCATAGTGTTGATTGGTCCATACAGTAAAGACACTTACACTGCTGGATTATAGTATTTCAATAGTGGGGAAAAGAAACATATCCAGCTCATACTGGTGGTACAACTGTATAATGTTTTAAAAGGCAGGAATATAATTTTTTCACAGAATTGCACAGTCTATTTGTATAGTAGATACAATTCACATCAGCTAATTAGTATCCACACACTGAGATATAGGGAGAAAAGAAGAGGGGGAGGTAGCAGGGAGAGAGTAAGGGTAGATAATTAGACAGAATTAAGCCATCTCTTTTAATCTAGCCCCCTGAAAGAAAGAGAGGGAGAGAGAGAGAAAGAAAGAGAGATGGGGGGTGGGAGGGTGGGGGTTCAGGGGGTGAGGCCTACACATTCACCCCTCTGCTCTTTCTCTCGCTCCCTCTCTCCCTGTCTGGCAGAGGGTGTGAATGTGTGGGAAAAGAGGGGCCTGGTGCCTTAGCCTCGGCAGAATGGATCAGCTTGTATTTCTGAGGCTCTCGAAGTGTCCCATTGTCATGATGTCACTGCAACTCAAGAAGGCTGACCTCTGACCCTTATGGATTCATGGCAGCCCACCGCAGCTCCGCCACACCCCCACACAATGCCAAAAGGGCCAGATTGCCGCTGGGCGCCCACTAGGGGGTACCCAAGCCTTTTGCTGTGGAATTCGAGGTGCTTGCGGTTTTTACGGCGCGCAGCTCCTAGTATATTTGCCGATGAATCCGTCTGTCTATGTCCCCCTGATTAGGGGTCCTTTCCCTTGCTCGACCATCCTTTTACTTTTTTTTTTTTTTTTGTCTTGCTTTCCCTCAGTCGCTCTGCCAGCCATGGCTCTTTTTCTCCTCTCTCTCTTTTTCTCCCTTCCTCCTACACGCGTTGTACCTCTGTACCCATGGATATAGCGAGCGCCGCCAGATGTCGCAAATACATCATCTGAGGGATGCGGTGGTGATGGGAAAAAAGTCAAGGCACGTACGAGTGGGGGATGTGAGCCGACTTGAGCTCTCTGAGCGTTTGTGTGTGTGTGTCACTGTATGCCAGCATTCATCTGTGCACGCGTGTGTGTCTGTTTTCCAGTATGTGTGTGTTTGTGTGTGTGTGTGTGTGGCGCGCGTCTGCGTGCTCGTGAGTGAGTGCGTTCCCTTTTGTGTGCATGTGTGGAGGTCAAAGCAGGTCAGCATATTGTCCCTCAGATGTTTGATATTTTATGTATAAGAGGGTGGCTAGAGTGAGAGGATAAGCACGTTCCTGACAGAGGCATCTCGCCGCCACAATCCGCCACCTCAGCAATGTGGAGCCCCGAGTCAGATCAACAATGGAGGGGAGCTGCCTTATATCCAGAGAGGGCTGATGGGAGGAAGAGAGAGTGAAAGAGGTGTGAGAAAACCTAGAAAACCAGAGCTGCTGCTGTCGGGGCGGTCGGCAGCCTGACAGCACCGTTGCAATAAAACGACTGCGATTATGCACAATATTGTGTTTACATATGCAATGTGCTGTAATGCATGCAGCACGGCACGTCATAAACATGCAACAACAACATAAAAGCACCCTTACTTATTCATCTATCAGTCAACACATAGCCACACCAAATGCACTAGCTGTTGCAGGTGTGTTTGCAAGTTTGGGGGGCCAGCCGGGGCAGAGGAGGGGCAGTGGCTGGCGTCCTCAGATCAGATCAGCCCGTGTCGGGGAGGAGATTCCCCAGAGTGAAGCCATCCCAAACAGCACTCCTCTCTTTCTCCTTCAGGGGGAAAAGTTTACTGCCAGCTTGCTTTTGTAGTCGGCCTCAAAAGATTTGCGGCAGTCAGCATTAAAAGGCACAGATCTAAGGAGACGCCTCCAACTGAAATACCTACAGAGGAAGGAGAGGAGGAGAATGAGAGGGGGGGCAAACTGATACAAACATTAAAAGACAGACGTTAAACGCTCCTCTTTATATTGGCTTTGTACCCCAACAACAACAGTAATAACAAACAAAAATCCCCACCATCATCTCATTTTTCCTGCTTTGATTCCTTCCTCTCTTTTTTTTTTTTGTGGCTGTGTCCTTTTTCACACTCTCCTATTTGTGTTCAGTTGTTGATTTCTTTATTCCCTTCTGCACACAAACACGCGCACGTAGGCTGGTTACCAGGGTGATGGTGTGGCGGATGACATCATGCCCCGACTGTGTTGCATAGTGGGTCGCGCTCTGGCAGGGTTCATGGGATGGTGGCGTGGGCTGGCGCAGCGCTTCTCGCTGTGCTCCCTCCATCTTTCTCTCCCTCTCCTTCTCTCTCTGTTTCTCTCTCTGGGCTCTCAGGCATCGGCTTGTCCGGTGCGCCCTGTGTTCCCTGGGAAAAAGATTAATTATTCAACACGCAGCCTCAATTAAATTTGAATTCGGCAGTTCAAGTAACCTTTTAGCATGGCACATTTATTATTAAGGCAGATGCTTTGGCCCTGTTTAGATTTAGAGCTTATCGGATTCTTTCAGCCCCTTATCACATAGGCACTTTACTCGCGATGGCTGTGAGGCTCAGCCTTGGCTCAGCTGGAATGCAGCGGTGTGTATTTTTCCTCAAACAGCTTCTGGTAAACATTTCTCACTGTAAATTTTCTTTACTGTACAGTATAATATGTACTGAGCAGCATAGTAGTTTTACATTTGCAGTGACATGCAAGACATGTGGTGCTTTCATTCAACGTTCAATCTCCAGTTTGGACTCTCACATCTTGAAGTGGCTGTCAGACATGAGCCAGGATGTCATTTTGACGTGCATTGACTAGTATAATGAATACTTGGAAACTTTGAAATCAATTGCAGATGTCTTTCTTTACGGTCAGGTTCGTCTTTTTCAATTCCTGTGCTGAATAAAGAGGATTGGCAGGAACAAAACAGGGACTAATAGTAGCAGAAACCTCCAGGAGTAGACAGTCAGAGAAATTAATTCATTTTAGACCAGACATTCTCTGCTGATGCATATTTCACAAATTGCGCTCCATGACTGCAAAATGCTTTGCCGTCATTGCATGGTCACAAACACACAAAGATTGATACATGAAAGCATGAACGCTAGCATTTGCGCCTGCACACAACAGCTCTGTGGAATGTAACACAACAAGGAATGACAAGAAAACAGCCTTGACGGCCTCCTCTCGATGATCCCCCCCTCCCCCAGTTCCTGTCTCCCCATCTCTCTCTTCCTCCATCGAAGGAGGTGGTGCCTTTGTTAGGCAGGAGCACAGAGACCTCACAAAGCGAGGGAAGATGTCACAACAAACAAAAACAGCATAGTAACCCCCCCAAATCTAATCAGGAGCCATTGATTCATGCTCTGAATGGAGACTGAGTACCTTGAGAGTGGCTCATCCAATAAGGCCATAGACAGCCTGACAGGGGCCTTCACAATTCAGCTGTATAGTTCCCTGTCATTCTGTTCTCACCTTTAGACTCGACTCCATCAACTCAAAGATGATACAATCATCACTCCTCTCCAGGTCCTTTTTATTTCACTAATTCATTTGTGTGCCTCAATCAATGATTTTTTTTTTCTCTCTGATTTGATGTGTGGAGGAGTTTTTTATTTTTTTGGAGTGTACACTAATAGGCTTGCTTTGTGGATGCAGAGAGATATGAGTCTTTAGTGCCTTAGTTACTCTGATTGTGCTTATGAAGGATGCTTCGATCGCGCAATTAAGCACAAGGTAAACGTTTACTTGGATTTACTTTTTTGGTCTTAAGACTTAAATTGGAAATAGACACATTTAACTTATGGAAATGTGTATAGACACAGAGAGCACACAAATCACAAAAAAAAAAAAAAAATCACATTAACAATGCAACGCTATTAACTCTTACGGGAATCTGTGACATTTCAAATGAAATTATTTAATCTATAATACGTGCATGCCCTTCTGAGTTTTTTGTAATGCTCAATATAATGCAACAACTTTGCTCTTATTATTTGTAATGATACTTTGGCATTACAGGGTAGAAGTATTGATTTTGGAACCCAAAGCATTTATTGTGGAGGTAAATGTTATTATTTTAATATTGGACTCATGCTAATTTAATAGAGCGTAACATACATGTCAGGGTGTGAGCCGCAGGGGTCTCTCTCTCTCTCTCTCTCTCTCTCTCTCTCTCTCTCTCTCTCTCTCTCTCTCTCTCTCTCTCTCTCTCTCTCTCTCTCTCTCTCTCTCTCTCTCTCTGCCACCGAGCGTTGTACAATATACAATAATCTCAGGTAATGTCAAAGACCAGTCGTGGCTGCTCCCTAGTTTTTATGTGGCGGGCAGCTGCTTCAACGAACAGAGCGGACATGTTTGGAAACATGTTGATGTCACATTTCTCACATATTAACCTTATAGATTGCTATTTAGTTTCATTAATCAGTGGAGCTACCACTGTAGTACAGGATAGCTAGTGGTCAGGTGGGCTACAGGCTCTCTGGGAGGTCAAAAGGTCAAATGGATTATGCAATGAAAAGTTTTCAAACTTTGTATACAGAGAAAATTACCATAGTTACAGTATATGCTGTCCTTTCCTGTTTCTATTTCATTTATATAAAATGAGATATACAGTGTAGGTGTAACTCTAGAGGGCTGGTTCTATATTTGAGGTGTATTTTAGGGCAAATTTAGATACTAGATGTGCAATATAATACCACTTTTGAAGAAGTAATTAGGGCTGCGACTAATGATTATTGTTACTGTCAATTGATCTTTTGATTATTTTCTTAATTAATTGATTAGTTTTGTGGTCCATAAAAGCTCAAAATGACGTCCTCAAATGTCTTGTTTTTCCACAACTCAAAGATATTCAGTTTACTGTCATAGAGGAGTAAAGAAACTAGAAAATATTCACATTTAAGAAGCTGGAATCACAGAATTTTGACTTTTTTTTCTTGGAAAAAAAGAGTAAGACCAATTAATCAATTATCAGTTGGCGATAAATTTAATAATTGAATAGAGTAGTTGACTTCTCCATCTCCCCACCCTCATAACCAATGTCATTGTTACACTATATTCTGCACCGGCCTTGTATGAAGACATTCTGTTACATTATGTTAAGTTATCCAACAAGTCCAAGTTTGTTGTTGCTACGACCAGTAGAGGACTTTGTCATTTGAATGTAGACGTGTTGTTTTGAAGCACTTGCTGAAATGACTGATGACTTCAATCTTCTTGGGAGGACAATCTCAATTTACAAATTGATTAAAGTTACTACCAGGAGCTTTTGTTTTGTGTTGATTTTAGTGGTACCGATGGACAAAAGTGGTAGTGTTTCCGAGCACCAGAGAGCCTTTAGAAAACCTCTCATTTTACTGCAGCTGGATCTAATAGTCTACCGCTACGCAGTCCTGGTTCTGGTTCTCCTGTGTCTCCCTTCTCTCCAGTGGTCCCAGCAATACTGCCTGGGCCTCCATCAGTGTGGTGTTAATGTTGGCTCCCAGCGGGGACCAGCTGAGCCATAATGCAAAGCTCTGCTCCTGGCCAAAGGAGGAGCCGGGTGCAGAGCTCTCCACCTTCCTCCAGAGCTCGGACTGCAGGTCGAAGGCGGCAGCGAAGGCGGCAGCGAAGGCGGCAGCGAAGGCGGCAGCGAAGGCGGCAGCGAAGGCGGCAGCGAAGGCGGATCTGGGTGCCAGAGGCCCTGCTGGAGTCTGAGCTAAAGGAGTTTCTGGTGAATCTGCGTGCTGTAAATTGTTTTGGCTGATATTGTAGGGAATCGACAGGCAGAATAACTATATAGAAATACTCTTTTATAACCAGTTATAAGTTATAAGTTGCAGTAACTTTAAACTTACCTATATTTGAGGTTGCTTTTGTGTGTACGTGCACGTATGAGTTATCATGATCATCACCTATCCCGCCCCACCCAGAACAACCCATCTCACTCTTTTTCACTACACTGTTCAGTTAAATGACTGTCTATGTGGGGTAGGGGGGACGACTTCCCCCACATTTCTTAACAGACCAGAAGATCCCTGGCCTCTCAGTTGTTACCATGGCAACTGACCCATTTGCCTGCTGCATATGAAAGTGAGGCCGAAGGATATTGAGAGTAAATGTGAGACGGGGTCAGATGGATTGACAGACAGGTACAGTATAGTTGTTAGAATATAGGAAAGTCCTTTTACTCTGCTCTCGGCTCCTTAGCAGCATCTCCGTTCCTGTTTGTGTCTCGCTGTCTGTCTTTCAGCCTTCTGATCAGCTGTATTAACACAGGGACACTTGGTGAGCGGGGTTAAAAAGGGCATCCATTCATTCACCACAGACACCCTTCACTGCTCGCTCTGTGCATTTGTCCTTGCGCATTGTTGAGTGGGTCTGTAAAAACTTTGTAGAGGGAGATGTAGGTGTGCATGCATGTCTGTCTGTGTGTGTGTGTGTGTGTGTGTGTGTGTTGTGTGTGTGTGTGTGCATGTGCTTGGGCAAAGAGGTGGGGCCTTTTTATTTTTACACCCTGTCAAAGGCGTTACCAGTAGAAAGGGAGGATTTTGGGGTGGCCTCCCCCCAGCTCACAGATATGAAGCTGTCATGGGAAGAATAGCTGCATTCACTGAATGACACTTATTTTCTCCCACTTTACACAAGTGCAGTGAACAAAACAGGCAGGGGAGCAGCTGAGGAAGACATTTTCTTCGCCTTCGTCGTCAATGACAGACATGCGGCAATTACTTTAAGTCTAAGCAGACACCAAGAAAACTGCCATTCCTGCTCAGCTTTACTTCATTCTTGCAAGCTGCCTCAGGCTTTTTTTTAATGTTTACTGGATGTGATGTGATGTGTGTGTATGTGTGTGTGTGTGTGTGTGTGTGTGTGCATCTACACTGCACCTCATGCACTCTGTCTATGTGTCCTGTCTCTATTTAGCATTGTCCACAGCCATTATCATATGTCAGAGTTGTCCACTTCACATGTACGGTAACAATTCTACAAGCAACTGATGAGCAGGTTACAGCAAAGTTTCACTTACTGCAGCTGTTATGTTAAGGCCTTATGTTGGCTATCTTAGTCAAGTTACGTACTTAAAGTAGCATAAGATACATCTGATCAGCAGACACAGACTCATTCAATCTGTCTTCATCTTTTGTGAATTTGTACAAGTCAGAAAGGTCACAGAATGAACTGCATGTAAAGTGGTGCTTTTGTACAAAGCAGCATGGTCAGCACTGATGAGAAAGAAGTATATTTTCAGAACCGCAATATGGTCATGGTTCCATTAGATATGGACATAGACTCTGTGACATCACCCAGAGATTTCTGAGGAGCTGTTGTGAAGCTCAAAGTGGGTGACTCCTGGCCGTTGCCATCTTGGCAGTGACGACACAGCCTTACTCAATAATCAAAAAATGGGCAAAGAAGTGGATCATGAGTGGAGCTAAGGCAGAACTGAGTGACACAGCAGAGCAGACAGCTAGCAGCTAGTGACCTGAGATGGTCCCCACCTATCACTCAAATCGGCCATGCCCTTAGTTAGTTACTGCCTAACTGTAATTGCCTTAATATAATTCAAACGGGTGGGTTATATAAAAATTCAACCCCCATACAATTGGCATGGACAGAGATTTAAGCTCTTGAGTCCAAAACCCTTTTTTTGTACCAGGCTGTAAACATGTTCATTTCTGCTGTAAAGTTGGCCATTTTAACATGGGGGTCTATGGGGATTTATTCCATTTTAGGGAACTGTAGTTTTTCGCACATCTGCGCTGGCTTTATGTTTCAGCAACGGTGGTTGCTGCTTGGTTCCAATCAACAAAGAATATAGTAGAGCTTGTGTTACTGTCCTCTGTGTCCCACCAAAATACATTTACTCTCTTATTTTGTCACACTAGAGTGATGTTTCCTTTATGATTAGAATTGATATTTTTTCTGAATATGTGATGGGTTTGCATGAGTTCGGTCATGTAATGCACCCTGGTTGGTGAGTCCACATGGAATTACATTACTAAATATTTCAGAACATACAGTACTCCTCAGCAAACATATTGCACACATTAGTTTGCCCTGCCTTTGCAGATGAAATCTACCATTTCACCATGCAGCATTTCAGAAATCTTTTACTGGACAGTAACTAAAAGCAACAGTGCTGTATTAGGTTTGGTAGTGATGTCAGAGCCACTTGGATTCAACATAGGTCAATTAGTGTAACACACATGGTTGTTTTTCTTATCATCCTGCAAGAGACCTGCAAGTCTGTGTGTGTATATGTGTGTTCATACAGAATATCTATTTGTGTGTTGTCACTTTGCCCACTCAGGGTTACCTAATAGCTTGGCAGCAATATGTCTCCCCTCCTATGCCATGTGCCTCGGTCTAATCTGACCATAGCTAAATTAAAAGTCCTTTCGGTGTGGAAGCGGATGACAGTGTTTCCCTGTAGCTCACCTTGCCTCCCTCCTGCCTCTGTGGGCCTCTCTCTCTGCCTACCCTCTTGCCCTGGTGGCCTGCAGCCCATTTTCCCACTAAGGCCAGGTATCCCACTGCACCGGCGAAGAGTGTGTCTTAATCAGTCCCACAGACGTACGCGCCACATAGTGCAGGATACACACACAGACACACACACACACACACACACACACACACACACACACAGACATACGTTCACATGCACTCAGCCTAAACTCACAACCATGCATTCATCCATGCAAAGTCAAATTAAGCACACACACACTGCAAGGGACGCCCCACTGTCACCCTGCCTTATGTCTAGGAGTGACACTTGGATGACACCAGCAGCAGGATTATAAGAGCATATTTATTAGCCTTAGCACCAGCCGTGTGCAAGGCAGGGGTGAGAGTGCACACACAGGTACAAAAGTACGCTGAGTGAGGGAAGCTTGGGACACAAATTAAATGACAATCAATCCCCATCAATTATGCAATGGCTAGCACATTTTCAGATCCAAATCAAGATCTTAAAATCTGTACTTGTTTTTTATTGTCTACTACAACATTTTCATGCCTCTGCACTGGCTGGAGGCACTATGTTTTCGGGTTGTCAGCCCGTACCTTCTCATTAACATGATATCTCAGGAACGCCTGGAGGGATTTTTTTTTCAAATTTGGCACAAACATCCGCTTGGACTGAAGGATGAACTGATTACAATTTGGTGGTGAAAGGTCAAGGTCAGTGTGACCTGACATTCATTCCATTCTTTTGAATTCTCAGTAACACCTTGGGTGAATATTTTCAAATTTGGCACAAACGTCCACTTAGACTCAAGGATGACCTGATAAGTATTTGGTGGTCAAAGGTCACTGCAACCTCAAGTCCATACCATTCTCGTGAATGTGATATCTCAGGAATGCCTTAGGGAATTTCTTCAGATTTGGCACGAATGTCAACTTGGTCTCAAAGATGATTGATTAGAATTTGGTGGTCAAAGGTCAAGGTCACTGTGACCTCACGTCCATCCCATTCTCGTGATATCTCAGGAATGCCGTAAGGAAATTTCTTCAAATTTGGCACGAACATCCTCTTAGATTCAAGGATGAAGTGAATGGAATTTTGTGGTCAAAGGTCACTGTGACCTCACAAAACACATATTTGGTCATCAATCAAGAATTCATGTGCTAATTATGACCATTTCACACAAATTTCCAGTAAGATAAAACGGTAAAGTGATGACAATTTGGACAGATATGGGAGGACACTGGCAAGGTGGTAATTCTAGCTATTTCTTCATGTTGTGGGGCATGGGTTTGAAATGAAATATGTCATTGTATTTTTTTCAGATCTATGCTCACTCAAAACACTGTTAAACATTATCCACTTAATGGACCAGTGGTGTGAATTGAAATACTCTCAGGAGTCATTTTATTTTCCTTCTCTGTTCTGCGTTTTGCAAGGGAACAGGTTTGCCATGTATAAACCTCAACACTGGAATGCAGTAAGAAGTTTTTTCATATTGAATTTTAGAGATAAGTCTCAGATAAGGATGAAAGGATTTTGGTATTTAAAGGAGAGAATTGTTAAAGAGAGGAAAAACAAAGGCATGACTCGCTGTTGCCATTCCCCTCCTCCCCTGTCCTTATTATCCTGTTTTGATGCTTTAGGGAAGCAAATGAACTTCAGGTGCCTTGAAATCTCTGAATGAACTTTCTTTTACCCCTCAGCCTGTCCTGCCTACATTAAGCTGGGACAGCAGCGGCTGCTTTATTTCTCTTTGGTGTATGAGTAGCTACATAGATTCCAGACAGACACTTCTGCGAAGGCCACTCTGTGAGTAGGTGTCTTACAGAAAGTGTACAAACATACACACCTGCACATGTATACTGATACACACCCACATGAAGCTCAGTGTCATTCAAGCTACACTGTGTGTGCACTTGAAAATGATACACACAAGTTCAGTGTGTGTCTGGTACAATAAACATACAATGCTTCGCTTCATGTTTAGATGAAAGGCTGTTGCTTTCTATGTGTTTAAATCTGAACAGACAGGTATGTTAAGTGTGTGTGTGTGTGTGTGTGTGTGTGTGTGTGTGTGTGTGTGTGTGTTTTCCTACATCAAATAATCACTCTCTGATTATCTGACTCACTAGAAAGACAAGCACCAAACAAATAGCATGGGGCATCTCCCTCCGCAGACAAGCCGAATAGATTTTCTGTTTAGCCCAATCCTTGCATCTACCACGACCCATTTCTATCAGTCTCTCTGTCTGCCTGGCTGCATCTGTTTATCATATGCACACGGCTCCAAAACTAAGCCAAATTATTGCAGTCTAAATTTACAAATGAGCGGTATGATACTCTCCCTCATCCCCCTTTTCTACAAGTGTCATCCTCTTGTTCTGTCAGAGATATGACCATGTGACAACACGCCTAATGCTATGGAGCTGGTCAGCATTTAGACAAAGTAGAGAAAAGCAATTACACACTTGTAGCCTTGATGCAAAATTCTAACTTAAACTTTATTCTATCATTCTATCGTAACATAAATAAACATATATTCAAACTATCTCATAATTATTATTATATTGAGGGCTTCTTCCACCACTGGAGACAGACACAGATGCATGTATTTTCTTCAGATGACATCAATTACATAACTAATAATGTTTTGAGAAGAAATAAGTTAACATTTTGCTGTGATGGTTGTTTCTTACAAGTCCCCAGGGACTCCAGTCAGTATTCCTTGTGTGTTAAGTATGTTGGTAGGATGAGGGTTAATGTGGTATAAGAGCCAGTTAAGCATTACCAAATCATAGAGAGGAACAGATGTAGAGGAAAAAGAGAGAGGCTATATCATTAGGAAAATGCAGGCACAAGAAAGAAGGAATGAGAGTAGACCAAGGAAGAGGAACAGGCAAATGAAGAGTGACATGGATTGGAGTAGAGCATATGTTAGGCTCAGGCAGCATGGCTAGCTTTCTAGCTTCCTTGAGCTCTTTTCACAGCCATGGATGTATATGGAATTGGCCGGCTGGCTAGCTGGCTGGCACTGTTGGCTGCTCAGTGGTCCTGAACCGGCCTATTTGAAAAGCCTGATGTGTTTTATTCGGGCCTGCTTCACACTGTCATCTTCACTCAGAGATGGACTGTAATTGAGAGTCAACTCTAATCTGCATGGAGGCAAACTGAGGAGAGTGAAGAAAAAAAAGGGGGTCCCCACATTAAATCTTTTGCAGTGGTATTTTTTTTAATGACAATATGAATATTGTTGACCAAATGTTTTCTTCTTCTTCTTGTGGCTGACATCATATCTCCTCTCCTCACCTTATTGTCCCCATGGCTAAAACACATGAATCCATTTGACTCCAAATTTATTTCTCCAGAAAAGGCTGAACTCAAGGTCACAATAGTCAATTACCCTTTTCGTTCTCTCTCTCTCTGTTTCCCTTTCTGTTCTTCTCTCTCTGTCTCTCTTTTTTCACCCATACTCTATATGTTCTTGTTGTCCTTTGAAATACGTGGAACAGCTACATTTTGTATCTTACAACATCAAATAGAAAGTTTGGCTGGCAGGAGTGTGAGTGTGTGTGTCTTCGAGTGTTTTCCAGCAAAAAATGGCTGGTCTGCAGTAAACCATGGGAAGCAAGTAATAACTGAGAGGAACACTGTGGTTTGGAAACCAGACCCCAGCCTCTAATGGCACCGTCTGAGACAGTTCAAACTGTAGACTGTATATATAGTTAGACAACGAGTTTCCACTTCCTGCCACTGTACAAAAGTGAAGCTAAAATATCTCAAAGACAGGTGCTGCCATCTTGACATTTTGACATCATTTGAAGCCAGCGTCTGTGCAGGAGTGATCAGGGGGTTGCAGCTGCAGTATCAAGGTCCCACCCCCACACCTGCCCGAGCCAATCACGAGCCGAACACGGCTACAGCATGTAGCGCGAGCCACCTAGCTGCTATGTTAGCACCACAGTAGCTGCTTGGCTAGAAAGACACAACTAACCATAATATCTCTCTAAATACATTTATGGTCAAACTGACACATGACTTGTGACCGTTATGGAACTTAAAGTTGCATCTCCTCCTTCGTACATTTACAGCGCCTCTGGCTGCGTGACTCGTTCACTCAGAGCAGCTGTTAATTACAGCTGTCAATCATGACATCACATCGCCTTTTTATAGCATCAAATGACTAATTAAAACCTAACATCAGAAAAATTAACACTTGAACATACATCAGCGTGATGACAAATACCTAAAATGATAGAAACCATCTTTGGGAAAAATTTATTAATGTGTACTTTGACTTTTTAGTTTGTCCCATGTCCCAGCCACTAACATGCAGGAGGTGGGCTTTATGACCTCTACTGCAGCCAGCCACCAAGGGGCGATCAAGATATTTTGGCTTCACTTTTCGGGAGCTATCATATCATCCATCTTTATATATATATATCTGTGGTTCAAACATGAATGGCTACTTTTGGTATGTGTGTCAGTGTGTGTATGTGGGAGTGTGAAATCATCATTGCTCATTGAGTATCTTTTGTGTGTTGTAGTGGGAATGGTAATGTGTAACTGCACATTCATGTTCTGTATATGAATTTAGTCATGTTTTTTGAGTAGCTACACTGTAACGTAGATGCTGTTTGTGTGTAGCCCACGCCGACAGACTGCCAGTGAGGGTATGGAGATACAGTATGGCTCTGGGGTTAGGTAGGAAGCTGGTACAGTATGTGCTGGGGGGCAGGGAGCAGCTCAGCAAGGCAAGGCCCTTCTGTCTCCTTGTCATCGCCTGGTGCCATTGGGGGGTTGAAAGTGCCAGTGTGTGCGTTCGGTACGAGCGTATGCATGAGTGATGCGGGTGGGCGCACAGCCGAACGGGCACTTGACTGGCGCTGTGGCACTTAGCTTGCGAGTAGCTGCTGGCTTGGCGGCACTCCAGGTTAACTCGCCGTGCTGTGAGGTTTTTTGTATCCGTGTGCGTCGGGTGATGTGGCACCAGATGCCACTCCATGTGCCCAAATCCTGTTGACATTTGGAGCGTGGGCAAGCGGGCACACAGGAAGGAAGCAGGAAAGAGGAGGGAAATTTAATTAAGATGAAACAGCAGCCTCAGCCACTGCTACAGCATGTTGTCTTATACTGGTGTACAAGCAAGCAAAGTCCCCCAGACACTAAAAAGGCATGTGTTTTGTGCCAAAAGGATTGTGGCTATATATTTTTTTCTACACAGTCTGTGGGAAGCTGGCAGATAAAAAGAGCAAAGGTTTAGCAGCAGAAGTCGAAGGGGCAGGAGGGAGAGAGAGGGAAGTTGATTGAGAAATAGGCTTGTGTGTGCATGAGTGAGGGGGGTAATTTGATTAAGCAGGCTGGCAGAAGGAGGAAGCAGGGATGGTATGGTGACAAGTTGATGCCAACTCCTCCTGGCATGGCCTTCACCCTTATTCGTGACAGAGGAGATGGAGTTGTAGGGGAGGCTTACAATATTTGGCCCGAGACTGCAGCAAAGGAGGATGAGAAAATAGTCAGATTTACATAAAGAGAGAACGGGGAGGGCGACAAAGGGCACAAGGGAGTAGAGGAAGAAGGTGCAACGGGGAGAATGATACAGGGACTCAATAGAAAAAGGAGGAGAGATGGAAAGGTGGTGAGTAGGTGGTGACATGAGGAAATAGCAGGAGGTGAAAGAATAGGAGGTGTAAGGGGCAAACTGATGGCACCGTGTTAGAAAACCTCTCTAACAGTTTTTTTATTTATTACTTTCACACAGTAAACTTGCCAAATCTGTTTTCTATAGATGAAAATAACATTTTTAAATCAAGATGTGGTGATGAAATTCTGGAAATGCCATGTGGCAGCACAGTGGGTTAACAGTACCGTAAATGGGCTACAGACAAAACAATATGTTGAGTTGTTAGTAGATTTTCTTTCTTTCCGTCCAGTCACATGCTCCATCATTCATTTATTTTTAGTTTATGAGTTTATTTACATTTATTTTAGGGTTGTCAATCGATGAAATTATTTAATTACGATTAATCGCATGATTATCCATAGTTACTCTTGTTTAATTGGAAATTATTCACACATTTTTTATCTGTTCAAAATGTACCTTAAAAGGATATTTTGAAGTATTTAATACTCTCATCAACATGGGAGTTGGCAAATATACTTCCTTTATGCAAAGGTATGAAGAAGAAGAAGAAGAAGAAGAAGAAGAAGAAGAAGATCAACCTTTATTAGTCCCACAGTGGGGAAATTCAATTTACACTCTGTTTAACTTATACATGGTACATGCACACAAACACACACACACACATGCAGTAATGGAGAGGTGTCAGAGTGAGGGGGCTGCTCCAGACAAGCGCCCCGAGCAGTTGGGGGTTTGGTGCCTTGCTCAGGGGCACCTCAGCAGTGCCCAAGAGGTAAACTGGCACCTCTCCAGCTACCAGTTCACACACATGGACGTTTTTGGTCCATGTCGGGACTTGAACCGGTGACCCTCCGGTTCCCAAGCCAACTCCCTACAGACTGAGCTACTGCCGCCCCTGTATGTATATATTTATTATAAGAAATCAATTAACAACACAAGACAATCACAAATATTGTCCAGAAACTCTCACAGGTACTGCATTTAGCATAAAACATATACTCAAATCCTAACATAGCAAACAGGCAATAACAGGCAGCAACACCTGTCAGTGTGTTGACTATGACTATGACTTGCCCCAAACTATATGTGATTATCATAAAGTGGGCATGTCTGTAAAGGAGAAACTCATGGTTACCCATAGAACCATTTTTATTCACATATCTTGAGGTCAGAGGTCAAGGGACCCCTTTGAAAATGACCATGCCAGTTTTTCCTCTACACATACAAGTGTAGTGTATGTTTGGAGCTCTATTTACATATGTTACGTATGTTTTTTCATTATAAAATCTAATTTTTTAAAGTGTCATTCTCCTCTCATACTTCATTCATACTAACCTGTCTAGATTGTGGCTAAATGCCTTCTGGTGTCATCATCCTGATGAGCATGTTTACATATAATACAGGCAGACAGCCATAATATATTTTTTTAGAAATTTACAGTTCCTGTGAAATCCCATTCTTTAATGGGTAATGGGATATGACACATGGGATAATTTAAGTATTTCCACTTTCTCCTTACTGTTTACCAATAAATGCCACAACTGGAATAGTCATCACTATGATTCAGTACGAGACTATAGCTCTTCAGGTGTCGAACTTAACTTTTTAAGATTGTTGCAGTAAAAAAATATCACATTCATTCATCTCAACAGCATAAAACACAACCACAACAGAGGTTCGGGGGCTTTGAGGGCCAGTTTGGGCAGTCCCCAACATGGTTTACAGTAGCTTACACTAACACATGTACACACACAGCCTCATTTAGATGCAGAAGGTCGGGGCTGACGTCTAGCATCAGGTCTCGCAATAATTATTTTAAATTGCTGTGAGGAACACCGGTCCTGGTGGGATATATTACCTCTACTCTAACCAGAAATGGATTTCATCCATGCATACACTTCAAGTTTCTGGCTGTGTATATATATATATATATATATATATATATATATATATATATATATATATATATATATATATATATATATATATATATATATATATGCGTGTTGAGTCAAGGTCACATGACTGCATCTGAATGCTTATATATGTATATTGTATATGTACAACTGTGAGGATGTGTACTGAGTGGGTGTGTTGTGACTGTTCATCTATTTAAGTGGTTATTTTGATCAGGTATCTTGAGTGCAGATCACACCTATTCCCTGCAGAACTGAGCACACACACACACACGCACACACACACACACACACACACTCTCACCCTCACAGGACATACTGTGTTATTTTGTACAACATTGCCTCTATGTACCTGTCTCCTTACACTACACCCTAGTTGATTGGGTCAGTAGTATGAGTGCAACTCTGTGTTTTTACATTACATGTGTATGTCCTGTCACCAGCACTCTGAACTTCTTTACTTTCTGCGTTACATGTCACACACAGGGTCAGTGTATACAAACTCTGGTAGAAAATCACTTAAAGAAATAACATTTTAAGGGCAGTGGTTATACCTAGAGAGTGGTGGGCAACTTCTCCTCATGCTTTTTACAGATGTACAACATTTGGCTCCAGAAACATCCCATAAATAAACAGGGTCACATTTGAAAATCAGCCGCTTCCTGACCACTGATGTTTGAAAAATTCAGCAGTGACAAAAAATAGGTGTGTATTTTGTCTACAGGTGTGTGTGTGTGTGTGTGTGTGTGTGTGTGTGTGTGTGTGTGTGTGTGTGTGTGTGTGCATTATTTATATGTTTTATTCAACCACAACTGGACATACTAGAAAATGCCATGTTTATTATCTGTTCTAAAATTGAGTATGCAAGTGACACCAGCACTCCTCGTAATAAAGGTGGCATACTGTCAATGTGTGACTCCGCTTGGCGGAGAGGAGGTAATGATGTGAGGTATATACGGATTTAACAGTCATAGTCCATATGAGCTGGGATGTACAGCTTCATAAACTCAACAGAAAGAGAAAGAGGGGGGGGAATTACAGAGTTAGAGAGTGAGGTGCATTCCTTCCTTCACCTCCATCCCTCTCTTTCTCTCCCTTCTTTAACCCACACCTGAACCTGTCAGCTCTGTATTGCAGTGAATTTTCCGGCAGCTCTTCGACATCTCACTCTCGCCCTGCCTGTCAAAGACCGCTGAGGGCAGAGAGAGAGAGGTTGAGGGAGAGAGAGTGTGTACTGATGATTCCTCTCACAGAGCAGAGAGTTCACCTCTCAGGTAATCCTATAAAAAGCCAAGGTGAGATGCTCCTCTGCCTCCCGCTCATTATAGCATCTTTACCCTGCACCGCAGCCACTGCTCTCCTCCTAGAGGTATATTGGGTTGGTGGTGCAGGGAGGATGTGGTGGGGGAGTTGGGCAGGCGAGGGCAAAGAGAAAGAGGAGAGGGAGACCTTCTCACTATGCACACAGCACTCGCACGTTGCACTGCATGCGCCACATCTGTTAGACTTTTTGTACCTCTCCTTCTTCTTCTCTTCTCCCTCTCTCTCCTTCCCTTTCTCTTTCTCTCTCTTTCTATGTCCCTCCCTCCCCCCTCCACTCCCCTCTCAGTTCCTTTTTTAATCTTTTATTCATAGCTTAGCAGGTGATGAAAAATTTATGCCCTGAGTCTGGCATTGAAATAAATGCAAAACGAAAACAGAAGCAGTTTATACTGACAGTCTGAATATCTCTATCTAGAACAAGGCTGCTCGCTGCAAATCAGGAAGCCTGGTGCTCTCCTGTTAACTCCACTGTGTAAATGATGCTTTGTGGCTTCCTGCGAAGCCAGAAGATTAGTGTGTTTTGTTTTTCCCTCTACTCTCCTCCTGTCATCTCACCAGAGGGGAGGGAAGTGGGCACTTTTTTTCTTCTTTATTTCGGGCACCATATCTTTTCAGTAACTCCCCTCCCGTATCCACTCACCCTCCCAGCCCCCTACCCCCACCAGCCTCCGCCTTGTTTTCGGGTAGCCGATCAAAGTGGGCGAAGTGTTAGATTTGTTGTTCTACATGGTGATTGTGTGTATTCTCAGGTGTATTCTCCAGTGTGTGTGTGTGTGTGTGTGTGTGTGTGTGTGTGTGTGTGTGTGTGTGTGTGTGTGTGTGTGTGTGTGTGTAAACCTCACTTTAGCAGGAGCTGTAAAGTCCCCAGCCTGGCTTAAAGAAATATCCACCCACACATGCATGCACACACAGTCGGCCCTTACGGCTTGTAAGAGGGGACTATCCCTCTCTTAGGGAAGTGTTACGCAGAGGCTAACTCTTCCCGCCAGCACTGGCATATTGCTGCTGTTGGTTTTGGAAGTGGTCTCCCCCACCTCCCCTTCCTCCCCCGTCTCCACCCTTCATTTTAAATCTCTGTGTTTTATGAAACCAGACCAAGCGATCTATAAAAAAAACGTAGTGAATATGCATCACGCAAAAAAGTTCCACAGCCTTTACATTGCCGTTATTAAATGTGTATAGGCCTCATGCTTTGTAACAGTGTGTTTTTGTGTGTGAGAGAGTCAGAGCATGCACATAAACCTTGCTGTGTGTGTGTGTACACTTGCAATGTGTGTGTGCGCGTACGGTGCGTTGTGAAGTCCTGCTGTCAGCTGTAATGATGTGTTGTGGTCGAGTGCTGAGAGCAGAGAGGCCGGCTTGGCCTTGGCCATGGATCTAACTACTGATCTGATACTGTCTGACAGCCAGGGAGAGAGAGATATAAAGATAGAGAGAGAGAGGGGAGAAACACCCGATTTAGGGCAGAGGGGAGGGATGGATGGATGTTAGGGCCTATAGAGAGAGATGGAGAGCAGAGATGGAGGGCAAGCCAGGGCTAAAAGAAGAGAAAACTGGCATTTCTCTGCACATCTCTTAGGGGTTTTAGGGGTTAATGTATGTTTAAGTGCACACATATTGTAATTCTGGTTGCTGATATCAAAGCAAACTAATATTGTTAACTAGTGTAAGACTTAAAATAATCCAGCTACAGCAAGGCGTTTTCCTCTGGGAATTATCATCAAGGAGATTCTTGCATTACTGTGTACGCATGTGTCTACGTGCGTGTGCATATGCATGGGCGTAAATGTGTATGTGCGTCCCTGGCCCTGCCCCAGTGCCACGGTGCCAGTCGTTGGCAGAGCGTGGCAGTGTGTAGCGAGGACGAGTCGCCCAGCAATTAAATAAAGATCTCTAATTGGCTGCTTCATATTAGGGTCAGCAGCTGGAAAGAGAAGAGAGGTTTGTCGCACGCGCTCTCATACGCATGTGTGTACACTCGCTGGCACGCACGTGTGCTCACACTCATATACTCGCGTACAGAAAACATGCACGGCTTCTGAGCAAAATTCAATTATTAATGGACTGATTGCTCGAGTGGAGCTTCTCTGGGAATCTGAACCTGCCACACTGAATAAAATAAAACCACTGCTTTACATTTTCATTATACCAAACCGTGTTTTAAATTGCAAATGCGTCTCGGAAACCCACCGTTGCCCCTCCCTCTCCTTCCCCCCCTCTCTTCCTCACTTGCTGTCTCACTACAGCAACCCTCTCCCCCTCCTTGTCCCCTTCCTCACAGTTACACAAATCCATACACACACAGATACACACTCGTACACATTTTTACTGTTGTGCCGTGTGTGTACAGCCACCATTAAGCAGTCTTATTAAAGGGAAAAGGCTGTGTGTGTGTGTGTGTGTGTGTGTGTGTTTGTGTGTATGAGAGAGAGAGAGAGAGAGAGAGAGAGAGAGAGAGAGAGAGGAGTTGTGTGCATGAGGAAGTGCTTCTGGGCCGCGGCGGAGCTCCTTTGCTTATTTGCAATCAGGTCAGACAGACAGCACTGCCACATACACCACTGTCACCTCCCTCTAGACCTCTCTCTCTCTCTCGCTCTCCTCTTCTCTCCCATCCCTCTCTTCTGTCTCTCCTCCTCCTCCTCCCCCCACGTCTGTGTTTTTCCCAGCTCCAGTGAAATAGCACATTTTGTCAGGAGTTGGATATCTCAATTATCTCCTTCGTAATACTGAGGACATTCCTCTTTGTTTCGCCAACTCACTCTCTCCATCTCTCTCTCTCTCTCTCCCTTTTCTTCCGGTGCTCCTCCCCCCTCCCTTAAATTTACATTTCTGATTTACCTCTGCATATTTCATCCTCACCTTGGCTGCCCTCATTCTGTTGTAGGTGAACTTAAAGCTGAAATAC
The DNA here is from genome assembly GCA_947000775.1 of Pterois miles. Classification (NCBI taxonomy): domain Eukaryota; kingdom Metazoa; phylum Chordata; class Actinopteri; order Perciformes; family Scorpaenidae; genus Pterois; species Pterois miles. Next base: position 8,235,203 of record CAMQGK010000334.1, on the reverse strand, counting down.
TGAATTCCCAGTGCCCACTCGTGTCCTCATGTGACAGGGTTTTGCTGTTTTCACATCTGCTTTTTTTTTTTTGCACAAATGTGTCTGTTCGACTTTCTTTTTAACCCATAAGGTCCTAGTTTTATATTTTTCTCAAAAACTTTGCTCAGATGTGGTCTTCGCCGTAGTGTTTTGGGTTCGTGAGTGACGTTAATAAAGTATAACTTTCAGTTTGCGGCACTTTTTTTTTTTCCCGAACTGCTACATGCTGCAAATTCTAACCACCCATTTCCTCTTATGTTTATTCCAATCAAACTGCTGCTGCTGCTGCTGGAAATTTAAAATGCATGTCCTCCTGTGCACCGAAAGGATTTTTTTTATCATGAAAGACTAACCTGACGCCAGATGTTTACAACAGCAAAAAGTGGAAGAAGTGTGGAGAAAATGAAGAGGCTATAAGCTGAATCGCTATGACGTTATAACAGTCTGCAAGATGGAAATGTATTTACATGAAACTGTGGAAGACTGTTACTTTGAATTGACGTCTTGCGCTTGTGTTTGTAGCTCACTTTCGTAATGGTGATAATCCAGCACTAACAGTGCAATTACTCCCATATGCCTTGTATGTGCATGTACAGCAGGTATCCTCTATTATCTCCAGGTAATCTCAAAACAGGAGTTCACATAGCTATCTGTTTCTGAAAGTGTGTGTTTCACGGTATGTGCATGCACGAAGCACCCACATATCTCAGAGGGTACTTGTCAGTTAGTGTGTGTGTGTGTGTGTGTGTGTGTGTGTGTGTGTGTGTGTGTGTGTGTGTGTGTGTGTGTGTGTGTGTGTGTGTGTGTGTGTGTGTGTGCGCTACATTTTTATGCATACCTCCCTCTCTCCCTGTCTGCGCTTCTGTTTCTCTACGCAGCTCCCTTTCTCATTTGTGTATATTCTGGTTGTTCATTTGTCTGTGTGTGTGTGTGTGTGTGTGTGTGTGTGTGTGTGTGTGTGTGTGTGTGTGGAGTGTGAGAAAGAGAGTGATAGTGGTTATGGAGGGGCAGAGAGGCTCATGGGAGTTGTGCTAAGGGCCATAGTATCACTCCACTGTCTCTCAGGGCACATTGTTTATGCATGGGGCCACATATGCAGCAGGCACAGACACTCACTGCATACTCCCAGAGACACCGCCAGGCTGTTTGTGTGTATGTGTGTGTGTGCATGCATATATAAAAGTGTGTACAGCATGTGTGTATGTGGGCATACATATTTGGCGTGTTTATATTTTTCGAGTGTGTGCACGTGTTTGTTTTTATGTGTGTGTGTGTGTAGCAAGAGAGGTGCTCCCGTCACCATTACAGCCCAGAGGCGGGACCGTGATCTCATTCTCTGGTCTCCATCTCTGACGTGTCGGCGCCCCGCCGGCCATGTTGTTCACCTTCACACTGTTTCTCTCTGGGAATCTGTTCACACACAAAATGTGTATACTTCTTGCATATGTAGGTGGTCGTACAGTACGTGCGTGTGAGTTTGATTTTGTGTGTGCGAGTTTCAGACAAATGGAAGGTCAAGTACTTCTGGCTGCTGTCTCCCCCTCCCTTCTGCCTTCTCCCAGAGACAAACAAGCTTGTGCCAGATGTCCTGTTAACAATCACCCCTCGGTCCTTCCTGACTTCTCCTCCGTTTCTCTGTCTTTTTCTTCCTGCGTTTCCTCGTTTAATTAACTTCTTCATCCAGTAAAATGCTGTGACAAGGATCCTGCCGCCTGTCTTCTGGTTTCTCACACATTAACGAACACATTACTGAACCAGTGTATACACCATGTCCCCCCAACCCCCCACCCCCTTCTCCTCTATAGGAAGTGGCTTTTATGGCAGTCATTTTTGCCCATTAACACATCTATGCACTTAGACTTGTATACATATACAGTATTCTCTAAATCTCTTATTTTTTTCTGACTTTTAGTGCAGTGATACTTCAGCTAATGTCACACTCTTGGCCATGTATGACTGTATATACAGTATGTATTAAAAAATATATACTTTATCAGCTGTATAGCTTTATTTAAATGGAGCGCAGACAGTTAATTCAATGGTTTTCAAAGTGGGGTCCACAGGGGACCTTGAGGGGGAATATTATTATTTATTTTCACTATAATTCCAATTATAAGTAACACAATGACAGATTGTTTGACTATTTGTTTGGGAATCACTGGCTTAATTAATTACTGTAATCCAAAAATTATCATTTTTCTGTGACTTTTATATGACTTTTTTATTAAAAGTTTTTTTCAGACCCTATATTACAATAATTATAAAGTCTATTATAGTTTTTAGCATTTTATGTTACTGATGCCTCATTTACACTGCACATCATTACCTTTACTTTACACCACTTCCATCTGACAAGTCCTAAAAAAAAGTTAGCAGTCTAACAGCAACTTCACTTTGCCTGTAAAAGGAGAGAAGGCACAGGGGCCCATTCAATGGTAAAATGCAGCATATTAACAAGTTAATGAATTTGTTACCCTGGTATTTTAGTTCAAATGTTGCTCGTCAAAAGTAGACATTTTTATAGTGCTGATCTGGAGAAACATATCTTTCTATCTATCTATACTGTCAGTATTAAAGTCAACAAAAGCAAGGGTAATATGCAGTTAAAGAGGAGAAATAGTTTGATGCAACCTTTAAATGAAATACAATATGCCAATCCCTTATTAGAATACAGTCAAATTAATTCAGGTTTAAAGCTTTGAAGCCATAGGTGTCAGTCCAGCTACTGACATAAAATGCCATGAGGTAATGGAGGTCGTATCTGAGCTACTACTCTCTTATGTCATAATCTGTCTGGCCTCTGTCCAATCCACCTCCTCCCTCTCCATCTTAATAGATATCCCAGAAACTATCTATACATGTGCTGCATTGATGTTGCGATGCGTTATGAAATGACATTTCTCTTCTGTGAGCGTCTGTCAGGAGTGCCTTTAAGAGAAATGTGTCATTGCAGGCTTGACAACAAGGTGGCACTCTGCACTAAGACAAATCCCCCGAGGCCCTTTCTAATCCCCCAGAGGACACCTTTACCCAGTGAGGGGAACAGGGAGCGACAGAGGGAGAGAGACCTGCGCTCTTATGTGCCTGTATGCTGTGTTTGAATGTGATGCTACAGAGATGCTCTCTTTCCAAATGCTCAGGTCATGATTTGGCTTAGTGACTCCGGGGGTCTGCCCTAACCTGTGTATACATGTGGTTATTTGTGTGCATGCATGTGTGTATAACGAAATGAACAGCATACAGTGACAATAAATAGCATATGCTCTCACATAAGCTTGAAGGGTGTGATTACTAGCGAGCCACACTTCTATTAAGCGAAACATTTTATTGTGTGAAATATAATCGTGTGAAGTAGAAAATAGTTAAACAACTGAGTATGGTTGGAGACAGTGCAGAAATAATTAAATGTGACATTTTTAAGAGTAGAAACCTTCTTTTCATAGAAAAATAATTGTAAGACTTTTAATGGAAGCTGAATTTTGGGAGTTGAAATCAAAAAATGCTTGATAAAAGAATAAAAAACATAGGGGGGAGTTTGTTTGTTTGAGTGTGTTTTGTGTATGCAAGTATCCCTGATATTGGTCTGTCTGTCGCTCTGTGTGTGTGTATGTTTGTGTGCGCATGTGTATGTGTGTGCGTGCGTGTGCAGCATGTCACTTCCTATCCTCTAAACTGAGTCCAGGTAGTGATGTGTGATGGTGCTGCTTTCACTGGAAAGAGATCACTGGCAAGTACGCCCAGAGCCATCTGCACCAGACCTCACACTGCAACATCTGTGATACTCACTCTCTCTCTCTCTCTCTCTCCCCCCCCCCCCACACACACACACACACACACACACACTCACACTGCACACTGGGCCCATCAGAATCCCATGAGGAGTATTCACTTCTGTGTTGTGACACTGCTGTGATGAGCATATGGGGCTAACCCTTCCCCCTAAACCTTAAAGGTCCAACATCAGATGTGACAAGCTATGTAGAATTAGTCTCAATTCTTCCTTGCAATAAAGGGTAGTTATTCACATTATGCCGAGGTCACTCTCATAACAACTGTCAAATTAGGGCACATTTTGATTTGATTGCCCATCTACGTGCAGGGAGAGGCAATGATGAGTGATTTCCAGCCTGCTGTTAAATAAAGGCTGATTTGTAATGGCTATGTTGGGTTGAGTCGATGGTTGAGGTCATTTCAAAACTTGCTCTCCCATACTCAATGCTATGATGGTATACGTCAGAGCATGCAGCGTGTGCAGGGCAGTATCTATCTTATTTTAGTCAGTAAGTGACTGACATGTCTATACACTAAATACAACTCCAGTATCAGGGCCGCAAGTACAGGAGAATGATGTGAATCAAATATCTAATTTCTCACATGTTTGGACCTTTGATTACAGTGTTTGCAGTGTGTTGCAAAGTGTTTATTTCATTTTGCAAACACATCAGTCCTCTGCGCATGGCGAACTTGTCATTAGCAAGCAAGTCATGTCAAGAATTTGACCCCAAATATATACACAACCCAGAGACTTGGGCCAACATATATCAAGGTTTATGTCAGTATTGTGTTGGCATGGAGCACCTGCATTACTCCATGAAGTATCCTTCTGTCTGTACTACTTATAAATATTATGTTTTCTTGAGTAGACTATAATGGTATTTGTGTGTGTGTGTGTGTGTGTGTGTGTGTGTGTGTGTGTGTGTGTGTGTGTGTGTGGGTGTGTGGAGGCCCGGGGTGTACAGTATACTGTCAGAGACTAATCACCTCGCTGTAGTGGTGATTGCGTATTCGAGGGCTAATTTCTCTGTTGCTTTAAGGGCTGATTTGACTACTACCAAGATCCATTGTTAGACTTTTCCCACTATTTAACTGTGATCACTGTTATTATTATCAGCTGTTAATGAATAAAGAGCTTCTGATTGTTGTCTTCTTGACTTAAATGCGACTACAAATGCAGCAGTGAGAGAAAGCATTGTTGCCTTCTCAGTGTCTACTGTTATAAGCTGTAATTTTATTGTACAACTGTTTTGCCTGTTTTCTTTTTAGATTTTCTGCCGCTTTTTAAACTACTGTCTGACTTTATTAGCAGTTACAATTCAGTATAGTATCTCTGTATTACATGTACACAGGCCATCTTTCATGTTTTTTGTGTTTATTTAGAACCAGAGAAAGTAGGATGTCTGAATCAAGTTTTTCTACTCATCTCGGTCCAGTCCAGATTTAAAGAGGGCCTATGATGCTTATTTTCAGGTGCATACTTGTATCTGGGGTTTCTATTAGAACATGTTTACATGCTTTAATGTTTAAAAAAAATGCTTTATTTTCTCATACCGGCTGTGCTACAGCACCTCTTTTCACCCTCTGTCTGAAATGCTCTGTTTGAGCTCCTCCCCTCCCGAAAAGCCCGTTCTACTCTGATTGGTCAGCTATCCCACTGTTTTGATTGGTCAACGGAACCAACCTCTGCTTCAACTCCGTTCTAACTGGCTTTGTTTGAGGGCGTGCCAAGCTAGCTGCAAGGCAGCTATTATGCAAATATGTCACTTGGTGACATCACTATGCTACAGAAGAAAAGGCGGGACTTCAAGCAAGGCATTTCAGGCAGTTAAGGAGCTGTGTTTCTGTGGGGTAGAGTAACTCCCTTTGGCGTGGACTTTGGTCTTTGTAACTTTATTTATAACACAGTAAAGGAAAAGAGAAGAGCACTTAAGCATAATAGCTCCCCTTAAATATTGAGTAGCTGTCAAGTTCCAATCTCATATTTATGCATTCCTATATAATACAGCTTCACATCATACATTTAAATGTAAGTAGGGCTACAATAAAATTAGTAAATTAATACATTTAGATATACTGTATGTTTGATGGCTGGCATTAAAAGCTCTACAGTCTGCATCACAGCTTTTCTTGCTTATGGTGTTTATACGCTATAGTGTGCTGTAGTGTTTTTTTTTTTATCTGTGGAGAGGGCTGCTTCCATCTTGATCTGTTGTGGCTGAAAAGTTAGAGGAGGATTTGGACAGCCTCACCAGCATGAACAAAGTTCAAATGCAGTTTTCAGTCAACAGCAAAACCCTTAAAATGTTACTGGAATAGACACAAAGCAACAAACCACACACTGTGTGCATATCATTAATTGAAACTCCTGACTGCTGTTTGTGTATTACAAGGACTACATTACAGTGTTTTAATGCAACACAATTTTGCGTTTTTGACAGCTGGTGCACCTAATGATCAACTGAAATTAAAATCCTTAATTGGCCCTGCTACCAGTCCTGTATGTCAATTCAGGAAATCCCTTGCGTCTAGTCTAAATGTTCGACTCTACTTTCTACCCACCTTCCCGCCTGTTTGTTTGAGGGTGAGGGTCCAATCCTGACTCAGTGTTTACCATTTCACCCCCTCCTTCGCCTCCTGCTCTCCACACTCCCCTCTTCGTTGCCCCTCCCCCCACCCCCGCCTCTCTAAAAGTGAAAGTGCTGATTGCTTTAAAAGACCATACAGACTCGTTGGCAACCATTATCTATGGTTAGAGAGGACCAAGCCGAGAGCCAGGCCTTTTATCCCGACGACTCCACTCCCTCCCTCCCTCCCCTGCTGGTTTGTGTATGTCAGAGCTGCGTAATTTGGCCCAATGTATGGCCCAGCGAGCCACAGTTAATGAGGGGCTGTTTGAGAGTTAAATGCACATGAATAATCATTGGGGAGCTGGAGCTACAGAGAGAGAGAGAGAAAGAGAGAGAAAGCGGGAGATTTAGATATCAACACATGGAGAGGGGGTTGAGGGACAGAGTGATCAGAGACAGAGACATGTAATGGTAACTATGCTACATGTTCAGTGAGCATTTACATGTTTCTTCATGTTGGACTGTACATATATCTTTCCATACACATATTTTTCACACTAATAATTCACTTTAACTTGTCACATTTATACTTTTACCAGTATACAGTCTCTAATTCATTACTTCTAATTCCCCAAACAGAAAAAAATGACATGCAGAAGAGTAGTAAATAATTGACATTGAACAGTTGTTGGGAAATAAAATGCCAACACTCTTGAACACTTTTGTCTCTAACAAGGGGAGAAGATTTCTGTGTTTTTCCTCCAAGGGATGAGCACGTGTCTAAAATGGACTTCCAGGAAAAAAAAAAACCTAAATAAATAATATACGCCTGATGTTTAGCAGTGCTGCCCTAGGATATGTGAATCCTCAGCGATGCAATTAGCTCTATTGAATAGCTGGCGTAGTGGCTTTGGCTGCTAAATAGCCTGTTGTTGACATGTTTGTTGGGCTTGTCAGGTGTTTGCGTGGCTCATAGTGGGTAGATGGTGGGAAGTAAACAACATGCTTCTATGGGGCATCCAATGGGAATGTACAGTATGTCCAGAAGTGTGAATAGATGTTAAATTGGCATCTGCTTTATGTCTCTGTACAGTGTATTGCTATTTGTAACAATGTGCTGTATGTTGACACATTTTTCTGGTTTTAGTTGCCTACCAACTATATCAAGTCAGATGAGCTGAGTACTGAATCCACATATTATCCAACCGCTGATTTAACACACTAATTAGACCGTGGTGCAGGGGTGTTTGAACACGCAGGGATCTCTGTGTTCCAACAAAGACTCACTCTGCCCAGCACCAGCTATCAGGGAGAAGGAGTGTAATGGTAGAAGTCAAAACAGGGCCATTCATTTGCTCTTGTTGAGCTAAGTGCATTCTTGGCTCACAGTCGGGGGGCATCGCACCAGACTGCGCGGCGAAAGCCAGAGAGCCCATTTGTGGAGGCAAATGTCACCGTGTCACACCGCCCTGCATCTCTGCATCTTTCTCTCTCTGGCTGGTACCCTGCGGTGCCCTTCAGCTGCAACTCTTTACATCTGTTTCTCCGTCTTTCTCCCTCTCTCTATTTCAAATCTCAGGCCCCCTCATCAGGTTCATCTCTCTGTCTTTCAAATCAGTTACTACTTAAGCTTTCTCTTTCCCCACTGCCTCAGCAGCTTGTTTTGTGTCTACCTCTCTCCGTTTTCTCTTCCGACGTTACCTTTTTCTTGCCAATCATCATTCAGCCTCAGCTGAACTCTAAAAGCGGGTGGCTTTTTCATTGCACTCTCTCACCCTTAGTGCATTCATCTGCTCTGTCTCCTCTGTCTTTTCCTTCCTTCCTCCCTTGTGTCTCACAGAAACTGTTTCATCTTCCCGGTTGCCTGTTTGCATTGCAACCAGAGCGTGCCACCGTGGTTTTACATGTTGCCACTCTATCACAAAAACCAAACAGCAAGTGTGTGCTCTCGGCCTGGCAAAATGTTTTATAAGGCAGTAACCGCGCGTGTGTGGAGCTGCCAAGATAATGAATAGGCGACGCAGCTCATGCATGCTAATGTTATGTTGTAAGCAGTTTTGTTGACAAGTGCTAATACTTCTTTCATACTATCATCAAAAGCAGCTAATACAACAGCCATTACTCCATAGCACTCCATGTACGACATGATGGATTGTGACCTTAATATAGGTTAGCCGAGTTTTGAAAGTTAAACAACCTGCAATAAATCACGGAATTATTACAATGCGCTTTAATTGGTTAAGGACTGTTTATTTCCTAAAGAGGTAGGAAAAATTGGGTTTCTGCACTTTTTAATTTGCAAAGTGCATTTTCATTACAAATGGCAGTTTAATATTACCCTCCTTTGTCATGCAAAATACGGAACACACTGGCAATCTATTAATTGGACAAAAATGCGGTGCCAGCGTAAATCCTCCTCCTCTCTCACTCCCTCTCTCTCTCTCTCTCTCTCTCTCTCTCTCTCTCTCTCTCTCTCTCTCTCTCTCTCTCTCTCTCTCTCTCTCTCTCTCTCTCTCTCTCTCTCTCTCTCTCTCTCTCTCTCTCTCTCTCTCTCTGCACCTCTCGGGTGGTAAGAGCTGGTAACATCGATCAGAACCAGAGACCAGGTAGACAAAGTTAAACTCTCTCTCTCTCTCTCCATGCCAGTCCTTATGACGGGCCATTGTCTACTCTGTGTCAGTAGCTTATTAAGAGATAGTAAATATGAGGGACATGCTTGGTAATTATGCCGGCCCCCTGTTGGTTTTGGATTTCAGCTCTTTTTTACATGATTCATACAGTAGAGGATGAAGCTGCTGCTTCTCTTTTTACGCCCTGCTTATTGTACACGCACACTGACATGCTACAAACTATGTCTTTACACAACTTTTTTAAAAAAAATTATTGTGCATCCATAATCTGCATTTTATAGGAGAAATTATAGGAGAAACATTTTGGCTTAATTAAAACAGCTATTGACTATGTAGCTTGCACATCTGTGTCCATTTTGTTGGTCTACTTTTTTATTCCCTTAAATGAATGGCCGACGCTGTACACTACAGCAAAATGAGGATTTGATCGAAGACATGGGTTTATTTCATGTAAAACATTATGAAACACGTTTTGCCGTCGGTCCATCAGAATTGAAGAGCACAGGCTTCTTTCTAGAGAGCTCATAAGAGGGAACAGGTGCGCTGAATTTCAGTTTGGTGCTCTGCCTTTAAAAAGGACTGCAATCTGTTTGTTTCCTCAAAACATATTAAATAAAAAGGCAACGGAAAAAAAAATCTTGATCATTTTGATGAAATGTATTTACAGCTAATGGACTGACAGAACTGCTTTCACTTATTTACTACTTGATTGTTGCCTCTCTCTTGTTGTTTGTTGTCATAGTTACACTTGGCTACTGTATATGTTTAACCCAAAGCTGAATCCAACAAACTCACACCTGTTTTCTGCAGGTTGTCAAAATACAGGAAATTAAGTACATCTCACTTACAGTAAAATAGATATACTGCAACAAAAAGGTTAAATACCTCATACCATCACCATCACCATTAGATTAATTCAACAACACATTTCCTTTTAGTTTGATAATTTGATAGATACATTCCTACTTTTTTACTAGTAAGCATTCAATTTGAAACGTCTTTTTTTTTTTTTTTTGCCTTGTTGTTGCTGATCAAACCTTTTGCTTTGATTGCAGTTTTGTTGGTCTTGAGCTTAGGCTGAACATGAAAATTCAACATGTGCTCCTTTACAGTTACAGTCAGAAACTAGATATCATGCTGAAGCGTGTAATAGACCCGTCGGTCCACCAGCGTTCTGCCTCACTGAGGCGTAAATATTACTTGTGTGTATTAACATGCAGAATCAGCAGGGTGCAACAAAACCACTGACTTAGGTTTAGGCGACAAAACCACTTAGGTTAAGGAAAAACATTGTTGGCCTTAAAATAAATATGTAAACTAAGTAAAATATGTACAGACACAACATAAGTACGGAATACACGTGACAAACGTCACTAATGTAACTTACAAAACAAAACATCAGTCTCAAACACCCGTCTCCTGGTTGAAAGACCTGTGTTTGCTGGACCCGTTCTCCTCCCTTATCACCCACCATAAGCAGTCTTTCTCACTTTTTATTCACTGCAGCCAGTGCACATGGGAAAATTACACACCTAAAGCAAGAACGGCATTCTGATTACACGCTTTTGCCTTACGCATTATCATGTCATTCACACGCCTTTTTGTATGACCATGCTGCTTTATTAGGAATCTTGCTGTAGCAAAGGCATGACCCACCCTACTCTGCCTCAGACTGGCCAGTGCTCGTTGCCTTTGTTCACTGGATTGGCTAGGTTTAGGCATGAGGAGTGAGATTGGTGTGGGTTAAGCTAAGAGTGTATTATCGCAACCAGGCTGACTAGAATTGAATTAATAGAATAGAATAGAATTGACTTAGAATTAATATTTTTAGTGCATACACAAATGTTGACATGTGACATGTTCATTATGATATCTTTGGGCTAACAAATCACTATATAGGAGTCATTGGCGAGTTAAAATATGACTTTTTTCTCTTAATTTGAATGTAGTTCACAAATGAGCTAAAACGATGTGAGTCTTGAAAACTGAGAGTAGAGTGGCGTGTGACTCCCTGATGGCAGCATGACGACACGTTGCCAGCTGCTTTTGACAGGGTGCCACCCAGACATGTCACCATGCTGTCCTGTGTCTCTAACCCCAGCCAATGCGCGCACGCACACACACACGCTGTATATCCCCTCGAGGCCGTCACTCACCCGTCATTCTTCGATGCCTCGTAGACCAATCAGGCGCTGTCTCATGAGACGCAGTGTCACACATTTAAGGATGCATGACAAAGTGCTCCTTGATTTCCCAATGGCCACTGTCTGCAGCCTGCACACGCTTCCAAACACGCACCAACGTACACACACATGCTCGCACCCGCAACACGCTTACATACAGTATGTGATAGAGGATGCATGTCAAAGGATATTACGTCAGCAGTAGGTGAGATGCTGGGAGATTTGCTTAGCATGCAGTGTCATGGGTCTATTTAAAGGGAACCTATTGTATTTTCGGGCCTTTTCCTTAAGTGTGTTAAATAGTTTTTTGTGCAGTAAAATATGTGCAAAGTTACAAAGCCCAAAGTCCATGCCAAAAGGAGTTACTCTCCCCCACAGAAACACTGCTCCTGCCATGCTGACCAAACAGAGCAGACTGGGGGGTTTGGAGCTCAAACAGAGTGTTTCAGACAGCAGGGTGGAAACTGGTATGAGAAAAGTAAAGCATTTTTTCACTATTAAAGAACTGAAGAAATTGAATTAAACTATGAAAACATGTTCTGGTATGTAGTATGCACCTGAAAATAAGATTAATAAGTCGTCCTTAAGCATTTAAGGCCCCGACACACCAAGCCGATGTTTGGCCGTCAGACGGTTTGGGGCCGTTGGTGACCGTGCGTCGGCCTTGTTTTTTCAGCGTGTCCTGCAGTGTTGGCTCTTGTGGTGGAGTTTTTTGCCCGATTCAGCATGTTGAATTAGTGTCACAGCCATTGGTGAGAGGAATCATTCTGATTGGCTGCTCAGTTTAAACAAATCAGGGCACAGCAAGAGAAATGGACACGAGGAAAGCAAGCCAATGAGTGAAATCAAGAGTAAAAACACAGAAGGCTCTTCTCATTTTTCATCTTCAGCTCATCTAGTTATTCTAATAGATGGATATTTTCACAACAACATGGCCATCTGGAGTGAAGCTAAGTGGTGAGTGAGAGTGTTGTGAAAATGGTCGGCAAAAACCGTTTTGTTTCATGTTCGTATCCTAACAACAGCTTGTATATCCGCAGTCCTCCGTCTTCCGGTTTTCCTTTTTGAATGACAAATACAGACAGTAGGGAGGGTTATTTCCTCTCACGCAGGTACTGAATGTTCATGGTAGTTGGCTGTGTTTGAGTGCAACTTTTTGGCCAAGACAGAAGCAACATGAAGTGACGCAACTTGTGGCCTAGGTTGGTGTGCCGGAGCCTTTAAAGACAGTGAGAGAAAAGCAGAATTGTCAAAAATTTCAGCTTATAATGAGAGAATATTTTGTCATTTACATGCCAAATCAAACCATTTTAAGTTGAGACAGTAACTTACTACTCAAAACTTTTGAGTCTATGTAGCAGTCATGCGTTTTTCTTCCACCATACCTCCTAGTTATAGTGTAATGCAGCAAACAAGGCCAGCCACTGGGTGCTAAAAGCATGCGGCTTCGATTCATATAAGATGTGAGGCCGTAACCACCCAGTCACCAGGCTATTTTAGACCGATCTTGGTTTGGCTTTGGACCCTGAGTCATTCTGCAGTGGGGAAACATCCACGGCCCACCAGCACACCCCCACTGATGGAGAGAAGCTTCTCTTTGATGTTGACATTTTCAAACAAGGAAAAAGCTCCATGGTTGACCTGTGTTCTCTCTCCCTCTCTCTCTCTCCCCCTGTTTTTTTCTCTCGCTCTCTTATTTTTCTCTTGTGTGTTTGTTGCATCGAACCAGGCTAAATGATGGGGCTTGTGAGGTACCGCAGAATGGTTTTACTATTAGAATAGAGAGAGAGAGAGAGAGAGGAGAGGGAGAGAGAAAGGAATTAGTAATAGCAGTAGTCTGTTCAAGTTGTTCGGGTCTCAAAGTTACCTCTACATGACCCACAAAAACAGTGATTTTGCTCAGGGAAAAGGCATTTTGGACCCATTACTCAAGCCATTGTGGTTGTGCACTCATATGAAACAAGGCGGACAGGGTGGGGGTAAAGGCGAGAAAAAGGTATAGCGCCAAAGCTCAATCGCAAACATAGCTTTTATGCCGGATGAAAGCAGAACTTCAATTGGCAAGAGCTTTCAGGGTCCTGTGTATGGGTTGCATTGAAGAAAGGCATGCCGTAATGTTACAAAGCCATTTGTGCTGCACTTTTGCACAATTACGGCCTTTTCTCTAAAAACGCGTTGTTTATAATAGGTGACTGAGGCAACAATTGCACCGGAGTAGCTTTGAAGCTGGGTGCTCCGCATAGTGGAGGCACAATGCACCAAACATGTGACAATGAGGAAGAGCGTAATCTTCATAAACCAACAGCGAATCGCCATTTAACCAGCATTGTGTGTAGTGTGTATAATCACGAATAATACTGTACATGTGGCAAGTGTCTCTGTTTTTAAATCTTAGCATTTGTGTGTGTTTGCGACTATCTCAGGTTTTGCCTTTTTCAAAATAAGCACAAAGTGCAGTGAGACAGACGTCCCTCCTCCCACCAAACTCCTCTATCAATCCCAACCATTTAGCGTTTTATTTCTACAGTGACAGGGGGCCACGACTGCCTGACGTCCTGACATCAGCTGCTGCTGCAAATTCACCAGCTCTTTGCCAGCTATATGAAACAGTAATTTGTTTGTAACACAATGCCTGTGCATATCCAAACACCAACACTGTCTTAGGCTTATGTGAGATAAATCAGTCATAAATCAATTTACCAAACCGTATATTCTGAACTGGCTTTTCAAACCGGGTCTGTTTTGGTAATGGAGTAATCCTTTTTAATAGAAAATACACACACCCACACGCTTCTTTTTACAGAGTTTGATGGATTAGCTTTTCTGCTGAATTCCATGGATGACATCCTGGAGTGGAAATCCAGGTGTGGTGATCCTTTTATTTATTTTTTTCTTCTTCTTTTTTTTTCTCTCAGGGAGTTGGAAATTGCAGACTGGGTGGGTGTTATGCCTACATATCAAATGATGAGAGAGAAAGCGATGTATGGAGAGAGACGTGTGCTTGCCATTATAGTTGTTTAAATGTACACTAGTTAAGACGTATTCTTTGCTGGTATTTGTGATATTTAAGTAAATAAATGTTTATTCAATATTACAGCAAAATTTCAGCAACTAAATGTCAGATACCACATTAACAGCAATGTAGTGTGGCGACAGTATTGAATTGAATTACCTGTCACTTCAGCTGCATATTTATATCACTTTTATTCATGATTCTTTTACTTAACAAGCTTCTTTCACTCATCCAATAGCCAGTGTACTCAATCATGTAAAATGCAATAATGCTGCCACTCTAACATGATTGATCCTCATTCCACCAATTAACCACAGAGGTGAAAAGTTGAAACGGTTCACGGCGACATCTTCCAACAATGGGATTCATCACCTCTCAGCTATTTATCTTTCATCCTTCCCTTTCTGCCTTGCTCCACCTCACTGCTCCATCCTCTCTTTCATAGTTCAGTGTGGGGGTCAGGGGTAGCTCAGGTGTGCTGCAGACAAAGGCAAAGAGTGCGAGTGAAGCTACTGTGACCACGGCTATTTATCTCCAGCCGCCTATGGTTAAAACACTGGCGGTGGCCATTCAGCGACTAGGTGCGGTTTTCTTTAACCAATCGCAAGGCGTGACGTTGGAAAGTGAAAGTACCTGCAGCCACGTTCTGCCTGGCCTCCGGCGTAACGGACAGGCCTGTCAGAAAGTGACGAGAAACACCTGGATAGGAAACACAGCCAGCCAAAACCAGGAACCCTCACTTGTTTTACTGTATGAATCAGCTATTAGTTGTTTTGTCTTGTCACTTTGGATTAGGGCCAATAAAGAGAATAAGGATGGTTGAACTCCGCTGGGTTCATCTGTTCCTGTGGCATCCTGAAGCTGCACTCAGGCGGGTGTGTTCCCTCCCTTGTGTGCTCCAATGCAGCACCAGCAGATATAGTTAAAAAGACACACAGAAGCACGCACATACTGTACATACACACCATGCTATAAGTGTGTGGGAGTCATACTGACTTCTTTCTCTCATACAGGAGACACCTTCTCCTAGAGAAGATCACTATCCAGAGGATTTATAGATCCTAATAGACATTCCTTGCAGTGCCCTGGATGAGATGTCAGAATTGATGGCATGTAGACTTTTATTACCTGGTATGGTGTGTGTAATTAGGTTAAATAGATGGGGTTGGACACGCATGGTAAAGGCTACATTTCTCACCCCGGCTGGATTTATTGGCCACGCTCCGCTCTTCGAGGTCTGCTCTAATGCACTCATTTGCATGAGGGCACATGTAGCTGATGTGTGTATTACTGTTACGTCAACTGCTGAGCACAATGACAAGGGCCAGCTCATGAATAGTTTGGTTCAGCGGTTGGCAACGGCCCGGCCCGCCAACTGCCTATTAGCTATGATATGAAAGCTGCCTTGGCAAGTGTTGGATTGATACTTGACATGTCGAACAAAGCTCATTGTCATTATAATTACTATACGTTGAGTCTTAATTTCATGGTCGTCCATATTGCCAGCGTGATAGGGCTGTCTGTTACTTACATCTTCAGTAACAGCTGTCTATTCAACCAGTGTATCCATCCGCCTTTCACATGTTCAACAGTCTCAGAAATAACGACTTCATAATGACTATAATCACCTCAGATGTAATTATAATGCATAGCCATTGCTACAATTAAACTGTATTTTCTGAAGAAACATACCACTTTTTTTTTTCTTCCTCCAGATGTCCAATCATGTGTAAATCACTGATAAACTAATAGCGGAGGACGATATGTGTTATGACCCGTTCATTGAATAGACTTTAAAAGGAATCACTTTATACCAGTTACTCTGTCATTTGCTGGAGGGTCCATCCCATCTGTCTGTTAAGGACAAGCTGATAATGAAGTGTATTTGATGAAGTAAGTTGATAATGAGAGCTAGCCGGCCAGCGGTAATGACAGTGTAAGAGCGGCCGCGGTGGCAGTAGCCTGCAGTGGTGGATGTTACTGTTCAGACTTTTGTGACCTTCACAGATTCCAGTTTCCCCTCCAATACCCATCATCAGATTGAATCATTGAGGAGGTGTGTGTGCTCGCATTTGCAGGAGTGTGTGTGTGTGTGTGCGTGCAAATGTGCCAGGATGATCTCATTCACCAAGGTCTCCCCCCTTTTTGTTTGGGGTGGGGGGGCAAAAATAATCTTACAAAGAGGGACGTTCACATTCACACGCGTTCGTGCACACAACCTGCCTCTGACTTCAAGGCCGGGCAATTGGCTTGGAGCAGCTGAACCGTATTATGCTACACACACACTCAGTCTCCACATTTCCTTGAACCTGGCTACTTGCCGGTGCATCAGGACAAGCTCTGTAAGTCCTCCACTGGGATGTGGGGTGCATAGCGAAGCAATTTGTCTAATATCTCCAGCATCCTCTCCCTCTCTCTCTGCCAATCCACCTGTCTTTATTTTATTCTCTTGCATGTACATGCACCATTTCTTCCCCTTATTCTCTTTCACTCTTTTTATTCCCGTTCTCCCTCCTACTCAGCTACTACACGCTTGCCACTTTCTCCCTGTTCCACCCTTCCTCCCCTCTCTCTCCCAGGCTAGGAGACACCACAGAGGGGTCTGCTGAAGACAGGGCCCATTGACAGGCTAGAGTGGCAGTAACTTATTGTGTATTGATGGAGTGTGACAAATCATGTGGGAACGCAGGGGTGCATGGCAGTGAGAGTCAGGGTGTTGAGTTTGTGAGCGTGCTTGCTCGCATCTCAGATGTGTATGTGTGTGTGTATGCCCGCATGTGTTTGTGCCTTTTTGTGTCTATGCATGTGTATGTGTTTGAGCGTAACGTCTTAGTGTGGGGCAGGCGGGCATAGCCGGGACCCTTCACAGCTCATTTAGCCCAAATGGGGCCACCTGGGTGGTGAGGGAGCTCAGCAGGGCGGCCCTGGCACTCTGGAGCCCTGCTGACAGCCCCCCAAATATAGGGGCTCCGTCGGCCTATTAATCAACACAGCCACTCTGACAAATCACCACAACTATGACCTAATGAGAGGGGGAGAGAGGAACGAGGGGAAGGAAAGAGGTAGAGACATAATGGAGGAGGTGGAGGGGCATATGGACGGAGGTTGTAAGCATGGAGGCTAAGAAGTGACAGAGAGAGCAGAGGCTTAATGAAAAGGAAATGAAAGAAGGAGTAGCCCAACATTGCGGCTGGCAGTGCGTGCCACGGGGGTAAACCATGAGGTAATGAGAAGAGAACGCTAACACAGTTGTCATCCGTCTCCGATCTCCAGTCCTACTCACAACAAACCAATTGGTTTATGAAAGCCCAAATCATGCACTCCAAAAATGTAACAGAGTGGATTAGCAAGCACCCCGCTCGGCCCCCCCAATTCTCCGTCGCTGATAAAATAAATTAGACTACAAATACTTTCTCGACACTTTTTTTTGCAGATGCTTCAGAGCAAATTAGAGGTGAGAAGACATTCGAGTTCGAAAGCAAACAACATTGATGTATGTCTCCTTCTCTGGTTCCCACCCTGAGGTGAGCTAGCATCTAATCTCTCCACTACCGATCTCAGGTCCAAATCACATTAGCCGGGATCAGAGGTGAAACTGGAGCTTTTCAACAGCAGCCTGTTCTCACTAATGAACCCCCATGGCCATCCAACTGCATATTACAGCCACACTGAGTGAGGGGGAGAAACTTTTTTGCAATAATCATTATGTAATTGCGGCATGCCTGGGTTTCCATCGCCCTGACATTTTGAAAGCTCGATAGCAATATCTTTATGCTTCTCTATAGGGAATATGTTTGGAGTGGCTGTACTGTATATGATTGATGGTTTTCTGAGGCTAAGCAATCTACTTTATTGTAATTATATAGTTCAGTGTCTTTCTGAAGTTTATACAATATTAGTTTATTTGCAATGAATTCTGTGTTGTGAACCCAAATTGACTTGACTGACATTGATTGTGTTTATTCAAGTGACCCAGCTGTTAAGTCACTCAATCAAGAGGATACAACCTCAACTCTCTCTCTCTCTCTCTCTCTCTCTCTCTCTCTCTCTCTCTCTCTCTCTCTCTCTCTCTCTCCACACACACACACACACACACACACACACACACACGCGTTGCGTCTTCCCTCCTTTCTCTTTATAGCAATTAATATGCACCCTAACCACTAAACACTAGAGTGAATATTCAAAAGCAGCACCAGTTCCTATTGACTAGTATCTGTCTGCTGGGCTGTGTGATATACTAAGCCCAGCCTGTCTGCTCCATCGACTGGCCCAGGATGGAAGGCCCATATAGAGGATGCACAACTGCATGCTCCTTCCATCCATTACCTACTTATGGTAACGCTGCAACAGCTACTGTCTGTTATACAGAAAGCCACATACACACATCTGCTCCCAGTTCAGGCTGACTGAGGCTCATTGATGAAGGTGTTGCATGTCTGTACTTTTGTGTGTGTGTGTGTGTGTGTGTGTGTGTGTGTGTGTGTGTGCATGTGTGTGTGTGTGTGTGTGGATGCATCACCAAAGGATTCTTCACCAACTTATATGAAATGCATTTGTTCAGGCAAGGTGACTAAACTAAGACACTTTCCCAATGAATTAAGCCTATTTGTTCTGCTTTGTGTATCTTGTATACAGTTAGAGCTTTTACTTGCTTTCCTTAATCAGTGGTTTGTGGAAATGATGTCGTTTCAGATGTTTGCTCATTTAAACTAGCTCTTTACGTGTGAATGATATAAACACTCGTGAATCAAAATCCGCTGATTATAAGGATTAAATCTGTCTTCTGATCCAGCGTACGGCCGGACAATTACCATACCACCCCCCTCCAGCAGCTGCAGCTATACAGCACACCATGCTCCCAGAATGCAAAGTGATTGAGATGATGAATGTATAGTGAGATGTATACTCCACTATGGCTAATTACTGTATATAGTGTGCATCCTCACTTTGCAATGGATGTAAAGTCTGTCTGTGCCATGTATTGTCAGTACACTGGTTGTCAGTATATTGATGCTACTAGTAAATGACATGAGTCTGATTCATTTTCTAAATTAAACCCATCTTTTTCAGTATAATGTTATTTTGGATGGATTTTAGGGCTTTTGTGACGGTTCTGCCCAGTGGGCAACCTCAGGATCGGAAAATGACGATGTTTGTGCTTGAAACTTGCTTTCTTTCTAACAGCCAGCAGGAGGCGACTCCTCCGGTTCCAAAAATAAGTCTGATTGTATAGAAGTCTATGAGAAAATGAGCCTCCTTTTCTCTTGATTTATTATCTCAGTAAACATTGTAAACATGATTTTATGGTTTTGATCACAAGTTTCAAGTCTTCTTCAATACAGCATGATGGTCGTTTAGTAAATTATGGTCACATATAGAGTCAAATTAACCATAAAGCAGGATATGTTTTAGGGTGTGGCCACCATGTGATTGATGGGTTGCTACCATGACATTGTCTGGTCTGGGAGTTGTCCGTGTTTTCATCTTACGACTTTAACCCTTTCAGTTAAAGTCAGTTAGTTTTCAGTTCATGAACGCTAATTATAACATATTGGTAACTTAGAAACATCTTATTCAGTGTTTGGTTGTACTTAGCTCCACCCTCCTTTGTCACTTCTGGTTGTAAAAACCAAGGTGGCAATGGACAAACCAAACACTGCAGTAATGGGAGCTGCAGAGTGCAAAAAAACATGGTACCACCAGCCACCTTCTGACTTCTATCAATGTATTCTCATACAGTATGTCTTATGAAAAGTTATTCCTCATTTTTCTTGTGTTTTCTTATGAATGTACAGAAACACATGGAGCACATGTCAGTTTCAGTTCGTTGCATGCATAAGGATGGCCCCTGAGCAAGGCGAACGGCGTTACCATGGTTTTACATTTTTTTCGCATTACTGTAGTCTTGGAAAGGGAGGCGTGAGATGAGGGATACTCAGTTAGTTGCAAACTGTAATCTCACTGATAGATGCCACCAAATCCTACACACTGTCCTTTAACTGCCCACTGATTTAATCTCATAGCAAATTCTCACTGAGTTGTGAGCAAGGTCACCTGGGACAGAATGCCAACTTTTTAACCATTTTCTCTCAGAAGAGGCAAAATGACTGATGTGATTTGACATGCAGTGTTGATGATGGCAGCCTCGGACAATAAAGTAGCATGGCCACACCACACTAGTACATTAATGTCAATAATGAGCTTAGTTTGTAACATATTGGCCTGTACAGCATGAATGCAAAGCAGGGAAAACTCAACATCACATGGACAAAGGTGATAAAGGTGTCTTTTGTGATACTATGTGTGCCTGCAACCAAATCATGAATGATGATGTTACCCTGCTATTTTCATAGCATTTGACAATGTTTGTATTTTGGCTGTAAGAAATGCAACACTGCCAGAGGACTGTGTGTATGTGTGAGTGTGTGCATGTATGTTCTCCTGAGTTGACAATAGAGCATCAAATCCCTACAAGGTGAGGCACAACTTAAAAAACGCCTTTTCATCGCCTTCCTTATCTCTTTCACACTGCTGTTGGCAGCAAGAAAGAGAAAGAAAAACTGAGAGAGGGAGCATTATAATTTTATTATAAGGACAGAGGGGGTAAAATAGAGCGCAAGCGATAAGGATCTGGAGATTAGGATGGAGCAGAACAATAAATTATGCAAAGTGTTTGAAAACACATACAGCTATAATTAAGTGCCATTTGATTTTAAATGAGGTGACAGCAAGGATTTATTTATCTCCTTAACCCCCTAAAACTGCCATTAGCATGGTAGAAAATGAACTGTTTGAACTGGTAAGAGAACAAGGCCCCGGTTTGATACACAATAACAGAGCACCCCCAACCAAAAACTCACACACACACACACACACACACACACAAAAAGGTGAGATCAATGTCTGCATGGACTAATCAGTTCATTGCAGGCCCAGCAAAACCATGGGAGCCCATTGCTAATAATGTCATTATGAATGGAGCCTGAACACGGCTGTATTTACAGTATGGCCCTCAGTGAGGATTTCCACACCAACTGTTGTTGGCTGGTGGCACTAATTTCATCACACTGTGCAACTATTGACAGGACTTCTTGTTGTTGTTGTTGTTAAAATAAAAGTGTTGTATTTGATGATTTCAGTACAGGATGTAGGACTTTTTGGGCGGCACGGTGGTGCAGTGGTTAGTACTGCCACCTGCCACAAGGCTTGGGGCCCTTCTGTGTGGAGTTTGCATGTTCTCCCTGTGTTAGCGTGGGTTTTCTCCAGGTTCTCCGCATTCCTCCCACAGTCCGAAGACATACAGGTTAGGTCAACTGTTAGGTGTGAATGTGAGCGTGAATGTTTGTCTGATCTCTCTGTGTCTGTCTCTGAGAAAACTGACTCAACACTGAAGGCTCAAATTTTTAGATTTTTATTAAAAGATAGCCACCTGTGTGTGTGTGTGTGTGTGTGTGTGTGTGTGTGTGTGTGTGTGTGTGTGTGTGTGTGTGTTTCAACTCGCAGTCAGAGAGAGAGCAGAAAGCGCAGCTGGTATCTGTGTACTCATTTTCAATATTCCAGAAAATGAGTCTTGAGACTGTTTCAAACATTCTGCATCAATATGTGTCAATATTTGTTTTGTTTTTTTTACAACAGTGCCTGCTACCTCAGGCAGATGAAGAAGTTTTTAATAACTTTTTAGAATTAACTGCAATGCTGAAGCTACATCATCATGGTTTCTTCTGTCTGATAGTTACAGACGTTTCAACAGAATTGCATTGCTAGGCAACAGCTTGGGTCCAAGTTTACTTCCTGTCAGCTTATGTCATTGGCTTTGTCCGAAATCACACTCTACGCACTACATGCTCAATATGTGCACCATTGTTCAGCATTGTTTCGTGTGAATAAACAGTAATGTGAACCTTTTTGGACATACTGAGTAGTAATTTATGTCGTCACTTCCTGAGAGCCTCAACCTGTGCCAACCTTATGTAACAAAAATGCTGGTTTGTGAGAATCGAAGTCTGAATTCATTTAAAATATATATTACACATAGCTAAGTGAAATCTTACAACTTACAGTTAAATCATTATTGATGTTGTGACGCTGTCCGTCCACATCTGTAATGAACATTGTTTACTGTCGCATTGTATTGTGTGATATTTATGCTGCCATGCTGTCCAGTGTTGCATACTGTTTCACTGGAAATAGTATGCAATGTGCATACTACTGGTTTCATACTAAGGTTTTGCACATACTAAAATATCTCACACACTTTTTTAGTGTACTAAATAGCATGTTAGTCTAAAATTTGGGATGCAACCATTCACATACACTGCAACAGGAAATAAACTGGGACACACTTGGAATGTTCATGTTTACAACTGTTAAATGACCAAATGTTAACTGTTTAAACCTCAATAATATTAAGCTAAATTCCTATCTGATGCAACCAGATCTGAAGGATATATCCCTGCTTTTCTATTAAAGTATACATGACTTGAATGTCTGTGATTGGCCAGATGGTTTACCTGTGAATAGGTAACACTTGATTTGATGGACTGCAGTGTTAGTATAGCACTGAAACTTCATCATGTGTGTAATTCCAAGATCTTATTCACAATTATTTCATTTCCCCAAAACACAACCATCATTATGTTGTGTCCTTAGCCTCGATGTGGTGTTTGACTTTGTGACAGGGTTCCAGTAACTTCAGTTTTATTTCAACATTGTTCTTCAACTTGATCTCTCACAATGAAATCAACTTTACTGGCAACTTACCCTACTAAGACACCACATAGTCCGTAAAAAAGTAGAATATTCTGAAATATGCAATTTGTTCATGGTGGCTACGGAAATGGTACTGAATAGAGGTTTTTCCAGATCAATGTCTAAGAGCGAGGTCTTTGTCTGAGAGCAAGTCACAGTTTCTCAACCCTCAGCGCTCCTTAGTAGATTTCACAGTTTATATTATGCACAAATGACAAAGAGAAAGTACTGAATAAGTAATAGGCTATTTCCTGGTAGCACATTGAGGTGAAATCA
The DNA here is from genome assembly GCA_947000775.1 of Pterois miles. Classification (NCBI taxonomy): domain Eukaryota; kingdom Metazoa; phylum Chordata; class Actinopteri; order Perciformes; family Scorpaenidae; genus Pterois; species Pterois miles. Next base: position 8,211,985 of record CAMQGK010000334.1, on the reverse strand, counting down.
CAACGAACATCTTTTTTTCCCCTCTGCATGCTGTTCAGTGGGGAGCGAATGCTTGTTCTCGTGTTTGTGCATGTGTGTGTGAGGAGGGCAAATCTTAAGCTACTGACTGTTTATCTGAATCGGCTTTGTTCATTAATTCATGGGTGATATTTTATGCATTTGGTGACAAAGTTTAAAGGAGTATAGACCCAAATGCAGACACAAGACACTGAGGGAGCTATGTTATGATATGGGAGGCTTTAATGATTATTCTTGGAAGAAGTAGAGGGGTCTGCAGATCATCTGGTGGCAGAGGAAGTTGAACTGGTGAGTTGAAGGATTGTGGAGAGGCTGATGAAGGCAAAAAGTAATCTTAGGCTGGAGTCAATTGAATGTTGTGCGGTGGTGAACCACAGGGAAAGGCACAAGATGTAGGAGAAAGTGTTTTTTTTTTTTTGTGGGCAACTGGTAGACCGAGGCTGCAGGTTACAGCAGAACTCTCAGACTATTCAGAAACAAATGACAGTGAAATTATTTTTTGAAACTTGATGAACTGGTGTGCCTTACATACACCGGAACCATTATAAAACGCTGAGAGTAATCCATTAAGATTCAGGAGCCGGCGTGTGGCGTAGAAAACAGTCCATAATATTTGACACATTATCTACAGGACCTATTAGGGTTTGTGTTGTGGCTTCATGTTCTTTAGTATTTTTTAGATTGTGTTTGAGATTGTTTCACAATCACCTGATTCATCTGTTATCAGGCCATTAAATAGACATTATCAGTCACTATAAGCACCATAGATGTGGGTCATTGAGGGGCTACTACGCCTACTACATTGTTAAAGTGAAAGCAAAAAGTAAAATTTTCTAACATGTAAAACTACATGAAATGTTACATTTTGAACACAAGCAAAACAATTTATTTAGGTTGAAGCAACAAAAGCAGATAAGAAAAACGTGTCTTGGCTTAAAATAATTGTGTCTGAAAAGCTAAAATAAAAAACTTAACACTTGTGAACACAAAGACAACTACACATTATTGGTGTCACACAGGGTGCGAATGTTAGCCTCCTGGGTGTAAACCCTGCGCTGTCTATACTACAGAGCCTGACTTCTGCTTCTACAGTCATGTTCTTTTACACCTTCTTTTGGAGATCTACTATATGAATAGATGATAAAACCTTGTATTGGGTATAGTAGGGCCCTAATGACCCACATCATATGCTGCTTATAGTGACAGATAGCACATTTATTTGTGTGTGTGCATTTATCTTTGTCCAAAGTAAGAGCCCTTCCTCCCTTCTCCTCTTTTTTCTATCTTCTTCTTGCTACTCATGTATTTCTCTCCCTCCATCTCTATCTGTGGCTCACGGGGGAAGACAGATTGCCTCTGCTGAGATTTTTGATCCCAGAGACCTGCAGGCACACTGGTGCCGTTAACAGGTACCTGCCTACCTGCCTGCCAGGCTGAATGACTGACTCACTGACTGCCCAACTAACTTTGCCCGCCCTCGTTACCAGAGTAATATACAAGAGGAAGGTGGCCATGAGGCATATGTGGTAGATAAGAGTCAGCTGTCATGCTCGGATATACAGGCATCTTTTTTCAAAGGTATCATTTTAGTCCTGTTAAAAGATCACAGTGTAATGTTAGAAATGTGGCATGTAAACACGTAGATCCTGATCAGAAGAGATGAAAAGGTTGAGATTTACCTGGAGTCACTTTTTTGGGAATAATTGTTGTGCCCCATGTGTTGGGGGTTTTGAGAGGCAGTGTCAGACGGTCGTCAGGCATACACAGGACACGGCTGAGAGGTGCCAAGGTTGTTGGCTTCCTTAACGAAGGGCCTCGCTGTAATGATTTACAGTAGCTCAAGTGAGAGAGGTCACACACACACTTACACACACATAAGCACACACACTTCCGTTCCTCCATGTCACAACCTCCTCTTGGGTGCTGTTTCAGTGAAAGGTGCCAGCCTGCTCAGCCAAGCTCCTAACAAGAGCCAAACAGTCGAGAGACTGAGGGGGAAGAAAAGAAAGGTGAGGTGAGGTGGTGGGGGGGGAGATAAGAGGAGCAGAGAGCTGTCAACCTCCTGGGACGTGTGCAGAACTCTGTGTCTATGTGGAGCAGTCAGCTCCTGCATGCGCCGCACTGACCAGCACACATTTGGCTGTGTAGACTTGGCAGGTGTTTGGCTATTTGCTGTTGTCTGCATGTAATAATACATTCACAAACAGCAAGGATTCTAAATTGGACCTCACCTTGTCAAACACAAACAAGGCTCCCTCACCTTTTTCTCCCCCGGAGCAGTATTTGATAGATCTTACTCACAGAAGCGCAGCGAGCCTATTTGAGGAATGTACCAAACTGTGTCCAATAGACTAGTACTCACAGTCACACCGCGGCGGACAAGCAGCCTAATGATGTCTGAAATACCGGCACAACTGCTATGATATGCTGTGATAATTGCTACCCTCCTGTCCGCAGTACAAATAAATGTGGAATCGGTGGGCAAACACATTAATATGGAAATGTCTACATTAATTTGGAGCATGGTCTAAATTATTCAATAATTAAGCCACTGCAAATTTACACAAACTTTCCCCCTGGATGACTGGAGAGAATAGTGAGGAGCTGGAAACAGCCACACAGAGGGATTTGAAATATGTGGTCACATGGTGTGTGAATGCAGTCATATCAGCCAGTGAATTCAGGCAAGGCATTCAATTTGGGTGAATAGACTTTCATATGAAATTGCATGAGCATAGACATTTTACTTGGATTCCTTAGCGTTACCAGCATTGACTAATATCAGTTAACATTAGCATTAGCCTACAGTGAGTATCAACCATAGATGCATATAAGAAGTAGACAATTTCATGCAACCCAAAAGGTTATAATTAAATTTCATGAACTGAAAACACAGTGTGAAAAGGTTGAGGTTGTAAGACAAAAACACGGACAACGTTGGGGTAGTGACCTGTCAATCACAAGATAGCCACGCCCTAAAGCATACCCTGCTTTATCCCCTATATTACTTTAAATGGGACCATAATTTATTAAATGAACATCATGCTACATTGAAGAAGACTTGAAACTAATGATTGAGACCATAAACTCATGTTACAATGTTGACTGAGGTAACAAATCAAATCAATAAATTATTAAATTTTAATAATTTACCTAGAGATTGAGGAAAAAGTGTCAGCACACTGTACAATGCGTACATTACTCAAATTACATTATTCAAATCAACAGGATACTGAGATATAAGTTAAGTACACTCATATGATTCAAGAAAGCACAGTTGTTACCTTTTAGAGAGTATAACTTTTTAGTGACGTGTGGTGTATTTGAGGAAAAAGCCCTTTGTGCAGTCTGATGTGCCAGACTTAGCATTTCTTGGATTTAGATTTTAAAACCACATTGTGTTTGAAGTTGTGCGTCCCTCCGTGTGTACACTTGTGTGTACATGCCCCTGAGCCTGGGTGTGTGTGTGTGTGTCTCTGCGCCAAAGCACGTACAAGCGTGTCAACTGTGGATGTCTTTTCAAAAGGCCTTCACAGAGCTGTCCGGGGCCCTTTGATCAGACGCTCTATGAGTCGCCTGCTCTCGACGGCCCGCAAGATGGGAGGGTGCGTGCTGGGTGGGAGACGAAGCTGGTTGGACATGGATGAGACTGTGGATTTGACCCGCACACACACACACACACACAAACAAACATTTAAGCATCCCGCACACACACATTTCAAAATTTGAAGCAGTGGAGCTTCATTCAAATGTGATACAATAAGAATCTGGAAAGACGCAGTGAGCATGATATTGGACAAGATGTTTGTGTATGTGTGTGTATTATAGGTTTTTAAGTATGAAGTCAAAATATCATTGCACAATTAGAAAGTAGGCTACTCCAAAGCATCAGCCTCTCTAAAGGGCTAGTTTTGACTTAGTTAATGGGATAGAAGAAGAAGATCAACCTTTATTAGTCCCACTAGGGGAAATTCAATTTTTACACTCTGTTGTAACTTATACACATACATGCATCAATGGAGAGATGTCAGAGTGAGGGGGCTGCTCCTGACAAGCGCCCTGAGCAGTTGGGGTTTTGGTGCTTGCTCAGGGGCACCTCAGCAGTGCCCAAGAGGTAAACTGGCACCTCTCCAGCTACCAGTTCACACACTCAGTTCTTGGTCCATGTCGGGACTTGAACCAGTGACCCTCCGGTTCCCAAGCCAACTCCCTACAGACTGAGCTACTGCCGCCCCGGGATAGATCAGATGTTTTGAAATGGGATTGAACAGTGTGAAATACTTATCCATAGGCAGTATTATCTACTGGCCGTTTTGAGAAGCAGATGGGAGTTACCACACAGAAGCACAGCTATATACTGCTGTGGACAGGGACAGCAGCAAAACATGTTTTAGCCACCTAAAAGAAAGGCACTTAAAAAAAAAAAAAAAAAACAGTTGTAGTGTAGGCTATATTTAGACTATTGTCACCACTTTATCTTGCCATCAGACAGCCTTTCCGATGGGGAACTGAAGCCGTTATAAAAGCTCTCTTCAAAGCCACCAGACTCCATTAAAAAGAAAACAATTCTACCTTGCAGGACACGGGAGCTGCTGGTCTCCTGCTGTCTTGATTATTGACAGCAGGAGGCTGGTAGAGCAGGTCGCCCATCAACTGGAAGATCTCCGGCTGCTCCAGTCACATGTTGATGTATTCTTGAGCAAGAGGCTAAACCCCAAAATTGCTCCCGATCCTGATGAGCAAAGTTCACCCTGTATGAATGTGTGTGTGTGAATGGGTGAATGTGTCATGTAGTGTAAAGCGCTTTGAGGAAGACGCAAACGCTATATAATGCAAGTCCATTTACTATTTACTTCATATGTGTTATTGAGTGACTGTGGTTAGTTTGAATTCACCAAAGTCACTCAATATAATAGTAAAATATTCAATGCAGTCTGGTGGCGTTGGCAAGAGCATAGACTGATACAGGCGCTTCAATTCCTCGTCTTGTCTCACAGCAAGATAAACTGGTGAAATATTCTAAATACAGCATACATACACTTAAGCTGTCCTTTTCGGTTAGAAAGATTTAACTTGAAAGTTAGTTAGTTAGTTAATTGCAAACTAAATTTTGTCATCCTCCCATTGTAATACAACATTGTATGTATTTGCTTTTGTCTATATTGAACACAGCAGCTGTAGATCACAACTCATGGTTCATGTTTACTTTGAAACAGATTTGCTTTGATATTGCATATTTTTGCCCTCCGCTGATTTAGTGTTGTATCTTGTAGCTTTTGAGCAGACATCAGTTTGGATTGAGATGACTCTCAGGTAGGGTCTAATACTGAGTGGCATCACCGCACCACATGGACATACTGTAGACCTGACACTGAATTGATCTGACAATAGAATGGATCAGTGTAGCAGCTAGTAAGTCAGAAGGTAGAGCATAATCCCCTCTGTCAAGTCTCTGTCTCGTCAATATTCAAATCCAGACGGCTGTCCAATGGCTGTCAGTTACAATCTCCCTCTGGCTCATGGCCTTGCACAGGCACATATCTAAATTGAATTGGATGTTTACTTCTCCATGGAAATTGAGTCGAAGAGATGACCCCCTTGCCCTGTATTGTGAACATGTCAGTTAGCCCAACTGAACTAGATTCTAATGTATAATATCCATTCCCAACTAATAACTTATTCCTTGTTTTATATGGCTCCTCTGTTCTCTTTTAGTTTGTCATAACTTATCATAGCTGCTGTCTGTCTCCCTCTACTCACCATGAGTTTATGTCCCACTTTATTGCAAGGAAACATTTAGGTTTAGCTCAAATTTGGACAGATTTGTATAACAAATTGTGACTTTGCTGTCTTAACAGCTATCCCCATTGATTGTATATAAGAAGTGGATGTAGTCACAGTGATGTCACCCATTGGTTTGTGGACTGCTGTTTTGAAGCCTCAAGTTTGGCATTTTGGCTGCTGCTATCTTGTGTTTTTGCAACTAGAGTTGACACAAGAGAGTGGAGTTAAGTACATCTGAACTCTGAATAAGACATTTTCAGGCAATGAAAAAGGTTATAAATTAACTTTCATGAACTGAAAAAATTGTGAAAGGGTTAAAGGTGTCAGATGAAAACACCAGACCAGATAATGTCATGTCACAAGGTAGCCACACCCTAAAGCATACCCTGCTTTATCGCCTATTTTACCCTAAATGGGACCATAGTTTCCTAAATGAACATCATGTTGTATTGAACAAGACTTGAAACTAGCGATAATGATAAACTCATGCTTACAATGTTAACTGAGGTAATAATTCAAGTGAGAAGCAGGGTAATTTTTTCTACAATCAGTCTTGTTTTTGCAACCAGAGGAGTCGCCCCCTGCTGGCTATCAGAAAGAATGAAAGTTTAAGGTACTTCAGCATTGGCTTCGCTTCTCAGACCGGAGAGGTAGCCCACTGCTGCTTTTTGTCACCTTCTAGAAGTGCTGTGTGCTCTCTGCTGTAATGATTTATTCCCATGCACTCTGCTTCTCCATAACACCATAGGCCAGGTGTAATAGCATAAAATGAGACACACACAGACATACTGTACACGTCCGTCTACACTATATACTGTATATCCTTCCACCTACTACATTCATCCCCTGACCTCACCTTTTCTCGTCACCTTTAAATGCCTAACCTCAAAAATCTGACATCAGCAAGAAGTAGCTGCTTGAACTTTTAAAACTTACTGTGGTCAGGTTGAAAATGTTCATCTTTCGCCAGCTTTTCTCTAGGAAGACTGCTCACTCGGTGCTGTCTGCAAGTTTTGATAGATCAATGCTCATCTTTTTTTTTTTTTTTTTTTTCAGAGGCGTAGGGTGAATCTGAGTGTCTTGGTTAGTGAGGGACTCTCTTGTTGTCAGTTACAACCCCGTTTTGTGATGTGAATTGCTGAGAAGGGTTTATTTTTTACAAAAATATCTAATTCATCTTTCACCATAATCCCAGGTTCTAACCCCAAATGAGACGGTTGAAGACGTGACCACTCAAAATGATGTCCGCTCACTAAAAGTAACCTGACTCCAGAGGTCTAAAACTGAAAGTGGTTCTCACAAGGGTGAAAATTATAGAGGACATTTAACCATAGTGTCTCTCTCTCTCGGTCCCTCTCTTGCTACCACTCTGACACATGTCGCCCTGGCATGCATGGAAAGGCCTGACCTTTGGAAAGTTTAGCACTTTAAATATTTAGGCTTGGGTTATGATGGATCCTCCAGGCCCCGCGGCAATGTGCGAAGCCTCTGATTAGGGCCGCTGTCAGAGTCATTTAGCCGAGTGTCTGGCTGTCGGTGGCACTCTCTGTTTGACAGGCGAGCCTTTTAAACAAACAGCGGTCCCAGTGGCAGAGCAGGCAGGGGCACCGAGCGCAGCACAAACACCCAACACTCTGAGAGAAACCACTCAGCCTGCTGACAGCTGCAGAGGAAACCACTGGCCACTTTCTCTCATGATGTTCCAGGCACTTTGTCTTTCTGCTCGCTCACTTTCTTTCACATACTTTACCTCTGCCTGTTTCATTTCACCCCCTGTCGATATTTTTCCTCCATCAGAGTTTACATCCCCTTTTTGTTATTCTCTGTCTGCTGAAGTCGAACATCAATGTTTTATCTGCGGTGTGTTTTGAGTAAGATTTAGTAAGTAAGTTGATTGCCGGATGATCTCTGAGCGGGGCTTATGCTCTTAATTTGTCAAACATCACTGCTCATTATCAGCCGAAAATCAGGATAGATGCTCTCTTGTCTTATGCCAAGCATTGTCCCGTGATTAGAACAGCTTACATTGATGTTCCCCGTTGAAATACATCTGAGCCAGCCTTTTCATCTCACTCGGAGACAATCTCCCGTGGCATCAATCCTGTAAATATATGAGTCTTAATATGTGTGTCCTATTCTGTATTCAGAGGAAGAGCCAAGTCAGCAGCTCCAGTATTAATGCATGAGAAATGAGCAGAGCCCATAAGAATTAAAGGGTAAGACTCCCCTTATTAAGATGTAAATTCTGGGGGAAAACTTGCCGAAATGAGGATACAGTGAAGTTATTGTCAACTTTAGCCTACTTATGCATTTCTAAGAGGCATTGTTGTGTTATAGTTGAAATTAGATACACACAGCAAAGCACCTTGTGTGTTTTTCAGCTCATTTTCAGCACGAGATCAACCAATATGCAACCCATACTTTACGGAACAATTTACACTTTTGGCAACATTATCTAGTGACAGTATACGTACATGGCAACTATCGTGGTAATTCAATCTCAGTGCCTGTGTGTGCTCCTTCTTCTCCTCCCTCTCCACCTCTTTCTCATTTCAAATTTGCACTTAACACCTTCCTGGGGAAAGGCTTCTCATTCATCAACGGTGTTTGTCCCGGTGACAAGCAGGGCGCCTCCTGCATATCAATATCAGCTAAGACAATGCTGAGCCTGTAACCTTCAGCTAAATGTCATTCTGCTTAATCCTATTTGAAAATTAAACATTGAAAAACCTTTAGCGTACCTTCCTGTCTTCCTTCCTCTCTCGCTCCCTCCTTTATCGGCCACCGCTCCCATACAGCCGTCTGCTCTCCCTCGCTCCCTTCCTGCTCTTGTTTGGCACACTGGGTGACATTTGTATTTGTTTTGTTTGTGTGAGTGTTTGTGTCCCATAATGGTTATTTGGTGAAACAGATTTTAATTTGATGTCAGTGCAAAAATAATATAGGAGCAATTTGAGTCATCTGCATTCTTCCAACAGAGTCTACAGCAGTTATCAAAGGCAGACTTAAATACTTTTCCCTTTGCCCACTCAATTACCCAGAAAAACAGAGAAACTAGTGACCAAAGTTGGACGTGGAGAGAGAACGCAGTCACACGAGAGGAAACCTCTTTGTCAAATCTGCATATTTACATAAACAGATCCTCCCCTTACAGACAGTAATTACCACACTGACAGTGGTTGGGATGCAGAGAAGGAGGATGTCTGATTTGTCCAGATACACACTGTGACAGAGGCTGAAACTTCATCAAAGTGCTCTGCATGGAGAGGCCCGCTTCTTAGTATGCATGAAACACATGCGTGATATACGTGGTGTTTTACCCCCCTCTTCCTCCTTAGACTTACGCCTCACACACACAAACTATATGGCCCATGTTTGAAGATACAGCGAGGAATCGGAGGGGAGGGAGGGGCGGGATAAAAGGAGACAGCGAGATTGCAGTGAAAATGTAATCATTTGCAGTCGGACAGATATAATTCTCCTTTGGAGGGAGTGTGATGCGGCAGCTCAAAGACAGCCTTCAGCCAGCTCTCCATATGGATTTGATTGACCACAGTCGCTCGTCAAGAGACTCCATTGAAATACTCAGAGTGAATTACGACGTGACTACCCCTTGATGTCTTCATATTGAAGCCCTCCATTCACTCTGGAGCTCCAAGAATTAGAAAATGTGATGGAGAGACGTACTGTATAGAAGCGGTTAACCAAGACGGGAAAGCAACAAGATATGAGGAGGATTTTCCTCCATGCTAAGAATTAGTCACCCAAACAGGACCAAGTTCAACAGTTGTTATGCCACAACTTAGCCACAGTAAGCAGCAGAAAGAAAAGGGAAAACACACAGAGAGCAACACACTCTTATCCCAGCTCGTCACATACTGATGCGTTGTCAGACCCCTTAGCGTCACATTTTTCCGTTGCTACAGTGGGCAGTAATGAAATATGATTAAAGTTATTTTTATAAAATGGCCACTATATCCTGACAATGCATGAGACAGGTAATCTAAAAAAAGTCCTTGTCCATGCCTCTGTCCTCAGGTGCTCCTAATGACACCTGCAGGATTTTACTGATCGGGGGAAAACAACCAATCAGAGCCAAGCTGGAGCCTGCTTGGCTCCTACTCGCAAACTCTAATCAAACGGTCAAACTAGGCAGCGTTGATCAAAAATGAAACAATATTCTGTTACTATAATGCTTATTTTTGATAAAAAATAAAGTATGTTTTCAGAAACTTCTTGTAGTGTACTGTTTAGATGGAAAATAAGAAAGTTTCACTCTTTGAAATGACCTGTGACTGGCCAAAGTTTCCCGCCATGGGCTAGTTTTTAAACCCTGAAAACAGAGCCATGAAGAGGTGCAGAGGTCTAGTTATCTCTCAAAAGAGTTGAATGAAAATATGCTGAAAGGTTATTATGGAATTTTTGCCCAATGATGCCAAAAACATTATGCCTACTGCAGCTTTATTTGTTGTGAATTAAACAAAAACACTTCTTTAGGATTAGGCAACAAAAACAACATGGTTGGGCTGAAAATGACTATGTTTTTACACAGGACACAAATGAGTAGTTAATTGTGAAGTGAAATGAACAGCAGATGAAAGCCTTGTGTTTGTGTTTCTTTTGCTCTTTAAACAACATCACAGCGGCACTTTCCCTGTGCATTTGCTATTTCTGCAGATGGTTCCTTGTTTGGCCGTATTGAACGCAAATGGCCGTGACAAAACGTTGGTATTTGACGCCTCAGGAACGAGACCAGGCTGTGGAGAGAGCCAAAAACATCTATTCTCTTTTCCTTCACTTTTCTGTCTTAATGTTTTCTAGTACATTCCTTGAGTCTACATTCTGTGTGTGTGGATGTTTAAGTGTGTGTGTAAGTGTGTGTTTGTATGAGTGCAAAAGTCTGACAGTGTACCTCAGCAGCAGGCACTGCTGTGATACTGACCTGGCACAGCATGAAAGAAGAAAGAAATTTGATTTTATTTTTACTTTTATTTTTTAGTACATATACACCATCATAACATTACACCTTGACCTTTGACCCTCTTGGTCCTCTACTCATCTGCACAGAGAATTGTGGGTCAGAACAGGTAAAAAAGGCATGCTGGCTTGCATACTGCAAAATAGGACTGGATGTAGTAGTGACATCATTGTATTTTTGGTATACAACATTTGACACACTATGTACTGGGACATACTAAATCTTTTTTTTCTGACATGCTAAATAGTATGGTACTATGGATATTGGAATACACAGACAGTGTTGAACCCAAACCGAGTTGCACGCATGTGGGTCCTTTCTTTTTTTACTGTGAGATACAAATAGAAAATAGACATGCACTAGCATAACTTGTAGAGGACACATTTAACCCTAAGTGACAAATGTTTGTTGGAATTAAAACAACTTGCCTTCTGTCTCTCTCTATGCTTTCCAGGTGGGAGATGCAGGAGGATGCAAAGCTGGAAGGCGGAGAGAAATTTATAGTAGAGGAACTTCAGAAAGCCTATTTTGTTTGCTGCTGCAGCCCGGGACCACAGGACCCTGCTGAAGCTGATGAGACACTGGCAGAGCAGACCCAGGGGGGATCACGACAATCCGATAAAAGTGCTGCCCAGTAACTGCCCACGCAGTTGGAATTTTTATCTTGTCGTAAATGTTTGCTTGTAACACTCACTTGCAGCTCTCAGGGTAGTAGAATGTGTGTATGTGCACATTTGTGGGTGCAGCTGGGTTTGTGCATGCGCTGTGTGCAGCGACTTTGCATTAAAACGCGAGTGAGAGAGCGGACAAGAAACTGTGGAACAGCAAAAAAGAGTGAGGGAGACGTTGCCTCCCTCTTTATGCACAACGTCTCAGACAAACTCTCAGTGCTTTTCTATGCTAGTATCAGACGCATTTCATCTTTTTGGAGCACATCTCCAGAAATCAGTTCTGGGAAATGGAGAGCCTGGATTTGTTTGCCTGGGACAAGATGGGACCGTGTGATCATTGTTGGTAGTTGAAGTTTGTTTTTTGTTTTTTTTTTTTTGAGACAGTGAGTGTAAAGACATTGGTGTCAGCATACTTTCTCCTGGTTCCTGAAAGCAAACATCAAATATTACGGTTTGGGAAGCAAGACGATGTATGTTTTGATTACAGTGTGTCCCAAAAAGCTGCCCCACTATGTAATATCAGTCAGTATTTTGTGCAAAGTGAGGAAAACATTTATTTTATGTGTAATGCGATTGCTTAGTATATTTTTCCAAGTTTTGTCCATGTTTTGTTATTTATGAGATGGAATGTTTTAGAATTAAACATGAAAATAAATTCATATTCTTACTAAACCATTGAATATGCTTCTTCTGTCACATGATCAATCTGTGGGATCACTGTGTAGTCAATAACTGATTTATTTCTATGGTGTTAGCATTGCATTTTTGAATACGTACATCAGATAGTCTTTAGTATTACAGTATATCTGATGTTAAAATAAGGATTAAACTACGCAGATGATGTTTTTTTTTCATTAATAATAATATAATTTCAGCTCACAAAGGCTACTGCACACCCTGTACAATTCCTTTGAGAGAGCAGGAAAACGTTTCCAGCTTCGGAGAAAGATGTTCCTTTCCTTAACTAGACTTTTAATGCAAATGTGGGAAGATTGCGATCACCAAACCACTTAGAGAATACAAAATACAACAAAGTGTTCAGCAGCTAATTTCTGCTTGTGACTCTGAATAACGGCTAAGACTCAACAAAGCACCATTGGTCTGCGTAAATGTACCATATTTGACATAACAATAAAACCGTTTTATTTTGGTGTTGCAGAAAACTGGCCAAACTGTCCTTGTTCTGTGAAAGCAAAGCTTTGATGTCTTTCTTTCTCCCTCCTAGAGTAAGCACCTGTAGGGTTATCCATTTGTGTTTCCACGAGGTGATTCAGGTTCAGAAGGCAACTGTCAGAAAAAGCTGGCAGTATAATTCACAACAAATCATTACAAAGAATGATTCATCACAAAGAATACACTGAATATTCTATTATGCAGTATTCATTCGGGGATTATCAAACCTACATAAACATTTTAGGATCCTGGAGCTCATCATGACATATTCATGCAGGATAAACAGTCGCAGCATTTTGACTACCCTGATTTCCATTTCAATTGATTACCCCACTATATATATATATATATAGTGCATGATCTACGACAAACACTCACAGCAGAAACATTTTTATTTGTATGTTCCATCCACGGAGTACAACAAGCTTTGAGTCAGCGTGTAGTGAGACAACATAGTGGCATTACAGGAAGACAACGCCTGGTTTCACTTCATTTCCGTGTCCTCATGTCCCAATTCCTTATCATTTTATTATACTTAGTTATAACAAATGTCATAATGCATTTGCCACCAAATTTAAAGGATAACTTCTGTATTTTTCAAATTGGACCTTATGTTGTCAAGTTTTTTTTTTTTTTGCCCAAGCAAAGCAACTAATGGGGACAGCACTTTTTGAAATTGGTCCAGTATTGAGGGAGAACGGCTGGAATGCTATCATGAATGGCAAACTGGCTCTGTCAGTTTACGTCCACTAAAAGTGCCTGTTTTTGCAACTGACAGGCTTAGATTGTTATTATAAATGACAACATTATGGAAAGGCCCATATGGGGAAATAAAACTTTTTTTTTTACCTTTCATTTGCTGTTTGTTACTGTGTCTCACTCGGAGAAACATCATTGTGAAATGTCGCATTGCATCCACATGGTGGAAATCCTCTAAATATTCAGCCAAGACATTGAAAATCATTGAGATAACACTAAGCTGCATTTTCTGTGGTCCAACTCAACAAATTTCTGATAACACCAGGGCGCCCCTTGGCACTCTCACTAATATTTCCACCGTTGTCTTTAGGCAACAAGTCATATGACACATTAACAAGCAGAAAATGAAAGGTAAGAAAAAGGTTTTATTTCTCTGTAGGGTTCACTTCCAATAACAATCTGAGCCTGTCATTGGCAAAAACAAGCACTTTAATTGGATGTTAACTGACAGTGCCAGATTGCCCCAAATGATTATAGCCTGTTTAGCGGCTGCTGTTCTCCCGCAACACTGGACTGGAAGTGTCCCCATTAGTCACTTTGACTCAAAAACATGGGGAAATATGGTCTAGGGTGAAAAATACCCAAATAACCCTTTAATGCCAATACAAGATACATCAACAGAGTAATTATTAAAAATACTCTATCAAATTAATGCATCAAGGATGAAGCTACTTTTACCAAACATATGGTAATACATGGGCAGTCACAGCACACAGTCTTATGATTGCCATTAAATTTAACAATAAATTGTAGCATAGAAATAGCAGTAATTTATCTACAGTTTATCCTGTAAAATGTATTTTTATACAATGGAGACTCTATGCAAACTCTCATTACATAGTAACCTGCCATAAAGTAACAATTATTACTTCATAAGCACTTCAGTTCATCCTAAGCTTCAAGTAGGCCTGAATGTCTGCTCCTCTGTAGGCCAACCAAGATTGTTCTGTTTTGGGTTTGGGAATTTATACTCTCTCTTATCTCATGTATTTCAAGTCTGAAGAAATCAAACTTGTGACTAGATTTAAGTTAAGTCTGACTTAAGTCCAAGTCACATGACTCAAATCCACACCTCTGCTCTCAGGTGTTGCATTGAGTATTGAGTGAGCGTGAAGTGTCTCCTTTATCATGTCACACCGGGTGAATATCAATGCCACAATATGTCATCTGTATTTCTTATGTAGGTCTCCCCTCGCAGCATCTCCAACGCTCTGCTTGAGGAAACAGCTCAGCTCCCCTGAGAAACGGCTCCAACTTCTAGAGGCCGTCCAGAAGTAGGACATGCAGCTTCAGTTTAACCATGAGGTTATTTCTGTGAAATATATATATATATATATATATATATATATATATATATATATATATATATATATATATATATATATATCTACAATTGTAGGTACATGATACAGATGGCACCAAATCAGAAAGTCAGGCAGGTCTAGTTTCAACCATGGAACTAATCAAATCATGTATTTTATTTCCCTTTAAAAGCAACACGTTCTCATCCACTCAAACCAGACGGTTTTGTGAGAAGAGTCCTGAACACTTTCACCATAACAGCATCTCCCGAGAAGAGACGGATGTCCTTGTGCCAGAGGTGGAGAATCAGTCCTCCTGCCAGCCTGATCGAATCACTATTGTCTTTTATTGTCATGTTGAAACAAACAATGTTGTATCTTTTCCCTATTTGAAGAAATTGATTTAAAAGTCACCCAGGTACAACAGGGTGAGAGATGTCAAGCCCTGACATTCACCATACACCATCATGATAAATGAGCATCATGTCTACAATGTTGTACTCCCATTATCACATGCACCACCCACTGCCCCACTTCTAAACAAAGGTTTTAGGCTTTATTATGAATTGGTATATTTACAGTATCCTTACTTTATACGATATTAAAATGATGCTGGATTGGGAGGGTTAATAGAGCATAGCAATTTAGGTATTTATCAAATACAGACAGTCCAAATAGTCTTAATCTTAATCTGGATATTGTTATCACACATGTTTTGGCTTCATTGGGCAGGTGTGTCATGTAGCTCCTCTTATTCAACACAGTATATAACAAAGTGAAACTGTCAGGGAGAAATGTTGACTTAATGTACTCTTAAGACACAAGCATACACTTGCATGGAGTCAACCAGGCAGACAAATACAAAATCAGACAGCACGGGACTCTCTGCATAACCCTCACTTTAACGACATTGTTCAGTTTTTCAAAATTAATAACTTTTATCCTGTAATTTTCTAGGCGCTAGTCTTTAACAATCACATATGAGATATAAACATTATCTATGGTGGGGGAAGTTTTCATATCCTTTACTTAAGAAAAAGTAAAAGCACATTTCCAGTTTAAGCCCTGTATTCAAAATGTTCTTTAAGTAAAAGTAAAGAAGTATTATTGGCAGTACATTCCATTACTGTACCATCTTCCTTTATAGGCCAGTGATTACACATTGTTCATCTTTCTTTACTTAAACAACTCTTTAACACTGCCAGCTTCTCACTTACAGTGTTGATTGTTGGACATTTGGCATGAGAAATACTGATGTTTCTAACATCCTACATACAAGCTCTGGTTTACTATGGATTTGTGTATCTGAATATATGTAGATTAATCTGTGTTTGCATATATAGTCAAGTCAAGTCAAGTCAAGTCAGTTTATTTGTATAGCCCAAAAACACAAATCACAATTTTGCCTCAGGGTGCTTTACAATCTGTAAAGGATACACCCTCTGTCCTTATGTCCTTAACAAAGTAACCGTCAGATGAGGAAAAACTCCCCAACTAAAACCAAAACCATTTTAACAGGGAAAAGACAAAAAATGGAAGAAAGAAACCTCAAGAAAAACAACAGAGGAGGGATCCCCCTTCCAGGATGGACAGATGTGCAATAGATGTTGTGTGTACAGAGTAACAACATAATGAAAATACAACATAGGAAATCCATATGACAAAAAATAATAAATATAATGTGAACATGAGAGAAAGTGGATCCACCATAATGTCAATCAGCTCGCCAGTTAGATAGAGCCAGAGCAACACACCCTCATCTTCACGCCAAATAGACAGAGCCTAATATATGGTCTGAAAGTCGTTGAGACACCACTCTTTCTAGTACTGAAGAAAAGAATGAAAGGCTTGAGACTGGTTGATAGATATTTAGAGATCCCGGATCAAGATGTGTTTTTAAGTACAGGTTTATGTGAGAGTCTTTATATACTCATATCTTTAATAACAATTGTATTTTTAATGTACAAACAAATAGATAGATTAAAAAACTGTACTGAAAGTATTAGTAATAAAAGAAATAGTACTTCATATGAAAATTTAAACAACTTTATGGAGCATGGGGTAGTGTGATCTAAAACAATGCATCATATTTAATCAGATGATCATATATTTTACACGTAAAATCTTTACTTACAAATCACTCAAATTATCTAGTAGATATGCATCATCTGTGAACATCTGTAGTGGACAAAGGCGTATTTTGTATCACTGAAATGCAGTGGAGTACAATATGATGTAGCATAAAATGAAAAGTTTCAATTAAAGTACAAGTATTTCAAGATTGTATTTGGGTACTTGATTACAATCCAGCATTACATAGTACAGTACAGTAGAGATCTCACGTTCATGCAGATGTTCTCTGTGTGAACTGGAGCGGCGGCTGTGCTACTGTCTCTTTAAATATCCCTTCCAGTCCGTTGCCCCGGTAACCCGGAAGCTTCACTGCTCAGAGCAGTCCTTCCTGTTTTAGAAATTTCAAGGAAGCAGCAGCAACTGGACAGTCGCGTATACTGATGTTGCGTGAGTCGAACAAAAAGCATGCATATGTCTACTGTAGACTGCTGTTCTTCTCCGAAATGAGTTTCGTTTGGTTGAAACGACTGTGGACTAAAAACACGAGTGTCCTCCTGTACCTGCTCGCTGCTCCATGTAGAGCGGCTGCACACATTCCGCGAGTTGTTGTCAGAGTACGTTACGACACATTACACAGATGTTGACTGTGGCTGAGAGGACAGAGCAGTCTCAGCTAGCTTAGCGAGTGAAAGCGACTGTATTTACTGTCTGTAGCGTGCTTTTAATGCAAGAATAACTTTGCTGTGTTTGCATAATTTAGTTGTTACACATGTGCAAAGTTGGGTGTATACTCGGCTGCTAACATGTTTCATAACAAGGATATTTATAAATAGTCGTCGTTGGTTGTTTACGCAGTGTAAACGATTACTGCTCCATTTTACTCAGCTGTAAGCTTGTAGCTTGTGCAGGAGGCGTCATAATAGCTCAATGTTTGGCTAACTGCCACCTGACAGGTGCAACATGCTTTGAGGCGATTAGAGTATGATACAACATATTACTCACACTGCTCCTCCTTTCCTCGTCCTATCTGAGACAGGATTTTTCTGAGTGATCTTTGGTCTGAGAGGACCCATGCTCTCTGATCTTCCTGCTGCCACACCTGCCCTGTACATACTGTGGATCACTATGGCCCAGATAGCTGGCCAGGAGGACAGAGAGAAAACTACTGCACTCAAAGGTAAATATGAAATGATACTCTGAACTGCAACTATACTGAAAGAGGAGGACACAGAGCCTTTGCTATGATGGACCTAACTTATATTTTCAACGTGAAGCTAGTAGTTAAACTAATTTTTCACTTTAACTTGTTGCCTCCTTATTTTGAACCTGTCACTTGCATCATCTCGATCAAAAACACAAATGTGTTCCTCCATTCAAACTAGAAATGTATGCTGCTTTGACCATATTAAATTCACTGTATCAAACTGTATTTTGTATCTCTGATGATGTCCAGTCTAGTCTCAAATTCAAAGAAGGTGTAATTCCTGACAGGTTACACCACACTAGAGTTAAATTCATAGAGGACATAATGAAAATGTGAATTCCAACAATATTGTGCACAAGTCATACTTGAATAAATGTGGCAGAAACACAAATTTTGTCTAATATTGTTATAGAGGAAAGTACAAATTTTTGATTGTATGCCTTTAAAATGTATGTGGCAGGAGATTGTGACTTTGATATTCTTTAAAGGGAAAGCAGCAATAACTGTCACAAATTTGCGCTCACATTTGATCTTATCTTTCTCTTTCTCCTCAGATTTGTTGTCAAGAATAGACTTAGATGAACTGATGAAGAAAGATGAACCTCCTTTCACTTTCCCTCAAACACTAGAGGAGTTTGAATATGCCTTCAATGAATGTAAGTACATGTTTTACTCTTCACACAACCCAAAATCTCATGAAACTCTGCAGGAAACATAACCTAAAGAAATTCATTTGTTTTTAATACATAACATGTCATCCATAGCAGTGGTTCCCAATCTTTTTGGATTGTGACCCCTTAAAGGGATAGTTTGGATGTTTTGAAGTGGGGCTCTATCAGGTACTTACCCAGAGTCAGTGTATTACCTACAGTAGATGATGGTTGGCAGTCCCCTAATTTGGAGAAGTAGACAGAAGTTACTGCACAGAACCCAAGCATTGTACTGTTGTGGACGGGGTCAGCAACAAAACTTATTTTAGCCACCTAAAAGACAGGCCTACCTAAAAATATCAATAAAAGTTTTAAATATACGCTATATTCAGAATATTTTCACCACTTTACCTTGCTCTCAGGGAGCCCTTTCTGACGGTAAACTGAAGTCGTATCCATCTATGGTCTCGTCAAAGCCATCAGACTCCACTGGAAAAACTGTTTGTGTGTTTTACCTTGCAGAACACAGGAATTTCTGCCTTGATCAGTTAATTTGTGTGGTTAGTCTGAACTAACCAATGTTACACAGTAACACAAACAAATTAAATGATCACGACTGCGGTAGATCAGCAACTGCTGTATTCTGAGAGGTAAAATTGCTCTTTTTTTACTGGAGTCTGGTTGCTTTGGTGAGAGCATTGATTACTGCTTCAGTTCCCATTTGGAAACATAGACTGTATCTGTCTCATGGTAAAGTAAAGTGCCGTAAATATTATAAAAGTAGCGTACACTTAAACTAATTATGATTTGGGTTTTGCTACCGGCCTGTCCACAGCAGTACATTGCTTTGCTACTGTGCAGTAACTCCTATCTGCTTCTCCAAACTGGAGGCATGCCGACTGCCATCGACTGTAGGTAACACACTGACTAAGAACCTCACACAATCCCATTAAAAACACCCAAGCTATCCCTTTAAAATGACAAAATCTCTTTTCACAGTTTGAGTATGTCCACCAAGGAGTGATTTTCCCTCTTGAATGTCGTAGATTTAACGCCTTGCATGAGAAATGGTAAATGTCCACAGGACCGTCTTTTCCATGCTTCTCATTCATTGTCTATGTAAGCAGCCATGCAATGCATTCTAGTAGCAAAGTGGTGCGATTCGAGAGATGGGTGCTACGTTTGCTGCTCCTCATTTGCATAAAGTTGAAATCTAGGCTCAGAATCAGCAGCTGCGTGGCTTATTTTTCCCATAAAGTGTATCCAGAAACCAATTTCAGTAAATTATTTTTGTGCTTTAAGGGGAGGAAGTTTCCAGACAAGCCGCCATATTGATTCAGATTTGAAAGCTGGGATCAGCAGCCCACTAGGGAAAGCCTTCACCCAATCAGGTGCCGTGTGTCTCGTGTGTAGTGGCAGCCCATCAAGCGTCCAATGCTGGAAAGTGAGGCAATCCCTCGCGATGAAAAAAAGCCCCTGTAGATATTTACCATTAGTCTCATTTGATAATTGTTCATGACCTGACAAGTTGAAACTATCCTGTATCTTAAAAAAGCAAAGATTGAATGATTAGCAGAACACTGTTTTTTTTCCTTCCTTTAGTCCCCCTTTTATCATTTTGCGACCCCTCAGATTAGTCTTGTGACCACTGGATGGGTCTCGACCCACAGGTTGAGATTTACTGGCCTGCAGAGTTGGTTGCTTTCACTAGATTCATGTTGAAGCCACTGTGAAGTTGATATAAAGACAAAAGTATCATAATCCTTTATAAAACTAACACAGTTTTAACATAAACAGTCTGTGTGCAATTACTGTTCTGTTCACTTTTTTTGAATTAATGACCTAAAACTGTCTATGCTGTTACCTGGGACATTTTGGGTGTAGAGGTGTGTGTGTGTGTGTGTGTGTGTGTGTGTGTGTGTGTGTGTGTGTGTGTGTGTGTGTGTGTGTGTGTGTGTGTGTGTGTGTGTGTGTGTGTGTGTGTGTGTGTATGTGTGTGTGTGTGAATTATTAGTGACAGGAAAGAGCAGAGCTGGACTCAGAGTGGTGCAGGTCCAGATGACATAAACGTCTCTTTAGAATATTCTTGGCTCGCTTTAATCAAACCAGGTGGAGAGAAGGAGGATGAGTTGGAAAGGGGGTGGTGGTTTTGACTCTCAGTATTCCCCTGTAGCCTCTCTCTCTCCCTCTCTCCCTCTCTCTCCCCCTCTGTTCTCTGTCAGTGTCTCTGCTGGCTGTCTGGCTGGCTGAGTGGGGGACATGTTGTGTACTCTACGGCCCGTCAGTAACCTACTCAGCCTTGCCCTCCGCCTGACGGAGCATTTGCATAACCTCGCTGTGCCTAAGAACAGAGACACAGAGACTTACCCCCCCACCCGCCGCCGTGCCAACACCCGCCACCCCCCGTATACCCCACCCTCAAGTCCCAGCTCAGTCTCCCATAGAGGGATGAACACATTCAGAGACTCTCCATCTCTTCTTCCTCACCTTCCTGTCTCCCCTATTCTCTCTATTCTCTGTATCTCTCTATTTCTACCCCCCCACACACACATCTACACACCCATACACCATCTGTACGTCTTGTCAATTTCCACTCAAGCCTGTTTTTGAAGGATTTCACAGTAGCTCTGGCTTGCAGGCATTTCTATAGCTACACCCAGGCTACCTTTTGCCCAAGACAGGTGGAACAAAAATGTTAATTTGACCATGTAATGATGTGAATACAGACGAGGCTGTGTACAATAGTTTGCAGGTATCTTAATCACTGGAGATGATGGCTTCATCTCGCTAGCCCTCCAGTTTTCCATTACTGGAAATCCAAGGTTATGTACACCTAATTAAGCGGCCAAATTGAGAACAGAATGCTAATTATGACAGAAAAGAGGAGAAAAGTTGAGAAAACGTTATTCCTCTGAGAGTATGTGTTGGGGGAGGCGATGGAGCTGATCACCCCCCTAGCTCTCTTTTTCTCTCTCTCTCTCTCTCTCTCGCTCTCTCACACACACACACACACACACACACACACACACACACACCCACACACACACACACACACACACACACACCATGCCTCCCTCATGCATGCAGACACACACACATACACACCCCTTTCTTACAGTAGGATTTCATTATTGCTCCTTTCTTCCCTCACTTAGGCAGTAGTGTTTAGATCCTCACCCCTCCATGAATGCATAATTGATTTTCTTCAAGGTACTTTTTGAGCTTTATCCTAACTTCTCACTGCTTTACCTCTCAGGCACATGTCTGCTTTTTAATGCAACACGATGACAAACGTAGATTCAGGATTACATGTTGCCTAACGACAAACCATGAAAGCAAGCGCTGTAATACAGCCAGTGTTTTAGCAATGGAGGATTTATCACATTGATAGAAGGGTGAAAACAGTGGCAATTTAGAGGGAGATGGGAAAAACGCTTATGCATTCTTTTATCTTGCAAAGATATTATATTTATTTATATCTTAGATGGGTTTCTTCACATTGTGTGGTAATTGAGAAAGTATGAGAACCCTCTGGCTATTTGGGTTAAGTATGTGTACTTTTCAGTGGTTTAGCTCGTACGAATTCTGCAGTCATAAAGGTCAAAATTAAATTTAACACTGTTTAGTGTTTTATTGTGTTGCAGTGTCAAGTGCAGGATCGATGGGCTCATTGCTAAGGTATAAACGTAGTGGCTCCACAGCCACACAAGGGTAACAGTTTATTAAGGAAAAAAGTAGCACTGTTTCTGAACAGCATTTTCCTGTCTTATGACTGCTTTATATCAAATAAAACCTGGTTGAAAACTCCTGTTTACCTGAATTATAATAAATCACTTAAAGATTGTCCCCAGAAAGCTTTTTGTTTCTTCTCAGTCAGTTATTGTGTGTTGTAATGGTGGCATTGCAACAATTTAAACACACATAAGCCCAGTGACACTTTATGTAAAAGTGGTGTGGTGTGACCACACCTGGACCCCCTGGCTGGAGCTGCTGGTGTGTGTTTGGGTGTGTGTAAGCTGTGCTGGTTAGGGTGATTGGCTGATGCCCAGACAGCATCCTCAGAGGAATTGCAAGGAGCAGTTGTTGTTGTAGTGAATGTGTGCCAGGCCACCTTTCTTTCTCTCACAAAAACACCCTGAGAACCTTTTTCACACCTCCTTTAGTCTTTGCTCTTGGAGATTTCAGGTGGAAGAGACGGGGACAGACCTGTGGCCAGAGAGAGCGAGGAAGGAGAGGAAGAGAGATTGACAGAGTTAAAGAGGAGTGGGAGAGGCTTTTAGGCGGATGAAAAGAGGGAGAGAGGGAAAGACAATTTTTGCCATACCAGCTGTCCAGCGCTGGCCTGCCAGACTACCCAGAAGGCCGTTGGAGTCGTGACTGGAAGAACGTTGCTGCATCCACCGGCTTTGTACCTGCCAGATGGGGGTGGTTGAGGGAGGAAGCGCCAATAGATGAAAAGAGACAGAAAAAATAAAAATAAGTAATAAAAAAGTAAAGGGCAGACAGAGGTACTTTTGCATGTCTAATCAAAGTAGTGATGAATCCACTGCCTGCACACACTCATTCATTCATTCATCTTTCCCCCACAGATGGCCAGCTCAGACATATAAATACAGGAGAGCCCTTTGTATTCAACGCCAGAGAGGATCTCCACCGCTGGAACCAGAAACGCTATGAAGCTCTTGGAGAGGTAACACAAACATGTTTTTTAAAGTTTCATTCAGGCCATCCATGTTCAGCAACTGTGGCCTCAGCTGCTGGGTCTGTTAAGATTTTCCGTCCTAGCCTGTTTTTGTAACATGACATTGTTATTGATTCTTTGGGTAGCAAATAGCCAGCAATGTTGGCACATAAGCCCTTATCATACATAGACCTTGTGACATGCTTTATCAGTTTTTTGATATGACGATAATTTTTGCTACCTACTTTAGACAGTCCAAGCAAGCAGGCCAGCAAGCAAGCCGTTGTAGTTATAAGGACATATCAAGTTGTCAAACATCTCGTGTAATTCCTTTTTTGTTTATACATTTATACTGTATATTTAAAAATAATTTGAAATTGTTGCTCTTGAGCTGCAGAAGAGTTTAGAGCTGCCCCTCTCAGTCGATTAGTCAACTAATCGGTCGTTTTGGTCTTAGTCGACCGAGGTTTCTGTAGTTGATCACATCTCTGGTAAACATGTGATTTAAAGTGGTACTTTTGTGTGATTCTTTGTGGAAAGCAGTGTCACAGATCTATTGATTATATCAACTAACTGATTAATAGACAAAACCGTATGTTTGTACAAGTGTTATTTGTAAGAATTTCTAGGAATTAGTAGGATAAGTGACTCTTACGGAGTCCAGCCCTTTTTCAGACATGATGTGGTCATGTTAAATTGGAGTTCTTGCACATTCCTCCATTAAAAACTAGATGAAATGTATTGTGACTTGCTTTTTTAAAACCTAAAATGTGTGACAGTATAGCTTCAACAGAGCTGTGTCTTGTGGTCCAGGCCTCTGTCAGGTTAGAATGAGGAGTGTTCACAAAGGTCTGCTGAGGCAGATGAGCACAGTGGATTTCACCCTAATCACCTCCTTGTTAGCTTAGTTGAGGTATGAGCATAGACTGTACATAAGAAGTGGGCGTAGTCACTGTGACATCAATCATTGGTTTGTGGACTGCTGTTTTGAAGCCTTGAGTTGGGCATTTTGGCTGTTGCCATCTTGTTTTTTTGTAACCAGAAGACCTGAGAAGGTGGAGCTAAGCACAACCGATCGTTGAATAAGGCATTTTTATGCAACCAAAAAGGTTTTAATTAACTTTTATGAACTGAAAACACACTGTGAAAGGGTTAAATTTGTAAGACAAAATCACGGACAACAGCCAGACCGGATAACGCTGTGGTAGCCAACTGTCAGTCACAAAGTAGCCACGCCCTAAAGCATACCCTGCTTTATGGTCTGTTTGACTCTAAATGGGGCCATAATTTACTATATGAACATCATGCTGTATTGAAGAAGACTTGAAACTAGCAATTGAGACCATAAACTCTGTTTACAATGTTTACTGAAGTAATAAATCAAGTTAGAAGTAGGCTCATTTTCTCATAGACTTCTATACAGTCTGACTTCTTTTTGCGACCAGAGGAGTCGCCCCCTGCTGGCTGTCAGAAAGAATGCAAGTTGAGACATTTTCGCATTGGCTTCACTTTTCAGGCTTGGAGGTAGCCCACTAGTTTTGAAACATAAGAGGGCATGATATGTCACAGTGTTTCCATGATTGTGCAACATGGAAATGCCAACAATCTTAGAGACTTTACAGTTGCTGATGGAGGCAGGACTGTTGCAAATGGGACATGACAGCATGAACAAACACTGAAAGTTACTTTTGGACTTTCATGCCACAAAATATCCACAGCTTTAAAATCCTGTCAACTCCTTTTTTTTTTTTTTTAAATTTCCTCGATTCTCTTATGAAGTTTTGTGGTCGTCCAGCAGCATCATCATACATCCAAACATACATAAAGTTCACCTCCGATTCCCTCCCTCAGTACCACCACATGGAATATGCATTAAGATAATGAGACAAATGTTCTTTTGTAATCTGTTTTTTTTTTTTTTTTGCATCCCCTGCTATGTTGCTTTTAATTGTGTGTGTTCTTTGAAGTTCAAAGCAAAGTGATAGACCCGTTTGTGGGATTACCTGGCTGTTTTTATTATTTCTAATGCAGGTATACAGGAGCTCCTTTGAGAGCCAGCCTTCTGTGAAGGCTTTTTTCTCCCTCTTTTCTTTTGCCTGCTCAGGCACTATCCACCAGCATCTAAAAGGCTGTGGAAACAAACATTTGCTTGCATGCAAGCAGAGGCCCTGAAAGAACACACAGACATTTAAACTAACTGAACTCATCACATCAGAGGGGGGGGGGGGGGGGGGGGGGGGTATTTGGAGAAAATAAATAATCATCAAGCAGGATGTATGCAAATTTTATTCATCTTGTGATTAAAAAATGACAGGAGCATCTTCTTTAGAGGAGAAAAAAAGGAAACGGTGTCAATCAGTGTTGATACAAGCTTGTGTAATGAGAACAGATACGGTAAGAGTTGTGCTGCGGGAGATTAACTGGCTGAGAAGAAAGGAGCACATACCTGAATAAGCAGTATTATCTGTCTGTTGTTTTTAGGCCACAGATGATTCAAGAAAACGAATATTGTACCTCTTTCATGCAGCTTTGCAAGTACAAATGCATTGTTTTTGCTGGTAAGAAATATGCTCCATTATAAATAGACACAGCTACTGAATTGTATGCCTTTGATTGTAAAAGTGGGTTATGCTGCTTAGTCAGCCACTGTATGTGTGAGTTTAAGAGTGTGGTGTGCCTGCATGCTTATGTCTGCGTCCGTCTGGCCGACACAATTCCTCCCTCTATGCCATTGTTTGTCTGTCTGGTCTCCTCTATCATCCCTCTCCTTCATCTCTGCATCAATCAGGATGAGATACTTTGTCAGATGTCATGAGAGTAAATATACAGAAAGTCTTTATTTATTTGTCATGTGCACAACATTTACAGTGGAGCAGTTGTTAACAATGAGATTCTTGTTCTCAAGCTTCCTCTAACAATGCTATTGAAAGACGTATAAAAGAAAAAAACCATGCAGTTAAAAATGAGAATCCAAGACACAGACATTAAACTCAAATTAATGCAGATGTTAAAATAGGAATAAAACAGAATATATATAACTAGAATAAAATAGATTGCATATATTGTACAATATAATGTTGAATGTAGAATAAGCTTCTATGCAGACAGACCCCGGTGCCCTCTATCAACCTGCCACCTGAGACGATCTGGGAACTTGCCGCCATTCAGCCTGAGAGCTGTGTGAGATGGCACACAGACGTGGCCTCATGTGTTTGTCCCTGAAGGTATGAATGTAAGGGCGTCATCATTGCCCCCTAATGTTCACTCACATTGCTTTCTCTCCCTCCCTTCCTCCACACCTCTGGATGGACAACTGATGGCAGCTTCCTGCTCTGCTACAGTGCTGACACTCTTTTGGTTAGCTGTAATTTTTGCTACTGTTTTTGTACTATTTCCTATTTGTCTCAAACTACAAAATGTTTTTTATAACTAAATCATTGGGAGGATGACTTGTATC
This sequence comes from Pterois miles, assembly GCA_947000775.1. Classification (NCBI taxonomy): domain Eukaryota; kingdom Metazoa; phylum Chordata; class Actinopteri; order Perciformes; family Scorpaenidae; genus Pterois; species Pterois miles. The sequence goes on along the minus strand of CAMQGK010000334.1, from coordinate 8,185,236 downwards.
AACTCTCCCATAACAGACGCGACCCAAATAGAACTGAAGTGCATAGATGTGTCAGTAATTTTTACAGAAGATTGCCATACTCGAGACAAGGATATTTGCGCTGAGACTTCTTTTGAACTCCCCAACACTTTGCCAATGTCTTCTTTCGGGGATTTGGCTCATCAGAACTCAACTAGACAAGATTTAAATCGACAGCTATCTCTCAACACCACTATAATATCCCCAGGAAGACTCACCAAAATGAAACCAGTGAAATCTTTTGCTGTGAATGGGATTTTTGCCTCCTGGGGAGGTGCAAAACCTAACGATCTATGCAAGACTACAACTGCAACGGACATCAATCAGTTCTGGAGATATATTGTAGGTATCTTTACAGGGTCGATGGCCTCCACCGAAGCAGATCTGGAGTTATAATATTGATGGACCATTTTCCACCCGCGACACCCATCGGCCAGGCCTAAGATGATGCACAGCAGTCTCAATGCCACAAAGACAAAACAGATAGCCAACTCATGGACCAGTCTCCTAATTCCTTCTCTCCTCACTCTAGCCTGCCTCACTCCCTTTGGGATTCATTGATAAAAAATGAAAGCGCTGGTTAACACTGGCATTAAATTCAACCCCGGCCGCTGCCAAGCTGTCTGCCTCCATACCAACCAAGCACATTCTGTCACACCAACTTTGCTGATTGCGACTACGACAAAAAGAGAGAATGGCTCTCTCCTGCCCGAGCTGACGAGACTGATGAGACCAGCAGTGGTTTGCCTCATCTATCTCCATCCACTTCCCCTCTTGAGGATATCTCTAACAAAGTAAGATCAGAGATTTAGAAACTGGATGTGTTGTTGGTGGATGCCACTAAGCCGCACTGCTGCATCTCGAATCACCACCATTAAAATCAAAGGAAATCTGCCTGGCATCAGTGCAGACAGTAGAGAAGGTGCGTAGGTCTTCCTTACCATACTGGGCCTCGTACAGTGGCCCCCACCACTGGCCAGAATCAGGTTCTTCTTCTCTTCCTATTCCTGTTTTCAGAAGTAGTAGAGTGAACAAAATGTACTGAACTAAATCTGTAGATTTGTTAAATCTATATTAGTTACTCGTCAGTCACAGTCTATCTATAAATTGACAAAGAGTGCTTCCATGAAAACCAAATTAAAACAAAATAGTTTGCCAGAATCATGAAGACAGATTTATATAATGATATCACCAGGTCCCATACAAGCACTGACTAAGTGCATCAAGCAAATCAGTAACTTGCTGTGCAAAAACCGTCTCCAGTTAAAGCCTCTCTGGTCTTAGCTAGTTTTTCCTATTTCTGCTCCGTCTGGTCTCCTTTTGTAATAATGCATGTAGAACCTCAAAACTGTGATGCACAACAATGTAATTTTCATCCATTTTTTGTCAGGACAACCTGGACTCCCAGATTATGTACTTTATGCTGCAGTGATATCACATGAATGTGCACATAGTTATATGACCATACATTCAAAATAAAAACAAAAACAGAAATTGAATCTCACAGATTTTTATTCAATTCACTCGTAGCATTGTAGTGAACAAGACTTTTGCCAACACAGATACTAATACGTAATTCTTACGGTGAAAACCCTGTTGGTTTTTTGTCTAAAGAGGTGGTTGAGCCATTACTGAAAGCAGTTCCTGTCTGCAGTGACACTTTGGGGCCACATCTCACTCCCTGCACTTCCAGGTAGTAGTCTGATTCACCTGCTTGGACTGCCTGCAGTGTGCACAAGACCCACATCCCTAGGAGGCCCCAATTATTTATTCGGCACCATGAGGCTCCTTTTCTTCTGATGTCACTTCCTACCCGTTTCTGTGCCAATAAATGTATATAGTTTTTATTTTTATTTTTATTTATTTTTATATTACCCTCTGATGTAGCTATATTTTTCTTTTATATGACAGTTAAAATGGTATGACTGTTTGTTTGTACATCCTTAGAACTAAATAAAAAGTACAACATAAAAAGAAGCAAAATGTAACTCTACAGTATGTATATCTACTTCTATGTAATGTGTATAATGTATATAATATACTGTATACAGCATGCGTAATGTGTATATACGCTTGTTCCACACTTCAGTCCAGTAGGTGGCGGTAATGTACCGGTAAACTGGTTGGCCTACCGCTAATAAATACTAGAGAAGAAGAGGAAGACGGTAACATGCGGACATGTGGTGACAGTTTAAATACCGTGCTAACGATAAAACAGCAACTTTTTCAACGCGGATGAATGGAGAACTCATCACAGAGGACAGTCGTTGTTGCATTAACTGGTTTTATGAAGTCTCTGCATCTGGTTCCCTGCTGGCTGGATCACACCGCAGCTCTGCGTGGAAAGCTAAGAGGTGTCGGAGAGGAGCGGAGGCCATTTAAAGTGAGTGCCTGGCTGGCGAACGTAGCGTTCCTTAAATACTCTTAAAGTAATCAGAGTATTTAGATGTCGTATACGACCTCACTGACGATTTAAATCCAGATGAGTTTAAAGTATGATTAAAAACAAAATGATTGTTTCTGGGCACAAGGAAGAAAGTTTAAAAGTCAGTGCGCAGCTTCAGGGCCGAGACCACAAACCGAACCAGAAGTCTTGGTGTTATGGGCTCACAGGGAAATTTTAACATCCACATTAAAACAGCATAAAACCAGCCTACCATCACCTTATGAATATATCAGAAATGAAAGGATTTATGTCTCGGCAGAATTATAAAAAACTTTAGATTAGAAATGGAGAAGCAGCATTCAGTTTTTATGCACCACATATCTGAAACAAACTAGAAAACTTGAATCCTGCTCCAACTCTTTTAAAACAGGGTTTGCCGCTGCATTTTATGAAGTTAAATTTGAGACTATTTATTTATATAGCTGTACTGTAGCTGCACTGTAATATGTATTCAGCTGTTTACTGTCTTGTTCTATTTCAGCTTATTTTAATCTTCTATTTTACTTTGTTTTAATCCTTTTAAATCCAATTTATTGCAGCCTTTTACATTGTCTTTATACATTGATTTGTTTCTTTCATATCTTGTCTTAGTGCCTTTATGTCTTATGTAAAGCACTTTGAATTGCCATGTTGAAAGTTGCTATACAAACACATTTGCCTTGCTGTGCCTCTGTCCATTTCTCCCTCCTTTCCTTTCCTCCTCTCAGTGTCTGTATAGCCTCATGGTCCTGCATTGGAGGACTTTGTGTGTGTGTGTGTGTGTGTGTGTGTGTGTGTGTGTGTGTGTGTGTGTGTGTGCTGTGTGTCTGTGTACATGTGTGAGGGGGCTGAGGGGTGGCGGCTGTATTGTCAGACACATCACAGCACCAGATGTCCAATTTGCACTTCAGCCTCGTCTGAATGGAGGGACGGATAGAGAGGGAGAACGAGGATGTTGGTGTGATGGCCTCCAAGCAAAAGAAAGAGATGGGAACGCAATCTGGGTTGAGCACAAGAGCAATGACTACTTTTTAACTCTTTAATTTTCATCGATTTAAAAAACAAAAACATATACTTATGTTTTAATGTGGAGAGATTTCAGAGAAGCTACACTGGTCAACTTTGTGTGGATACCGTGGGCCATGCGTGCGTAGGGCTGTCACGGCGCAGGAATTTCCTGGGTGGTGATAATGATTGGCTCAACAGCACGATATGCAGTATTATTGAAACTATTGAATTTTATTTCCAAATTACATTGTTTATTTTGATGATAGTGCTATCCAGATATGCTTTATTATGTATATTGCAGTCTTTTAACTAACTAATTAACTCTTAACTTAAATACTTGTTTACTGTTAAATGCAGAACAGACAAGGTGAATGAGGTGCAGCATTTTTTTCAGCTGGGGCTGCTTTGGTTGCTTCTGGTCGCTATGATACGGAAAATATAAAAATGTCAGCACAAGGTAGAGCACTTGCTCTGGATGAAGGGAAGGCCGAATGTCATTGTGGACCCAACGTTGAACATTTTTCAGCTCTTGATGAGCAGAAAAATAACACGCGTGCAGCACTCAGCGCTGAATAGATGCCCAGCACCTCGTCATGCTGCTGCTGTTTGTAGAAAAGTGTAAAAATGCAGCACTCCCACTGCATTGAATAGAAAAAAATACAAAATGTGAGTATCACGATTAATTGCCATCACCTGCGGTTGGTTTGTCAGTATTGCGGTTATTGTGACAGCACACATACATGTGTGCGTACATGTAAGTGGAGGGCAAAAGTTTGCGTGTGCACCTGGGCTGCAGCCTAATTTGTCGGCCAGTTTCTATCAGTAATGCAATAAGTATCATTAAACGAACTGAAATTAAAAAATTGAGATGGAATGATGTTTGAAAAATGTGCAAGCTACTGCGACCATTGGAAAGAGACACAGAGGAAAGAGAGTATAGGAGCGGGTTAGCTGTTAAAAGCTGAACTGACAGTGACGCTCATGCGTTTGATCGTATAAATCAAACAAAAAAATTCATAAAACCATAGGAGTAATGGAGCAAACTTAAAGCTGTTCTCTTTGACTTGTACAAAATCATACTGGGAAATGTAGGAAATTACTTATTAAAAACCTGAACAAGGCAGGTTGAGGAAAAGGGGACAGAAAAGAGTACTCAGACTCCACTGTTTGAATGTACAGTTTAATGGCAGCGTACTGACTGAATGATGTTCCATACAACCACAAGCTCTGGCATGAAAACCTTTGAATGTCCTCACACACCTGATTATTAACTATTCTTTCAAGGCAAAGCTAGGTTATTGAGGCGATATAGCTATTTTTCCTTTTCACCCAGAGTCTGCCCACTCACTGATGCCTTTTTATGTCTCTCTCTGTAGTCTCTGTAGTCCGTATGGCAATAGCATAAGAAAGGGCAGCTATGGTTGTCTGTCTCTGGATAAGTAGGACAAATAAAAACTGAAATATCCCTTTATGCTCTGAATGCACTCCATAAAGAGTTTCAGCACCGACTTAGAGGATCTGCTGTTATCTCCATTTACCCCAGTTTGTAAATTGTAGCATTGGTCTTATATATTCTTTGTTGTATTTTTTTAATGTACTTTTGTGTTCTATTTTGCCATATTCAAACTAAAATATGACACAAACCAAGAGTGAAGAACCCTCAGACTGCTGGTGTAGTGACGTTTCCCACCCTCGGCTCCGACTGTTATCGTAATGGCCGTGTTACAGCTGTAATACAGTGCACGCTATCTGCGCAGCGTTGCTCCGTGCAGCGGGGTCACCTCAGCCGGTGTAGGTGTCAGTTGTAGTCTAATTCCTGTGATTCGGTGATGAATCTCTCTGATAGAAGACAAGCATAGGGTCTGGCCCAGATGGAGCTCTATTAAGCTGTTAATAAATGAGGATTCTTCTCTGCTCTGCCTGCATCTGTGGAATGGAGGCACTCACAAACTTGTAAACACACACACACACACACACACACACACACACACGCACACACACACACAATATTATAATGAAGTAAAGCTAGCCAGATGGCTGAATTAGAAAGCCGTCTCTCTCTTTCTCTCTCTCTCCCTCCTTTTCTCTCTGTCTCTTCATCTCTCTGTCTGTTTCTTACGCTCTCTGCTGTCTCTCTGTTATCTTTTTTTTCCCTTCCTGTCTCCCTCTGTTTCCACATTATGGATGCTGGGCGTTGTCATAGTGGTGACCAGCTGGCCAAGGTTTAAGGCCCTGCTGAAGTGCCCTTGAGCAAAACATTGAGGCAAATGGCAACAGAAACTTACTTTTCTTTCTCTTTCTGTATTATTATTCTATTATAAATTGAGTTTAGGATATTTTTTGGTAAAATATGTTATACGTCTACCATGTGTGTAATTACAATATCAGCAGTGCATACATGTGGGTGCTAGTGTCTGGACCAACAATATGTAGTAAAACGTGTGGTATTTCATAGAGAGGGTCTAGGGCCAGCTCGTTGATAACTGTGTACTTGTGATGTGTTCGCTTACTATACTATCCATTAAAGGGATAGTTTGGGTGTTTTGAAATGGGGTTGTATGAGATGCTTATCCATAGTAAGTGTATTACCTACCCTTAGATGATGCACAAAACTTATTTTAGCCACCTAAAAGAAAGGCTTGTCTAGTTTCAGCTATACAGTCTGTTTTTCAATGAGGAACTGAAACCTGATCTATGCTCAACCAGACTCCATTGGGGAAAAAAGTGATTTTACGTCACAGAACATGGGAGTTGCTGGCCTACTATTGCTTTGATCAGTTATTAGTTATTGTGTGATTTTGTGAGTTTGGTTTCACCAAAGTCAAACAAACAAACTGATCAAGGCAGCGGCATCCCCCATGTTCTGTGAGGTAATATTACAGTTTTTTTTCAAGGGCGGCTGGTGGCTTTAGCGAGAGGGATGCAATGGCTTCAGTTTCCTGTCAGAAAGGGCTGTCTGACGGCAAGGTAAAGTGGCAAATATATTCTAAATATAGCGCACACATGATGTTTTAAGGGAAGCCTTTCTTTTAGTTGGCTGAAAAACTGACGGCCCTGTCCACAGTAGTACATTGCTTTGCTTCTGTGCGGTAACTCCTGTCTGCTTCTCCAAGCTGGGGGAGTGCTGACTGCCATCTACTGTAAGTAATACACTGACTCATGGATAAGTACTTCATACACTGGAACTATTGCTTTAAGTTGAAATAACTCATTTGTTCACATTACTGCGACGCAGATTTAATCAACCGCCATTGTCCGTGTACATGCTGGTACAGCTTCCTGATCATTCCGTCTGTATTTGTATTTTTCCACAGTAAGAAGAAATCTAGTAGATTGTTTAGTCCTTTAGATAATAAATATTAACCAAATAGAGATGAAAACATTTTTAAGTTGTGACAGTCTTATGAATCAACTTTAAAGAGTCATAGTGCGGTCATGAAGTGTTGCGTCAGGCCCACAATGGGAACCCTGGAGACAGGCCTCCATGCTGTAGTTAAAGCATAAGGAGGCCCCGTACCGGTCGTGGACCATTTTGTTAGCAAGCTAATGGGTTCATCCTAAAGAGGGGACTATAAATGACAGCTGTCTGCCCGGATTCACTGACTGCCATCACGTCTCCATTCCCAAAACACTTTAACACTGCCGCTGCAGCTTCTGCTTTGAGCACCAAGGAGGAAGCAGACGCAGTCAGACAAAAATGGTTGCAGGGAGTGGGTGAGGTGGATTAGAGCTGATGAAAGAGAAGGGAATTGCACTGGGGCCGGGGGTTTGAGTGGGGTGTTCGAGAAAAGACGGGAGGGCTGGTAGTTACGGCGCTGGCATCTGTCGCTACCGCCGGCACCCAGGGTGGCATACAGTTCTTTACTTTGAATTAGACCTCTGCCGGCTTCTTAGTTAACACCTGAGGAGGTCATTATGATGCCATTAGGATGAGTAGTGCTGGGAAGGCGGAGAGGGAGAGAGGGATATCTACACTAAAGTGTAAACAGTCTGTCTGTCAGTCTGCGTCGGAGAACTTTCTCTTCCCCTGGAGAGCCCTCTCTCCTCTGACAGAAGAATGACAGAGGCCTCCTGGGAATTACACCAGTCTCCCTCTCTCTCTTTGTTTCCCATGCGGACTGACAGATCACAAATTCACAACAATAGGCTCTATTTTAATACCACTTTTTGTTGGTACACAAGGCTGACTTAAAATAAACAACCTTTCTATTGCCTCATGCTCCCTCTCATTTTCGCAGCCCCTCTTTCTGCTTTGCTGTTGTGTTGCCGCTGTTGTTGTGCTGCATTGTTCGGGGGGGGATTTTCTTCTTTTTTGTCTTTTTCTTCCTCTCCTCTATTCTCTGGAGAAGAAGGGATGCTTTCCTGGGTGCAGTTGGTGATACAGCGTGGAGCAGCTCTTTCAGTTTCATTATATAAACAGCTTTGAAGCCTCTTCTTGCTCTGTGGCTTCTATGGCTAAGTGGCTTTTGGAGAGGGCTCTGGACTACAGAGACAAGAGGTGTGTGCGTCTGTACACAAGTTTCTTGTCTATATGCTGCTGACTATGTTTCTGCACATGGCCGAAACTGAAGTAGTTTTAGAGTATTAGAAATCTCTCCAATTGCATTATTCAGACTTGCCTAATAAGTCCTTAAATCCAAATCTTTGACTTTTGGATAACGTGTTTTTCATTTATTTAACCTGTAGTAGGAATACTGGTTTTTTTGCATCATTGGGCAACAATTCCATAATAACCTTTCAGCATATTGCAATTCAAGTGTTCTGAGAGAAAACTAGACTACTGCTTCATGGCTCTGTTTTCAGAGAGAGAGCGTTTCTATTAGCTGTTCATTCAACAGAGGCAGCTGTCAATCACTCGCAAACTTCGATCTAATGGTCAAACTAGGCAGCGTTGATCTAAATATGAATTAGTATTCTGTTACGGTAATGCCTATTTCTCTCCTCAAATGTTTTCTGAAACATCTTGTAGTGTACTGTTTATCTGTAAAATGAGAAAGTTTGCTGTGGTTGGTGGGCGGTGCTTGGTATTTCCTCAACTGATCCCAACATGTTTGCCAGGTCACGACCTTTCTCATTTTACAGCTAAACAGCACACCACAAGATGTTTCTGAAACATCTGAAGCAAGTCATTACAGTAACAGAATATTGACTCATATTTGACCAATGCTGCCTTGTTTGACCGTTTGATCTGAGTTTGTGAATGATTTACAGCTGCTCAGAGGTGACAGGCTCCAGCTTGGCTCTGATTGGTTGTTTTTTCCCATCATAGAAATCATGCAGTCATTTAGGAGCACTGGAGGACACAGAGGCTCATTTTCCAGCTTATCTGTCTCATGTGCTATTGTCAGGATATTTTTAATCATGTTTGCTCCAATTCTATGTACTGCTGCTTTAATTGATTGTATATTTCACTATGACTGGCCTTAATTTAGTCTTAAAGAGTCTTAAATCCATCTTGATGAAACTTACAGCGACCCTGATAAACATCAGGTCATGTTTCACGATCGTCTCCGAGGGTTGGTTTCAGGTCATTGCTTTCTCTTCCTCCCCTGTAATTACCTCAGATTCTCCATTCCCCACCTCAACCTTTACCCTCCCTGCCTCCTCCTTATCATCCTCTGATCCCTATCCTTCTCTTCTTTTCATATTTGCTTTACACTCCCTCCATCTCCTCCTCTTTCCCACCTCTCTTCCTGTCCTGGTTCTCTTCCTCCTCACATTTGCTTTCTGTGTGTGTGCCCGGAAAGAAAGATCATCTCCTTATCGCCTTAGTGCGGTCAGCCAAACCAGGCATAACTGTTGTAATCAGTGTGAGCGCACACACACACATGTGCACACATAATGTGGGAGGTCTCTCTGTAGTGAGGAGTTTAAAAACATATCGACTTGCAGCCGCAATGGTCTTCATTAAGACCTTGGCTTGGTATGTGAGTGCGAGTGATGAAGAGATTGTCATGGGGATGATGACCAGAGGTTTGCAAGGAGTTGACGTCACAGCCCACCCACTAAAAGGCCTCTCATCCAGGAGACCACGTACTGTACTGTTCTCCTCCTCCTCTCAGCTGTTCACTAGCAGTGGGAGCTGGCACCAACTTCTGTGCTCCTGGGGATTACTTCTCCACGTCTCCCTTCTTGTCTTCCTTCTTTCCTCCCGCTGAGCCCTCCTCTAAGTCCCTTCCTTCCTCCCTGATCCCGCTCTCCTTGCTTCATCGCCACAATGCTTCCTCTTCACAAACAAACCACAGGCACAGAGGTGACCTCAGCTGCACAAGGGCTATTTCAGACTCTCCCACGACCGCTCTCACGGTCATGTTAAAAAGCTCGCTGTTGTTGGAGGATGCATCATCGCCCGGCTGTCTTAGCAGGCAATTGAAACTCCACTTTTAGCCGTTTTTGCTCTTTTAACCTTATTGAAGGCCGACTTTGTCTCTAGTCCAGAGAGACAGGGTTAGAAATGTTTCGTAAACTGTCACTCACGGCTGTCTCTCTGTGTCTTTGGAGGTGAAATTGTAGTCTGGGACTTCGGCCCATACTCTTTATGATAGACAGAGAGAATCTAAGCTTTCCATTGACATTTCAGATAATGTTGCACCCATATCTTGTCAGCCTGAATGATATTACATATTTGTCACTGATAAGAAGGGCATTGTAAATGTGTTTATGGCCATGAAACCTATTGATTTGAATTGATTTAGGTTGCTTTTATCTTTCTCTCTCACCACCTCCTCCCTTTCCTTCTCTTTGTGTGTCTTCTTCATCTTATTTGCCAAATCCAGCCCTCATGCTTCTCCTATCATCTGACGCCGACAATGCAGGCACTCAGCATTGCTTCCTGCAGGCATTTCATTAAAGCACTAATAACACATTGGTAATTAGGTGACAAAGAGGCTTTTCTTATTGTACTGATCAGCTGCTGAGACGTAGTCCTCAGAGGCCCACACAGAAGGAGGTTGACTGTGTGTGTGTGTGTTTTGTTTCTGAAATGTATGCCTCTGCTTTAAGACTATCCCATTTTTTTCTACAAAAAAGAAAAATCCAGTGGAGCACTGGTATTGTTCCTTTTTCAACTCTTACTTTTGATCTTGTTTACTGCAAAGGTAATCTGGCTGCAGGTTTCATTATGAACTAAAGCATACAGATGACCACACAGCCTATACACAAGCTTGGATATTAGATTCTTATTTATGATCTGCAGTGTCCTTTTATCAGTGGAAATGCATTTACACGGTGAAACTTGCATTCTTTCCACTTTTTCCTCCGTTCTCTTGTTCCCTATTAGTCTCTCCCCTTATTCTATATCAGATGGTTCTCCAGCCACCTGAGGCACTGAACAAATAACGTAGTGCAAATGAAATTTCCTGTGAGGCTTATTGATGTCATTAAACACTAGCATACTGAGGCCCGGAATCATTTTAGTCTTCATCAGGCCGGCTGACATTTTAGTGAATTAGCTGTTGGAGGTTTGGTGGGTTGGGGTGAGGTGGGTTTGTTTTAGCCCCCCTTCACAGGGTCAAATGGTAGGATCGATCATCTCATTTGGTCCGTCTGCTGGCCTTTGATTGGCTGTCATAAGACTAATATGTGTCTGGTGTGTAATGTTATTCTTGTGTGCTGTTCTTTTAAGCAGTAAATCAAGTTAGCATTGAGTTTCTTTTGAGCATAAAAGAGCATGGCAATATTGTGATTATCATGAGAATTCACGTTTGATTTAAAAGCAAAAGCCCTTCATTTATTCCCAGAGTACTCTTAAGTTGCATTTGGCATTTTGTTGTCCTTTCTCTTGTGTCAAAATGCCAATCCATGCCATTTAGAAAGTTTGGAACATGTAATTTAGGGATATGCATAATTTTTTTCGTCCCATGGTTGACATTTCAAAGCGTGGTTAAAAGAAAATATTTAGTTTTGTGCCTGCCAAAAGTGAAAAAGCTAAGTACATCATAGCCCAAAGGAATCCTATAAGTTTTTCACTTTTTGATACTAATTTCTAAAAAATGTTTCTCCCATGAACTTGAAGAAATATTGTCATGTTAGTTTGAGAGAGTCCAGCTCCACTAGTGCTAAATATCTGTTGTGCATACTGTAGCTTACAGTAAAAATTAAATCAAATTTACATTTGATTGACTCTAAAACCCACTACTGTCTCTGGATTTTAACCCAAGACTGCAATTTTTTGCAGTTTTACAGCTCTGTGATGGTCTATATTAATTATATTTAATTAAATGAATTATTTATATGTGCATATATACAGTAAATATGTGTGTATATTTATATATTTGTGCAGATGTTTTTAATGACCCATTCCTATTACATTTACTGTGTAAACGTGGATTGGCCTGTTATATTAGGGGTGTAAGAAAATATTAAATGTCGAGTATCGTGATTTTATGTTTTGTAATGCTGTATCGATTCTCAAAAACACTATGGATTTTTTATTTATTTTTTCTATGGATTTAATTCATATTTCATTTGTAAAGATAAATGCTCTCTCAGTGTATGTGTCCTCTCAAAGTATGGTTATGATAAAAGATCGTATATATTATATAGTCGACTGTTCATTCAATAGTAACATCAGCGCTTAGCAGCAAACCTGCGCTTCTGCCATTTTGGGTTGAAAGGTATACTGGACACCTGTACAAAAGTAGAAACATTATACTCTATACAGTACTCTATTGTCATATTCTACTGAAATGACCTGTGTTGAACAAAAACTAATATAAATGCAAGAAGTGGTTTCAGTCCAAAATGGCGACAGCAGCTGTTGTAAAAAGCTGAGTTTCATCTCTTTGCTTACTGTATCTTTGGTTATAATTTTGGATGATGAAGGACTGCGATGAATGCAACTGCTGATCCCACTGTTCTGATTGCATAGAAAACTCAGCTTTTTTTACTCAGATTTTATGTATATGGTGGTGTGTTCTTTATATGGTAATTTTCCTAAAATTAGATGTAAAAATTGCAATGCATTGCCTTGCTTGCAGTATCACAATGTGATATATTGAGTCATAACCCCTGTATCATGATCCATATCGTATCGCCAGATTCTTGCCAATACACAGCCCTAGTTATTATTCAGTCTCAGTGCAGTTTCCTTGCGCTCCACATTAATGAGATCTGGTTGATCCTTGTTTGTGTTTGGGGTCAGTCAGTCGGTCGGTCTGGCTTTGTAGCTGTGGTGCCACCGCCGGCCTTTGGTTTCCTGGATCAGCAAGTCAGATACTTCAGAAGCCAGCCAAACTGAGACTCCATCTGCCCATCACGGTATTGTTGTGACAGGGAGTCTGTCGTTGCATGTGTTTGTGAAACATCACTGGAGCGACAGTAGCTCCAGCAACACATTTCACTGCTAAAGCAGCCTCATGTCCCGTTATCTGCTATCACCACTCCTCTGTCTTTATCTCACAGCTGATCAAAAAATCAAAATCTGTTCCACAAAGCTTCTTCTTCTGCTCTCCGTTCTCAGCTGAGCAGGACGTGGGGAGAAGAAAAGAAGGAGAGAAGAAATAAGGAAAATGGAAAAAAGAAAGTTGTTAATGTCACTGAACCATGAAAGGCTTGGCCTGGGGTTGGAATGATTCGGTATACAAGGTTCTTTACTGCTGTGGCTGCGGGGATAAACATAACTTACATCAGCCCTTCGCTTGTACAGGAGATTTCCTCTCCTGGCACTTACAACCTCAACACTCTAACTGCACTGTGATACACACACACACACACACACACACACACACACACACACACACACACACACACACACACACACACACACACACACACACACCCTTTCAAGTAGCTCATGTACACACATACACCAGAGGGCAAATGAGGGTTTTGAATAGTACTTTTTATTCTGTTTGCACGCATGACAGCAGTTGCTGTTACTTCTTCACACATATAGAGAGTTTAGTCGTCTTTTGTTGGATGGATTTGTATCAACAGCAATATGAAAATATTAATTGCATTAGATTGTATTATCAGGCTAATGTGTGTGTGTGTTCTGTGTCGTTTCTCTCTCTCTCCAGATCATCACTCAGTATGTTTACGAGCTGTTGGAAAAAAAGTGCAACATGACTAAAGCAATCCTGCCAGTAAGTACCCAGAGTGAAAAGAGGCATTTTCCTTCTTTGATTTATGCCCTTGAAGATTAAAGGGAGTATTAAATATGAAAATTGACGTAAATGCTTAGGCTTCAGAGTGCGATTATGATATTGAGTGTCCTGTTTAAAAAAAAAGGAAAAGAAAGAAAAACGGGGATTGTGAGCCGTCAGCTCTCCTCATTCTCTATCAGTCTTTGTCTTTCTCTTTCTCACTCAGTTTCTCTCTTTACTCCCTCCCTTTCTTTTACCCCCTCCTCTGCCCACATCCTTTGTGCAAAAGTGTCTCCTCAACAAATTAACTGTATTGTGACGTGTCATTTCAAAGGCGCAGAGGCGCAGCGTGCTGATGCTTAATCTGTTTTGCATTCATTTGCGCTGAAGGGGACTTTCTACTCTTGCCATCATGGAGTTATTCTTTGCCCAGCTCATCCAGGCTCAGAGCACACACTTGATCCCTTTTTATTTGTTGTCGCAAGCATGTTTGTCTCTTTTTTTTTTTGCCCCCTCCATCCCTGCTTCTTGTTTCTGTTTATAAAAGTTGTGATCATTTTTCAGGCTGCGTTTATAGGGATGTTAGACAGCGCTGGTGTTTAGGAGCGTAGCAGAGTTAGCTCCAGCGCTAACAGTGTCCATAAATCACCTAGCCGGAGACTCACAGCCTTTCATTAGCCCCCATACACTTTTACTGGTTTATCTGCCTGGCCTATTTATCTCATTATTCCTCTGGAAAATTGCTCTGTTCTGCTTTTCTACTGCCCACCCGCCTGTGTGTATATATGCTGTGTGTGTATGTGTGTGTGTGTGTGTGTGTGTGCATGTTTGTGTATTAGCGGTGGGTCCATCCACCTGCATGGCATTGAACTTGTGACCGCAGATTTTAAGAAGATTAACCACAGCCAAGTATAGGGAGAGGGAATGAGGGAGCAAAAGAGAATAAAGGGTAAGATTTTCTCCCCCACTCGGCTCTCTTTGTCTGCTTGGATTAAGTTCTTGCAGCTGCCACCCATGGCTTTTATGGACAGTGCTTGTCTCCTTAGAGATTCTTCCAGGCATACTTGGGAGGGATGCAGAGACGCATGGGATGTGGACAAACCGCATGCACACACTCAAACACTTCTCACTTAGCCTCTCTTCCTGTCTGTACTACTTTCCGCCTCAGTTTTAATCACACAAATGCTGTTTTTTCTAATCATGATTATTGATGATTAGTGCACTGACGCATATGAGCTTTTTTAATTACAAAGGCCACAAAGGAGAAGGCTGTTTCTGCTTAAACTCATGCATGTTGCATAAAAACATGTCTCCTCATAATCATTATCAGGCGATCCTTTGAAGCAGCAGAAATCACAATTTGATCATCTTTTGCATTTGCTGCCGTTGCATGGAAACGGCAAAGATTCATATCGATAGAGTTAAATGTCCTGAAAGTCCATGAAATCATATTAAAAAAAAAAAGAATGAACATCATTAGGATGGTGTACGCTTTTCCTTATATAAGAGATGGGAAACTCCAATAGCTGCATGTTAACCTGTTTTTTTTTTTTTTTTTTTTTTTGTGAATGTTCAGGTGGATGCTACAGAAGACGAACCCACCAGCTTTATCTACCTGAGCCCAGATGCCTTGTCCAACCCTTCGAAGCTGCTGGTGCTGATCCAGGGCAGCGGGGTGGTGCGGGCCGGTCAGTGGGCCCGGAGACTCATCATCAACCAGGACCTGAACTCAGGGACACAAATCCCCTTCATCACCAGAGCTATGGAGGTAGGGGGCACTACAAAAGAATTTCAATCTATTCTGTTGGATGTTGAACTGATTTTCTGATCTTGTCCTGTTTTCATGTTTCACTAAGAGGGACATGTGGGTGGAGTGCACTGAGGACACTGCATGTAAATACTTTTACATTTATATTCTCCACTTTTCGTTTTCTTAGAGTTATGCAAAGAGTATAAACTGTGACATGTTTGGTATGTAGAGCTTCATGGGCTTACTGAGTGAAAAGTCATGCAGTGTGTTCATCGTGTGGTCGTTGGTTCCACCACTACCACAGTGGTTAGCCTGATGGGATATTGGTGTGACAACAGTAACACAAACTGTTCATTTGAAAAGCAGGCCCGAGTATTTCGGGGCTGCGGAGGAGTTGTGGCAGAAGCAGAGTGTCGTGGTATTTTGGTTGCTCGTATTTGACTGGAGGTTTGAATGTGATTGTGGGCTATCTGCTGTTGCTGTGTGCTTTCATAGCTCTGGATGTACTGCATTGACTCAATTCAGTTAAAATTCATTTTGTTTATAGTATACACAAGTGCGGAGCGGAAAGGAAACTTTGTCCCGGGGTCATATGCGAAATTACATGATGGCGAACAATTTCTGCACTCCACCGCGGCATCATATAATCACAGAGGGAAATAATAACAAGCAGACATTCATTCACAGGTGCAAACATCGACTCATACTATTACTGCACAATCCTCAACCCAGAATTGAGGCTCATATTGTTCTTGTTAGTGAAGTGAAGCATATTCTTCAACATTTATGCATTGTGATGATGCATGGTTCATATGTAGTCCTGTGTATTCATGGGTGACTGAGCTGAGAGAGACGAGGATATAATGTAATGTAAAATGTAGATAAGTTTTCTTTTCTTGCCATTTGATCACACACGTTTATACGTCTGTATATCAGCAAGCAAAAGGTGGCTGTGCCCGTCTTATCATTTTCATTCGCATCTCTGTGCTCATTTGTCAGCCCGGCCACGACTACCTGTGTAATTTCATCGGCCCGCTGTTCAAATTGACTTAGGGGAGATCCCGCTCTCCCTCTCCCCTTGTTCCCTCGTTTCGTCCATCTGAATGCCATAAAGACGTTCACTGCTGTGTAAAGCCAGTTCCTGCTGTGTACAACAACGGGAGAGGGTTGTGTTGCGTGCGCGCGTGTACGCTAACAGATGATTCGGCAACCCTGAGACTGTCTTTGAATTCCAGTTACTCTGGCTGGTATTGCAGTTGGAGAAGGCAGGGTTGTGCTGCAGGAAGCCAAAGTGACAGCTTAGATATAGAGAACACGGTGTGTGTGTGTGTGTGTGTGTGTGTGTGTGTGTGTGTGTGTGTAGTAGTGTGTGTAGTGTGAGTGTTGCTCATTCATCATAGTAAACAAGAAATCGTGTTCCTACACCCTGACAAATCATCATGCAGGCATTTTACCACACACAGGCCTTGTACTCCGTGTGTGCACTGGAAAGACAGGCATGTGTTTACAGTCAATTCATGCTGTCTGCATCTATTACGGGTATGTTCGTGGTTTATTATGTCATACCATGAAATTTGTGTGGATGTAATTTTTTAAGCATAATGTATGGGAGTTACAGCTACTATACAGTCTGAAGAAAGAAGGTGAGTTATTGATTCAGCACAGATATAAACCGACATACATTTTACACCTTAATTTACCCTCATGCAGCACCCAAGTGATTAAACATGATCAACAACTCACAAACGAATGACAGCTTTGTAACACAGCAAATCAGATCCAGGATCACCAGCATTACACCATATTAAGAGCAGAAAAATGCCCTAGCCCTAATGTGGCATTGGCAGCAAGAACTTGCTGGTTTTCCTCTTAGCATAACACACCATAAGCTGAAGTTGAGGACTGAACACACTGAAACAATGAAAATTAAAATGGAAAGCTGATATGCATTCAATGATATATGCTAACATATTTGTATTGGCATAGTTATTATGGCTTTATTGGATATTTGGCATATAATTCCTGTAAGTTTTTGCTGTTTGACATACAGTTACATATTTTACTTTATTCACTTTATTTTGAATTGTGTCCAAATTAGTTTTTTTTCGCTGCTACTTTATGAGCAATTATCACCAAATTTGGTAGAAAACATCTCTGGACTAAGCTGGAAAAAGTTACTTTGTTGGATTGTTGATGTTCCATACAGTTTTGCTATAGATGGCCCTCAAAGCTCAAATATTATGGGCAGAGCTTATATTACAAAAAAAAAAGATCACATGTCCTGAACACTTTGTACTATAGCGACCACATTTGGTGGACATGTGTAGATATAGTGCAAGTAAATATTAATATTAATATTAGTTAGTGACTTCCAAATTGGGCAAGATACTCAGCAGTTAACTTCAGCTATTGTTACCTCTGTGACTATCAGAGTCTTTCTCTCCACCTACATATATAATCCACAATACAGAGTTCACACTGTCTGACAAAACTGTGGAGGCGGGTGACTAGGGCTGACCTGAATGTTTTGAAACTTTGGCCATTGCCATGGTAATCAACCTCCAAATCCCAATTCAGATGCTTTGTTGTATTTTTTATTTAAAGTGTACATGTGTATGTGTTAGGGATGGGGATGGTTCAGGTAAAAAAAAAACAAAAAAAACGTTTGGTTCACTAGTCATGGTTCGGTTCGTGTATGTATCGTTTAGTTCATTTGAAATAGGTCATGAGGCCCATTGTGTATTTTTTTCATTGTGTTTATTGTCACACTAGAAATCAAGATGGAAAGAGGCTGGGACACGGGCAGGCAGGGGTATGAGGTATAACACATGCACAGTGAAACTGAAGCTGAGGTCGTGCGTTGTGATTGGCTCAGTTTTGGCGAGGGCGGACCAGATTTTACCGCGCATGTTTCTCAACCACCGCCACTATGTTTACACTACCACAGCTATTAACTTGCCACCGTGCGTTAGCTCGGCGGCTAACAGAGAATGGTAAACACATGTAAGTTATTTAGTTGAGTTGTGAATGGCTTTAGTTCCTTCTAGTCAGCAGTGTGCAGAGTTTGTGTCCAGGGAGTTTATTGTGAACAGTAGCAGTGAAGCAGTAACGCGCTGTTATTGTCGAAGGTCCAGACTACGGAGCCTCTGTGTTATTAATTTATCATCATAAAGTTTAGGAGCTACGTAACCCTCTGCTACACAGGCTCTACAGTCTGACTGTTTAGGTTAGTTTGTCATGTATCTTAGTTGGAAACTCATCAGCTGGCTGAGACGAAGCAGCTCCTCCTCTCTACCAGCAGGACCTGTAGTGGTTCACATCAGCAGAGGGAGGAGGACAGAGGATGTTTGTGTTCTTCGGTCTTTATAAATTTCACTCAGGAATATTATTTATTTTATTAATCTAAAATATTAATGTTTATTGTTTCCAGTGAGATATTAATGAGTTTCTATAGTGACTTTGCTGTTGTAAACATTACTGTTGCTGCTTAAAAACAACATGTGTACTAGTTGTATTTTGAATATTTAATTCTAATCTGGTTCTGAATTTAAAAACAACCAGGCTGACATAAGTATAGCTAAAATGCACACTTCAGTATTTGTTTATTTGTCACATCATCATTGCAGTATTGCAGGCCTGCATACTGTATGTTACTGTTGTTTAAAAAAAAGCTCTAGGGCTGGCTGATATGATGCTGCACTTTTTGTTGATGATTTGTTTTTATTTAGTGAGTCTTTAAATAACACAGTGGCGCTTTTCTTTTAGATAAGAAGTCCAGCCATAAGATGTGATAATGAAGAAGTGTTTTATTCCTTATGTTAGTCTACTGTTGTGAAGACAAACAGTTGTTAACTTATTTTGCCAAATAAATGAAATGCATGTTCAAATTGAAGTTGGAAGTTGGCCTCCTTGATTTACCATAAATGTACCAAACTGAACCGAACACTGTGAGCCCAAAACGTGAACCGAACCGTGAATTTTAAGAACCGTCCCACCCCTAGTACATATACAGTATACTGTATACCGTGTATATATAGTTTATATACAGTTTATATAGTATATGTATATAAGTATGTAATAATTATCTCTAAATCCCAAAATAACTCATGAAATTAGGAATAATCCCAAAAACTGTGTGTACAGTGATGTGGCAGCAGCACTGAAACGGGAGATGGAGACAGACAGAAGATTTTCTCAGTCTGCTGAAGCTTTGAAGCCCAAAAAATTGTATTTGGGACACCACTATGGGTGAGAAAATTGTGGAATGAAGTATTTTACACCATTTCATTTAACTGGCAAAACATTGCTGATATGCAGTGTGAGAATCGGCAACAGTGGAATCTTGCTGTAACCATCCTGCCGTCAAGGTATTTGTAAATCTGTCATTAGAACAGTCTGATGCTGTTTGACTGTGCAAGAGCAACTCTGGCACCGTGACAATTACACGATATTTTTGATTTAAAAATTTAGTTAAGTGCAGCGTTGGGTCAAATGTTGACATTTCGAGTATATTTTTTTATTATGTTTAGATTATGCTCCATTTTCCACAAATGTTTCATGGCAAGAACCAGTTGCCTCGAGTGCAGCTCATGTGAAGATACTCGTGGGAAGTTGATTGGAAATTCAAAGCCTGCAGCAAAGGGTCAACTGGAGTGCATTCGGCAAATATGGGGGGGAGCTTATGGCTTTGCAAAACACATGAGTTAGCACACACACACATGCACGGATAAAACAGTTCATTTGGCACGCTACTTGCTGTATGTTGTGTGTGTTCATGCAGTACAAGTCTACTGTGTGTATGGGCTTGCACATACTTGTGTCAAAGCACCACTCTGAAATGCTTAGCCATGTTTCTTGGAACTTTGAGTCAGCCTTTCCTCTCTTCCGATGGTAAAAAATAGCTGATTGCGCTAGTTAGTGAGGCCCTTCACAAGACATACTGTGTATATACACACACACACACACACACACACACACACACACACACAAGTAACAGGGTGAATCTCTGGGTGTAGCCTGTGTCTTACACACCGTTTACCTGTCTTTCTGTATCCCATATCCACCACACTTCTGTCTACAGATACCAGTCTTTGCCATGCTGCCATATGATGATGACACATTAATAAGATAGCAAAACATATATGATAAAGATAATAAAATATAAAATATGTATATAAATATGTATGCACAGACATGAGCGCACCGAGAAAATGCACACACATACACGACATGGGGCAGAGGGTATGCTTGCGGCATTTGGCGCATTGTGCACACTGACGCCGGGTTAAGGGGAGTCTTTGTGCTGCGTGTGCAGGTCTCATGCATGTTATGTGCATGTGGAAGTGCTGCTATTCCCATAGCATAGTAGTAAAATGACAGGTGAGAGGAGGAGGATGCTCCAGCAACAGCCAGTGAGTGGGGGAAAAGAGGTGGAAAAGAGGAGTCTGAGACGGAGAGGGTGGCGGTGGTGTGCAGAGAGGGAGAAGGGTTATGATTGGTTGGAATAGGACAGAAGAGGAAGAAGAAGGAGAGGTAGAGGGGGGATTGAAGCAGGAAGAGAGAAATGAGAGGAGGACGAGGGAGTGACTGCAAATGGGCAAATGGGGTGGGACTGGCAGAGGAGAGACGGGAGTGTAGAGAGAGGGAGAGAGAGTAGGCAGAAGGCAGGCATCTGACAGCTCCACTACTGGGAGAGGGCCTCTTAATGACAGCTTATTCCTTCATGATTTCAATTCCTGACAGTCGACAGGTCTGCTTGTTGCATCATGGCAGCTGTATCATTACCTTCTGGCCCTGTCACTGCTCTGCATCCTGAGACTGAGATGGTGGAGGGTGGGCGGCATGGGGTTTGGAGGGGAGGGAGAGAGAGAGAGAGAGAGAGAGAGAGAGAGAGAGAGAGAGAGAGAGAGAGAGAGAGAGAGAGAGAGAGAGAGAGAGAGAGAGAGAGAGAGAGAGAGAGAGAGAGAGAGAGAGAGAGAGAGAGAGAGAGAGAGAGAGAGAGAGAGAGAGAGAGAGAGAGAGAGAGAGAGAGAGAGAGAGAGAGGTTACAGTCAGTCATAATTGAGGAAGGAGGGACTATTGAAAAGTGGGATCATTAGTTTTAGTAGCTGTTGGAGTTAGGAGTAGGACTTTCAACTTGTGGAAGTTTGTGTCCAGATTGAAAGAAAACACACAGATGTTGTAGTGCGTCCTTAGCTCTTCTTTATCACTTATCTAGTCATGACACAACATAGCTGAGAAGCAGGAAGCCCAAATCTCCTAGTGCCTTGACTTCTCCTGCAGTCGCTAACTTTCACTTTTGCAGACAGTGTTTAGTTATCGGCTGCTATTTGGTTAGAAAAACTGTCTTCCAAAGTACTTTGTACTCATCTGGGTTCGAAAATGTTTAATTCTTTTTCACTATTTCTAGATGAACTACTAATCTTTGTCAGCTGTAGTTATGATTTCTGTAGAAGTTCAGTTGGTGTTGCAGGTGTTTTTTTCTCCTCTTCAACTTGTTAACTGCATATAGACATGCACACATACACACAACAGCACACAAACCACAATTATACTTTGTCCTCAAGAACTCTTTAATTTAATTTGGAAGTTGCTGCTAATACAAAAACAGATCCATACCCCCTGTAATGCCTCTCCTCCTTCTCTCCATCTCACTCCGTCTCTCCCTCTCCTGATAGTGAGTCAGGCTCAACACTGGAGACCCACTGCAAAGAAAGAGGGGGTGTGGTGTTTTCAAAAGTGTGTCAAAAGCCTTGGGGTTTGTATCTGCCCAGAATTTCAATGGGAGGCTGAAAGGGGGCACCGAAGCAGACAAACTCAAACACAGAAATCCTCTTTTAATTTCTGTCATGCTGCCCACCCTTCTTCTTCTTCTTCTTCTTCTTCTTCATGAGCGGGATGTTCTCCTCAACATCGGCGGCACATTCTGACATCTGCCTGTCTTGTCATGGCTGTGAGGATCGATCTCTCTCTCACTCTCTCCACTCACCATTCTTCCTCCTCCTCCTTTCTCATTAGTTCCTCTAATTCCCCCCCAGCTGTGAGTTAACCTGTTTGTATGTGTGTGTGAGCCCAGTGATAACATTGTACGTTCAGTGTGTGTACAGCCTATCTCGGGGCATCAGGTGGCCACAGAGGCCAGACGAGGTATCGTTCTCTCCAGCCAGCCAGCTTTAGCCAGAGGACTGTGTGTGTGTGTGTGTGTGTGTGTGTGTGTGTGTGTGTGTGTGTGTGTGTGTGTGTGTGTGTGTGTGTGTGTGTGTGTGTGTGTGTGTGTGTGTGTGTGTGTGTGTGTGTGTGTGTGGACACAATCGTGTGTGTGTAGGGGTCAAAAGATGTGCCTTCTTGCCATGGCCTTGTAATAGCAGCCCTCCAAGCAACATACACACACACAGAGGCTTACACACACCTCCAGGTGGGAAGGTCCCAGCACATCCTGCAGCTCAGATCAATGCACTTGACACCTTCAAAGGCGGGTGTGGGGCCTGGACTTGCTCTGGGGTTAAACCTCTTTTAAATAGCATCCCGCGGGAAGGCAGCTGTCAATAACCCACTATAATTACCGGGGCCAGGCCCGCCAAGGGCTCGGCTGCACAGGCCAAATTAAAAATTGATCAGAGGGAGAGAAAACATTATTTTGTGGTGGTATTCCCTGTCCTAACAGTACTGCTGCTGCCGTATGTGAAATCTCATCAATTGAGGTCCGAGCTAGATATCTAGAGAGCCATTTATCTATCTGCCCCCCTTCATCCATATGAACAAAGGAGTGCTGTCCCTGTTGTAAAAAAAAAAAATAATAATAATAATTATAATAATAAATGATTGCATGTTAAGTGTCATTCTGTGTGTGTTTGTTTGTGTGTGCGTGCGCGCATGCTGTACACGAGTGTGTGCATACTGTATGAGCATGCAGCTGATTGCTCCAGGTAATTGTACATCATCCCCTGTCTGTGTAGTGTGTGTGTGTGTGTGCGCACACACCTTGTAGCAGTATATTGATTGTGGTCTCATTGAGTTCCTCTTGGCAGCGGGCCTTCATTTGTCAGTCAGAGAATGATATGAAGAAGATATGTTCATCCTCGGGCTTCCTTGAGGAAAACACACAGGCTATTGTTTCACAAGACGCTGATAAATGAGAATGACAGTTTACAATGGGGACTGAGGTTTTTTTCTAAACACTTACTGCAGGTAAAAGGTCATAGCACATGGCTATTATCGTCGTTTCTGTTTCTCATTGGTGTAGGACATGTTGTTCGCAGTCTGTATTAAGCGTCATTTAAAATGGATTTTCTAATGGGACGTCCCGCCATTACTGTAATTACGAGTGGCATCTGTAATTTGCATCCACCGCAGATTTGCCAAATACATAATTCACATAAGTGTTTAAAGGGCGAGCATACATTATGACATTTCACATTTGGGTTAAGAGCAGAGATTCAAGGGAAAACACACAGCAAATTCTGCAATGTTAATTAGCATTGATTAGCCTCCATAAATGCAGGAAGTGTTGATTTTAACACATTCAGAGTTACAGTAAATGAACTCTGGCAATTTCACTGTGCAGATATCATTTATTTTGTTCTAAGTATCTCTAGAGTTACACTCACAGCACATGCAAATTGCATTAGAGGATTCCTCCTCTAAAAAGTAATTCGATTTGAACAGTGTGACTTTAAACATAGCGCTTCAGATCAGTTGTTCCCAAAGTGGTGGCTGCGAAACCCCGGGGTGCCGTTAAAAACCGGCCAGGGATGTGGCAAGATTTCTTTCTAACATTTGTCACAGTAAATAGACCTAAAATAAATGCAGATAATAGATATTTACTATGACATTCTCAGCTTAAAGGGGTGCATGAGAGTATTTGTGTGTCACCGGGGGTGCCATGGTTTAAAAAAAAGTTTGGGAACTACTGCTGTAGATCCAAAAACACTGAGCATGATGAGTTCAGGCAGCAGTTTAGTTTGTTACAGTAGTTTATATACACTCAGAGGGAAAAAGAAACTTTCTGAATGTACAGTATGTACACTAATATACAGTATATAGTGGAAAAAGATGTTGAGAGTTGTTTGGTGTGTCAGTTTCCAGGCTGCTCATGCCACCATGCTGCTTGGGGGATGAGAGGATGGACAGAAAAAAACAAGAAGATGAAAAACAAAAGAAAATGAGAGATGAAGACTTTGATCTAATTGTGAAACATTATTTGGGAGTGCACATTTTTTAGCCCGTGTGTGATAATTGACTTTATTTTTTTTTCCTCTTGAAATTAGCAAATTATACCATCAAAAAGGCTTTGTGTGTGTGTGTGTGTGTGTGTGTGTGTGTGTGTGTGTGTGTGTGTGTGTGTGTGTGTGTGTGTGTGTGTGTGTGTGTGTGTGTGTGTGTGTGTGTGTGTGGGAGGTGGGTAGTAGGTCATTTGCAGCTGCAGGCTGTGTGTGTGCGTCCCAATGGGAAGGTCTTGTTTAGTCTCTCTTCCAGAGGGCCCCAGGCAGTGTGCGGTTGATACCTCTTCACTCTCTCACTGGGAACACTTCTCTGTGGCCAATATACACACACACACACAAAGACATGCACACACGCACAAAAAATCCTCAACAATCTTTTGCACAATTCATCAACCTGTGTTCACTCTGACAACAGAAACATTTTGTGGTTACAGGTGGATGGATGCATCGTATGTGTTTTGAGTCAGTTGATATTGCATGCAGAGACACACACACACACACACACACACACACACACACACACACGCATCCTGTTGTAAATTTTGCATGTATCCTCCATCGCAGCAGGTTTGCAGAGGTTAAAAGTGCTGAGCTCTGGACGTTCCAGGAGGAAATTGAGTTTTGCGAGGAGCTAGTGGTGAGCAGATAGGTGACCCACTGTGAATTTATACCACACACACACACACACACACACACACAATCAGCCACTGAGCATCTCTTAGGGTTAAAGTTGAAACCTGCTGTAAGCTCTCCAGTGCCAGTGTCACGCTCCTGGGCTGTGCGTGCCACACTTTGATCGATGAGAGGAAACTCTGTGCTTAAATAGGGGTTACCAGGGTTCTAGGGGGTACACTAGGGTTAGAGGCAAACAACAACAAATCTTTCAGCTAATAGTTTTAGTGCCGACTCTGTGGTTAGAAATGAAAATAGATGCTGGAGGGCTGCTCTGGTTTTCCTGTAAACATTTGAAGTTTAGGAGACTGTTTTTTTCCGCTATTCCAACATCTAAACCTGCTTTTCAGTCATTTCTCTCACTGGATTATGTGTCATATACAGATGATTAGTAATATGCCATACATTTATTCAGGGCTGCGGTTTTATCTGTGTTTACCCGTATGTCTTAGCGTCTTGTAGCTGTCTGCTTTTGTGTTTTTTTTTTCTCTCTCTGTATGTGACCACCAGACATCGGAGATGGAATCTGTATTTGGAGGCTTATCTGTCATTTGAGACTGATATTGTCCTGCACTCTCTGAGGATGTGAAATGTACATTTCAGTACATCAGATCATGGCAGTGACGGCGGTGTCTGTCAGTGTTTCAAGATATGTGTGCTTTTGTGTTGATGCGAAAGAAAGAGAGACAGACAATGAGGACAGATGGCATCCGTGATCAGATTTGTTCTGCGGCTCTTTCGTCTTCTGCAGCTCACTGGGTCAGTGGATAACTGTTTGCTTCTGTATATCTGTGTGCCCCATATAATAGGCATCACCGAGCATCTCGGGTTGAACTTTGGCACAAAAATGCATAAAATCCATCCGTATAACAAGCAAAGACATGTTGAAGGTGCACAGTATTTGTCAGCAAATCTGATTTCTCCCATGCGTTTCCATCCGTTAACGTCCCATTACTTTTTTGTGTAACTTGTCATCGGTTTCATATGAGTCAACACCAACCTGAAGTGTTTGGTCTGGCTCTCCTCCCCTTTATCTGGTATTTATGGTGCTCATGATAGGTGTTATTATCCCGCTGTATGCTGACAGCCTATCCCTTAACCCTCCGAGGAACACACTATGCCACACTTGGCTGACTTGTTTGCGCTGATGTCAAGTTTTAGCGGTTAGCAGGCGGTTACCATATGCCACTGTGCTACTGTCGCCCCCGATGTCAGTCAAACGAACGTCAACCTGAGCTCAGAAACACAGTATGCCGTGGCGCACACCCAGAAACACAGACGAGGGTGACAAAACACACACAGTCACTCAGACGCACATACTGTACTCACAAATAAAGTTGCCGTAAAGCAAATGCAGAACAAAAGAATCACATCCTGTTTGGGACGCCATGAGAGGACCGTGTCTCCAGACATGCTGCTCTTCATCAGCTGACTGAAGGATGAGGCAGTGTCTACAATGGTCCTTAAAGCGAGAGAAGTGCCTGGAAAACATACACATAAGTAAGCAGTAGATAAAGATGGGAAAAACATTGATTCACCTGTGTCAAAAGTTTTTTTTTTTACGATTTTGTAATCATTTTTTTAAATGCCTGAATCAATATAATTGCTTCATTTGATATGGCAAGGTAGAAGGAGCTTTTATTGTCGTAGCCGGAGTAATAAATGTCATATCTGTTTTAACAAACACCCAAAATCAAGCATTTTTACTGTATCAAAGTCCCATATTTGCACCTTGAAATAGCGACATTTCCAAATGCAGCACTATAAAAACACATTCCTGCTCTATAATCCCAGACTTCAGGACATCTGTGACTATATGCATGCTGAAAATCAAACACATTTACTCTGTCAATGTAGATATATTCCAAAGTAAAAGTCCCTAGAAGTGTATGATAGAACTTTTTCCCCATGGTTTAGTCTTTAAAAAATATCAGAATATCAAATTGCGGTATTGTGATAGATTGAATTGGGTGAAAAGCATATTGTGCCAGCCCTATCAGCAGATGCTTGTTTCAAAACTAATTTTGGTTGCTAGTATTATGTCATTATGATTGACCCATTGATTGATTGAAATGATGCACTTTATCAAGACCTTTCTGCAACTATGGCTCATCAAGTCTACAACATTTGTTAAGTTCTCATATGCTGTTGTTTTGATAATAAAAAACAATAATTTCATTTCATTGTGTGCATAACTGTGGTGTCGACTCACAGCGTTCCCACCATGAACGCTGCCAACTATGTTTATAGCAAAACACGACCAAGCCAGAGGTACTGCTGCTGGGCATATATAACCCCAGTCTCTGCCCCCAGTGGCAGGTATTGACTTATCAACGCGCCTGTAATAATCATATCATCATCAGGACTCTCTACTGACTTTAGTTCATCAAATAAATCCTTAACATCTTTAATTCTTGAACCCAGTGGTCCTAATATTAAATAGATTTCCATCCTTAAAGTGTTGACTTTGTACAGTACCTGTGGTTCACTCCATTGTGGCAAATTCTGCCCTTCAGTTAAGGTTAATACAAAGAGATATGTAGTATTGGCATTAACATAAGAGAACATATACTCCGCCAGAATCCACAGAGATGGATGGGCGATGCTATTAACACAAGCTTGTGCAGTTACAAACATTTTTGTCCAAAATGCATACATTGAATAAATCTGCACATACATACATACAAAATCGCACACACAGTAACACAATCTGACGTTCACACACTCACATCTGCCCATAAATGAAAGCTCTTTTATCATTCTCCAATATGTTTTCATATGTGGTTTCCCATCACCAGAGAACAGGATATAAGTGTGTGTGTGTGTGTGTGTGTGTGTGTGTGTGTGTGTGTGGCTACTGTATATTATGTCCTTCACTTACCTGATGAAAGTGTACCTCCTCTGTCTTCCTGCCCCCCCTCTCTTCTGTATCCATCTTAAGATGTTGGTGGCTGTTTTCTGGAGTTTTGCTCGCTGTTCAGAGAGGCGAGGTGTCCCTGCAGCTCTCTGTTCATTTTGACCTTGTTCAAACTCGCCCTTCCCTTTCCCTCCTGAGTTTTTTTTTTTTTTCTTCCTCCCTCCTTTCTCTCTTCTTTTTCTCAGGTTCCTGTTCCATCTCTTAGGCTGCCTCTGTGGCTGTTTTATCCAAAGTGTAGTGCAGTAGCCTTTGGAGTCACTGTCTCTTTGGCCTTTGACAGATCAGGATGGCAGTGTGTGACCATGGAGGATTGGGCTGTTTCTGTCTTCTTCTTCTTCTTTTTCTTCTTCTTCTTCTTCTTCGTGGCATCTCTGTCTCTGCCCCTCTCTCCCCCTCTGTATCTAAATTAAACATTTGTTAAACTGCTGAGCACCAGCTTCGATGGACAGTGATAAAGAAGTAACATTATAGTAACAGTAACATGACATGGTGCTGTACAACCCCAGGGAATGATGAGCGAGAAAGGCGCCATAATCCATTTTAATTTCACTGATATCATTGTATTGAGGGAGAGAGAGAGAGGCAGTGGTTGGTGGAGCGAGAGGGAATGGGAGAAGAGTGAAATGTCTCAGACCAGAGACTGTGCTCTAGCTGACTGCAGTGTCTTGTGGTGACCTAGTTGCAACCCCTTTGAAGTCCACAGGCTGATCTCTCTCTCTATAGGCTGCAGAGGAGATCTGCTGCATACAGCTTTATTAGAGTGGGATTAAAAAAAGAGAGAGAGAGGTGAATCAAATTCAAGGGGTCTTGAACCTGTTACAGATAGATGTATGCATGTATATGCCAGTTTGTACATGCTTTCAAGTGTGTTAAGGGTATGTTTTGGCCCTGCCTGTGCAATTCGAAGCTCTTTCTCTTTCTGTATGTGTCTTTCAGGTATTTCTGTTGGAACACACAGCTGTAATGTCAGGCCAAACACAGCCTTTATCCTTTAGCCCACCACATTAGGAGACAGTGGTGCATTGTCAGGAGAGCTGACCTAGAATAGTCCAATCACTCTGCATCCAGCCCCCCGTCTGCCCTCTCCTGTGATCACCACGCTGCCAGTGCCGCAGTCTATACTGCTTGTGTGTGTGTGTGTGGCACGTGCGTGTGACCCAGTTCAGTTGCTGGTGTCGCCAGTCTTGCCCCTGGTGAGGGCATGCATGTTAGGGCACAAAACCCTCAGATGTGTGTGTGTGTGTGTGTGTGTGTGTGTGTGTGTGTGTGTGTGTGTGTGTGTGTGTGTGTGTGTGTGTGTGTGTGTGTGTGTGTGTGTGTGTGTGTGTCTGCTGTGGAGTTTCTTACGTCGTCTGTGGCTCGGAAATGCTCTATCTTTATTTCCACATTCTTGGCCTGGATTAGCAGTTTCTCAGTTTAACCCCCACCCTTTTCTGACTGTATGTAACTGGCTGCTGCTCTCGTCTGTACATTTTAATTAAGTTTGTGTACACTGATGATTAGAAAGTGTCCATTTTAGGTTCAGTGTGTGTTTAAGAAGTACGCGCAGGTGTGTGTTTATGGATACACACGTGCACACCGTACAGTATGACATGGCCGCTCAGTGAACTCTCAATTATTATCCAGAGCCTTTCTCCTGCACCCCTCCATCCCTCCATCCCCGCATCCTCCCACCTGCTCCCCATTGAGATCCTCTGTGTGCAGACATACGCTGCTGGGGGCATGCTTAACCTTTTTTCCCTGCCGCACAACACAAGGAGACACACAGACATACACGTGCTCTTCTTCAAGTTGGGCTTCAATTAAAAAATCCACTTCACTTTTTTTCTTTCTCCTTTTCCTCCTGTCTTTCATTCCCTTCCTTTGCCTCCTTTTTGAAGTTAGCCCGGGGCCTTGCAGAGCCTCATCAAACCTTTGCCTTGGCTAGATTGCATACAGGTACCCTCTGTGGCTATTTCAAATGACTTAATTAGCTTCTGAGTGCAGCGGGTTGGTACGAGCCCTCTCTCTCTCCCCTATTCTTCCCTCTTTCTCTCTCTCTGTCTTCAGAGAGAGAGAGAATGATTGAGACCACGTGACACATTTAGTCCCTTGCTGTGTGGTTTCACTTTCTAGGTCATGCTCTGACTGTGAAACTGACTGCCTATTACCTCGTAGAATAAGACGACACACACTGAGACACGCAGAGAGACAGTGTGAAGTTTGCATCCATGCACACACACACACACACACACACACACACACACACACACACACACACACACACACACACACACACACACACACACACACACACACACACACACACACACACCCATGCATGCACAATCACACACACCTCATTCTATGTTTAGTTTGATTGTCACTCTGCAATCTTTAGCTTAAGGCTACATCCACCCGCCATCATTTGTAACTGATCTTCTTTTCATTGATGCAATATTTATTAACTCCAAACAGCATATGAGCCAGAAATTTTGGTTTCTATTTGCTTAGCTAGCTTGGCACATGTTTGTTTGTTTGGAGGCTCAGATTCAATCCAACACTGTTTTGTTGTGTTAAGTCCCCAGGCGTGAATTCCCATACACACCAGTGATCAAGGTGTGTGTGCTTGTGTTCAGACTGTTGCTGCGCTTGTGTTTTTTTTTTTCTTCAGTGACAACAACGTCAAGGGCATGCCCCACTGCACTACGAAAACTTCATGTTGCCACATTCCATCTCAGCCCTGATGCCACACATGTACATCACACATGGGTACTACACACACTTGCATACACAAAGTTGCATGTCTTTTCAGCTCCCCTTTCTAGGGGGACGTAGAGAAAACAGAAATGTGTCGGATGTTTCCACCTTTTGTTGTCCTCTGTTGTTGTTCGTGGCTTAAAAGCAGAGTCTTGTCAGACTGTATGCGGCAATGCAAGTGGTAGCAGTCTTCCAAAAATGTCGCAAACAATCACAAACCATGTCAGAAGTTTCGTCAATGACGGCTGAATGATCCCCGTACCTCTTTTAGCATTGTCAGCTGTCAAGGTCTTGAAAGTTGGGGGGAGGGAAAAGTTTTTGCTCATAAAGCTTTATTGTAATGAAATGCCTGACGGAAAGATATGACCACAAGGATGTGATCAGCGATGGTCATCAATGACTAAATGAGTTCTCTCACCCCTCAGGGTGGGAACGAGATCTCAGGGGGTTTAGGGGAGCAATGTGCCTGTTAACTTCTGGCTCTCTGGTCCAGCTATAGCTTGCTGGCTAGCTTCAGGCCTGTGTTAAAAACCTGGGCCTGCTAAATTAAGTTTGGCTGCGTGCACAGCCTGTGGCACCACACACATGCACACGCAAGTGCACTTGAAGTCAGGCATTCACCCATACTAGTGTGCACGAACACACTCACACACGCACACACACTCCCATTACCCAATCTTAATTGGCTACCTTCCCTCTTTCTCTCTTCCTCTCTATCTCTCTCTTGGACCAGCCTACAGGTCTGTTGGTAGGCTGGCACACAGCAGCACAGTTTGGGCTGTGCGAGCAGGTCTAGGGGCACAGATGAAATTGGAGAGAGAAGCAATACAGATGGGTGCTAGGATGAGGGGGAGATCAGGAGATGAGAGAGGGCAAATTATGTCTCAGTACAGAGTGATAGGCACACTAAATGTTAGGGTTGGGGGGAAAAAATGATTCACCTATGTATCACAGTTTTTGAAACAGTTTTTTAAATGCCAGAATCAATATTTTGCTTCATTTGAGTCTATGCGGAGGTAGAAAGAAGTTACAGCTTTTATTGTTGTAGTCTGAGTAAAGTGATGTCATGTCGGTTCTGTATCCGTCCACCAAAACAAATCGCAGATAGTAGAAAATGGCGGAGGGGCTGCAAGTACATGACCTGCAATTTCACATTTTAAATCCAAAGTGGTTAACACTACACACACAGTAAAGTATGGAAACACTTTGGGTTTCACACATTGACAGGAAAAGCAGAGCTAGACATCATAGCTAAAGCTGCATGCTAAAGATTATTGTATTGTGGTAATGTGCAGTCAAACCAGTCGTCACTTGCATCTCTGTGGTCAAATCATTTAAGTTAAATACATTCAAACGGCCCAGATGGAGCTGACCATGGATGTTTAAAGAGAAAGGAGCTGATGGGAGAGCTTGAGATAGACTTGGCAAAGTTAGAGGAAGTATACGTGCCTGGGTATATGTCCAGGTTTCAAAATAAGGTCTTAACAAAAGGAACTGTATATACAAAATAAACATATGGAAATAAGATTGATTTGATTATTTTCATCAGAAGTGTAAAATATCACACATCCCTTATAAATTACAAGGAAAATACCACTAATTTGTGAGGAAATGTCTTTATTCTTTGATCTCTAGGTTCTGGAAACAGTGTAATAAATAATGCCTGACAATGACTGATATACAGTATTTGACTTTAGGACATCTCTGACTACATACATACTGAAAATCAAACATTTCTACTGAATCAATTTGGATATGTTCCAAAGTAAAAGTCCCTAGAGGTGTATGATTCATCTTTTTCACATGGCCTAGTGTTAAAAATATTAACAAAAATTGCAAAAATGTAATCGTAATATTGCGTCACAATACTTGTAGAATCACAACACTTAAAAATCCCAATACATATCGAATTGGCACCCAGGTATCGTGATAGTATTGAATCTGGAGATAGGTGTATTGTCCCAGCCCTACTACTACCCTACTCTTTAAAATATCAGTGTTGCTGTATTTTCACCACCGCATATTCAGGCCACTTGTTAAAGCCACCGTTAGAAAAGTAGAGTCGAAGATGCCTTTCTCCGTTTCCACTAGCTGAGGAGTTGTCATGTGCTGTCAGCCAGCTTGTTCTCCATGTGCCTGTCACCGCTCTGGATAGGAGCTCTGGGTCCCAGCATCCTGCCAATTGGTGAACCGTGTGTGATTGTGTGGGTGTGTGCGCATGTACGTGTGCATGTTGCCCTCAGAGCACTTTGTTGATTCTGCTCTGCAGTGTCAGTGACACATTGAGCGGGTTCGGTGGGAGTCCCCCTGGTTTCCCTCGTGCTGTGTTTACTCCATCTGTTTACTCCCAAAAAAAACACTCTCAAATCTATTACCCCTCTCCCTCTCTCTCTTCTCGTCTTTTTTTCACTCTCTATAACTCTCTCTTATTTACTCCTGACTTCTCTTGACTTGTCGTTTCAAATCAGTAGCTGTGTGGTAGTCAGGTGGTGTGCCTGTCGACAGCCAGCGCTCGTGTCTCCCTCAGCAGGAGGCGGGATTGAGTTTCTCTCTCAGACATCCAGCCAGCCATCTTTTCGCTTGAAGAGCCGGAACACATTCTTTTCCTGGATGGATACTTTCACTTCAGTGTTCATGATTAATAAAATATATGAAGGAGAGACCTTGGGTAAAATACAAGCTTGTCAAATGCCAGTGATTATTTTCAGTTAATGGTTTTAGTCTATGAAATTTTGTTTGAAAAATTGTGAAAACAAAAGCAAAGACCCTAAGTTCATATCTTCAAAGTCCTCATTTTGTACAACCAATTCCTGATTGCAGGGCTCATTTTTAATTAGTTTTCTGAATTGCTTTGTCTATAAAATATTAGAGAAAATAAAAAAAATAAAAGCATTATTTTGTCTTTTGACCACCAGTCCACAATCCAGATATATTCCATTTCCAATGATAGCCTGTACAATTAGACAGACAGCAAATCCTCATAACTGACAGCAGGAACCAGTCAATGTTTGCTAACTCTTTCCGAATGACAGATTATCTACAAACAATCTCAAATATACAGTATTTGATATATTTGTTAGGCGGAGGTGTGATGAGGATGTTGGTCCACTTTCCTCTACTCCCAGTGCTAATCCACTTAAAGCCTTAATCTCTCTGCGTCAAGACCCGTATCAGGTAGTTTCTGAATGGCGGTTTCTGCTGCGTTCCTGCTTGCTTGCATATTGTGGGAAACATTGTGGAACCTCCTCTCTGCGTAGCGCCGCATGTCATTTAGCAGGTGCATTTTTTCCTGGAGATGGGCACAACTCCGTTCAGCTTCTCATAAAAGTTCATCTTAAATGTTTTCATTTTGTTGTAGGTTTTAGCAGCTTTGTATCAGTAACCTGATCGTTTACCGAAAGTGATCCCCGGTGACCATGTCGCTAAGCGACCATGGGTCTAAGTGCAAAGCTTAGATGTGTCATAGCGGTGGTATGAAGGAATTAACGATGGCTATGAACCAATCAGATTGCTTGATTTGAGCTACCCTTTTTACTGCTTCCCAGAGCTACTCAACTGTAATAACATACTTACATATGTATTCAATAAGAAAGCTCTCTCTGTACTCTTGGACTTACACAACCCTGAAATCTGTGGTTTCCTGTAAATCAGAAGTAAAGAAAAAAGGGAGAAGACAGGACACAGTGCTGTTTATTTGAGCTGGATTGAAGCCTGCGACCAGTGGTGTTGGTTAAACCAGTATGTACTGTGCTGGAATTCACTCTTGTAGTTTTCCTCTAAAACTGTGACCACAGGAAGCGGTCAATGTGTGGGTTCAAATTTAGAGTAACTGGAACTACTGAGTGTTTGGATGTGGCCACACAATGAGGTAATGAATCAATAAATTAGGATAAGTATATGATTTGATACATCGTAGTCTCTAAAGGTTATCTTTGAAATAACATCCAACAAACAACATTTAAATTCACATAGATGTGAATAAAATCTGTCTCAGGGTTGTGAAATAATCATAGATTTTTCTTTTCCACACAGTATCACCTCTGAAACAACTTCATTAAGCTGTGTGCTCATTATGCAACCTGGCTATGGTTTTATAATGCCAGCCCTGAGTCTGTGTGTGATGGTATGAATTGATAGTTTACATACCCAATGCCAAGGGCACCACCAAGGGCTCATGAATGAGAGATGAAAAGAAGTAGCTGTGGAGCGGGAGAGGAAGAGAGAGAGAGATATCTCTTTTTTTTTTTCCTTCTCATCCCTGCGACCGGCTAATTAGCCTGCTACACTACCAAGCCTCAGCTGCAGGGACAGGGTTCAATAGTTCACCCATCTACCACTGAGCTACAACGATGGTAAACCTGGATTACCTGCACTACCGGCTACCAAACCCCAGTATTACAAGTACCTGTCTTGTTCAGCAGCCTGGAAATCAAATGAGTCCAAAGAGCTGGCCAGGTGGACTTGCACTAAATCTGTTGTCCTGAGAAGAGACGGCGATGCTTACTCCATAATCTCTGTGTATCATAGGGGGGAAAAAGTTTCAGTGGCCTGGAAACTGAAGAGCTTGCATATTCAGCCGTAGGGACACTTTGGGAATGAAAGCCAACCAAATTTTTGTTAATGGGATCAGATTTATGACTACTGTCATTTAAAATGGGATGGTATGAATGCTTTGTCCTAGATGTGTCAGCGATGCCTGTAAATGATTAAAGGCTATTGATGATATGGACCGTCAATCTGTTTTTGTTGTGACAAGCTGAAGCATCGGAGATGAGCTCTCATCTTGATATTTGATATTGCAAGAGTAAGAGAGGCTTCAGTCTGTCAGCCATTGATTGAGATTGGTTATAGATCTTATTAATATATTTACTTTATGTTCACATATCAAGCATTAAACAAACATGCAGTTCTTAGCTTGCTCTAAAAAGACAGGGTTGAGTAAAAAAGGCAACACTTGACACTTTTTCTGCATACAATTATGTCTTACTATTCTTTGTAAGTTCTTCTGCAACATAACCAAAAGTGTAAAGACATTACCACAGAGCCTCCATACACATTAAGGATGGGGTAAAAAATCGATACAGCATAGTATTGCGATATTTTGGATGGCAGTATTATGTCGATACACAGACGTCAAGTATTGATCTTTTGATTGATACAACTTAAACTTTTGGTAAAAGCTGCTTTTTCAGACCACTAGATGGTGTTGAGTTTTTTGTGGTGTGATCATGGGTAAAGTCAGTGGGATTGGCAGTAAATCACAACAAAACAAAGATGGAGGTACTGAAGAATGAAATCAGACGTGGACTTTTTAACCAGGACATGACATATGCGATTTACAATGAGTGTCGTATGAAAATAAAATACTCTGGGAATACTACGAACAACTCACACGCAAGATGGCGGTATCCGTTGACGGCCAAGCCAACGTTAAATCAGAACCGCGGAAAGATCAGCCAACCCTGAATATACCAATTCTGAGTGATCTAAGAAAGTATCACAAGCCATCATTACCATGTGCAAAGACCTGCATCTATAAAACGTTATGGAAGAAGGCTTTTGTTGCATAAATCGCAATATATCTGTATATCTAAAATTGCAATAAAATCGTATCGTGACTTAAGCATCATGATATCATATTGTGGTGCCTCTGGTGATTCCCACCTCTTATACATATACACCTGAAGTGGCCCTGAAACCCATCTTGAGTGTCCATTGAACATGTAGAGGGTACAGCAGAGTTCTGTGAGAGTGGGAACACACTCCACATGCTTCACACATCTTCATTTTGGTCGCAAGTGATGCACAATGTATGCTGATGTGTAGATATATTGTGTGTGAGTAAGGACTTGTGTGTGTCTGTGTGAGGGAGAAAACGACACTGGGAGAGACAGACTGATTGACAGAGACGGGGATTCCTTTAATGTATT
The DNA here is from genome assembly GCA_947000775.1 of Pterois miles. Taxonomy (NCBI): domain Eukaryota; kingdom Metazoa; phylum Chordata; class Actinopteri; order Perciformes; family Scorpaenidae; genus Pterois; species Pterois miles. The sequence continues at coordinate 8,148,471 of CAMQGK010000334.1, read as the reverse complement.
AGAAAAGCTGTGTAATAGGACAGCATATTAAGATTCCATTCGTCTTTCTTCCTCATGTTCATTTCGCCTTATTCATCAGATTAAAAAAAAAATCATCAATTATTAGTCTGATAATAAAAGGATCGTTCACCTCAGTGAATGCAGCATTAGTGCATATAGAACATAATATACATAAAAAATGAGCTTGAATTTTTACACTTACTGATTTTGTAATTAGATTTGGTTTTTTTTTTTAAGAATCAGGAAAACAAAGGTTCAAAGAAAATATGTCATCTTCTGTGTTGATCTGATTTTTCTTTGTGTTTTCTTTCTTTTATCTTCTCATCAGTTTTTTCTGTACATATACACATCGTCCCTGCACTCCTCCTGGTCGTACCAGTGCTCGCTTCCTGTTGCTGGCGGATCTGAGTATAGCAGCAGAGTAGACTCGGAGGGTCGAGCCGGGCTAATGAAGTTGTCAGAGGCGTGTAGTATTGGAGGCTGATGGGAGGGCCTGCCAGGCAGCCAATAGTGAGGTTGCGTCTGTGATCAGCCGAGCATGATGGGAGACCACCCTGCGCAGCGAGTGCTGAGGCCCGGCACAGCCCCCAGATCAAAAGAGCTGGCCCTCTAATACACCCACAATTAGAGAGATGCTGCAGCCTGACGCTCACACACAAGCAGAAATTAGAGTGCACGCGCACCCGCAGACGAAATAACACCTGAACGCAAGCAAACATTAACAAATTCAAGCGTGTGGTAATCCACTCTGCTCTGTTTGTGAATTATTAAATATTTAATAACTCACAAATAGAGAAACATGCAGAGGATGACTGAGGGACTATAACGCAGGATGCCGCGCGTCAGTTGCATGTAGACGTCTTTAGCCAATCATTCACCTCTTCAGCCCCTTTTGGCGCCCTCTGCTAAAAGTTTTGCTCGTCTCCTCCAGGTCCATGCCACTCTCCTCTCTTCCTCCAGCTCCTCTCCTCCTCTGTGTTGCCCTCCTTTAGTTAAGATATCTCATTAATAACCACTTCTCTTGCCTGCCTCCTGTTAGCCTCCAGTGTTAGCCTGCTGCTCGCTGCCACCGCCGCCACCGCCTCTGTCTTTCCTCCCTTTCCTCTCCTCTGCTCTCTCCTCTTGCTCTCTGCTCTGCCCAGGGTTCTTGTTTGAAATTCAAGAGTGGTGCAGTGAGACTGCAATAACCTACATACAGATCTCTCTCTCTCGCTCTCTCTCTCTCTCTCTCTCTCTCATTCTCATTTTCTGTCTCTCTCTCATTTATTCCACCATCAGTTCTTTTCTTTTTAACCACTAATATCCTCCCCCCCGCTACGCTCCAGTGTATTCTTGAAATAAATATTATTAAAGGTGTAATGTATGTGCATATATAAGAACACTAATGAATATTTTTGTCCTTTTTTTGCTTTTTCTTTCCTTACAAACATCTTTTTCAGTCTGGAAGAATTTGGTACTTTTTCATGCTTTGTTCTTTTTTTTTTATTTTCTCACACCGCTACGGGAAGATGTGCGGGGGGTTATTGATGTCAAATTGCTCTCTGTTTACCATTGGTTAATTTAAAATGCTGATGCGTCCTCCCTCCACCTCGCCTCGGTTACTCATTCCCCACCATCCTGCTGCGTGTCCCTGTAGCTTTACGTGTACATGTGTGTGTATGTGAGCGCGAGTATATACAAGTGTGCGACGCTGGAGGCGCAACTCCTATATGCCCCGCTGACTTCTTGGTGAACTCCTCTCCTGCAGATTAGAATAAAGACAAGGAGAGGAGGAGGCCAGATGAAGAACAAAGTTTTTGTGTGTGTGTGGATGTGTGCATAAACAGTGTGGGGGCGCTTGTGTGTTTATTAGTGGGTTGGAAGTGTTAGCTAGTGTATTAATGCTCATGTGTGCTGGTGTCTGTGTGTGTAGTTTGTGTAAAGTTCTGTGTGCTTTTTACTTGTGTGTGGAAGTGGCGTATGTTGGCAGTGGGTTGCAGTGCAGGAAAAGCAAGCTGGCTCGCTGGTGGGGATCCTGAGTCACAACGTTAAAGTAAAAAAAAAAAATCCTATTCTTCTTATTCTGTGTGTGGAAGATGGCGACGTTCATCATTCCCTTCTTTAAATGGCTCTAGTGGCCCTTTAGTGACAGCAGGGGCCTCCTTTGCTAATTAGTTGATCATATGCTAATTAATACAACTTTAAAGGAAATTTATACATCTTGAAGTTATGTGATGATTATTTTCTTTTTTTATAGGGGGCATAGAGATAGTGGAGGGCAAAGTTTGAGGGTTCACAAAAAAAAAAATAGAGGAAAAGTAATGTGTACAAAAGAGGCTTGTTGAAAGTGTCACAATGGATGTGGAGCGGCTGATTTGCTGGAATGAGGAGTTATATATACGATACCTCCTCATTTCACTACAACAATAAGGCGACGGCTGGCTGGAAGTAGATCACCTGAAAGCTTCCTACTGCCGTTGGCTGTATTGAAGCCAGTCGTTTCCCGTAAATATCACAATATGAAATGTGTGTTTTGTGTTTACAAAGTAGGCAACAAATGTAGAAAGTATCGTCCATCTTTTAAATGTTTCCCTCTCTTCAGTCTGATCACAAGCCGGTAGGCTCGTGGTTTGTTTTTATGATGAAACAGAAGTTCATATTTAACAGATTCAGTGTGGACGGGGAGCTCCAATATTATTGTTAGTAGATAAAAAGAGTGTTATCTTGTTGGTAACTTATACGTATACACAACAAAGTTGGAATTACTCATCATTAAATTAATTATTACTTCTGTGCTAGTATAAAAGGTAATATTTTAAGCCCTATATTCATTTTTGGCTACGACCACTAGGGGGAGTCCCCTGAACCACGTAGATTGCGCCTTTGGTGGAGGTCATGATTTCTGCACTGATTTAATGATTGTCATGCATATTGGATAACTTTGTCAGTTGCTAAAATACAATCCAGTGTAAGCTCCACTTGGTCTACTATCTGTGTGTGGGTGAGTTTGCACACTTGCACTAGCCTGATTAACCCTGATTAAGCTGCAGTAAAAACTCTTCAGTATAACTTGGGGCAACCTTGGGATGCCTGTTCCCACGCTCATATTTGTCTGTTTTATGTCCAGGAATTAATAACACACAAAGCGCTTCTACAGATGTGGCAAATTTAAATATGCATGCTTAACTTCGTGCCAAGATCCTCAAAGTTAGTCAAATTGGGTGGTTAAAGGTTCAAAGCTCGGGGCAGCAAGCCTTTTTGTAGCCGGGGAGGCGCTGCGAAACGAGAGCGAAAAGCTGAATGATTACTTGGCATGGATCATCACATAGGGTCAGAACATGAGTTTAAATGCTGCAGCGCTAACTCTATGAGGGGTGTGTGTGTGTGTGTGTGTGTGTGTGTGTGTGTGTGTGTGTGTGTGTGTGTGTGTGTGTGTGTGTGTGTGTGTGTGTGTGTGTGTAAAGGAAAAACGAGACAGGGAGGGAGAAGGGCAGATGTTATATTGATGGCACGCCACGCTTCTCTTCTCTGTCCTGAATAATCATGATCCTGAGCTGATGGGATGCTGCTTCAAAAAGATGAGAGTATGCGTGAACTGTGGATGAACTGGAACCTGCACATGAACCAATGCTGGTGGTAGCCCAGCCCAGCAGTAGCCCAGCCCAGCAGTAGCCCAGCCCAGCAGCCATCCCTGTTCCTCAGCCAGGGAATTCCTAAACCAGATTTATGCTGATATTGACGAGAGGTGGAGTTGAAGGGGGGGATTTAGAGCATTTTTTATATCTTCTTAGATTGAAATTTTGGTTTGATGTCAATTAAATGAGAAATTATCATTTGCTTTTGTGTGCATTTTGTTGTTTTTATGTGTGTGTGTGTGTGTGAGAGAGAGAGAGAGAGAGAGAGAGAGATAGAGGGAGATTTGGTCAGACTGGGCCGGCAGAGTGAAAGGCAGGTGAGCAGACGTTTGCTCCAGGCTTCTATGCCACCTTTTGATACAACAGGCTTTGTGGAACAGACACGATTTCCCTCCTTTTTTCCCCTCTATCTCTCCATCCTTCTCTCTCTAAAACTGTCACTGTCTGCATGTAATCTCTTTAGGGCTTTTATCGTTTCCCTGCCTCAGATCTCACCTTTCTTATGGTTGTGTTTTTCCTGAATAATATGAAACTTGAGCGACTGATCCTGGGACAGATGTGTGAAGAGCAGGGACTGTTGTACCGGATCAGACAGATGGGTGGCAGTATACTGTCAGGCTAGATCACTGCTCTCCTCCCTCTCCTCCATTTGCTCCCCCTCCCTCTGACTTAATTGGGCCTATCTATCTATCTATCTATCTATCTATCTATCTATCTATCTATCTAATAAATCTATACCTACCCTCACCTATATTATAATATATGCATATAAATGCATATATATCATCTGAAAAAAAATTCTACATTTTCATAACATCATATCAAGTCATGGATTTAACCGGATTTCTGCTTCCATGGTCATATTCAGCTCCCACTATCACACTGTTTTCATCATTCATCTTTTGCCACATCTCCACTCTCCCAATCTCCCTTCAGGCTATCTCTCCCATTTCTACAGATTCTTCGCTCATCACCCCCTGCAGGTGCTCCCTTCTTAAATGCTAAAATGCACTGAGGTTAACACTTGTTAGCGTAGCCACAGCTATTCGTGCCTCTCTGTCCAATATAGGCTCTATAAAAGAGCGGATGGATGAGAAATTGTAGCGCGGCGTACCAGCTGTGACTCAGTACCATCAAGTTAGAAATGATGTGAGCAGATAAATGCACACACACACACACACACACACACACACACACACACACACACACATTGCCCAGATGAAGGCCATGGCTCTGAGGGACTAGAGGGAGATCAGGCCTATGGAAATAGACGGCTTTGTCATCGAAACACCCACCACTCTTCCCCGGAGATGCACTACTGTGGTGGTGTCCTCAACTCGCAGACTTTCTTCTTCTCTTTTTCTCCTTTCTCTTGTTTTATACACACATAAACAGACACACACCGCTCCCTCCTTTCCCATCTACATTTTATTGACCTTAAGCTACGCAGCATTTACTCTGAAACAGCGTCTGTACTAGTTTGTCATCACTAACTTTTAGTTAGAATGAACTTTGCAATTTACAAATACATTTTTCTTGCATTCTGTTTGTTTACTGACTTTGTGACACTTAACAAAAACTTGTACATGATGACTGGGTAGAAATAGGCTTATATTTTCTGTTATTAGCCAGTTAGTGGATGTTAAAATCATGAATTTAATTCTCAAAAATAATAGCAAAGTCTGGGGATGTAAATTTCATAATTGTCGGCTCATGCTTTGACTTACTTTCTGGAGCTATCTCCTCCCTTCTTTTTTTAACTATCCATATCTCCCTGCTCTTGTCTTTTGCTAAGCAATATAATGTGGCGAGCACTCAGAGAATCCCTGTCATGTGACTCTGCAGCAAAAGGGAGGATTACTAGCCAACTGTTTGCTGTGTCACTCTGAAAACTGTCCAGTATTCAATACTACTTAGAGTAAACACACTGACTATCTTGCCATTGTATTTTATTTTTGTCAAAAATGTTGGCTGTGCATATTTTTTAGTATGCTGTTTTGATATTCCACCAAAACATACCAAAGATGTATGCCTGGTTTTTCTTCACTAAGATTTTTTTGATACAGAGAAATTGCACAGTACAGTAAAAAAGATCTGTTACAATTTCTTTCTCTATATATCTATCAACAGGTCAGCGTTCCTTTCCAAACATATTCATCCATACTACAGCTGAAGGAGCAAGAAAACTAAATCTTTTTCATCCTTTTTTCTTCTTATTTACTCTTCTTTACACACTCTTTGCTTCAATCCTGCGCTCTCATTCTCTAAATGCAGTGGATTTGAATCGACAGTTATCTTCACTCCTTACCCACCACATCTTTATTTATTCCTTATTTTCCTTGAAGCTCGGGAGCAAAGCAGTTATGTGAAATGTTTAAGCCTCAGTGTGTGGTGGACGAAAATAGTACAAAGTACAAGAATGCAAAGTCACTGCTATTACTAGACCTCCAGACAGTCCTCTCTGGCTTTCAGTCTGTCTCTTGCACCCGTGTCTCTGTCTCACTCTGGTACTGTTCGCAAACTCACCGTAGGCAGGAATCATTAGAAGATTATGAGTTATTGTAAGTGTGTACGTTGTTTTGAAGGGGGGTGCGAAGCTGACTGGAGTGTCCCTCCCCCGTCAGGTGGCTTTGCCTTGCTGGCCTGCCGCCCCACTGAGCTGGGGTTTGATTCCAGCGGTGGCAGCTCTGTCAGAAATCAAAACAGGCACTCCCCCTATCGCTTTCTCTCCCTCTTAGGAGCATCTATGTGAGTGAGTGGACAGGTCCTATGCTTGCACACATGCTGGTAATTGTAAGCACGTATGCATAAACACACACAGCAGCCTCCTACCTTCCACTGTGGCACAAAGCAGAGCGCAATATACATTTTCGAACTGGCAGGAGGAGGTGTTGCAGCTTGTTTATCCATTATTTGTGCTCATGTTTTTACCGCACAAATAAATTTTTATCGATAAAAGTTAGGTGTTGAGCAGCCCTGTGTCCCGTTTCTCCTCACCGCTCTCCTTCTGTTTTTCCATCCACCCCATTCCCACTGCAACACCTGAGAGAGTTGAGGGTCTGCCGTGCCCAACTTGACCACATGTTTGCAGGGTCAGCCAGAGTATCTGGGTGAGAGCCAGCCTGCTGAGAGCCAGAGCCAAGGCAGGCCAGGGTTTGGTTTTGACCAGCAACGAGACCTGGAGTGTGGGCAGACTGAGATGGAGAGGTGGGGGCGGTGGGACTGCAGCTCTTGTATCCTGCAGATTAGAGTGATACACCGTCTATACACACAGGATGGGCTTTTCAACATACCACACTACCCTGGCCATGACTGCCTGAACTGGGGAAGTGTGTGTTATACTGTAAGTGTGTGTGTGTGTGTGTGTGTGTGGGACGACGTCAGAAAGAGGCACTTTTTTTTCCTGATCTGTAACGGCAGCGTAAACTTTTCACCCCACTTTCTCATGTGATCGGACTAAAACAGCATTCCATGGAAAATGCATGCGCCTTGCACCTGCGTGTGTGCGTGTGTGCATGTGTGCGTGTGTGTGTGTGCGTCTTTCTGAGCTAATAGCAATAAGAGCAGTGGACTGTGGATTACCTCTAGTTCAGACAATTATCTTTCCACCAGTCAATTCAAGGTCAGTTTTACAAACCCATTTACTTGCCAGCAAATATGCGTCAGTCTAATGTCTCTGACTGAAAGTGTTTCAGAAATCTTCATTTATAACATTTTGTTATTGTTTTTCTTACTCTGCCATTTTTTAAATTTATGTATGCTTTTGTATATTTTTGTATGCATATGTTTTTCTGGAGTAGGTTCCTCCTTAGATTTTTATGGCAACTGCTGCAGTCACATGGGCTCTTCTTGTGTGTGTGTGTGTGTGTGTGTGTGTGTGTGTGTGTGTGTGTGTGTGTGTGTGTGTGTGTGTGTGTGTGTGTGTGTGTGTGTGTGTGTTTGAGTTTGTTGCCCTGCCTAATAGCTCTGGCAAGTGAATGAGGCCTGATGTTTGGAGCTTATTTAATAGGCAGTGCGCGTGCATGTGTGTGTGCTCAGTCTTTAGCAGTGTGCCACGTCTCAAGCCCCTTATTCTTGGATAATTGTGCTGCAAGTCCTCAGCCTCCCCTTTAGCCTGAAAACCAAGCTCATTGCGGCCCCCGAAGAGCCCCCCGACAAGGTAGGGGGGAAAAAAAAATCCCAAGTTGTCCTTGTGCATAAAAGTAGATTCTACTCTCCAACACCTTTTCAAATTAATATTTGTGATGGGCGCCATTCTGCCAGCCCCAGTTTCTGTTCCCCGCCTTTGTTCCTGCGTTTGATGTAATGGAGGCAAGGACAAAGAGGAGAGCAGGCAGAGTGTGTGAAAATGGTAGTTAAGTGGGCTTAAGGGCTCCTTCAGTAGCTTCTGAAAGGCCTGGACCCTGAATAGGACCCTCGCACTGCTAAGCTGTAGTGCAGTAAACAAGACAGGTCCAGCACAAAGGTGCGTCTCAAATGAGCACAGACACCCTCCTCCTCTTTCGCCTCACCCCGTCTCACCCCGACCTCCCACCCGACTCTGACATCTGGCCAATCCCAAGATCTGTCTTGAGTCCTCGCTCAATTCCCCTCCCCTTTTATTCCCCCTTCATTTTTTGCTCTCCTTCATATCTGTTCTCTTGTTCTTTAGTGTTTCTCTACGCTGCACTCTCGTCTGGTGTGTTTGTGTTTTGTTGCGCTGGTCCCGTCAGGACGGCCTGCTCCCCCTAGCCAGCCTCGTCCCCAGTGCTTGGGCGGTTCGGCTCTTTTGTTTAGTTAATTGCAATGAGTATAATGTACTAGTCTCTCGGAGGTCCGCGAAAGACAATTAGACAATCCCAAGAATTTAATGAGACACCAGCAGCCCCTATCCCCCCGTACTCTCCTTTGAGAAACACCCTGCTCTCCGTTGGCACCGACTGTGATGTAGCGAGGAGGGGGTTGCCACGCAGGTCGCCTGTCTGTGTGTGTTTGTGTGTTTACCAGATTGTTGGTCTGCCCATCAGAGAAATCACCAGAGAGAAAACACCCAGAGATGAGACAGAAAGAAAACAAAATAAAGTATTCTGTCTAGATTTCAATTCTACATTAATGGCACATTTCCAGGCCTGTTGCACCATGGGACTCTCATCTGAAGAATTGCTCTTCCCGGACTGGAAGGACTTCCCGGGAATGTCCGTGTAATTATTAAGAGCGATTATCCTGTTCACCCACGAAGGGACAGAACACTTGACAGTGTCATCCCCGAAAGGAAGAGGGATTGCTGGGGGGCCTGGGTGATAGACGAAACCCTGGGTGGCCCTTTAAGGACTTCTCTCCACTCCTTTCTCTCTCTCTGTCTTTTTTCTGTCTCTATTATTTTGTCCAATGTATTCCCTTTCTCTATGTCTCTAATTTTGTCATACATTCCATCGTGTACTCTTACTAAGACCTCTCTCTGGATCATGCCAAGATAAAGCCGGCCTTTAAAACAGAGGCAATATCCATAAGTGATTCATTATATCTCTCTTCACCTCACATGGAGATTAATTAATAATATCACTCTGCCATTGTCAAGTGCCTGCAATTCACAACCTTAAAAACCTACATCATGAAGGAAAGACTTTTTTTCTTATATTCCTTTTGTTTTCCCCTTCTCTCCTCCATTCTTTCTCTCATTCTGTCATTCCTGTGCTTTTTTCCTTCACCCTGGCTAATCATGGTGTTACAACAAAAGACGGGGCTCCATTATTGCATGTGTGCGTCCCAGAAGAAAGGAAATGAGAACGGGACAGAGGGTGGCCGTGGCCTGACACCGCACTATTAATCTTCCAGTAAAGCCTTGTCAGGCAGAAACGGACACAAATGGATCACTCCCATTAACTGGGGGAGTGTAGGTAAGGGCTTTAACAAGCGTTTACCAGAGTCCATTTTCTCGCTAATGAAGAGGGGGAATACGCGACCTCCCAGCCAAACCTGCCAGACTGCACTTAAAGGTCTGGATGGAGGAGGAAAAGAGGGAGGAAGATGAGCCGGAGGAGGAGAGAAAGAACTGAATATGTGAGCACTGATAAAAAGCTCTCAGTGCTGACGTGGTATCAGGCATGGTGAGAGGTTACGGCTTGGCCACCTTAATGTTCCTCCTCCATCCACATGGCCATGGGACAGCAGTTTTCTTTCTCCAAGAGCTGTGAACTTCGGTCTGGGTTATAATGGCACTCCTCACCGTGATGTTGGAAAAATCTGCAAAATTAGATATCCCCCTGCCTCTCTGAAAATCCTGTACTTTACTGTCATCTAAACCCTTTCCTGCTAACACGACCACATTCGAGCTAATAGGGTTTTTCCATACACATGCTGGCTTTGACTCGACACGTCAGCCCAGCATGGCAGGGATTTGCATCTCCAATACAACAGGACTACCTGCTTGAAGGTGTGTGTGCATAGTGGTCAGAGGAGCGTTTGTAAAACGGTGGATAAATACTTTTCATTTCCTATATTCTTCAAAATAAAAGTCTGCTGTTTAATCTGTTACTTAAAAGCTTTTTGATGAAAAGTCAGGAAATGTTCAGCAACAGCGGCTTAACACGGCTCCTACAGCTGAAAGCAAAACAGTAAAATAATGTAGATATCTGAAAGCACAAACGGGCCGCACTTGCTCGCTTAGGCACGGCACGACTTGGCATGCTAAAACCTGTAATGGAAACGCAAATCAGCATGACATGGTTTGAATCGACGCAGCCAAAAGTTCCAATAGAAAGGCCCTATTAGATGTGAACATGGCCACAGTAGATTCACACACAGAAACAGTCTGTCCTGTGTTCTTTTTCCCAATGTGTTATAGATATTCACGCATAAGGGCGCACAGTTGTCGCATTCTTTGACACCCCAATCTTTTGGGAGAAAGACAGAGGGGCCACCATGGTAGGTGTCATCTCATAAGGGGGTTCGCATTTATGCGCTATGTTTTAAACATGTGTCTGTCATCCTCCCAAGCTGTCTCCTGAGCTGTCATGTCCGTGGCCAGAGTTCTGTCCGCACACAGCTCTGAAACCTGCTGGTATCGTGGCACGGCTCTCCGGGATGTCTCGGCATAGCAACCGCGCTCCCAGAGGGGGTTTTGTATAAATGCGTATATGTGTGTTTGTATCTGTGAGTTAGCAGGGGAAGACTTGGACGTCAAATATCTAATGCTAGATGTCCCTTGTCCCTTGACGCGAGCTGGATGGGTAAGTGATGTTTTTTTGAAAAGCCACATGATAATAAGAGATGTGCTGGAAATGTATCAAGGATCAAGCTGTGGTGGCACAGTGTAATTCATCACCGCTCCTCCAGGTGTCAAAGTGTTTTAGTATAAGTCAGTGAACATGCAAACACATACTCAAAGAATCACAGTATTCCAGTTGCACATTAATGGATCTTCTGATTATTTATTTACCCTCTACAAAATAATATCCATGCATGTAGTGTACTGAATGATGTCTTCCTGTTTGTCCTCCCCCCCAGCCATGACACCCATGTGTGAAACCCTCTGGATAGGTTTGCTATGCATCACATTGTTGATAAGGCAGTTATATCACTAGATGGATGCATTCGGCTGTTGTTTTTCCTCTGTGTCAAGTGGCTGTTAACAATGAGACCGGTTTCCCGACCACGGCCAGATCAGTGGAGCTGGCGTCATTAAAGAGATAGCAGCACACGCTGACCCGAGTGATACCGGGAAGTGAGCAAGAGAGGAAGAGAGGCGCGGCCCAGCCCGTTTGTCTGTTATCACTGGCTCTGTGTTCTGCAGGCTCTCAGGGGGAAACTACGAGACGAGAGGAAGACTTCACCTTCCTCCTCCCAGACCCCCCCCCCCCCACGCACACACACCCCGCCCCGTCTTCCCAAGCACTCCCGCTCCTCGGCAGCCCTCCTCCCCCCACGCCCCAAACATTTTTAATTATATCTTCTCCCAAGTAGTGCGGCTCAGTAACCAAGGAGCTGACATTGATGCATGTGCTGATAAATCCGCAAACACTGGAAACAAGATTAACAAAGATTTTGAGGAAAGGGTGACAGCTAATTTTGCGCAATGGTCGGCGCCTCTTTCAAGAGTGATGTTTTTGATAGAGCGAGCCACGCCTGAGAATTCATGCTCGCACGCAGGGGAGGGGGACGACGCGCAAACATAGCACGAGGAGTTCCGCGGCATTTGCACTTTTTAAATTGTTAATCTTTCCCTCTCTCCGTCATTCCTTAGACTGCCCCAGTCTTTCATCCCCCCTGCCGAGCTTTTAGCTTCTGTGGTGTTTTTTTTCTCCATCTTGTTTGATTGTGCTCTCATAACTTCAGATAACATATTCGCACTCAACATAATGAGATAATTCATTTTACTTGACTGTCAACACATTTTGCTACACATGCCATACTTCATATTACTAAGTGATCCACAAAATATAAGAAAACGTTAACCTATTTTTAACCTAATATTAGAGTCTTATTTTTTTATATTTCCCAAATACACCAATTTCTCCAATGATGGCCAAAGAAATAACTTGGGAATAGACAGCTCGTTTGTTCAGCTTCTCTCTCACTGGGCATTTATGTCTCTCTCTCTCTGTGTGTGTGTGTGTGTGTGTGTGTGTGTGTGTGTGTGTGTGTGTGTGTGTGTGTGTGTGTGTGTGTGTGTGTGTGTGTGTGTGTGTGTGTGTGTGTGTGTGTGTGTGCGTGCGCGCGTGGTGTGCGTGCGCGTGCCAGTCTAATCAGTGTAATCTAATCAGAAGTGTGTATTGTGGAGTCGGTGACATGCCACTCCAGGCCCGTGGTCCTGTCTCTGAACTGGCTCTCAACCCACCGAGACACCGATACACACTCCTCTGAGAGAGCTATCAGTCTGCCTCATCACACACACACACACACACACACACACACACACACCACACACAAAAACGAGTAGAGAGATAACAATCATACATCCACAGCTGATTCCCTATTTTCCCATCCAAGAAGCCACACCACCACCCTACCTCTTTCTCTCCTTTTTCTCCTCTCTGCAGCCAATTTCAGGTCTATACAGTAGAAACATCTCGTAGATTTCTTTTGTTCTTTTTTCCATGCCTCTCTCTCTTTTCCTCTTCCACCTCTTTATGTGATGTCTCCCTTCTCAGAATCGCCTCCCCTGTCTTCATCTGTAGGCAGCTGACAGCTTCTTTCACTTTTCTTTGTCAATTTCTCCTTCTCCCTCTCTCTCTGTCTCTCTAGCTCTCTTTTTCATCTGTGCCCCCCCCCCCCCCCTTCTCCTCCTCCATCTGCTTTCGCTTTTGTTTGCCCGGCCCCTCTCCCATCCCAACTTGATAATGAGGAATGCGGTGTGACCCTGACCTCCATCGGCCCTGCGACCACCTCCGACCCCTCCAGGTGACCTCCGGTCCCTGTTTTGACAGCTTGATTAATTACAGAGTGTTATGATTTATGAGAAAAGCAGTATGTAAAAATAATAGACAACAGGTGGTCTTAAAAAAAAGTAGTAAATTTGAAAGAGCTTCTAGTGAGGATTGTGGTGGCGGAGGGTTGAGGGGGTTGTGAGAGAGAGAGAGAGGATGTGTTTTACAGCCGCTCTCCATGGTAAATTGCTTCTCGGCCGTTTTTGAAGGCTACATTGGGTTAATAGGAAAATGTATATTGCTCCATGCATGGTTTCCTTAGTTGCCACAGCATGGCTTTCTGCACGTGTATTTTGGCCGTATGGCGAGAGGATGAAGGGGATTCCAACATACATGCGTAGCTCCATGTGTGTGCTGCGAAGCATAAAGCCAGCCATGTGGTAATGACACTATGGAAAATGTGCTGGAACTCAGACATACATGCACACACAGATATTCATCTGCCACCTCTCTTCTAGGTTACATCCTGTGAAAATAAGCAGAGTAAATGGCAGGACAGAGCAGCCATAGTGTTTACCCTTCACACTTCAAACACAGCTTGTGATTGGCTGTGGCGACCTCCCCTGACTCATGGACCTGTGGTGCAGCTCCACTTAGAGAGAGGTCAGACTCTTGGACTGTTGAAGTGTGTGTGTGTGCGTGTGTGTGTGCGTGTGTGTGTGTGTGTGTGTGTGTGTGTGTGTGTGTGTGTGTGTGTGTGTGTGTGTGTTCATTGCGGTTGTGTGCTAATACTGTGGCTTCTGATTTATTGCTGTCGCATGATCGTAGCCTGTTACACTATCACAGTGTACAAGTAGAAATTCATATTTTATACATATAAGATTGCAAATTTGATTTCTTGAAAGGTCACACTTAACATGAAATATAACACACACACAACTCACATAGCAACAGTCGGCAGCATCGGCAGGACCACCAGTTCTCCCTCTTAGGTCACAATAACAGGGCAGGGGTGAAGGGATTCCTCTTTGACCTTTGACCCATGGAGGTCATAGTGGTCCTGTGATGTTCAGTAAGATTAATACCCTGGGCGCAACAGCACAGTCTCATTATTCACCCACACAGTGGTGTTTACTGGTAGATGACACCCAGCTAAGCACACCTACGCATTTTTCATCCCAACCAAGAAGTCAAAATCTGAATTTAGAACAATGTTGTAGTCCCGATAGTGATACCCGGTCTTTGGGTATCGGCCAATTTGATCGAGTACCGATCAGATACCAGCATTTGATTCCCATTTAAGCTTTATGCCTCACTGTGTGAAAGTGACTGGGATCATTCTTGTTTGTGTAAGAAAACATCAGGCTTGACTTGAACATTTTTTCCTAACTTTGTAAAACAAAATGTGACAATTATACTGTATACATGGATATCAATTCATTGAATTGCTATTTATTATTAAAATAATAAATCATACAACAGCAACTTGTTAAAAAAAACCTTAAATGAATTACAATTCAAGTATGAATCTTTTAAATGCAGCAACAAATTGGTCAAAACTTAAAGAGCAATTCAAATTCCAGGATATAATGTATATAGTTTATAAACATAAAATTTAACTGAATAAATCGGCCTCATTGTCACAATTCCCGATTCAGCTATTTGAGTCTGTATCGGTCCGATATCATCCATCCTTTTTTTCATGCTCTGTTATGACATTTTTTGCAAAAAAATAATACATAATGTACTGTAATTCTTTTGTATTTTACCATGGCATACACAGATGTGCTTGTGTATTATTTTACCGTGGAGATTGTGCCTAAGTCTGTGCATATGCATGCATACATACATATGTTCAAGTGTCTACAGTGTTAAGATGTGTCCTGCCATTGACCCCGACCGGCTCAGTCTGTACATATGGCCCTGCGTCTCGCACCCGCCGTGTGTGTGTTCATGTGTGTTAACACACTAACTACCTGTCCAGATGGTGAAGTAGAAACATTCATCGACAGCGCTCTTTAAGAATTTCATATGCTGCTGGTGGAATTGCTTCACTTCACAGTCAAACTCACTCTTTTCATTGTTATCATCACGATCAGCAGAGAGATCGCAGAGGTCAGATGACTTATTTTTGCAGCTACGTGCTTCTTTATACCCGTCATCACCATCATTATAATCATCATCGTCATTTAGCATCATATTCCTTCCTTCCTAGGCTCATTGAACCCAGGCTTTGCCTCCCCTCCTTCCTTCCGTGCACCGTTAGTTATTAGTGGCCTTCAGGACAGGGTTGCTCCTGGGATGCCTCCACTCCTCCCCACTTTCCCCTCTTTTTGTAGCTTCTCTGCCTCCCCCTCTCCTCTCTGCTCACCTCTCTTCCTGATTTATACATTAAATAGTTAGGCAGGAGGGTATGGAGGCACCTATCATTCCATGATCTATATCTCTATGTGCCCTCATTAAAAATACATGTGTATGCTTAGGGGAGACAATATAGAATATATAAATCAAAATGCTAACGGCATCAGAATAAGCCTCCTGTATTTATTTCCCCATAGCTTTCCCTCTGTGGGCTGAGGACTCTTCCTGCTTACTGTATTTCCTTCGCGGTGTATGTGGTTTGATACTGTAATATTAAAGTACACTGGAAATATTGTTAATATATTATGCAAGGGATTTGATAATCAGCCCAAACAACACTGCTGTCTGAGAGGTAGCGTATTATAAAAGTCCAGCTTTTTAAGTTTGTCTAATTGGAGATTTAAATGCAAGAAGATGTAATCAAACTTTCACCGTTCAGTTATCTGGGTCTTTATGGAGCTGGTTACACATTTGGTGAAACAGCTTTAAAATATCAGTGTTGCTGAGTTTATATTCAGAGTTGCGTCTTTGCGAATGACATGCTGGTCTTCTGTAAGAAAAAAAAAAATTGACAAATGACTTGTGTAACATTTACTTGCACAATCAATAGCTCTGACAATTTCCACCTGGACGGTGATTAATGCTACATCCACCCCCAATCTAACAACCCCCAGCCCCAGCGCCACACCTCCCTCTGTGTGTGTCGTGCTGAGAGCAGATGAAGCAGGCCTCGCAACTGGTAATGTGTACGTGTTTATGTTTATGTGGCACTCTCTGTCCAGACACTCGGATGCTTGATCAGCCATCGGATGGCGGCTGAACAAATTCACAGATTCACAGACGTCGACGATGGTAAATAATTGACGCGTAAAGTGGCTTTGGCATTGCACTGAGTGAGTTACTGAACAGTGTCTGTGTGAGAGTGTCTTTACGTCTATCCTTTCACCAAGGTGCTGAAAATAGACAGGTCGGGAGGAGCGAGACAGGAAGAGAGCGATAGAAAGTGAAACAGAGAGAAAGAAATGTAAATGCGAGCATGAAAAGAAGCTGAGGCATCAGGGATCTGAAGCTGTGCTATTCTCTCCACTTCCTCCACCCCACTGCTCCACTTTGAACTCATTTATAAATATTCAGCTCCACACATAAACAATATCCAAATGAGCCCAGACATCCATGCCAAGGTTAAAAACTCTGCTGCTTGTTTCAGACAAAACTACTTGACTAGCTCAAAAGGTTAGCCTCTTATTCTGACCTTAACTATTTGTGCTTATTAAGATCAAGAAAAAGATAATCATTACTGCAGAGTCTTATTTACTTAGACCAAATTAGTGTACGACTACATTAGTGGAAGCGAACGCAGTCTTTGAACTTGAAGTGAAAAGTTGAATTCAGAGAAACTTAATTAAATGTGTACTCTTTATTAGAGGAGAAACCCGTGCAGGGGGCGATTTGTTTGAAATTAACTCAGGGGGGCAGATGGGGAGATGGAGCTCCAGTTTGTCTGACTTTTCCTATGTAAACATTTGTGTTGGCTGTTCAGTTGATTGCTTAAACATACATGGATGTGGGGTTAAAGCTGCAGTGGGTAGAATTAGCGCAAATCCCATTAAAAAAAGTTATTTTTATAAAATGGTCACTATATCCTGATAGTAGTGCATGAGACGGGTAATCTGAAAATATATAGGTAATCTGTGCCTGTGTCCTCCGGTGCTCCTAATGGCATCTGCAAGTTTTCATAGACCAGAGGAAACAACCAAGTCTAGTTTTCTCTCAGAGCACTTACAATAAACTGAAATGGTATTATGAATTTTTGCCCAATGATGCCAAAAATATTCTGCCTACTGTAGGCCTGCACAGGAAAATCTGCCATGTGCAATAACATTGCTCAATATTGTGATGATGATATGACTTGTGATACATAAAGAAATATTGAAGTGTGCATGTTAGCTATAATTATGTCAGCCTGGTTGTCTTTAAATCCAGAACCAGATTAGAATTGAACGTTTTGAATATAACTAGGATAAATGTTGTATCTAGAGCAGCAACAATAATGTTAACAACAGCAAAGTCGCCATATAAACTCATCAGCATCTCAATGGAAACAAATCTAAAATGTTAACATAAATAATATTTCTGAGTGAAGTTTATAATGTATAAAGAGCACAGACATCAGTCAGTATCAGTCCTTCTTCCTGTGCTTTTGTCCTCCTCACTCTCCTGATGTGATTCACTGCTACAGGTAGATTTACGGTTGGTAGAGGAGGAAGAGCTGCTTCGTTTCAGCCAGCTGATGAGTTTACAAGTAAGATACATCACAAACTAATCTAAACAGTCAGACTACAGAGCCAGCTTTAGTTTCAGCTTTTGTAGCAGAGGGTTATGTTGCTCCTATACGTTATGAACATAATAAATTAATAAGGCTTTTAATGAGCTTCCGTAGTCTGGACCCTTGTCAGTAATAGCACATCACTGCTTCACTGCTATCACCCCCTTCACAGTAAACTCCCTGGACACAATCACTGAACACCTCTCACTACAGAGAGCTAAAGTCAGTCACAATTGAACTAACTAACTTACATGCATGTACAATTTGGTGTTAGCTGTCAAGCTAATGCTCTGTGCTTGTGTAAACATAGTGGCTGTGGATGAGAGACTGCAGACAGAGCATACTGAAACATTGCTTTCCTACATGTTTAACAGTTTCATCATATCTATGCTTGTTGAACGGGTGTAATGATATATCTTGGCTTTACATTTGCAAAGTTATATTACACTTACTTACATTAATAGGTGTAGTCGTCAACTCGTCTCCACCGCGGCCTCTCTGATCAGCTGTTCGCTGACTTCACTGTGTGTGTTAATGTGTTTGGAGAGCTCCGACACACAGCAGAGAGAGGCTGCAGCGTGATAGTAAATACTACAGGCTACAGTTTAATAACGGGTTTCGTTAACCGTCCTTGAATAAAATGGTTTGTATTCATCACATCACACAGCCTTTTGTGATGTGCTCGTCGCGCATGTTCATATCGTGATGACGATGAAAGTGTGATTTGTCAGTCCACCCTAACCTACTGCAGTTTTAAACAGAGCATCTCAAATGTTCAAGTTGAGCTCATGTATCTGTATTGCAGTGCCACCTATTTTAGTCCATTATCTTGTTATGAACCGTCACATTTTGCTTCCTTTTTTTTTAAAGATGCTGTACGATAATATTTAGTAACATTTCGGCCTTCTCTGCAAGTACTTGCATGGCCCCCTGGGTATCGCCAGTTATCAAGAGGATGATTGATTTCGTGCTGACAGACTGATGACAATCCCGTCTCATCCCCTCTCACATCACCCCTAAGATCCACACATGTCTTTTCATAGCCCCAGCGGTACAGTAAGTGCTCTCCCACCCTTCTGCTCTCAGAGAAACATAGCTGTGTGTTTGGTTGGGTATGGGGCAGCGGGAGGGGGGGGGGGGGGGGTTCTCAGACTGGTGCCGTGTTAGAATGAGAAAGGGGGCACCGTGACTTAATCTGACATTAACTGTGCGATCTGTGTGGTATCGCAGCCTCAGGGAGAGGGGGAGTGGGAAAAAAGAGTGAGAGAGAGAAAAGAGGGGGATTGGATGGATAAAGGGGCCCTGCATACAAAAAAAAAAGCTCACGTAGAGACGGAGACAGACAAGGTCATACAGAGCAGGGTGGCCCTGACAGAGAGGGAGAGTGAGAGTGGACTTGCTATTACAGTATTTACCTTCCCCTCCCAGTTCCTTCATACCTCTTTATTGAGGAACAGTCTGTTTTTTTCCTATCTTCCTCCTCCCTGTGAAGAGTTTGTACTTGTATTTGATGTCATTTCAGCTGCGAGTAACTGAAATGCAAACAAATTGCGACGCCAGCGATTTGCTCTCACTCATTTCCCAACTTATCTTTTCTTCTCGGTCGGCCATTGTGCCTCGTTCGGATCTCAATCCAGACTGTAGCCAGCAGACATCCCTCCCCTCCTCCTCGTCTTATTGGGTATGCCACGCAGGGTGACCCTTTCCCCTGTTGTCACTCAAGCCCGAGCAGCGAATCGGGAGCTGCGTGTCGCTGAAACAAGGAAGTGGAGCGAAAGGCTGCTGAGAAAAGGGAGCGCCGTTTGCCCCGATCCTAACAGCATCCCCGACAGAAAACTATTGAAGTATGCTGCCTGAGATCCAATTTCAATGGAAACCTATTGACTGCATGCTGATTCTCACGATATAAAATGCATGCGCAGGGATACATAAATGCACTAAATTGCGAAGAAGAGTATTTATACGCTCTCAAACAGCCACACACAACCCCAAAATTCACGCGACCATATCGTCCACTTTTCTCGCCACATGCACCCGTGACCGCTATCAGCCATGCTTTGTACCTGTCAAGTGCTGTCCTTTTCCCTGTGCCCAAAGCCCTGCTCGCTACATGAGAGCTCTCACATCAAAGCTTCGCTGAGCTCCACACGCACAGATGAAACACCCTCTCACTCCGGCCGCCTCTCTCCCTCGCTCCCGCACATTAGACACATTTCATTTCATTACAACGCCACTGGAAAAAAATAGAGGTGCTGCTGTCTTAAAGGGACATCTTATTTACTCTCTCTCTCACACTTGTGTGCTCGCTAACGTGGAGGCACACACGCATGCATGCTATCCGCTTTCCTTTCAAATAATGTGACTGGAAGGGAAAATAATGATGTGTTACCATCAAAGATCTAGTGGACAAGCGGCATCTAATTTGACCATAAAGTGGACGCATCTCTGTCATCAAAGAGTATTGACAGTGTTGGTAAGATGCCGCAGTATGGCTCCAGTTCTGTCATCATAAATCACAAATAATGCTTAATATTGTGATATTTATAGTGCACCTTCATAGACGCTTTCTTTTTCTATAATTTTATTTCTCAATACCTTGCAGATGGTAAGGAGTATTTTCAAAGAGCTTCACAATGCTGCATGTGGGGAGATGGGGCGATGACGGAGGAAGGGTTTCATCACGATGACGAGACAAGCCTTGGTTTCCTTAGCAGCGGCAGCCTTTGTTGTGCTATCTGGTGTGGGACAGGCCCGACAAAGGAGCGCTAAGGAGCGTCCGGAGCAGGGTGATAGGGGTCGGGGTGCCCCCCCTTAGAGGGTCGAGGTGACCCTCTTGACCGCTGGCCCCAGGGCAGGGACTCAGTGTGGTGGTGGCACATGGGGCACTGACAGGGCATGGGAAGAGACTTAGCCTGCATATTGCAGCAGAAAGACAAGACTGACCCAACGCGACAGGATTGTGTGTGTGTGTGTGTGTTTCATTTCAGACGGTATGTGTGTGCATGTGTATAGGACAAAGGCAAAGTGACCCGATGTTAGCAGTGTGTGAGAGAGATTTAGTGGTATAAAAAGCAGGGTGACCCAAGGTTTGCAGTGTGCGTTTGTGTAAAGATTCACACTTTGACAGCACATCACAGCACAAAGATCAGATTTAGCAGGTGTATCCAGTGTGTGTGTGTGTGTTTGGTGGTGGGGGGGGACTTAACAGTTGGCTAGAAACACAAAGACTGAATGACCTAACTCTACGACGGTGTATGGCGAGATGTATGGAGAGCTTTAGCTATCACACAAAGACTTGGATGATGAACATTAGCTCTGTGGGATTTGGGGTAAGCGTTGACATTGTGCTGTTTAATTTGAATATCATTTTTTTTTTCTAATAAAACATTTATTTGTAGATAAATTTGGTATATGCAGTTAGACAATCACAGCAGTAAGGTATGATTTTTATTTTTTTAAATAAAAAAGAGAAAGGAATCACATTTACAAAAGAGCATTATTTCAGTTTAAGTTACAATTATTTAAAAAAATATATTTTTCTTCCAGTTGCTCTGTTGTGCTCAGTCCATCAGCACCAGACTCGGTGTTATATATGTGGTTGATGGAGAGAAGAATAAGAGGAGGAAGTGCCTGGACAGGGAGAGCAGTGTTGCCCTGACACCAACACAGACCTCTCAGTGTTCAAATAAATGATGGTTTCCGACATGGAGGTGAACCCGGCGGCCCTGGCTCTTCCAGACTAAGCATGCCGACGACACTGGTCGCCTTTACAGCAATGTCCTTCTGGGTGACTGGACAGCTGGAAGGGTGAGCACTGTTAGCTCGGTTAGGTGCTAGTCTCTCCAAAGGAAAGGCCATAGGCTATAGGCCACTCAGGGTTAGCATAAGGACGCTAAAGGCTAGGAACCGGGCCACTTGAGGTTACCAATAGTATGCTTCAGGCCAGGAAGGGTTATTGACCAGTAAGACCAGTGAAGACTAAGCATGGTTATAGGCCACTCAGGGTTAGCAACAGAATACATGGGCCAGTGTTGCTGAACCGTTAACTTTTGGCCTTGTGAACCAGGATTAGGGGAAAGGAGAAGTGGACACAAGGTGATGTGATGGTGGTTATATGTAAAAAGCTTTTCCTGTTTTGTTAATCTGTCCTCGTTTCTATGGGCAGTTTGTTGACAGTGCAGTGTGCTTTCGATTTTGTCATTGATTAGTTTTTTCGTATATACATTTTACTTATCAGTATTGAATTTAATCATTTATTATTTTTTAATTTGATCTTGTTTTTATGATGCTGCAGCCTTGAGGATGAACTGGTTTTGTCAGTTATTTTATCAGGCTGCCACCAGTGGGCAGTGGCACAAAGCTGGTGTGGATCTGGTTCAACTACATCTCTCCGTCTCTCCGTCTTTCCTTCTCTATCTATCTTTATCTACATAATTTTATCTTTCTATATCTCTCCTCTTTGCCTCTCACTCTTCCTTCTGTCTCTGTCTCTTCTACTTTTATTTCTTCTCCTATTTGTTTTTCATCCGGCGATTCATCCGTCTCAATGTGAGCTTGTGTATCTGAACTTAATATTTGTGTGCAAATCTCTCTCTGATTTAAGTCTCCCTAATAGATCATTACCTCTCCAACTTCACTTTTTCTTCTGAACATACATATGCACACAGGCTAATAAAAATCCACGTTTGGAGAAACATCATCAACCTAGAATTTGCATATAAACTATAATATGGACACATCATTTTTTTAAGTCATAAATCACTCGCTAAATTACTGCACTAAAATACAAAACTTCATTCCATCGTCACAAGGGTGGCATTATGTTAGCAGGGAAATTCTTTAAAACTGAAATTATAATTTCAAAATGAA
The DNA here is from genome assembly GCA_947000775.1 of Pterois miles. Taxonomy (NCBI): domain Eukaryota; kingdom Metazoa; phylum Chordata; class Actinopteri; order Perciformes; family Scorpaenidae; genus Pterois; species Pterois miles. Next base: position 8,125,957 of record CAMQGK010000334.1, on the reverse strand, counting down.
TTTGTTGAAGTTTCAGGAAAAGTTCATGTAATAGTGACATAATTTAAAACTTACTAACTTTAATTGTAATAATTAGCAATTTGATCATTTCCAGTTTTCGTCTTAGTTGAAAATGCTGTCTAAAGTTGATCATTTTTATGTTAATAACAAGTTTTACATTACGTATCCAGCGAGGGAAGGAGAGCCTTGTCTGGATTTGAAAGGGGAGTGAGAATCAAACAAATTTTATAATCTGACTAAGTGAGAAAGTGTCATTTTGCCGTTGTCAACACACGGCAGGTGCTAAGGGAAGGGGTGTGTGGCAGGTTTGATGTCGACGGGCACAGGAGGGACACACACTCATGCTGCGTCAACGGAAGACAAGCACATTGTGTTAACACTTATTAAGGAAGAGGAGACGTGCCGCCTGGAGGACACTGTGTGTGTGTGTGTGTGTGTGTGTGTGTGTGTGTGTGTGTGTGTGTGTGTGTGTGTGTGTGTGTGTGTGTGTGTGTGTGTGTGTGTGTGTGTGAGATGGCGATTTGCGGAGGAAGCTGAGCGACGCTGCCTCTCTTAACTCACTCTCACTTCTCCTAAAGGTCTTTTTCTCAGCACTGATGTGTCTTGCATACTCCTTAGTGTGTGTGTGTGTGTGTGTGTGTGTGTGTGTGTTAGCACAGGTGTACATCTATAAGTTTGAGCTTTGGGGTGTGTGTGTGTGTATCACAATGGGGGTTGTGTGTGAAAAGCACAACCAAAGTGAAACAGGAATCTGTCCATTTCCTGCTTTAGTTTCAGAGTGCTTAGGACAATAAACAGTTAATTAAAATGGCTTCAAAGTTGAAGAAGTCACCAAAGGCTACGAGAAAACTTCCTTTTCTCCACAATACGTGTCCCTTCTGTCATTCTTTCTTATTACAGCCACTTGGGTTTCTCTTTTCCTATGTTTTATCTCTTTTTAGCTTCATTTTTTTGGCATTTTAAAGTACACTGCACTGATTATTTATGAATTCAAATATAATTATCATGTGGAAACGTATTCAACATTTCTAGACCTTTATTTGCTGAGAAGTTTGAAGTCCCGTACACACAATAACAGGCACATACACAGATGTGTATTGCGGCTAAGTCTTTGTTTGAGTGATGGTGGGATCAATTGTGTTGGATATTAAGTGACACATGGCCTTTGGAGTCACTAAATGCTACTCACCGACTGAAACCGCCGGCGCTGAATTTCAATCCACCAGTTACTTCTCAGGCTTGTCCCTGCAGTGACACTATCTCCTCTGTCTCTGCCATTTCTTTGTCTGGATTTGCATCATTCCCCCTTTCGCATCACAATCTGCGTGTCGTTCTGGTATTCTTTGCTCATAGATATCCACCACCGGGCTCTTTCTTAAACATCAAGCCCCTATCAGACCTAGAATAAGCTGGAAAGTTTCTAAGATCATGCAGTGTTATATCAGCTTTCCAAGTAGATTTTACAAAGTTATTGTCTTTTTCTGAAATTAAAAAACAACAGAAACTGTCCCATCAACATTACAGTTTAGGTTTAATAAAGGTTTTTAAGGTATTTTCAAAAGTAACCAAAAAAAATCTTTGAAAACAATTACACAGTCTCCCTCTGTACTTATGAATATAAATTTTCTGTCTGTCTCAAACATATCTGTCATGCTGTGTACCCGAAGATACAGTTATTTGAATACATTTTGCAGTTATGTTTTGATGCCCTTTGTCTTTTCAACCTGGTTAATTTGTAAGCTTTTTCAAGCATTTTGTTATAAGAAAAAAAAGTCTGTACAAATACAGTTTGTTATATTATACTGTATCAATAAAAATCTGACTCAGTGCACATACATTATATAGACATCTCCACATGTTCATACTGTATATAATCACGCAGTCCACGTTTATCCATCCAGTATTTATTTCTTTGCACTATTTGTATAGTTTACAACTCCTGAACACTTCACTTGATTGATTTTTATTATTATATTATTTGTATTCTATCCAAGAGCTTTGAGAGAGCTAAATAAAAACCACAGTAAAATTCCTTGTATGTATATACTTGGTGAAATAAACCTGATTCTGATTGTGATTCTGATATACAATATCATAAATGCTTAACATGTGACATGAACAGATTCTGATGTTGGTGATGCTGATGCTGTGGCTCTAATTGCATATGTTTCTTATGTGTTTTAGGAAGGCTACGGTGTGATGGTGCTCAACCCCAATGAGAACTACCTGGAGGTGGAGAAGCCGGCCATGTTCTCTCCCCTGCCCTCTCCTACCGAAACCTTGGATGAACCCGCTGAGAAGAGAGAGCGCAAAGATGATAAAGAGGGCAAAAAGAAGAGAGAATTTTATGAGAAGTACCGTAACCCTCAGAAGGAGACGGAGACAGAAAGGATCCCTATACGGGTAAGTCTGAGAGGGAGGAAGGGAAGGAGGAGAGAAGTGTTTGGAGAGCCACGGCAGAGAGACAGAAGGATAGACGTTCATCAAAAAACAGACATGATGGGGGAGGTGGACGGAGTGACAGTTTAGGGTTGTGGGAGGAGGTAGGAGAGGAGACATAGGTGAGAAAACGGGAGGGAGGAATTCGGGCAAGTTTGGAAGAGACAAAAGTGGCAAGAAGGTGTGGGGAGGAGGAAGGTGGGAGGTGGCCAGCTGAGGAAGCTAGGGAAGGAAATGTTAGGTAACAAGGGATGAAGGGAGGACAGGAGGCAGAGGGAGAAAGAGAGGCTCTTGTGTGGTCAGCCTGTGTGTGAAGAGGTTGGCCGGGCTCCAGTCGCCTCTCAGTGAGCAAGTGTTAACCACATGGCCACCTCCCTCTCTCCCTCTTCCTCTCCATCTTTCCCTCACTCCCTCTTTTTTTCTCTCAGATGGTGGGCCGGTCAGTGCAGCTCTGGCCCTTCACTCCTGTTGACCGCTGGGATTATTATCTCCCTAACACACACTCTGCAAACACACAGCAACATTCTTATCATTCTACACTGTCCGTACACCCCCTAATCACACACACACACACACACACACACACACAAAAGCACATACACAGAGCTCGGCCAATTTACCTTGTGGTCAAACAAAGGAAGCGACCCCTTTGAATAAATCTAGTTCCATTGTGAAAATAAATATGGGCAAAGTGATGAGAAATTAAAACAATTTTGTCCTCATAGATGTCTTTTGTTTCACCCCGGCTAACAAAATTCCTAATTTTCCTCCTCAGTGGGGTCTAGCCGTTTTTTTTACTTTCTCAAAAGCTCTCATTCAGTAAGATTTTTAAGATCAAGGGCACAATGAGCTAGGCTTTTTCCCATCACAGGCTTTCACAAGAGAAAAGTGTCCTCATCGATTATCTGTGTCTTACTGTGGTTGATGGCAGTAGCGTCACAGCAATGCATGTATGTTTGCACGTGTGTGAAATACGTCAGTCTCTGGTGTCTGACAGGAGTTAAGGCTGCTGTGGGACTAGCAGGCGGTGTGTGAGCTGTCAACGCAGGCTTTTTTTTTTTTTTCTCACCCCCTGGCAGTACCTTTACACAGACTCTAATAAGGCATAATTAGCCGCTGTTCCATCTTACTGTATTACACTTCTTAACATGTGCATTGGTTTCCCTGACATACGACTGGTGGTGAACTTGCTTTACACTATCTGACATAAAAGTCTTCTGATAAAAAAATCCATCATGTAGTTCATAGTAATGTGCAAACTAACGTGCATCTGCTGTTACTTATGTGTATTTTTTGATTTTTCTAAAAATACATATAATACATACATATATATACAATACTAATTTTTTGATTGGACATAAATTGATATTGAAAAAACAATGCTTAGTACATGTGAGTTTTGTTATATCATATAGCTATCATGTCTTTCAGAGGCTGTATGGGGTCCTAAAGATAGAGTGAATATACTATCATATGAACTTAGAAAAACTAAGGAATGGATTGGTACCAAGTCATGTTAACTTGTTGGAATGCTAAATAACGCTCCAAAGTTAACGCACGTTGAAAAAAGATAATAAATCGCAATATATAATATTTAATCTTATCTCAATACTTAGCATATCAGAAAATGCTTAAAATTGCAATAAATCACACCGTGACTTTTAGAGGGAGTAAATGGCAGAGTGTTTTTGGGATTTGAGGGTTTTGAGAAAGTTTCCGTCGGCTGGTGGGCGGTGCTTGGTATTTCCTCAACTGATCTCAACATGTCAACCAGGTCACAAACTTTCTCATTTTACAGCTAAACGGTACACTACAAGATGTTTCTGAACATATTGATTCATATTTAATCAGTGCTGTCTAGTTTGACCGTTTGATCGGAGTTCGCGAGTGATTGTCAGCTAGGGTCATTCGGATAGGGTCAGATGCGTTGACACAGGGGTGGTGTGCAGCAGCGATGTGTCTTTTTGTGGCGTCTCGGCGATACTGTGCAGTTTAAAGGCCTTGGCTTTACTCCATGAGATGGAAGTCAGGAAAGACATCATAATGAAGAAAATACCACACCAGCCCAGTGTCATGTCAAGTCACTTTTTTGTTTTAATATATGCTCACACATTGATAATTGATTTAGCAGTCCATTCCAGTGCAGTATCCAGTGGCATTTTTTTGAGAGGATTTAAAGAAATGCTTTCAATATGTGTTTTTTCAGACCAACAGGCTAATACAAAATTATGCTCATTAACCAGGAAAGTAGGGGTCATGTAGAAGGTTTAGATTTTCCAGCCAAGTACACTTGTCCTTAGATGCAGGGATTGCAAGACTCGGGATAAAGATTAATGAGCGAGCAGGTTGGCTCTGCGTCGTTGCCCCTTGAATTTTGACCTTTGACCCAGAAGTCAGCAGGATGTTAGCGCGTATGACCTTGCTTCTATCATCCACGCCTCCTCCTCCTGCACCACTTTGCTCTCCACCGCTCTGCCCCAGAGTAAGCTGTCACACACACACGCACACTCACGCACGCACATAAACACGTATGCAGTTATGCAAAGGCGCACACACACACACATACCGACAGACAAAAGAGTAAAGGAGGTGGAAAAAGAACTAAGGTTTTGACATTTGTGTGTGTGTGTGTGTGTGGGTGGGTGTGTGTGTGTGTGGGTGGGTGTGTGTGTGTGGGGGTGTGTGTGTGGGTGGGTGGTGGATCAAATCAAACCTCTTTAGCAGGGCTGTTTTCATCTTTTTTCAACAGCACCCTCCCAAGACACGGTCTCACACACACACTCATACACACAAACCTTTTTTATTCACTACACCTCGCACTCTAACTCCTGCTGAGCTGCCGGACCACCTGCACACTGCCATTCAGAAATGCACACACACAAATATATACCTCTACTCCTCGTAACGTAATGAAATTATACAAAAAAATACCACAAACTTCAATTACGAGCTGACTTACTCTCTATTTATGAGATTTACATTGTACATCTTCTTTTTGTTTTACTACGCACACATACACACACCGGCCCCCCCTGATAGAGTTGAGTTGATTAATACGCTTCCTTACACACATTAATAAGCTCTTAACTGCTTTTAGGATTCTTACTTTTTAGCCTTGGGTTCATAGTGTGCAACCTCTCAACCTTATCTAATCCCTCTCCTCTCCGCTCCTCCAGATCACACACACCACTGGGCCATGTTTAGGGGGATGATGGTGGTGGAGGAGGGAGAGAAAGGGAGAGGACAGAGGGAGGGATGGAAGGATAGAAAGTCTGATCGGAGGGATGCTGATGAGGATAGTGTAGGGATGGGGAGGCGGGAAGGGGGGCGCTCTCTTAGCACTTTGCCATATAGAAGTTTGGGAGTTCACTTTACTCTGAATTTTAGCAGTAATCCAGTTAGCTATTTTCTGTCAGCCAAGCGGAGGAATGGCAGGAACAAAAGGCACATTCATGGGCTTAAGAAGCTTCCAAAGAGTTCACCCAAGGCTGGCTGGCTGGGATTAGGCCAGCAAGCCCTGGAAAGAAGAAGGGGGAAAAAAAAGAGCAAAGGGGACAAAAAACAGAGCTTCGCCTTCCTTTAAGCACCACTTATTTTTATAAATGACTGGAATACTTTTTACTCTCTCACTCTTTTTTATATGCTTTTCCTTTTAGCATCTCACATTGTACGTTGTTCAGAAAGACCCTTACTCCAATGGCATTTTGAAGTAGCAGATTGAGGCTGTTCTTTTTCTCCCACCATATTCAGTGTCAGTGCAAATTTAAGGATGAGAGATCTGCATGATTTGAGGCCGATGGACATTGAATGCTTTCACTGTGACATCCCTCGGCTTTTCTCCGCAATTATTCATTTGTCACAATTGTACCACAATGGAGGAATGATATTGGGACTCTTAAGTGTGCGAGTGTTTCCACTCGAGGCGTTATTTAATTCCCTTGTGTTAAATCATCTTTTTTAGCTGTCACTCTGGTGAGAGTGGATGTTAGACCCTCTCCTAAGGGTGGGTTGTTTTGCATATCATACCTTTAGTTTGTGACTCTTAGTTTGAGTATTGTGGTCTTCAGTTTCTTGGTGACAGATGTCTTGTACTGTCTCATACTTATCTGACTGTTGTGGATCGTTCATACCTAAAGGAAGGAGCATCCATTATTTAGGCCCTGCCTCTCCAAGACCCATTATTTCCAGCTGCAGCTGTCCATGGGGGCTGGCTGAGATCCTTGTCCTTGTCTGTGTTTAGCAGATGATATCCTGTTTCCCCATGTTCACACTGTACTACAAAACGTCCTGAGGATTCACTAACGTACCTGCACGCACACTTGTACGCACACTTACACACACCAAAATTCGATTATAAACATTAAGACATGGACACACAAGCGCACACACTGGTAATTGTATTTGACATGGCGCTGCAGTGTTTCTCTATGGGGCTGGGTTTTTTTGCTCTTTGTCACCTTCACCCCTTTGGCCCAATCTGCAGCCCACGGGCAATTATACAGACAGGGTTTATTTGACCTTTAACCTGTGGTTGTGTCAAGAAGTAAGGCTCAGCATATCCAAGGACAGGTAGGGACTTGATTAACCTCTGAACTTGGTCAGAGGAGAGGTCAATAACTGGGGCTAGAGGGCAGCTCACCTGCTTGCTGCAGAGAACAGATTGGCTGGATGCCATCTTTCTATTTCTGTGCGAGGGTGGTAGAGAAAAAAGCCTCGACCTGCATGAATGTGTCTTTATGACTTAAGTGCTCATGTTTAAGGCCGCATTACAAGCACACTGTGGTGTGAGGCATTTTTTAAATTCAGGTGTATCTTCTCATGCTTGAATTTTGGTGAATGCGTTTCTTTGCGAAGTTTTAAAGAGGAGCGAGTCTGTTAGATTTTGTGCTTGTTAGTGTTATGTGTACACATACTGTACATAACTGTGTGCGTCTGTGTGTTGCTCAAGGCATCACCAGTGTAGCTGGTCTCAGATCCCTGCTCCCAATCTTCTAGTCAGGTCAACCATCAAACACATCCATCCTGCCCTCCCTCACACCTCCCCACCCACTGAGGTCCCTCTCCCTCTCCTCTGCACACAACCCTGTTGTGGATACAGGCTGACCCAAATAAAGACATACACAGACACACTCACACACATACACACAAACTCAGCACCTCAGGGTCATCCTGGAACAAACACAGCCTTGTCTGCCTGCCCGCTCTCCTTTGCCTTATGTCAATTAATGGCTCGCAGTAATTTCACCTGACAATCCGGGCGGCGGTGCGAGGCTAGCCGAGATGTCACAGCGATGACCTTTCTGGCCCGCAGCCGCTCTTTTCTAATAAAGAATCTCACAAACCCACAGCAACTTCCTTTGTACTTTGTTAATGAGTTATTGATTTGAAACAATGCCCTGGCAAATATTGTCAGAGCAGACTGACCCTGCCAAGGTCATGCTATTTCATTGTATACAGTCTGAGCACGCTAATCTGCACGTGGGATGACATGGACGCTATAGTTTTTCTCCTCTCTCTCTCCCTCACTTCCTCTCTCCTTACACTGTATATCCCTTCATTGCAGAGTCCAATAACACACCTACACATTTCTCTCTCTCGCTCTCTCACACGTGCACACACCATCCCCCCCCTTGTTAGTCTTGCACACGTTTTTCACCTCATTCTCGTTTTCCTCCATCTCTTTCTCACATCATTATATTCCCAACTCTCCATAGGTACTATACCTGCTAATTACCCACAATGCCACAGTCATTATTTTCCCATCTCTGCCACTAATTTGCTCCATACCTTTCTTTCCCCCCCTACTCCAGCAGACCCATCAGTTCCCAGACAGCTTCTAGCTAACTTCAGCTCTCTGTTGGCTTTAAAAAAAGAGAGAGAGTAAAGAAAGAAACAAAAGACGAGAGGGGAAGAGGAAAAAAGGAAAAGAGATGGCGAAGGAGTGCACGTCCCAGACATTGATTAGAACGCAATTGCAAACAGGTGTCGTTGAGGTCCACTTTTTAATTGTGTGCACAGAGACATGCACGCACAAACTAACTTACTCTAATAAGCACTTTTGCTAACACCAAACATGTAATTATGTACAATGCTTATTTAATATTTAATCATTAGGCCAGATGAAAACAATCCTGTTCTGTGCTGATCAGGATGTATTAAAGAGTGTAATGACGGGGGCTGTGGTGGGTTTTCCCAGTGTGTGGCCTGAGAGATTGGTCAGAGCCAGTCAGAGTTTGTGTGAGCTCCGGTGTAATTTGTCTCTACTTCTTCCTTTGCAGGAAGTAACTCTCAAATAATATTGTTGCGTGATGTGTGTTTGTAATTTTACTTCAGCTCTCACTCTAACCCCTTGACATACTTATTGACATTTTTGTAAGATTGAAACCAGCAGTGCCCAAGCAAAAAGAGTCCAAACCCAATAAAGTTGTTTAGGGATCCCGTGACACTGTCCTGACACTTCTGGCTCCCACTGAAAAGTTTCTGAGTGTAGAAAGTAGAATGGCTCTTATCCACTAGATTCCTTCCGGTCCACGCTGTTCACCATCTCCCAACGTGAAACTCCAGCTTCCTCAGTAGTTTTCTGGAGTCCTATGTGTTTTGGATGAGGAGGAGCAGAAGGGAGGCGCAGGGAGGTCTGAAGTGGTTGTTTGTCAGAGAGTGTTGATGTTGTTAGATTCATTGTTTCCTGTGTTGGTCAGACACCGGGTTTGTGTTGGCGTTAGGGCTGTTATTCTGGCTGCAGCGCTCCTCTCCTCCTGCCTACCTCTCCCTGCTTCTCATTACAGTGAATAAACACTGGGCAAGTATTGGACCGGACAACTTTAGAAGAAACAAAAGACTGTGTGTGTGTGTGTGTCTGTGTGTGTGTGTGTGTGTGTGTGTGTACAAGTTTGCATCTATGTGTATGCAATTATGTGTGTTTTGGAAAGGAGTGTGAGTTGTTATTGTGTAAGTAATGGAAAGAGCTAAATTGAACAAATTCTTGAAACTAGACAGTTGGAAGGCGAGGAGTAACACTTGGAACCACTTACGGAGTAAACGTGGGGTAGAAAGTCAGTGTTGTGTAGAAGGTTGTCTAGCTAGCAGTTTTGATGGTGACGTAAGTTAAAACACATAATCAAGTGTTGTTGATTGGCTAGCAGGAACTTGGCTAAAACCACATTTTGGTGTGTGTCTATTACAAATACAGATTTTTTTTTAAGTATTATTTTTTTGGAGAGGGTTTTTTTTTCAGTGGTGAAAGTGGGAGAGAGACGGGATGACATGCAGCAAAAGTCTCCGGGCAGGATTCGAACCCGGGGCCGCTGCAGCAAGGACTTCAGCCTTGGCGCATGGAGCGCCTGCTCTACCAAGTGAGCTTAACAGCACCCCTACAAATACATAGTTGGGCTGAAAATATTGGCACCCTTGCAGACAGAAGTATTTGATCTCTACAGTTCTTCATTTCACTGTCACAATACAGTAACTTTGATTCTTTGATTATTTGATAATAATATTGTCCAGGTCAATTTCAGATTTTTCTGTGAAATAAGTTACAGGATTCAGTAAATTTTTTCATTTTTTTTAGGGCTCTGAGAGATAACGTGATAATAATGCTGTAATGCAAAATTGTTTTAACGTGACTAATTTCTTTAAAGCATTGATGCAACTTGTGATTTTTAGGTTGTAGTGGGCTCAGCATTAAAACTAGATCCTACTGAAGATCCTTGCACCATGTAAAACTAGAAAACCTAAGGACTCCATCGTTCCAAACTTATGCTAAATTTTGGCAAGGAAAAACTAGCATTTGCATTTGACCTCTGACCTCAAGATATGTGAATGAAATGTGTTCTATGGTTCCCCTGTACATACATGCCCATTTTATGATAATCAAATGCAATGTGGTGCAAGTCATAGTCAAGTCAACACACTGACAGCTGTTGTTGCCTGTTGGACTTGAGTTTGCTGTGTTATGATTTGAGTGTATTTTTTGACACTTAATGCAGTACCTGTGAGGGTTTCTGAACAATATCTGTCATTGTTTTGATTTGTTAATTGATTTTCAATAATAAATATACACATGCATTTGGCAGCATAAAGCTGCATATTTGTCCACTCCCATGTTGATAAAAGTATAAAATACTTGACAAATATCCCATAAAGGTACATTTTGAACAGATAAAAAAAGTGTGATTAATTTGCAAGTAATCATGAGTAAATTTTTTAACTGATTGACAGCCCTACTTCTTTTGTTTTGTTTCTCTGCAAACCAAAATAATACATATGTGGATACCAAATGATGTTTTACTGCTACAGTTTTCTGAAAGAAATGGTGCATTATTTGAAAAAAAAAAAAAAAATGCAAGGGTGCCAGTATTTCTGTACACACAGAAGATAGTACTATAGGGAGCTGTCAACACTGGAGTTCATGATGGCTGACAATAAATGATCTGTTAGCATATACATAGCTGTGTATCTGTGTGTGTGCGTGTAGGCGGCAACATGTTCATGAATTCCAAGTCCAGAGCTGAGAGAGCCTGTCAAGCTCACACAGATATACTGTATACCCTCCATAATATGTATGGCTCACTCTCTCTTGCTCCGTCTGCTATCTCCTTTTCTCTAGCTCTCTCCGCCATTTGATAATAGTTAGCTGTCAGCATCTGGAGACTTTCCGGTCCTGAGACTGTCTAGTGTGCAGATCCGTATTTTATATTCTCCGAGGGGACAGTATGGATCACTATATATTTGGTAAACACACACACAAACTGCACACACCCTCAAATGTCCCCTGACAGTCATGGCTGAAGGATGTTGGCAACAGGTGTGCATTTGGGACGCTATTCTGACAGTGCTTGCAGATGCACACACACACACAAACAGACAAATACACACACAGTGCGGGGGAAAGTGTGGAAAATAAATAAATAAGCTAAGATAGTGTGTGAGAGCTGGTGACAGGGAGCCGGTCTCGCAGGGCGGCGTGCTCCACTGCAGCTAATTAACCCCAGGAAATAATTGCAACAATATGCAAATGTTGTTGAGATAATTCACTACACTGCCATGTCAGCTAGTCAGTCACTCTGTCGCCCACCGCCGAGGGTGTAGGCAAAGAGCGTATTTTGTTGTGTGCTAGGTTGGGCGATGGAGTTAGGCGCAGAGGGAGGTTCATTTGCCACCATTAAGACATCAGCTGTTGAGTATGTGTCTTTAAATTCTCATCATTATTATTCATAAATTAAGAATAAATAAAAATACTCCTCCTGTCTTCATTTTGTCAGTGAGCACCATAGGCTGTATATAATGTCATGACAGCTCCCCAAAAAAGTGAAGCCAAAACATCTGGATTTCCCCCTGGGCCGTGCTCGGCTCGTGATTGGCTCAGGCGAATGTGTGGGCCGGACCTCAGTTCTGCAGCTCCAGTTCCCCGATCACTACTGCACGGACTCTGGCTCCAAATGACCTCCAAATCTCAAGATGGCAGCTCCCATATCAGGATATTTTGGCTTCACTTTTGTAGTGAGTGGAGGAAGTGGTGACGCCTTGTCCACCTGTATTTAAAGCAATATGGTTATTGCTGCATTTTGCTTGCAATCAGCTGATATCTGCAGTTTTTGGAATAATTGATGAAGTAAATCACACACACACACACACACACATTAAGGTGCTATTGACAGAGGCAAATCCTGGCTAATGTTTCCATGTGGGGCATTGTCACTAAAGGGTGGGCGGAGAGGTGGACAAAACAGGGAGACGGAGGAGTGCAAAGAAGAACAGGTGGCATCAACGGAGGAGAGAAAGAAGGTAGAAGAGAGGGACGCGGCGAGGGAGGGAGGGAGGCAGGCTAATGAAATGGGCTCCACAGATGAAGGGTGACATGGCGGAGGAGAGCGAGGAGGGAAGCTTCAAAGGACTTTGATGTCACAGCCTTTCAGACAGACGACTCTGCTTCAGCCAGCCTCAGCTCCATGCACGTAGGGTAACACATGCAGAGCACTGATGGCAGAAGGGCAGGGCAGAGCCGAGTTGCCTGCTCTTGCATCACACTCTGTGAATCGAGGTGGGTGCTGACACTACAACCCCCTCATGCTAATCTAGCGGTAAACACAAACACTCTGACAGGTTAATTTACCCCTAGACAAACAACGGCAACAAAAACACACAGCGGCACATCATCAAATAGCAGAAGCACACACGCACCTGCACACAAACACAAACACAAATTTGTACACACAAATACGCGAAAACATCCCATTGCATCACAAACTACCTGACTTTCTTCTAAAGGAAAAAGTTTAAGCCATGTTTTATGTAGCGCGTGTGTGTTCTACACTATCTCCTCAATTATCACCTTCAGGAGAGCGAACGTTGTAAAGTAATTATCTTTATTTGATAATATGCTGTCTTATTTGTTAAATGCATTTATGGAATACAACAGGAGAGTCTCTTAAGACACCCCCTCTGTCCTTTACCTCATATTACTAATTATTTGTTTTGGAGTCATATGGAACAGTTTGACACTCAATTAACAGATGAGCTTCCATTCTCTGTAGGCCATGTGTTTGTTTATTTCCAGATATTCTTTTTTATATATACATCTGTATGCTAATTAAAAGGAATATGTGTGTGTTTTTGAATAGCGTGCTATCTTAAATGTAGTGTGCTGTTGTGATGTAAGGATACAGGTGTTTCCAGTCGACAAGGCTCCATGTTGTAGTGCAGCCTCTTGTGGGAATGTATTGTTGATTTCTATTGTGGACCAGACAGTTTGATAGGAAATCAAAGTCTAGAATCAATGTCACAAGTTCATTAATGGATGCCCTTTTCTCGCCTGTACTTTTACTATTGTTCTTTCCAGCCCTGGATAAGCGCCTACGTCTCTGCTTAATTAAACATGTCTTCTGGTTGCGTGTGTGTAATCCAGCTTGTGTGTGTGTGTGTGTGAACTTGTGCATGTGAGAACATACGTGGGGGTATTCATTGGTGAATGTGTGCGTGGGTGCGAAACTGTGCTGTTTTGTATATGCACGTGTAGCTCTCCTCTCTGTTGTTTTTTTTTCCCTTTAACCTTGCCCTAGTGTCTTCCCATTACGCCTCTACTGGTGTATAGATGGGCCATCGATTCGGCAACGGGGTACAAATTAAGATTTAAACGTTACGTCACCCAGCCTATTGAGTTTTACATTTAGGGCATTTGCAATATGCAAGACTTATTGATTTGCTGAAGTGTGGCTCTTTATAGAATCCCCTCTGGCCACCACCACTTTTTTTTGTTTCTCTTTTTCTTTTTGGCTGGCCCCGAGGTGCACGTTTTTGATGCTGTATCATTAAATTGAAAGAGTTTGATGACTCTATTGATGCTCCAGTCTCACCGGATGGACACGTGCACAGCTGTGTTTGTTGACAGCCTTCAAGCTTGTATGATTTACATCATTCTTCTTTGTTTTGGATTTAACATTAGAGTTTTTTTTGTGTTGCAGGAAAATGGTTCCTCCGAGGAACACGTGCTGTACGTGTGGGACCACTTTGTGTCCAAAGCCGCAGCCAAGAATGTCTTCATCATGGCCCACAGCTACGGAGGGCTGTCTTTCGTTGAGCTGGTGAGTGTTTTAGTTTTCCGCTTATCCTTCCTACCTCCCACCGACAAAGAGACACACAATGCACTCCTGTCAGTACAGTCACATACATGTTGGAAAAGCTGCGTATTCCAACCGTTCTATAAACTAAAATTCAAGTTGCAATGCTACTACACACACTAAAGATGTTGCTTTGCAAAAAAACTACATATTCTCAAACATACACACACTGTATATTCAAACATGCAGAGCAGTATTGGCACCGGTCACCTCGGGGAGACAGGCAGCAGAGTGATAGTGTGTGAAACATGGTGGAACGATTAAAAATAAATAGCATTTAGTTTCTTTGAAAAGGTACTGCTTCTGTAAACAATCTGGTTCATCCTTGTCCTTGGGCACTATCCACCTCCTCTAACACATCAAGAACAGGAGGAAAACCGGGGGAAGAAGAGTGCTGGATAACGAAATGTAGGAATGGCAATGCAACAACAGTGGTACTGTTAAAGCAGATCCGCTGTAGAGCATGCAGATCTATCCCAGCCTTAAGACAGACAGAGGATAGGTTGAAAGATGGTGGGAGGGAAGTGGATTTGAAGGAATTAATGGTGCACAGGGGAGGGTGAAAGTAAAAGTTTGGCCAGCCTCTTGGCTTCATAATCGCACCCTTCAGCTAAATGGGCCTACAGTGTGTCTTTTGTGGGTTATATGAAGGCCTCTGAGGTTAATACTTTATTTTCTAGTCTTTGGTTTACTGCAGTGTCCTAGTGGGATTCTGCATCACATATTGATCATCACTTTCTCTTCTGTTAGTGTTTTAATGACTACAGTTAGCTAATAATAAAGCTTGAGTGTCCAGATAGCCAATACCATCATAGTGAGTTATCTTTACCAGGTCAGAGTAGCAGTTAGGAGTCGTCGTTTATGGTGGAGAAGTATGTTTGGACCCTGCTAGCTTGCTACTTGGTGTCTATATACTGTCTGATTTATCATTGCTTCTAAGTCTAATGTGTATACTAGTGACACATACAGCAACGAAAACTCATGTACTGTAGAGATGCCACAATACCAAAAATTTAGTAGTCAGTACCACTACCAGTGAAATTCTACAGTTCTTGAAGTAAAACAATTAATCCCATGTACTTCAACATCCACTTCTTTATTACCTTTTGCACACTGCTTTTTGGTAAGAAGTTAAACGGGTCATAATGGGGGGCGGCAGTAGCTCAGTCTGTAAGGACTTGGGTTAGGACGCGGACGTCACGGGTTCAAGACCCCCATGGACCAAGACCATGGACCAAGACCAACTGGTTGCTGGAGAGGTGCCAGTTTACCTCTTGGGCACTGCCGAGGTGCCCCTGAGCAAGGCACCAAACCCCCAACTGCTCTGGGCGCTTGTCAGGAGCAGCCCCCTCACTCTGACATCTCTCCATTGACGCATGTATATGTACTGTGTGTGAAAAACAGAGTGTAAAACTGAATTTCCCCACTGGACTAATAAAGGAATATCTTTCTTTCTTTCTTTCTTTCTTAATTCACCCTCTATGTTATTCTCTATTCTATTTATTGATTTTATATTGCTGTGAAAATATTTCCTCCAGACAATTGTTTTCATTCAAGTTTCTTGCCAAAAACTATATTTTAGAAGATTACATTCGAACACATCGTGGTGACATTAGAATTTACCTTCACCAAATGCTTGAACGCATGATAATGTAAATCATCTTCTGTTTTGAAGACAGCAGGACCAGAGCTAGTTAACGGTAGCTTTTAGCAGCTAGTAAGCAACAGTCCTGTATGGAGCTAACAGATAACGTTAACTGTTTCTCTTCCTGCTGATTTTAATACATTGTTCCCAATAGAGATGTTACAATACCATTTTTTCCCTTTCCAATACCGATTCCAATACCTGAACTTGCGTTATGAGCTGATACCGAGTACCCATCCAGTACCAATTTAGCGATACCATTGTGCAAAAAAAAAAAGTATTTAGGCTTCTCACTCACTCACTCACCAACTGCTTATCCGGGGTCGGGTCGCAGGGGCAGGAGCTCCAGCAGGGGAACCCAAACTTCCCTCTCCCGGGCCACATTGACCAGCTCTGACTGAGGGATCCTGAGGTGTTTCCAGCCTCCTCCCAGCTGGTCCTACCAGGGGGGCATCCTTACCAGATGCCCGAACCACCCCAGCTGATTACTTTCAACGCAATGAGCAGCGGCTGTACTCCAAGTCCCTCATGGATGGCTGAGCTTCTCACCCTATCTCTAAGGGAGACGCCAGCCACCCTCCTGAGAAAACCCATTTCGGCCGCTTGTAGCTTTGCCTTCCTGCTCAGCTCTCTTTTTGTCACAACAGTGCGGGAAAGCACCGTTACCGCCCCTGCTGCTCTGATTCTCCGGTCATTCTCTACATGTGTTTTGTGGACTTGGAGAGGGCGTATGACCGGGTCCTCCGGGGGATGCTGTGGGGGGTGCTGTGTGAGTATGGGGTGAGGGAGTCATTTCTCATGATACATAATTCCCTTATGCTTTGACGCGGCGAGGAGTCATCTCAGGCCCAGTGGAAACCCTGGTATTGAACTGATACATAGACTGGCGTACTCACCGATACGTGATCCTGAATTTTGGGCAGTATCGGACGCATCTCCAATATTGGTATCATTATCTATAAGTATTGGGCACAACTGTAGTTCACAATGTGGCATTATCAGGGAAGAAAGTGGGTATGTCAATACTGAGTTTACTACTTTCCAATCAGATTTTCTATCGATGAGGGGATACTGTTCGTGTCGGTACCTGTGGTACTTTAGAAAAACAAGAACCGTCACTTTTTCCGAATTTTGACTTTGACTTTGAGCTCTTTTGTACCATTTTATTTATTATAATGTTTTAAGAAGTAAAGATTGAAGTTACAGGGATGTGACGTTTAGGGTGCAGAGTTGCTTTACCGTTGACAGGACAACAGCTGCATGTGATATTTTAGGTTCCTATTGCTAGAAAAGATGCTATCATTTTAAACACAACTTTATGCTGATAAATTACACTGCATAAAACATCTTTGAACGTTTCTTATGTGAATTCCAGCATGCAGTAGCTCTCTACAGATTGATAAGAAGCAGAAAAGAACAACCAAAAGTCTTGCTCTGTTGTATTTGTGCCTTCTGAAATTTCAGCAACCATGTGTACAGTATGTAGTAGTCTTAACTCAGTGCCAGGCTTATTGCAAACACGCTGTGCTAGCTGCGGTAGCATTTAAAATACTAAGGACTGCACTATATTAAGCGTTGCTATAGCCAGCATACGGTGCGAGTTGTGCTTGCAAGCCTCTCTATGATCTGAGAGCTGGGATACATACCCAGTTTGCTGGTTTCTTGATCTGACAGATTTACTGCTAGACTCACCACATCCCATATTATTCAGGACATATCTCTTCTCTTTTCTTAGAACGGGGAAAGGGAGGGGGGCACAGGGAGGATACGGCTAGTGGGGGGATTAAAGGTGGGCACTTGTCCCACTGGTGTTTTCAGGAATATTTTATTTTCTTTCTTTCTCTTTCACCTACTCTTTTTTTTGTTTAGTATTTTGTAATTTTAATTTGGCTGCTAAATATTCATACAGTGTTTTGTCCGTGACAGCCTCACAATCTCCGGGGCTTTCTTGCCGTGTGACGGAGACTAGGTATTCTCACTGTTTGTCTCTTTCTGTCTCTCTATGTTTCAGACAGTGTGTGTAAAGGCCTCAACGAGGTTTTTAACTGTGTTCTTTCATGTGATGTCCTTGTCATGTGAAAACCATCTTAAAAACACTCGTATATAGTATGTGCATATATAAATACATAGCATATAGCAGGTGCAGTATGGAGAAGGTAACATCAAAACAGAAACTTGAAAGATCATTGTGTTCACTTTAAGTGACAGAGTGTTGGAATATGCCATTGTCAGGTTTCCCTCGAGGCCGTCCCGGCTTCTCTTGTCTATCAGTGTCGAAACTCCTTCACCTCTTCCACACTGACACAAAAACACACCTGTACCTATCAGCAACATTGTCTACATGCAGGATGCAGACTTGTCCAAGCCAATCATGCCAGGGTCTCCTTATGATATTATTAGGGCTGTCAAAGTTAACGTTATAATGATGCGTTAACACAAATTTGTTTTAATGCCATGAATTTGTATAACACATTAACACAATTTGATTTTTTGGTTTTAGTGGGCTCAGATGTAAGCTAGTGTGACGATACGGACGTCATATTAAGCTAGAAAACCTGAGGAATTCATTGGTACCAACCATGTCATACTAACTTGATGTGAAGGAGGGTAAATAATGCTCCAAACTTATGCTACATTTTAGCAAGGAAAACCTGGCATGGCCATTTTCGAAGAGGTTCTGTGACATCTGACCTGAAGATGTGTGAAGGTAAATGGGTTCTGTGGGTACCCATGAGTTTCCCCTTTACAGACACGCCCACTTTATGATAATCACAGGCAGTTTGGGGCGAAGAGAAGAAGTCATAGTCAGCAGACTGATAGCTGTTTTTGCCTGTTGGGCTTGAGTTTGCCATGTTATGATTTAAGCATATTTTTTATGCTAAATACAGTACCTGTGAGGGTTTCTAGACATTCGTCATTAATTTGTGTTAATTGATTTCCAATAATAAGTATATACATACATTTGCCTAAAGCAGCATATTTGCTCACTCCCATGTTGATAAGAGTGTTACATATTTGACAGATCTCCCTTTAAGGTACAATTTGAACTGATAAAAAATATGTGATTAATTTGCAATTAATCACGATTCAATATGTTTATCAATTGACAGCCCTGATTATTCTGATTTTGTTTAGGTGCATTGTTAGTAAGTATTCTACTTTATGTATACATTCAAACTACTTTACACTTTACAGGAGTACCTAACATACATTACATTTAAAGCAGCCACTATACATTTCTTGCTTGTTACTTGTTTTTGCGCTCCCTCGCACACACTCGTGCACATACGTGCGCACGTCTACTTAATTGAGGAGAAAGTGGTCCAGCGGGACGGGGCGGGAGGCGTGTGCGCGCATCAGCAGGCGAGTGGAGAGCGGAGCCTTGCGGGATGAACCGTTTGACACATGAGAAGACCCAGAGAAAACAAGCTGTCTGCGGGTTAATTACTACTCCCCTTTGCAGTTAATAAATACATTTCTGATCAAGCACATCAAAAAAAAAAAAAAAAAAAAAAAAAAAGGCCCGCCATTAATTTCTCCTGCTCGCTCCCTCATGCTCCGGAGCATGTTAGTCCCTGTTTGGAGCGCTCAAGTGTTTCATTGCAATTTGATTTCTTTTAAAACACTTCACAGTGTGTACTGACTAATTATAGATACATCAAAGAGTAGCTAACTGCCTTTGAATGAGGGCTGCAGGGGGAAAGCTGCTCACTCCTTTTTCTCTGCTTTACCCCCCCCCCCACCCACCTCTCTCGCCCTTTTTCCCCTCTCTATCACTCTTCAGCTATCACAGAATCCATCCATCCCTCTCAGTTCACTGTTTTGCAGCTCTCTCCTTCTCTTCTATCGCTCCCTTAGAGTCTCTAGTCTCCTCTGACATCTGCTTTCATGCTTGGCCAGCCTGCTCCTCCCTGCTCCTCCTTCTCTGTCTCTCTCAGCTGTGTAGTTTTAAAGGAAGATGGGTCATGTTCCCCTAGTTTTTTGAACCCAGTATTCCTATTTTCCTTTCAAAGTCTAAGGGGTTTTAGCCTGGCTGTGGACCGCATCTCTCTCTGCGCCTCTGCATCTCACACACAAACTGGCCATGCTCCTCTAGGTTCCAGGTCTGTAGTATCCTTTCTTCACCTGAGGACAAATGTCACCCCAGAACGGACACTAGAGAGTGTAATGGTCTGACGGGATAGAAGCATACATGCCCTGCCTCCATCTCTCCCTCAGCTCAGCCTGTCTTTTCATCTCTCTTCTTTGCCAGGAGTGTTTGGAGGAGGGAAGTGTTGGTAGGGGTGGTTGTGTTGAGGAAGGGTTGTCTAACCCGCACTAACCTTCCCGCTCACAGTGCGAAAATAGGAGCACTCATTGGATAGGACAGGGCAGCATTATATAAGGCCTTATGTAAGAATGCATCTGTCTCCCAGTACACAAATGTGTGGGTGCCAACCAGCCAGCCGCCACAACAGCCCCTCAAGTACATGATTACAGATTTTCAAGTGTCCTATGAACATGACACAAAAATATATATATGTACACACACACACACACACACACACACACACACACACACACACACACACACACACACACACACACACATATACATACATACAGTACAAGCTTGCAGACTGTACGCGTTCTGTACAGTGCCATCTGTTTCAATCTAGCTTAGTTTTCTCTCCGTCATCATTGGATCTGTGTGTGTGTATGTGTGTGTTGTGGCCAGGAGTCAGATGTGGGAAGAGATGCTTGAGGTGAGACAGATAGACATGAAGGTTTTCGTCGCTCCTAGTGGACTTCAACGCCATGCCGGTGTGTGGAGGATGAGAAAGATGAAACACTGCCGGGTGTATCAGTCTTAGATGGAGAAGTTAGTTTTACATAGCTCTGCATTTAAAAAGTGATTGAATTTCGCACTAAATTCACACTAAATGAGTGTTTTTATGTTGTGTGGTATGGGAAGATTCAAGAAGAACAATAATATGTCTTGTACATAATCAGATTCACAAGTTGAATTACAAGTAAGAAAAACTAGTTTCACTATTTTCTGTCTGTTAAAGATTTACTATTCATTAACTACATGCATTTTTCCTAACAAGCTTGTTGCCTTTTCTCTGCACAATGCAACTGAGTTTTTTTTTTTTGTTTTTTTTGCCTGTTTTGTTTGCATAGTCAGTTCTCTCAACCTTTACTCTTTGACCTAAGCAAACGATATTCACTATCACAAAATCCACTTCACTTTATGCCCTGTTTCATGTCCTCATTTCTTTCGTCCTCCTAATTCCTCCCCTTTCCCAGTCATGATGACCCTCAGGGCAGCGGCGGTGCCAACTGTGCCCTCTGTGCAGGACTCTGGGTCTGGCAGTGGTCTGTAGAGCTTCATGACTGGCATGGTAACAGCCCACTGAACACATGGTGCTGTGCAAACACAGCGCTCACCCAGTGTGCCTCTGGAAAATCACAAAAATGTGTAAATGTTAAAAAACATTTTATTAAGTGTTGTCATTGTACCTGAACACCAAGCTTGCTTATACTACTTTATCTATATCTGTATCTATAGCTGAGGTTTTTGATATTTATACACATGTAGAGCTTAGGCATACACCTTTCTAGCTGCTCTCATACTTATTAATGGCATCTTTTTTTTTTGCTTGAAATTAACCTTGTATATTGTTATTTAATGTTTATTATCAACTTCCATGGTTTTAAAGGGCCAGAGTATAACAGTTAGAGGGATCTATTGGCAAAAATGGATATAATATTAATAAGTATATTTTCTTTAGCATATAATCACCTGATAATAAGAATTGTTGTGTTGTTGTTACCTTAGAATGAGCTGTTATGTCTACATAGGGAGCAGGCCCCATCTCCACAGAGTCCACCATGTTGCACCACCATGTTTCAACAGTATCAGAACAGAATCAGTACAGAACAGACAAACTAAACGCTGTTAACTTTTCCAGTTTTTCCAGTTGATAGCGCTACTTGCTCCTGTTGCTGCCGAGCTCTCTCTCTCTCTTGCTTCACCACTCACTTCTCACATAAGCACACACTCTACGCATGCTACTCTTCCAACAACTGGCTCTAGAGAAGGCTATTTGCATTTGTTTGCTTGTGCACATACTTTTGGGTATCTGGATTGCCTGCCAACCCACAAACCATGAAATAAGGCAACCCAGTCAGTATTCCGTGGGCTGCCTAGATCCTAAAACATGTGATTCAAGAAGCCATTCACACTTGGCTCCCCTTCCTGTGTCACTTGCAGGCCCACTAACATGTCGGCCACAGCTTGAGAACTACCTTTGCAAAGGTGCACTCATTTTGTCATTTTCCCTCCAGCCAATCAAAGCAGGCTTTTTTGGGGTCTTAAGGAGACAGAAGGTGAAAACGGGTATATTCAGACAGACAGTATAAAAACAAAATTGTGGTTTTTTTTTGAACATTAAAGCATGTAAACATGTTCTAATAGAAACTCAGACTACAAATATAACCCTGAAAATGAGCATGATATGTCCCCTTTAAGGTGGTTTAAGTTAGCTTATACATCAGAGCTATTTATATGACCATCTGCAGGGTGAATTGACTGCATGCAGCCTCTTAGAGGTCCTTTCCTCATTGTAAAGTTGCTGCCGTTCCAAAATTTCCTAACTCTTTACAAAGCCCAGCTGATTCTTGGATGGATTGGTGGCTAGCTTGCCAGCAAACACAAAAAACAAAATGTAAAAAAAAAAAAGGACACATTTAAAGTTGTAAAGAGTTTTCTGTTTTGTCTGCCTCCCCACCCTGCCTCCAGTGTTTGTGTTTTCCTAGACTAAACACGTCCTGGACCAATCTCTCTCCTGAATGCTCAGACATAAAAATTGATATTGATCTTTTTACAGAATCTAAATCCCAGTCAGACAGCAAACAAGTTGATTTCCATAAAATGTCGGTGCATTCGTTTAAACCAGGTCAAACTAAGTTCCACATTTGTGTCTATCTGAAATACTCTTCTAGGACCGGTGCAACCTTCACCTGAGTTCATCACCACACAGGCAAAAATCACTTTTAATTTGTTGACGAAATCATCCCAGCTGTGAAGACGTCCATACGCAGGGCTCTGAAAAGCCCCTCGTCTAATGTTGTATGCACGTCTCGGCCGCCTCCGAAAACTCTGAGTGCTAGCCTGTCTATTGCTTCTGGAGGGGATGAAGAGAAGGTTTGTTTTTATCTCAAGGTTCTCCATAGCTGGCGGGCTTGCAAGCGGTGCAGTAGCGGTGCAGTTTCCTGTGTGTATGTCTGACTATGTCTGCAAGTGGGTGCACACATATTGTATGGGTCTGGTGTATGTGTGTGTGTGTGTGTGTGTGTGTGTGTGTGTGTGTGTGTGTGTGTTTGCACGTCTGTGTGTGTCAGCCCTAGCCTGGAGAAGCCTGTATCGTCCTGAGCAGAGCAGCTCGGTGGAGAGCGGCTATCAGAGCCACGTTAGGGGAGGAGAGGAGGAGAGGGTGAGAGGCGATGATAAATGGCTGGGGCACACTAGCAGAAATTAGTGGAGCCGTATGCAAAGCTGTGGCGTTTTGTTTGATGTGAAACAAAAGGACCACCATGACAAAAGTGCCTGCCAGCCTGCACAGCAGGACGGCAGCCCTCAGGACATACACCATCGCCACTGTGTGTGCGTTTGCTCGTGTGTTGGTACGCACTTGCGTGCATGTGGTAATGCATGCATATCATGCGTGGTGCTGTTTTCCAGTCCTGTCTATATTATGTATATTATCCCTCTCAGTGTTTTTGTGCTCTGCTCGTAATGACAGACAATGCCTAGCCCTTTGTACACCATCAAAAGACACGGTTTCTTCCTCAGCACAGCGACAGCATATTTGCTCTATTAAGCAGCTGAAATATAGACGTCTAATTTCTTTGTGAATGAATAGGCATCTTAGAGAGCGGCTCTCCTCTTAACATAAGGATGTAAATTGAACTGTTTAAATGTCACGGCTAGCAAGCTGATTTGATTTGAATTGATTTGCTTGTTTCTGGGAAAAAAAGACCTCCCTTGCCAAACCTTAGCTGCGCTGGCTGCCACAGATAGACCAAGGTCTTTCTTTCCACCTCAACAACACATTGTAGGGCTTCTGAATTCTTCTATCTGCTGTGATTATGTACAAATGGCCTTCATTTGCCATCCATTTCAAAGCTGTAGTGCTGCATTGTGACTAGAGGCAGATGATGCAGACCAAATTACAGCGGGTTTGCAGTTTGAAAAGGATACTCGCACAATAGGCTTTGTGAAGTATTCCCTTCAATGCGTTGCCATTATTCTCACCTTTGTTGGTGTTTCTCTCTATGTTTCAGGACCATCTTTGGTTTCTAGATTACATTTGTGGTGTTGGTAGGCAGCGGGGGGTTGGTAATACTTTACTCACCTCTTGTCTCTCTTGTGCTGTGTCTTCAATATGAAGGGGAATTGATTGTGCGCCAGTTTCCAATTTTGTTGTTTGCTGCATTTTTTAAAAATTTCTTTCACTATTAATTCTGTCTTGTTTTATTGTTGCACAGGTACAAAACCATCTAGCTCTTAGAACGTAAACACCGTCTATTGATGTTTTTGGTTTGTTTGTCATCAATTTTTTTGTCCATTAGACATAAACTACATGCCTCTTTTTAATGCGTTGTTTCGTAATGTCTCTGTTAACCAAAGGGATGCAGACAGTAAAGGCAGCACAACATTGTTGCAGTTGGCAGGAGTCTGCCATGCTGTTCTAAAATACAGGGTGGATCCCGCTTTTCCACTGAATTATCCTCCTTCGTCACGTGTCTTATTTGCTGCTCGCATCTTCCTGTCCTCTGACTTTTTTTATTGTCATCAAACAAAATGGATTTCAAGAGGATTTACAGTTCAGGATACCAGAAATTTACCACGCTAAAAAGAAATGTAAAACAATAAATTCCTTTACTAATGTTTAAATACTTTTTTATTAGGAAGTAAAACAGGTCATAATTCCCTCTCTGTTATATATTTTATATTGCTGTGAAAACATATCCCTCAAACAACTGGATTTATTCAAGTTTCTCACCAATCTACATTTTATAGGTTTACATTTGAACGCATTATAGTATTTTTACTGAATAGAGCCAGAACTCATCATAATGTAAACGGTACCTCCCATTTTGAAATTGGCAGGACGAAAGCTAGTTAACATTTGTTGTCAACAACCGGTAAGCAGCACGTTCCTGCACGGAGGCAACAGGGAAAATTGAGTTTACTGCATCCCAAATAGGGCTGCACGTTTTTGAAAATATATCTAGCAGTAGACCATTTTGCGATTTTGATAAATTTCAATCCGTTGTGTAGCCCTAGTCCCAAACACACTGTCTATCTCACCTGTGACGGCGGGACACTGTTTTTCTACAGTAGTGCAGGTACCATAGGTAGGTCAGGGCTTGAGACTAAGACTACCATCATGTTTTGGCATTGACTTGGTACCAAAGTATCTGTTCTTGTGACATCTCTAATATCGATATAGATGGATTTGTGTCCATTCTCTTCCTTTCTCCAAAAAAGTGTATGTTCCTGTATTTTCCTACAGTTTTGGTAGCCTACATACCGCTACACCCACAACCAGCTAACTCCATGGACACTAACATTACTGTGATCACTTGACTTTTTACATTCAGTCAGTAGATTAAGACAGATGCTCCTGCAGGGCTGAACATGGCTGCAACACAGAAAAGGTAGACTGTCAAGAGAGGTTGTGAGGGAAGTGATTCACCTCGCGTTCAGTGTGTTAACAGCTGTTTTCCCTCAACATTGTTTCAGGAGTACTGCATGTATAGCAAGATAAAGTACCTATATGTTACAAATTATTTTCTTTCTTGTCTCCCTAACTTTTTGTAGTCCAGGGTTAGAAAGGTCATCTGAGGCACAGCCAACAACCAAGGGCAATTCAAGGCATCCATTTCATGTCCACACTATTTAAAAAATCTTGGGGATATACAGCATGTGTCTTGTTTTGATCAAAGTATCCTATAGTGCACTCAGCAGTCCAGAGGCAGACATGGAGCTGTTGCTCTTACCTTAGGCTCTGACACAGGAGCGGTCAATACACTTCAGGATTGCTTCCATCCTTCTCGGTTTCCATCGTCAGTTGAAGAATCCCTCTTCATCTCAGTATGTGTCTTTTACTGATTTTACAGTATCTATATCTTTCTCCGTCTAGTAGGGATGCTAATTTTGAAAAAGAAAAAAAAAAAAGATTTAACTGATAACCGACTCTTGTTGGATTATTAACCATTAACTGACGAGATTAGTGCGTCTCATGCGGCAGTACGCCAGCTGCAGTGTATGAGCACAACAAACTGAGTCCCCAGTTCACCCATCCAGGAGCGATAGCAGCCACAGTGCTACGTGTAGTGTTCCAACACATGCGGCCACTTTGCCAGTAAATTTCTGCCACCACCACCAAAACATTTAGTTCAGCAGGTCAGCTGTGTGTCTGCGCGGCACAACGATACTCTGTCGCCCACCGTAACTTTAGCTACTGTCTGTGTGTTTGTGTTACGTTAGCAGCTGTAGCGTCGCCGGTGGCTTTGTGCCCACCGTAGTTACACATACGCTCTATCAGTGCAGTGTCACGTTAGCGAGTGTCCGACAGGCCGCGTGTGTGGCGGCGTGGAGTGTTGATTTGTTGGTGGCGTTATAGCTGTGAACGTAGATGTAGCAGACAGTGTGTGTGCAGTTTATTATCGTGAATAAATGCTACGAGGCTACAACTCTTCCGCTCTGTGGTCCGCTGAAGACCAGAGGCAGTTTCCTGTGTCTTGCAACTCCGGCTCACACTCTCTTAAGATGGACCAGCTTATCTCCTTAAACTGACAAGCCGATCCTCAGAGTTTTGCTCAGCTTTTTAGTCAATTAATATTTCTTTCAACAGTTTAACCAATACCATTTTTTAATGTTTGTTAACAGTTAAATGGTTCATTATTAACATCCCTACCTAGTCAGTAGTTTGAGTACACAGCAGACTTTTTTCATGACCAGTTCAGCAAGTTGCTGTCCATTATTTTCTGCTCACAGAGAGAAAAGTTATCAATCAATCATGGATCGCCATGGTTATCTTGTCCATAATTAAGTCATGCACTTCTAATTGGTCTGTGATAGCTTTAGATTGGTACCAATGTCAGGTGTTTAATACGAGGGCATTAGAAAATGTTGGTTGGTCGTTGGTTTTCAGTAGTTAGTCTTATCCAGTCCTTGGTCTAACCATCCATGGTTTTAGCACGCTTTCACCAGGTCGTCACGGTTACACCACTCTTCTCTTTTGTTCCTCAAAACACACGGATGTTGCCATGGTGACATAATTGAAAATCATTACACCTCAAATAAGTATTGTTGCGCTGACTATTCATAAGTCTCCTCTCACATTTTTGTTTTTTTCCTCCCCAGTGAAAAGGAAGTGAAAAATCCATCTGTCCACCGCACATCATTGTGCAAAAGGCTCTTTTTTAATCTCTCTTGTCCTGCCCCCCCACATCCCCCACCCCACCTCTTCAACACAGGGTCTTTCTTGCCACTTTGTGATATAAGAAGCAGAGCTAGTTGAAGTTCATTTGGGTTCAGTTAAATCTTGAGGGATTCATCATTACATATTTACTGGCTGAGGCTGATCTTGCTGTAAGGTTCTACCCTCGCCCCATTGATCTAGTGCGCATGTTCACTCCAGAGGTTACGGGACGTGCTTCCATTTGCATAAGGCCCTGGGCAAGGTTCTTTACACCATTGATTGGCCTGTCCATGAGCGCCCCGTGCCTTCTCGCATTGATCACTTTGTTTTTTCCCGGAGACAGTGCTACTCAGAGTTCAGCTGCAGCTCCAGCTTATCAGACCTGCCGGGGGAAGAGAGACCGACAGGGAGAGAGGAAAAAGAAAGAGCGAGCACAAGAGAGCGAGACGTAGGAGTCAGAGGGGGGTAGATGGAAAACTTTAGAGCCAGTATCTTAATAATTTTGCATGCTTTTCCTTTGAATTTTGACACTTAAGCTGAGAAAGTAAAACACAGTTTCACCCTGCCACCCCTGTGTCTTTGCTCCTTCAGCCTGTGTTTCCCTGAGCTAGCTGTTTTTACGGGAGTAAACACATGCATATATGCACCTAATCAGATTTACAATGAAACACACGGAACACTCAGCACACACAGACGGATATTAGCATTTTCTACTCACACCTGAATTGCCACTAACATTGAACAGCCCTCCTCCCTCCTTGTTTATCCCCATCCTCTGCTTCAACCCTGGTCTGCTTGTATCAGTGTGCTATAGAGAAAGCTCTCCTCTCCCCCACACTGTTTTTCACTTTTCTTTCTCCTCCTCTTGCCTGTTTCCACTCTTTTACCAACACTGTCTGCCTCGTAGCTGCTCGGACAGTCTTCTCTCCTTCCACCTACTCACTCGGTCAGCGAGGATGCTTTCTTGATTTACTCAGGGTTTCCTCACTCTCTCCCATAATTCAGCAGCATCTTTATATTAAAGTCAATATTATTAAAAGTTTTCTGTTGTCTTCTGGAGTCATGTTTATGACACAGAGGCTCTAATTATATTCTATATGTATCTGTTATGGCATGCTTGAGTGCTTGTATATAAGGTTGAGGAGGTGCAGCACTAAAAGTAGGAAAAGTGTTGCTCTTAGCAGATTTTAAGGTAGTGGTCCATATGCTAATCGGTGATTGTTACATGAAGGCTTATGTGTTTATGTTTTGATTTGTACCATTGCGTGTCGATCCAGCATGGCGTCAGTGGTGGGCGCAAGGCTCAGACTCCCATGATGCACCTCCTCTCTTTGTTCTGCTGTGTGAGAGCAGCGTGCAGCTTTGTCTGCCTCCGTCGTTCCTCTCGGCTCGTTGCCTCAGAGGCAACAAGGTCTCGCTCTTCCCTCTCCACTCCTCCAGACCCCTCTCGCTCTTTTCATTCACTCTTTAATACCCATTGGGCACTGCTGCCCACCTCTTTCGCTCCTCTCTGTCGTTCGTCGTCTTTTAACTTCCTTCTTGATTCCCTTCGCTCTCTTTCGCTCACTCGTTCTCCCTTTTCCACTTGCTCTTGTTTTTAAAAATATCAAAACACTCCCTGTTACCATTCTTTTGTGACTCTCGTACTCTCTCTCTCTTACCACTTATGTGTAAACTTACCTCTTCTCGCTTTTCTCCTTTTATCTCATGCCCATGCCGTGTTTATGGTCTCACGCCTGTTCTTTGCTCTTCCTTTTTGCTTCACTTACTTTTTGCCTTCCCTCTCTTAACCTCAACTTCACATCGGCCTTCATGTGTTGCTGTCTAACTCCGATCCTTCACTTGAGACTGACCTCACTTCTGTCTGTCTTCTTCACAGTTTTTTTTTTTTTATATATATATGTTGTTTTTTATTTTGTTTTTTTTTCTCTCTGTGACCACCAATGTTTCCTCATTCCTCACAGTCCTGACTTAAACTGTCTTGAAAATTCATCTCTGAGGCGCTGTGTGTTTATTTTGTGGTACGGTAATAATAATCTGAACTTTTCATTCGATATAATCTAAAATGTGGAATTACATTTATAAAGCTTATTTTCTCCCACCTGAAAATGCAAGATGCTCTCAGTCTGTTAATAAAAGTATTCTCATTTGTTTCCTTTTTGTCACATTCATCCTTACACTCTTTCAGTCTTGCCAGTCTCTCGCTTTGTGTGGTATTTCCATGCATTCACCTGCTGTGTCTGAGGTGTGTCAGCCAGTTACGACCTTGGTCACCTTCACCACAGAAGGGAATGCGAGCGCTTGACATGAGGTTTTGAATGTGGTGCAGATGACATGTTGACAGCTCAAATGAGTCGCTTGTCACATGTCATTTCCCTCCCTCCCCCCACCTTGTTAATTCTTCCATAAGAATGCATACAATATACAAGAAGAATCTTGAGGACATTTGGGGTTGCAGATTGTCATGCGTGCATCACTTGAATTCAACACATTCAAGACTGTGAATGGTCTCATTCTGCGGCGATGGGAAGAATAAGTCTTGGGAATTGAAAGGAAAGTGTCGTTTCTGAAAAGCTGTGAGGAACAGCTAGGCGGATCCTGGTGCAAATGTCAGTGAACTCTAGTGTTGAAGTTTAAACCCTCTCTCCCTCCTCTGCTTCTGTTTCTCCTCTCTCTCCTTTATTTATTTATTTATTCATTTTTTTTGCTTTTTTTTTTCCCTTCAAACTCTGCATCTCCATCCACGCCCGCCCACCTCCTTCACTCCCTGCTCTCTATCTTTCACTGCTTTTAAAGTTCATTGAATGCAGTGTTGGTATTCTGCGGTGTTTTTCGCCTTGCCTCCTCCAAACCCTCAGCACCAGGGTCACAGCATTCTTTTAGCGTGATTTGTAAAGAATGTTTCACCGTCAGCACATCACCTGCAGTCTGCGCCGTTTATTTCCCCCGCACTTGTGTAGTATTTAAAAATGGAAAACATAACGACGGCAAAGGAACTTCATATTTTCTGCACTTTAAGCTTGAAATGCTCCATATTGGCTATTCAGCTGATCTATACCCAGCCATATAGCCTCTGATACTTATGCAAAGCTGAGTTTGAATACTTTATGGCGATTTCTTTTTTTTTTTTTTTTTTTGCCATGGATGTGTTTTAGTTATGTACTTGCAGTAAAACATATTTAATTTTTTAAGCCTGGAAAGCTGACAGTGAAAAGAGATGAACTGTTTTATGTGCCATTTTAAGGCTTTATGTGCTGTGAAATACGATGGGGGTTATGAAAGAGCAAAAGGAAAGGGAGAGAGGGAGGAAGGGAGATGGAGAGCGAGCGAGAGACTCCTGGTGTGGAGCAGCCTTTGATGTCTTAGCTGGCTTGGAGCTGAATGCGGAACTCACTGAAGGGTAGGCCTTGTTTCATGGTGGGAATATGAAGCTGGATGTGCTGTCCGAGGGAAAAAAAAAGGAAAAGAAAAGAAGAAAAAAAACACACGTTTGCACAGATTTTTTTTTTTTTTATGTTTGTGTACACATTTTTATCTTTTAAGCATGAGTGTGCATTTTGCTTCCAAAGGCTTCTTGTTTGTTGTCCCAGTCAGCTAAGGTTTTCATTTCTTCCCTGTCATGTCACTCATTAGTTTGTGGTTCATGTTCAGATCAGTTACCAGGCCACATTGGGTGGCTCGGTAATTCACAGCCAGCGTGTGTGTGTGTGTGTGTGTGTGTGTGTGTGTGTGTGTGTGTGTGTGTGTGTGTGTGTGTGTGTGTGTGGAGTGTGTGTCGCTGTCTCATATATATTCTGCTTTCCTATTAGATGGCTTCACACCCGCCGATTCCTCTGGACTCCTCTGACATCGGCTTTCATGCATGGCCTGCCTGCCTCTCTCCCTTTTCCTTCTCCCCCTCTCACTTTCTCGCTCTCTCGGCCTCGAACATTAAAAACATCTTGGTCGTGTCAAGACATCTTTTAACCCCCCCCCAACCACCACCACCACCGACCAGCTAACATGTACAATACGCCCCCACCCCCAATGCTCGTTCCTGAACTTCCATCCCTTCTTTTTCCCTCCATCCCTCTCCTTCCTTCGCCCATCTCGCTCCCTTCACCTTACTCGCTCACCCCCACTCCACATGTGATGTCACTTCTCCCATGAACAACCCCCCCCCCCCCCCCCCCCCCCCCCCCCCCCCCCTTCCTTGCTCCCCTCTTGTATCTGTTTTTGTGGCTTTGCTTGGGGGTGATGGTTAGTTGATTTGGTCTGATTTCTCTTTGATGAAAACACTAGGGGGCACTGCCTGTCCTTTGTTACCCCTCTCTTTCCCTTAACAGCCTTCCATGCATGTATATTTTTGTGTGCATGTGTTTTGTCTGTGTGCCCGTGCATGTGCTCCTGTTTGTTAAAAAGCAGTGCCTTGTCTGTAATGGATGACACAGATCTGCATTCAGACAGACAGACAGGAAGGCAGGCAGGCGGCAGGTCTCTGGTGGTCACCAGGGCTACTGCTCTGCACCCCCTTCCCCTGTCCCCACTTCCACCCCCTGTTTCTGTTTTGTGAACCCAGGGGTGTAGGTTAATGAAAAGGGCTTGGACCACCGAGAGGAGGGACAGTCATCTCCCAGACACCTCTGCTCACCTCCGGCCCTCTGAGACCCTTTCTCCATGACAGGCCCCTCTCTCCCCACGTCGGCCCTCCTTCCCCTGGGTCACGCCACGTCGTCTGGCTGTCCGGTGGCAGCCAAACACGGCTCATCCCAGTGTGGCATTAGACAAAAGGTAGATAAACTAAAAGAGAGTGTGGGGCATTTCCTAAGTAGATGAGAGTTTCCATGTGTGTGAGGAAAAAGAGAAGTGACTGCACTCTTCATACAAAAGATTTAGACACCGGTCACATTTGGGTCGGGTCAGGGAAGAGTCGGCCCCAAAACAGAGATCAGCTCCAGGCGCCAGAGTGGAAAGGAGGAGATGGCGAGGAGAGGAGGCAGACCTTTTGTTTCTACTCGCGACGCTCCACTTCATGTGGTCACATCAGCAGTTGTTTTCTTTTCTACACACACAATCCATACTATACAATTAGTGATCACTTCTCTCATGTATCCTTAAGTCTGCTGATGATTGTTTTTGAAGGAAACTCTGAATTATTGATTTGTTTTGGGATTTTTTTTTTTCTTCTTTTTCTTTTTGTGGTAAGCAGACAGCTGATGAGGGGTGTTTGATAGTGCTAATTGGCAGCTCCCGTCCGTGCAGCGTGTGGTTGGTGGTGGGTTGGGGCTGGGCGAAGTGAAGCGCTGCTATTGTTTAGAGGTGTCAAACCCAACACAGAACAAAGAGGATGGGAGAAATGTGCTGTGCTCGCCTATCAGTGCGCTGAAAGCAGCTAAAGTACACATGCGCGCACACACACACACAAATATATATTATATATATGCGTATGAATGCACATGTGTACGTCCATCCACGCAAATCCACACACACTACCTGGAGTCACACACACTCCAGCCTTCACTCGCACTGATGTGTCCACACACACACAAACTGATGCACACATGCACACTCTTCGACAAACAGCCTGAAAATGACAAGATAATCACCACATTCAAACTTACCTTCAGCTCTGGGTAAATGCCTTTTCTCTGAGATAAACTAATAAATATACTGTTTTCTTTTCAAATGTTCCCCACTGAAGGCCCTAATTACCATACGCTGACAAAGACTTGACAGAGGTGTAATAGTTAAAAAGGTAATTTGACTACAAGTAGGAGTTTGGGTGGAGAAAAGGGTCAGTGTGTTCCCCCCACCACCACCACCCTCCTCCCCATCCGCCTCTCTCTTTAATGGTTTATTCGCGCTTTTCGAGGACTTTTTTTGCATGATTGACTGACAAGGTCTTTTTCCGAAATAGCATCTTCAGTAATGAGAAATAATTGACTCCCTAATCAAAAAGAGGGTTCATGGAATCCACAAACCCAACTGTAATCTTCTGTGGCATTTCCAGCAGAATTGACAGTCCTCATAGCTTCGGGCTCTATACCACTTTGATTTAATTGCTTTTTTTTTCTTTTTTTTTTTTTTTTACAAGATTAATAATATACTTTATACTGAATTGTGTGTGTGCCCTGTATGTGCTTGTGTGTTTGTGTGTGTGTGTGTGTGTGTGTGTGTGTGTGTGTGTGTGTGTGTGCTCCTCACCCTTCTCTCAGGCTTTGTTTTTAATCAATAATATCACTTGAAAAGCACTTCAACTGGTGCACTACTTTTTGTAGATTTTTACATTTAATTCATTAAGGGAATTGCCGCGGTGATTTCATTATGTACTCAAAAGTATATTGCTGTTGTTGTTGGGCACATTATTTTAATAAACTGCAGTATAAAATGTTGCAAAGAACAACAAAAGTAAATTATTACTATATGGAAGTGTTCTTATGTTTTATTCAAAATATAGTAAACAACAGCATAATAATAAAGATGATAACAATTCATTGGTAATATTATTTAATGAATTAATTTATTTTATTTATTTTAATATCAGTGTGCAGTGTCTCATAAATTTAGATATTATTTTATTACTTTTTTTCTGTATTTTTTATTTTGCTGGCATAAAACCCAAAGTTTCATTTTTGTTTTTAAGTTGTGACTATCTAAGGAATTAAAGTTAGTATTTAAAGCTAGAAGGGAAAATATTTTTGCTATTAAATCTGGTCCGTCGGAACATCGTGATACAATTCAGATACTTGAAATGTTTTTTTTTTTTCTTTACCCTGCCTGTTTCAATGGCTAATTGATTTGCTTTGTATTTTCTTATACCCTACATTAGTATTTTTTTTATCTTTTAGTCTTACGTCTTGATTAATTTGGACATAAAAATAATAATTTAAGCGAGCGTGCCTTGAGAAAGTTTTTACATGATGGGGCAAATTAACTTGTAGCTTCCTCCAGCCTGTCCAATTTGTAATATGGCCTCAACCCCTTCTCCCTCTCTTTCTCTTCTGACTCATCTTTCCTCTCGTTAAAAAGCTGTTTTAAATCATGGCTAGTGGCAATGAGAAGTTAATTTCAAGATTGTTATATATTTCCATTAATTTCAGTTGGCCTTCTGTAGTTTCCCCTCCTTCGCTCTCTCCTTTCTTTGAGTACAGGGGGATCACAGAGCCTGTTTTTTTTTTTTTTTTCTGGGGCTATCTCCCCCCCCCCCCCCCCCCCCCTTGCCCCACAGCACAGGAGACGAGGAAATATGAAGGAATAGAGGATGATAGCTGAAAGGAGGGACATTCTCTTTGTCACTTTCATTAGCACTGTCTTCTACCTTTCCTCCCTTTCCTTTCCCCCCTAACTTTTTTTTTTTTTTGTCCATGAGCGTCTTCTCACTCAGAGATGGGTCGAGTGGCCCTGGAAGTTTAAACAAAACACCTCCCCTGAGAATCCAACTCCTGCAGCCCTGAAGGGACACACACACACACACACACACACACACACACACACACACACACACCTGATTTGCCAGTAATGTGCAGAGCAGCAGGCGCCTCCAGATTTGTTGTTTTTGTTTCGTTTTCCATCTCTTCCTCCTCCCCCATTCACAGCTAAGGTGAAAAACAGTCCACTGAGAGATTTGGTAGATTTGGCCATTTGCAGGCTCCACCTTTCCAAAACATTACAGTAGCTGAACTTCTACAACAGCGATGTATTTAAAACAAAAAAACAAAACAAAAAAAAAAACAAATGGGCTTTTCTCGATAACAAGAAAAGTGAAAAAAGTCACACAATAGTTCAAATTTAGCTCTAGTTAAAACCTCCTCGCAACAAATTTAGAAGAACCAAGTGAATATTTCACATTGTAAGCTTGTTGAAATTTTCTCACTGCACCCCAATTTAGAAATTTTGGCTTTGGATACCAACTGTGGGCTCAGTTAGTACAAGGAATCAGTGTTTATCAGCCCCTAAGGCTGTGTGTCTCTCTCTGTGTGTGTGTGTGTGTGTGTGTGTGTGTCTCAGAAATGGACAGCAGTACCCGATGGATATTTAACACATTAGCTTTGGCAGAGCGGAGAGTGGTGTGAAAACACACTGATTTCCTAAGTGGCAATCATATCAGCCTCGCCGTCAGAGAGGCAGCAGAGAGCAAACATCTGTGTGTGTGTGTGTGTGTGTGTGTGTGTGTGTGTGTGTGTGTGTGTGTGTGTGTGTGTGTGTGTGTGTGTGTGTGTGTGTGTGTGTGTGTGTGTGTGTGTGTGTGTGTGTGTGTGTGTGTGTGTGTACATCCAGAACATGTGTGCAAACTGTTTGTGCACATCATGTAGACGTCGACTCCAGTGCTGCTTTACAGTGGACTTTGTCTGTTTATTAATGTGTTTGATTCACCAGGATTAAGTGAGTGTTTTTAAAATAATGTGCCTCATAATATTTATTTCACTTTTATTTAATATAATCTGTTTTCTTTGTCTCATGTTATACTGTTGTCTGTATTTCTTCATGCTTTGTTTTATCCAGCTACAATTTTATCTGATGTTCAGGCTCTGGATAGGCGGGATGCAGAGTTTCTGTCAGTTTCTCAGCCTGTCCATGTGTCTCTCTCCGTCCGTCAGCTAAGCTGTCTCCTCCCTGCCAGGGTTCAGGGAGCACTTGGTTCTCCTTGATGTAAGCATCACCCTGAGTTACGACACAAAGGTCTCAGCCTCCTCCTCCACCCACCCCTTGTTAGGCTCACTCACTCACTCCCTCCCTCCGTCATTCCCACTCTCCCCTTCACCCCTATCCATCCTACGCCTCCAGCCCAGAGTCACCCATCTGAAACTATGTTAAAACAGGGTCATCCCCCGGCGTGCACTTAAAGGCTGTCCCTTTAACCTGCTCTGAAATACTTACGGCTATTATTATAGCTTATAAATCATTAAGAAAGTTTAATTATACGAAAATTTCATGGTGGAAATGTGCAAGCTGACACATGGGAAGGGGAATTTAATGGGCCAGCAAGTCCCAGCACCGTGAGGGAAAATATTGAGGTTAGGTTTCTATTTTACAGCATTGCCGGAGGGTTGGGAGACAGTGAGAAAGACAAGAAAGAAGCACTTTCAGAGTGAGAGAGAGAGGGAGACTAAAGGAAAGAGATGATGAGGCCTTGCTTGTATTCAAAGTAACTTTCTCATTCTTACTCTGTAGACCAAAGCTGCTAATATGACCAGTTGATTTGGGAATGATGAAGACGTTGCCCAGCGTACCTTGTGCTGGTTTTCTTAACTAAGATGTATTCTAATTAACACAAGACTTTAATTAGTCGCTGTGCCGTAATTTCACTTCGTTAAGGAATGCTGCCTAATTAGAAATTACCATTTGGAGAATTTTTGTAATTGCCGTCGCCAAACAATATATGAACATCCCTAACTACTAATGTTACAAAACTTCCACTTTCTTAATTATGTCAATATCATTTCAATGTGAACATTATAGGGGTATTGTTGATATAGCTCGAGCAACTTGAGCAACGGCTACCGGCCTTTTCATCACGACAAATGTAAATTGATCAAACTGTTGGGAGTTAATATTGTTAACTGTGCAGATGTTAATTAGAATTTAATTAAATTTTATTGTGGAGACTCTAAAATATAAGATGCTGCTATACATTTGAGCATCAGCTTGGCTTATTGCGTCTGAATGATTTGAATGCAGTGCAATAAAAGAGTTGTGTGTCAAGTGAAAACCAATAGGAATTTTTCAGGGACTCATTATTACTTTAAGGAATTAAATATCACAAGCAGGAAGAAAAAGATTTACTGTATGTGGACAATTGTGAGGAGAGACATACAGTAGTTTGAGGAAGTAATATAAGAAATATTAATCATTTATGTTAGGGCTGTCAATCGATTAAAATATTTAATTGTGATTAATCACATGATTGTCTGTAGTTAATTGTGATTAATTGTAAATGAATTTTTCAAAATGTACTTTGGGAGAGTATTTAATACTTGTGTGGAGTGGACAGATATGCTTGCTTTATGCAAATGTATGTATGTATTTATTATTGAAATGCAAAACAATGACAAATAATGTCCAGAAACCCTCACAGGTACTGCATTTGGTGTAAAAAATGTCCTCAAATCATAACATGACACACTGAAGCCCAACAGGCAGCAACAGCTGCCAGTGTGTCAGTGTGCTGACTTGACTAAGACTTGCTCCAAACTCCATGTGATTATAATAAAGTGGGTATGTCTGTAAAGGGGAGACTCATTGGCACCCATAGAGCCCATATTCATTCACATATCTTGAGGTCAGAGGTCAAGGGACCACTTTGAAAATGGACGAGCCAGGTTTTCCTAGCCAAAATTTAGCAGAACCTAAAAATTGCAAGTAGCATTAATGCGTTAAAGAAATTAGTGGCATTAAAACAAATTTATGTTAACATGTTATTATCGCATGAACTTTGACCCTAGGTTATATGAACGTTTGACTGCATATATGCTCACATGCCCAGACCAACACTGTCACACAATGAAAGTCAACCTTGTTTTGAAGAAACTAAATCCTTTTTTTTAAGGGAACAACAGTTGCTTTGCACCAGGCTGCTATTGTTTATGAGCACTCCCTTACCCGCAGTCTAGTTTGTCCCTCCCATATCCCCTCCCTCCATCCCCTCTCTTGCTCTCTTCTCCTTCCTCCCTTCCCCGTCTTCCTCTTGTTTTCCACGCGGGCACAAGCGGGGCGCAGCGCCCGCAGCCGGCAGGTTTCCTGGCACGCCGCTCCTCATCCTCTGCCTTTTGTTTCCACCAGTGGATGACCGTTCTCCACTTCTGCTGTGTCAGTAAATATTTATTGGCCTTCCTTTTCCTCACCACCCCCACTTGTTGGTGTCCGCTGTATATATACGTGTATGTGTGTGGTTTGCATGGTTATACACACACAGAATCCTCCCCAACACGTACACAGCCGTACACCACCTCCCACTACCCTGCGTCCGGCGCTGTCACTCACACAATTCAGCTCGTCACCCTTTCAAATCTCACCCTGTCTCTCTGCCCACCATCTTTCCCTCAACTTCCCTCCATCATCCATGTGGCGAACAGCCGTGACAGGAAAGAGGAAAAGCGAGGAGGAAGTTATTGCTGTTTTCTCCTGCTCTCTCCCTCCCTCTCCCTCTCTCTACACCCTCGCCATGACCAGAGTTCATGCGCTGGAAAGTCAGAGGGGGAAAAAACCTGTAAATGCATGTGACCTCGGTGAGCAAAACCTCTGTACAACACCGAAAGATGCACACACACACACACACACACACACACACACACACACACACACA